>JAWWEU010000091.1:21038847-21053971 GCA_035583155.1 Acropternis orthonyx
AGGCTTTTGCCTATGAACACTTGAAAGCAAAACAGTAGTCTGCCTACCATCCTACACGTGAGAACCTGTCTCAGAGCACACAAGACTGCAGGGAACTAACGTATTTTTTATTATAATTTTTATGGGTATCAGAGAAAAGGGCCATTCAGGCCATCCAGTCTGTTGTACCATCCTGGTAGTAAGGAGAGCATTACTTCATTTCCCCAGTGCCCTACCTTCTAGGGGAACATAGTGCAGCTGTAAACCAGCTGTGCTTCATTTGCACTCCACCACAGAGCCCTTTTGTCTGCTTTAACTGCTGTTTACCATCTTTTCTCTCACCATTCCTTCCTTCTCCTCCCCCTACTTTTGGCTCTTTGTAGGCAAAGTAGTTGCTAAAAGACAGGTTATCACTTTGAAATGTGGCATTCTTTGGACTTAGAATCTGTCCTGATAATACTAAATGTAACACAGCTTTCCCTATTTGTCATAAGAAGGAAAGTGAGGAATGATTCCTGTCGAGTGGGTAGAAAAGGATGACACGTTTCTCCCCTGGCTCCAGTTTCATTGGAAAGAATGGATTTCTCCCAGAGCTTTAAGCACTCGGCAGAGGCCCTAATCTGTTGACATGCTGAAGCAAGTTTGCCACTCAGCCATGACTGCTCTCCAGACTCCACATTTAAAATCGTTTCTGTCACCCACCTAGAGATTCTGTGTTGATCACTGAAGAGAGATGTCCCAGTTCTAGTGTCTCCGGTGTGTCTCCAGTGTTGCAGGGGAAAAAACAAATTTAAAAATCCACATTTCCCATTTTATCCCTAAATCGAGGACAGAGTTGAGTTAGACAACAAGCACCTTTTCTAAGACAAGGTACTGAAGTGAAAGTATAGCGCCTGACGCTTCAAACCCAACTGAGATGGGTTGCTGTGAGCATGTCTGTCCACACCATTTGGAGCATGGGCAGCAGCAGGCTGCTTCTCTCACTTTAGTCAAGCATAATTTGCCAAAATTCCAATGTCATCTTTGTTTACAAAAAAACTCACAGTGTTCGATGCAGGTACTAATAGACCAGGAGCAGGTTAGACCATTTCTAAGGTATGGATCAAAAGAAGATAGTGACATACTACTTTCATTTATTCCCTCCTCCCCTAACCCAATGCAGAGGGAGTTGCATGCATCTAACATATAGCAGAATTAACCCATTTCTTAAATTACTTTTCAGGTACACCATTAGGGCCACAAATTGTCGGTGCAGCCCAAATTTCAGGTGTGCAGCTGAGGCAAACAATGAAGTGACACATTTTGCAGTGGTCTACATCACTTTTCCTCTGACCTGTGCAAGTTTGTCAGACATGGAAGCAGTGTTGCAGGCTGCCAAGGGGCTGCTGTTTTGAGTGTTTTAATTTTTAAAAGTCAATGTCTTTTTCATGGTTGAATGCTGGGCTGGCAGTGGTATTTTGGATACTAGTGCCATCCAGTGGCTCACAAAGAATGCCATAATACTCTTCAGTGTCCTCAAGGAACACTAATGGCTTACATTTTCAGCCAAAGTAGTGCCATGCTGAAAATATATCATAAAAAAAGTATAAGCCTTGAGTTTTAGAGGTCTGTATTTTATTATCACTTTATACACTGTGAGTAACCGATCCATTTACAAAGGAAGTTAAGTCCTTGACTGTGTGTAGTTCAATTCCGTGGTCTCTGAGCAAAGGTAGGTATTCACAAGTCAGCACAGTTGTCTTTTGTTGCAGACTGTTAGTCATTTTCCTCAATGTTTAAAGCAGACTATCAGGGATTAATTACCCTTGTATGAAAAAGAGGGGTTGGAGGGTGGGGAAAGATGATATTGCAGTGTGCTATAGGAGGTCAGTAATTCCGCAATTTAGCAAAAGGACTTTTCTGACATCTTGTGTGTATCTTTTCATGAACACATATGCATGCATCCATATGACAGAAGGAAATGCAGCAAACTTTATTAGACCAGCTGATGCTGCTGGAGATTTTAAAAAAAATCCCAACTAAAAACCAGACAAGACCTTATTCATGTAAGGGAAAAGAAAATAGTAAATTTCAGGCTACACAGGAACCATTGCCCTGAGCTGCGTTACTCAGGTAAATACCAAAAAGGAATTCTAGTTCAAGTAAAGGAATTACAGTGAGAGCCGTTGGGAAGATTGACAAGTGCTGTGAAATCTGCTATGCCTTGATCATTTCTTCATTTGCTATTCTCTCATGCTCTTCTTCTTCAAGGACAATGTGTCTTTGTCCATGGGAATTTCTCTTCAGTTAGTCAGATTAATTAAGGTAAGGGGTTGCTGAAGACTAGAAGAAGGTACAGGTTCAGGAAAAATATTTTTTTGATATATGAACCATAGAGCATCTGCTTGTAATCCAAATTTATTTGACAGTCTTTTTTGTCAATACCGAATATTTTGTTCTTGAAAGTGCTTTTATATCCCTCGTTTTAGTATTTCCAAAACTGAGAAGCCTTCAAACACAAAATACTTAATGTAAAATAGGCATCTATTAAAGTGAGCAGAGCAGGACTGGTATTTTTTGCCCATGGAAATTTTTCTTTGACATCACTGCTGAAAATTACAACTCATAAAATTACCTCCAGGAGGAATGTGAGCCACATGATCTATAGAATACCCAGCTCTGACCACAGCTAGCTACAGGCAAACAAACAGGCATCTTCCAGTAAAGAACAGACTTGAGGCATAAACCCCCAGCAATGGGTTTAAAGTGTGACATGCATGGCCTGAGAGTCTAGCCTCATGCCTTGATTGTCTCACACAAACAGAATGAATTGTTGGTAACAAACAGAAAACATGCATTGCAGAGACCTTTGCCCCATGATGGCTTGGATGTGGTGATTCTTGTGACATTAATATGAATAGAATGATTCACTATTTTTATCCCTGCCTGGAAGATGGTGTCTTTATAAAAACATATTTCCCGTTCTCAGAAGAGTGCTAAAAATAGCAGAAGTGATAAACCAACAGCAGGAAGCAGACTCTATGTATCACCATTTTATACTCCAACCTATTTAACTACACTGGCTCCTAAAGAATGTGGGGAGGGACTCAGAAGAAATTACACTCGTTGCTTTTATGAATGTATTATATTTGTTAAGTTTGAAATACAGCCTTATCTGCAAGGAACAGCATAGCATTGTGCAGCTCCAAAGGCAGACCAGGAAAGAAATCATGACTCCAGGAATCTGAATTTATTTTAAGTTTCCCATTTTAGGAGCTCAGATGCTCTCACTGGTCCCCCTTCAGAGCTCCAGTTATCTGCAGTGTTGATACCTCAAGCTATTTCCCTGCAGCCCCGCTGCTGTGTGATGAAAGGATGGCTTTCAGCAGGTCTTCACACCGTTTGGGATTTCCCAGTGCTAGAATAGCTCATGCAAAAAAACAGAGAACTCTCAATCCTTTATTCCTTTACCTTCAGCATGATGATCTAGAGCTAGATGACCAATTGTGCTATGGGTTGTACTCCTGCTCCAGAGAAGGGACATGGGGTCGAGCTGTTGCTACCAGCCTCTCTGCCAGAACAACCTCCCATAATTCATGCCTGAAAGACTGAAGCAAAGGTGTGGTTTATAACAAAGGGTTGCTCTGTATTCACCCTTGGCTTCCTGCCATTGAAGTGGAAGCTTCTGAAGAAAAAAGAGTAGATTATGGGAAGTAAACTATATGTTCTGTGAGTGGCAACCAAGATCCTGTTGTGTTCCAGCTGCCTGTAACATTTCTGCACAGTTGTTATAGAAAAAAATGATTCACTGAGTATATGATTTGCAGAGTTATGCTAAATAATTACCTTTATTTTGCAATCAAGGACCATGACAACCATGTGTAACAGGTTCTGGAGGAGAAGTTCGTATAAGGGAGCATGTGGCTGTGTGGAATTGTGTGTACCAAAAGAAATATTTTAGGAAAGGTCTTGGTTTTTTCAGTAGTGTTGCTGAGCTCATGCTTACCACACTACAGAGCAGAGCGGATCTGGGGCCTGGAGGCACCTGGTGGAAAAACACTGTTTTTTTCCTTTGATTGCAAATCTTCCTTCTTTAATGATGTGTACCTTCTATTCAGGCATTTGGGATTTTTTTTTTTTCTTTCTTTTTACAAACGTGCTGCATCAGTTGTGGTTTTGAGTGCTTTTGCTCACCGCAAGGGTGAGCAAAAAGAAGTTTATTTAAGTCACCTTCTTTTTTTTCCCTGAGACCAGAATCATTAGCCAGATTTGTGTAGAGATATCTCCAGAAGGAGTTCTTAGATACTCTGATGCTTACTATGACAAATGTATATGCTTGGTAAATGTAAGCTCTTGCCCTTTTCAGACCCTCCTTTCAGGTGATATTTAGTACTATCCTAAATAACAAGTTGCTATTTTGCCTACATAGCACTACTCTTGGGAATCCAATGAGTTACGTTTTGTTTTCACTAGTAAAAGTCAAATAGAGGACACTGATTTTGGATTATTTGGAGGGTGCTCTTCTTCCCACCGAACCAGAAACCCCACTTAGAGACTGTGGGCATCTGCAGATGGAACACTTCATCCTCTAGTGCAATCCAGCAATTTGCCACTTCAGACATCAGAACTATGAAAGAGGAAAGAGCTGATGATATTACTGATTGTTACCAGCATACCCCATCCCCACCCATGCTTTTGGGAGTCATAGGATCACAGAGTCATAGAATGGCTTGGGTTGTAAGGGACCTTAAAGATCACCCAATTCCACCCACCCTACCAGGGGCAGGGGCACCTTCCACTAAACCAAGTTGCTCAGAGCCCCATCTAACCTGACCTTGAACACTTTCAGGGTTGGGACATCCACAACTCCTCGGGGCAACTTGTTTCAGTGCCTCACCACCCTCACAGTAAGGAATTTCTTCCTAATATCCAATCTAAACGTACTCTTGTTCAGTTTGAATCCATTCCCCCTTGTCCTGTCTCTACATGCCTTTGTAAAAAGTCCTTCTCTATGTTTCTTGTAGGCTCCCTTCAGGTATTGGAAGGCTTCAATTAGGTCACCTGGAAACCGTCTCTCTTCCAGGCTGAACAAATCCCATTCTCTCAGTCTTCCCTTGTAGGAGAGCTGCTCCATCCCATTAATCATTCCTGTGGCCTCCTCTGGACTCAATCCCACAGGTTGATGTTTTTCCTGTGCTAGGAACCCCAGAGCTGGATGCAGCACTCCAGGTGAGATCTCACCAGGGTGAAACAGAGGGCCAGAACCCCCTCCCTCATCCTGCTGCTTTTGATGCAACCCAGGACAGAACTGACCTTTTGAGTTGCAAGAGCACATTGATGGGTCATGTCCAGCCTCTCACTCTCAAGTTCTTCTCAGCAGAGCTGCTCTCAATCAGTTCATTCCTCAGCCTGTATTGATACTGAGGGTTGCTGCAGCATCTTGTACTTAGTCGTATTAAACTTTTTAGGATTCCCATGGGCCCACTTGAGTTTGTCCAGATCCCTCTGGGTGGCACCCTGACCTTCAGGTGTCCATCTTGCAAGCTGTTGCAAGCTGTCTGCTGACAAAAAGGGGACACAGGTCTCCCTCTTCCCACCGCCTTAGCAACAGTGAGTTTCATCATTTCATGTTCAGGGGACTGTGTAGAGCACAGATAGAATGGCATGTACTGATGAGTAGCACCTCACCTTCAGATTGCCTCATTCACCTCACAGAGCAACTCACTTGGCAGTGAATTCACTGTGAACTGTCTACAGGCTGGAACACTTCTGTCAATTTGTCCTTGCTTGAGTGGAGTGATGCCTAGGAAGCACCCGGCATTTCAGGGAAAGGAGCTTGCAATTCAAGTGTTACTCCTAGCTGGCTTGCCATCATCTGATTGTAGTGGCACTGTGCATGATATGTCAGGCAAAACTCAGCTCGCTGTAAGAGCTTAGTGATGTGCCCTTTTTACTTTGTGGTATGTACCCAGTCTTACAGCTTGTCATTTTTAACATTTTAGTTGCTTTCCTGGAGGAAATCTGTTATTTCTAGGGCCTGTGCAGACCAGTGGTTTTATAGGCAAGATGACCCTTGCTTGCCAGATCAGTGATGTAGTCTGTTAAATTTATTCTGGTGCAGTGAAAGAACATGCACTGCAGATGTGCAGTGACCTCATTCTGTTCATATCAAAGATAATGGGTGAAGCCATTTGAAAATCCCAGTGCTAATATACTTGACGTTTTCTTTAACAGGTTTACTGAGACTTTGATAGGGGGTGTCAGACTAGTGCCGTTCAACGAGGGTGGGGGGGAAAGCTTAAATCATTTGAGCAAGTTGTATATCCTGAGTAGGTCTTTGTGAAAAATCATTTCTCCCTGCTTTTATGAGCTACCACCTCAAGAAACATTTTGCCTTACAGTTAGAAAGCATCCTGATTTTGTGTGTCCATCTATAGCACTGCTGAATACAGTTAGGGTTTAGTGACAAACACTATGTGCTCTTTCTTGAGAGCTTCCACTGTGCTTGTACTCACATAGTGAAATGTGACAGGAGGAAAAGTTCAGGTAAGTTCTGGTTGTTCCTTCCTGTAGGAACACAACACTACATGTCTACAAGAGAACTCTCAGAGGATCTGAGACACAAAAACTTTAAAAATTCAAGGTTTTGATTTATTCAGACTCAGTATCCTAGAGAACTCCTGTACACAGCACTTAAGTCTGGCTTTGAGACTGTTGCTGTCACAACATAACAACCCCAGGCAGAAACTAGTACCTCTTTCTATTAGATTTTGTGCAATTACAGAACAGAGAGACTGTATCTGCCACAAAGTTTGCAGTCTGTGTAAAGTTTCCTGTCTCTGGTCGCAGACCAGTTGGAAGCCCAGACAAGATACAGTGAGTAGTGTTGTCTCTGCCATGGACTGAGAGATCCAAAGACGAAGAGGTCACCAAACAAACAGCAGTGAGCATCTGGAGTGGTCAAGGATAGAGGTACTTTTCTTTTTAAATGATCTTAAAACCTGAATATTTTAATACTCTATACACTGTCTGAAGCCTAATCCTGTTTTGACAAACTATGGGCTAAAACTAAAATATCTTTCTAACTTGACCTTACTGAAGCCTCCAAGTCCTCTCCTCATTTGAACTATCTGGTCCCCTCCTCTTTGAGGACTTGATGCTGACTTGAGCTGTGGGAACGGGCTTTCGTATGGAGCTCAGCAGCTACTGCCTGTGCAGGACAATTGGTCAACTAACATTCAGACCATGAAAAACCTCCCTCAAATTCTGTTGTTGTTAGGGGTTACTCCTAACGTATCACACAAGGTGCTGGAAAGCAGAGCAAAGAGATTTTTCAACCCCTCTTCCTAACCTGGAAAAAAATTCTCAGGGCTCTTCCCAGACTCTCCTTCCATCCCTGGAAAAGCATTCAGTATGTCTTAGTGGACCTCGGGTGTTGGCTTTACATCCTCTGCAGGTCCCTGCAAAGACATATGAGTTGACTGTGTGCAGCAGCATGCCCAAGCCTGTAGTTGCATCCCATCTGAGCTCTGCAATGGCCCTGCTTTCCAGGTAGCAGCACAGACATCAAGCTGAAATTAGATTTATGTGGAAGATATAAGTAGAGTGGAGGGCCAGCAGTTTTCTTGATAAAAGTGAAGAGATGAAAAACACCTGGTATTTTTCATCTCTTTGAATCTGGTTTTAGCTTGGTTTGAAACAAATGAAAACATGAGTTTTAGTTCTCACCTTACTCTGGAAAATTTCCCCATTAGGTAATTGGGGAGCTATTGTTGTCCCTCTACCTCTCTTCTTTTTCCTTTACCTCTAGCTAAGGAAAAAGAGACACTATAATCACTGTACCAATGTAATACAGTATCTTTGACCATCTTTGCCAGTAACATGTCCAGAAATTATGTCTCTGCTCATAAGTTGGCAGAGTTAGTTCTCCAAAAGCAAAGTGAGCATCAGCTCAGAAACTGTGGAGCAGCGTGGCCACCAAGGGCAGATCCCATGAGTTGTAGTTTATAGAGCAAGTTAGCTTTTTACTTCCAAATTTATTACCATGCAGAGAGTATAGATGATGGTGGCTGATTTAGTTTAGCACAAGCATGGAGCAAATACCATGTGGAATTGTGACAAAGTAACCTTATGCCATGGTATGAGAGGCAGATGCTTGCATTTATGCAGTGCATTGCATCACTTTTTGGCCAATGTACTTGAATATCTTTTGCCTTTTGAGCATGTTTCTTAAGGTCTTTCCATTTAAAAGGCCAGAAGTCTTGCTTGTGGATGTCTTGCAGGCCAAAGAAAGTCTGCAGGTCAAGGCAGTGGGGTACATTCCTTGGGACCTGCTGCTCTGCCACACTATGGCTTCAACAGTGCTACCAGCTTGGGAATTCAGACCTTCACTTCCTTCTACAAGCTTTTGCAGGAAATCAGTGTACAAACCATACAAAACATTACAACCTCACACAAGCTGTATTTTGCACCTTAAATACACATTACACACAGACCTGAATTTACAAAAGATCCTTCACCAGGGGCTCCTAGCGCATATGTGCAGAGTGACATGGTAGAGGCAACAGCAGATGATGAGTATTCACTGACTTTATGTTGTCTGAATCCTTGGAAGTCACTAAGCTACCCATCTTAAAAAGATAAAGCCTTAAGAAAGGGTGCTAAGCCTGCTGAGGCAGTCTCAGGGAAGGACCTAACCTTCCTTAAGGATGTTCAGGTGTGCAGGATTATGTTTCCTGTATGTCAGGATGAAGTAACGATAGGAGGAAGAAAATATGACTTCTGGGAAGTGACTTGTCTGTGGTTGCATCCTCTTCCTCCTTCAGCTTCATAGGAGGAATTGCAGAAGAGATGCATTTTCAATTAACAGCAGAGCAAAACTGAGATAAATGCCCCATGAAAGAAGGAGAGGAGTGATTTTAAAATCGGAGGTTATGAAATAGTAAGACCTCCTTTGTGCAGAGATCTCCAGAACAGTGGAAGAGTACCTGCATGGGAGCAGTTAAACAGGACAACCATGGCATTTTGTTGGCAGAGAAAGAGGCCACGTTACTCTGACTGGAGGAGGCAGGAAGGAAGAAGCTGGAAACAACCCACATCCCTGAAGCTTCTTCTGTGGTTTGGGGTTTTTTTGTGCACTGTTTGCTGTTTAATAAGCTGTTTCAAATGCTTCACAGTTTTATAAACCTGTCAGGTGTGTGTGCTGGCTAACTGTGAAATTCTTTGCTGTTTCAAACCTCCTTAAACCCTGAGCACCTGGGCAGACAAACCTGCACAAACCACACAGCAGTCATACGGGTCACTGAAATGACCCTGAAGCTGTAAATTCCCAGATACACTTCATGGGAAGGATGCAAGTCACAGAGAAATGCAGGTAGTTTTCTGAAGCTGGGAAACCTTTGATGGCATGGCAGAAATTTGTCACCTGTATGTGGGTTTGGGCTCTGTAGCCAAGCATCAAGGCAGTCAGATCCAGATGGTGTTTTTCTGTTGCACTGCCTGCCATCTCCCCCATCAGTACATCACATTGACATTGTGCACTCCTCTGCATCCTGCCTGTGGCCTGCAGCCATGAGCACCCTGCCTTGAGGGTCTGCAGATAAGCCATTCCTGGAGAGACAAGCAGGCATCTCACAGGTTTTGTGATCTTGCCAGTTTCTCCTTGCTTGAGATGATTCCGTGGTGGTGAAAAGCTGCAGTGGGATTGCCATTAGAGTGGTTTTGCCTTTGAAGGTGAAGGGAGAAGGCCAGCAGATGCATTTGTTAGGCAAACAGTAGTGTAAGTCCCAGCTGTTCATATCCACATAGAAAGCATTGGGATGCCTGACTTAAAGGAATGACATAGCAGTAATACCTCCTGCATACTGCTAAGGTTCATCATTGAGTCATATGATCCTACACCTGTCAAATTAAATGAGCTTTCCAGAAGCAATCTGTTTGGACATGAGGCCAGTTCTTTCATGTGCTGTAAAGGCAAGGTGCCAAGGCTGAGGCTGAGTAGGATTTTTAGCATACCTGGATCACAGCATTCTTTTTAACCAAGCACATAGATGTGTCCACTCTCCCAGTCATGATTATGTTCATCATTTATGGTCAATGGTCTCTCTGTGTCTCTGGAGTAATGTGACTCCCCTGATGAACTGGGGACGAGGCAGAAATGCCATGTCCAGCAGCCCCATTAGTCTTCGTGACTGAGCAGGGAGTTACCCCCTAACTGAAGAGGGACAGTAGTGCCCCCTCAGACCTGTGTGAGTCTTCACAAGGTGCAAATGCATGGAATCTTCAAGGCTGGTCAAAAAGCAAGAGGAACCCAGCCCCCTACAACCTCTTCGGAAAGAAAGGAAAACTTACCTAGAATGGTGATTTGTGGACTGGTGTATCACCTCATCAGCATCACCAGTGTGGAAGGATACTGGCAGCTTGAAGGTGGCAAGTCTCAGACTTCCGACTGCATCACACTGTGTTTCTAGGGAGGGTTCTCTCCCTCTTTCTTTTCTCTGTAAAACCAGGCATGAATGTAGAATTACAGTCTTCCTCAATGTAGAAGTTAGAACTCAATCACACCAGCAACTGCCAGGTATGTTAGCAGATCCCTGAACATCAGACAATGTGAGTATCCTTAGCTCATGACCAACACTGGGCAAAAGCTTAAAGAAAGGGGTTTAAGCTAATAATTTTATCTCACAAGTGACAAGAAGTGCTTTTCAGCAGTAGAGGAACCCTGTACAGTACAACTGCCAAGCATAGCTCTGCAAAATGAGGAAATCTGGCATGGTGCCATGCAGGTCGGTACTGAAAGCCTCAGTGTCAGCAGGCAAGCTGCCACACACACAGGCAAAGGGAGGAAGCCTCAGTAAAAAACATTTGGATGTCAGGCAATGAGACTCTGAAACAATTGGCTAATCCAGCCAGACTGTAAGGATTAAACCACAAAGCCCAGCTCTATGTGTTAATTCCTTAATTTGAGTCTTTTGTACCATTACTTTGATAATAACAAGCAAAAAGCTGGATACAATTCAAGTACTGGAATTAGCACTGGTTGTCCCTATGGATCCTGGCCATTGCTCTGTGCTGACCAGCCAGATCAGTTTGTTCCTTTTCCAATGCAGAAAATCCAATTTCCTCTTCCCACTTAACATGCTGTGTCCTGGGGACATTTAAGTTTCTTGAGGTGGAGATGTCTGTCATATGTGCAATTAAAACAGATTAAGAAATTCTGCTGAAATCCCAGTCTTGGTGATTCTGATTTAAGTTCTCACCAAGTGAAAAACAATGCATAGAAGTTCTCACCAGACATTTGCTTCAGGGGAAACCAGCATAAGCAATCACAGCTTCAGCCTAGATGCCTTGACCTTAAAACTTTGTGATTTATTTTTCATTTCTAGATGAGCCTTGTATAGGTGTTCCTCTGCACATGCAGCTGCAATCAGAGATGTTTCCACAGGCTTTACAACAGCATCTTTGGCAGCATGAAGAGATATTTAAAGAGAGTATAGGGCATGAGGGTGTAAACAAGAGACTCATATTTGAAGCTGTGGAAATGTGATTAAATTGAGCCCATACAGACCAAATCCTGTCTTTCTCCTTTTCAGCAGCAAACAGCAAAAGGATATACATTGAATGGCATGGATGTAAACCAAGGTCAGTTAGTAGCAACATGAGAGCAGAGAGAGTTAATGAACTGGTTTTCTACAAATTGTCTACTCAGCCTAAAGAAAACTCCTTGTATACTTTTTTGAATAAAAACTTTGATTAAAGGCTGTTTAACGTTCCTTATCCAAAATATGTTTTTAAGAAAAATACGGGGGGGAAAAGGTTCATTAAAAGTAGCTCCTTTCAGAATTTTGTGGTTTTCTAGAGAAAATCCAAGTTTCAGAATTTGTTCTGTGTGACCGTATCTGGAAAATTCCACCCTATTTTTAGGAAGAAAGACACTTTACTAGATGAAGGCACAGAATTTTTCATCTAGCTCAGGTTGCAGTAGAAAAAGTTCAGTGCTAGCAAATTATACATATCATCTTTGAGGTTAGCTGTAGTAGACACTAGCCAAGGAAGCGCAGCTGCCTGTCATTTATTACTGATGTTAAGGATTATTCAGAATACTGGATAAATCTGTCTGTTTCATTATTTATATTAACAATGGGCTCTATACAGTCTTTATAGCACTTTCTAGAAATAATTGGTGTTGCAGAGTATGTTGTTTCTGGACTCAGAATGTCCCTGAGCTCTTACCCATTTTCAGAGTTAATGTAAAAACTTGGAAGCTTTGGAAGACATGGGGAATTAATAGGGAGTAGGAATCTGGCATTTGTAAGTCAACTTTTTATTCACTGTTGCGTCTCACAGAAAAGATACTCTCATCACCCATTTAAGAGCCTGACACACATGATCAAATTGTAAATGCATAGGAAAGTGTGGCTTTTTCCTGTCAGCAAGTGGAGGGAAGCAGTGGCTGTGGATTTCCGCCCATGTTCAGTTTCAGTTCAGAAGTTGGAGGAAAGAAGAAAAGTCAACTAAACCTTTTCAGGCTTCAAGGACTCATTATTGTGTTGGCTCAATCAAAAATATACATGGACTGTGTTAGATGTGGAACTGCTTCCAGTGACCCAGCAGCATTCAATGAAAGGAGGATCTTGCACGTAAAATCTTGGTTGCATCAAAATGGATATTATTGTTCCATTAAATTGGGGGTTTCCCCATGGGATATTAAAAGAACCATGTTTTCTCCTATAATAATTTTATTTCACCATCTCAATGTGACATTTTTCCATGGTGTCGCCTTTCAAAAATGCTAATGAGGGAGTTTTTAAAAAGGACATTCCTTCCTGTGTTCATCACTTTTCTGTGAAGGCTGTTTCTCTGGGAGCAGTGCCATCCTTTTATTTGTTGTTTGAGATGCATGGTGATTTTAATTAAGCAGTCATTGTCTGTGTGCATCATGGTGGTTGCCTTCAGTGACCAGAGAGGTATAATTATAAGCTTGCAGGGCAGCTGAAATTTTTTGCTGCAGCACTTTAGAGCATTGTGAGAATTGTCCTCACAAAAGATGATCCTTTCTCCTCTTAGACAGATTTGACTTGGATAGTCTCAGGTATGACAGCAGCAGTCAGATTGTGGTAGTCATGAAATGTTCATAATTCAGAAGCCCTGTGCAGGAGTTAATCTTACAGAGTTCCATGTGAGTGAGCTCCTTCTTTGATATCCCAAACTGACAGGATGACTATTCCAGTTCTCTTACTTGAACAGTGGGTTGAGGGCAGTGGATGGAGAACTACTCTATTTGCTTTAAAAGGCCAGGACAGCAGAAACCCATCCTCTGACTTAGTGCAAGAGAAGTGTAACTGTTAGATGAAACAGAGCAAATGAATTTTGCAAGAACTGTTATTCTGCATGCAGGTGGCAAAAATCAACAAGAAAGAAGGCAGCAGACCAGGAATGCCTGTTCCTTTACTGGGAGCACTTAAGTCGGTTGTGGGGAGCTGTATTTCTTCACCTGTCTCAAACCACCCTTGTCTTAGGCATAAGCAAGTAACTCCTCTGACACTCAGTACTGGAGAAAAGCAATGAAAGGCTGCAATGAAAGTCAGTGTATTTCTGGCCGGAGAGCATGTTATTTCTTTATCCTGGGTTGTTCACCTCACTGCAAGTAAGTCTACCTCACCCTTAGCAGGAATCTGTTCAATATATGAGCAACAAAGTATTTCCATAACTTCCAGGCTCTTCTATTTACTCCCTTATCAGGCTCTGCCTCAGTAAATTAAGTCTATTCTATTTCCAAAACAAACATTCCAAGTAATTTCTTACATGTTGTGGCAAGCAGTCTATTTAACGTGAGTCAACCCTTGCATCAGCAATCTCCATCTCAAACCAGTTTCACAAGAGAGGAGGTGGAGGGCATACTTCCCAATCATTAATTGTTCACCTGGTATCCAATCTCAGCTTTGCTTCCCGCTGCATATTCAACCGTGGAAAGAGCGGGCATGAAGGAAGGGAGCTAAACCCAGCCCTTCTCTTTTTGGTGGGTTTCACTTACTCCCCGCAGGCATTTATCTACTGCACCTGTGCAACTGGAAACTCTGTCATTCATTCCTCAATAACACATCTGCTTCATGCTTGGAGTGATGGAAATGGCCATTGTTTTGTCCTGAGATATGAGGGTATATGGAAGATACACGTAATGCATTGCAGCAGCAGGGTGTACTCCTGCTATCCCTGCATCCCATCTAGAACTTTCCAACATACAACTTGTTTTGTTCAGCTAGGGAGGAGGTTCAGTAAGGTGACCAAGGTCCTAATGATGCCTTAAGACATTTGAAATAATGACGCCATGCTTTAGGAAATTAATCCCCTGCACAGGGAGACTGGAAGTGGAAAAGGGTGTCAGTCTCCTAGATGCTACAGAGGAGCACAGAGTGCAGTTTCCTTAAGTTCAGAGGCTGGATTCCAGTGTATGTATGCAGGGAATTTGTCCCTGGCTTGTGTTTTAAGTGAAGCAAAGCTTAGCCAGGTGGCCACAGGATTTCAGGGAACTGGAGCAGAAACAGTCGTGCAGGAAAATGCCTAAGGGAGTAAAGCCAGTAGCTTACATTTATGTGTTGCTGATGGTGTAATTGTGGGGCAAAAATGGATCTCAAAAACAGCCAAGAGTATGCTCTGGTTCTGCTTGATGCAGAATAGGAGAGGAGCTGCAGGAGGAGTCATTTCCCATAATCTGAAACAACATATATTTCCCAGTGCTCGAAAAGGACAAGCCATCAGCTTTCAATTATGGAGGCTGTGTGGCTACCCATAATCACAAGATTTTCACCGAGCATAGTCATGCAGGACAATTGGCAACAAGTAATGAAAGTGGGCATTGATGATCCAAAAGGAGCAGGCATTCTGCCACCATCCTTTGAGGTGTGTTTATTCTGATGTAACAGTGTCTTTGCTTCAGTTCTGCATCCTGCCTCTTATGGTGCTGTGATTTGTAATTCATGCTGTTTACAACAGCAGATAATACTCAGAACTGGAGTTTGTAAAGTGCTGTCAGTACTGGGTTGTATCATTGCAACTGGTAGGGATGGTTACTCTCAGGAGAGTTTCCTACTCTTCAAACACAAGAGGAAAATAAAAGAGTTGACCAGATGTGAATAAAGAAGGTGGGGTGGAAAAGGAGAAAAGGGGG
>JAWWEU010000091.1:21065065-21079080 GCA_035583155.1 Acropternis orthonyx
TCTGCCATTCTCTCCTCAGGTCCCATAGATTTGTGCACCTTCAGGTTCGTTAGATGCTCTCAAACCTGATGGCCTCCTACCATGGGTGGTTCTTCCTGCTCCCAGTCCCTGCCTTCGCCTTCTGTATCTCAGGCTGGAGCACTTGCCAGTGAAGGCTGATGCAAAAACGTCACTGAGTAGCTCACCTTTCTCCATGTCCCAGGTGGCCAGTTCTCTGTTTCCTTCTGGAGAGGCCCCACATTTTTCCTAGTCTTCCTTTTATCTCTCACAGATCTGTAGAAGCTTTTCTGTTGCCTTTCATGTCCTTGGCCATATTTAATCCCATTGGGGCTTTAGCTTTTCTGACCTGATCCCTGGCTGCTTGAACAATCTGTATTACTCACAGGCTACTTGTCCTTGCTGCCACCCTTTCTTGGCTTTGTGTTTGCTTTTGTCCAGGAGCTCCTTGTTCATCCACACAGGCCTCCTGCCTTTTTTGCCTGCCTTCCTCTTTGTTGGGATGCATTGTTCCTGAGCTTGGAGGAGGTGATTCTTGAACATCAACCAGCTTTCTTGGGCTCCTCTTTCCTCCAGAGCTTTATCCCATGTCATTCTGCCAAGCAGATCCCTGAAGAGGCCAAAGTCTGCTCTCCTAAGTCTAGGGTAGTGAGCTTGCTGTGCACCCTCCTTGCTGTCCCAAGAAACTTAAACTCCACCATTTTATGGTCACTGCAGCCCAGTCTGCCCCTGAGCTTCACATTCCTCACCAGTCCCTCCTTGGTGGTGAGAACAAGATCCAGCAAAGCACCTCTTCTCCTTGGCTTCTCTGTCACATTGAGGTGAGCGTTATCATCACGGTTTTCCAGAAACTTCCTGAATTGTTTATGCCCTGCTGTGTTGTCCCTCCAACAGACAGTCAGGTGGTTGAAGTCTCCCCCCTGAGGAACAGGGTTTGTGAACATGAGGCCACTTCTATCTGTCTGTAGAAAGTCTCATCAGAAGTGTTGGGGTATGGATACATTAAGAACTAATTTGGAGAGAAATTTCCATTTTGAGAGCACAGGGGACCCCTGTTCCTCCTATTCTGTGTATTAGCACCTTGGGACTGATGCCCACCTTACCCTGGGAAGTTTGTCTCCCACCAGCATTTAAACACAGAATGAGAGACCCTCTACCTCTCTCCTAACCTGTTTTATGATCCAGAAGAGAAATCCAGATTTGTTAGGCCACAGAGGGAGTGGAAGAGCAAATAGGACTGCACAGCATAAGTATTTAGGGCACTGCTCTGTCTGAATTACTTACAGAGTATGAAGCCATAGCATATCCTTGTTGTGAAGTACCATTTTGACAGGAGGGTTTTCAAAAATCCTTATATGCTCTTCTTTTGAAGTAATCAGAAAACAAAGAAACTAAAATCTTTTAGTCATAACTGAATATCCAAGACAGCTACACAAATTGACTACTGCAGAGAGATGAGAGCTTTAGTGCTTTAACTCATGTTACTTATCTTATCTTTCATGTCATTGAAACACAGCTGAATATACTGTAATTATCCTGGTAAGATTCCTCTGCGAGAATATTTTTATCCAGGAAAAATACATTGTCGTGTGAGATGTACTTTGAATTGGGGCAGAATTATCCCAAGATGATTGTGCAAAGCATACCCATACAGGCAAGACTTCCTTGAGACACATAAAAATTGTCACTCAAGTAACGAGGTCCTTTGAGCACTTCATGGCCACCCTGTTGTTTTAACCAGGCTTGTGTCAAAGTAGCTCAAGGATGCTTACAGCTCACTTCAACCCCAGTGGCCTGAAACATGCTCAAAAATTAGTTCACATCACTTTAATACAGCTTTTTAAAATAATGAGTATAAAAGAATTTAAGACTATAAAGTAAAGGAATCTCTGAAATACAGCTTTTCTTTTAGCCTCTTTTGACTAATGGGTGTGTGTGGGAAGGACTGATAACCTGAAGCTGAGGACAGATTGAACTTACAGAGGAAATTGTTCTTTCAGGAGGCAATAGTAAAAACAACTGTGGCTGTGTAGTAATGATGATAACTTGGGAAGCCTTTTTCTTTTGAGAGGAGAGGTTTGACAATTTTCAAAATCACAGGTTGTTAACCTGTTCTAGAAAGAGTTATTTTTTAGTTATTTTTATTTCTCTCACAGCCACACTTCCTTTGAAAACATGGAGTGAATACTCATAGGGAAAACCAAAACATACCTAAATTTCTGGCCAGGAGGTAAAAGTGTTATCAAATTCTTTTCATGTGTGTATCTGTTAAAGGGGCTCTTATTCAATTTTTTCAGTCCAACCACATTAAGTCCAGAAACGTCAGCTAGCTTGAAGCTATTTTTCATTCCAGCTCCAAAATTCCCTGGGAATCAGAAACATTCTCATGGAGTTATAGAGTAATTTATGTGTGAGGCAACCCTGAAGGTCTCCTTGTGCTCCTGCCAACCGGAACAGGTTTGTCCCATGCCCATCCTCATCCCATTACATTTGGACTCTGTCCAGAACAGAAATCCCATGCTCCCCTTGGGAAACTTGCTCTGAGGTCGGGCCACCATCATCATTGCAGCATTCCCTTCTGCAAGCTGTGTCTCTGCACTGCCAGTGTGTGCCTGCTGGGACAGTCCAGTTTCCTCATTCCTCTCCTCAGCCTGCAGCAGCCACTGGCACTTGTTTACAGTTTATTGTCATTATGGTGCTTAACCTTGCCACAAGTGAGATACCAAACATTTGCACAGAGGCGTCATTATCATCTCGCCATGGAGAAATCTGAAATTTTAAACAGACTTTCTAAAGAGAGATACTGAAAAATAAATCCTAATTCTCCAGCAAAAACTCCAGCTCTCCAGCTGAGGTGTCTGCATGGTTGTTCTTACCTGTTACTTCAAGTATAACATTCTGGTGGCCTGGATGATCAGAAAATATATGAGAAAAAGAACCTGTGTTTGACTTAACTGTGTCGTTGTTCATTGCATTTCACCTCGATTTCATCTGAATTCTGTAATGAGTATTACAAACTCTTACCTTGTATTGGGCCTTAGCTGTGAATCCCCCTTAGTGAAACTAGTCTGTACACACCAAGGTTCTGTAGCTGGTGCATTATTTGAACAAGAGAGACACAAAATTCGTGTCTACTCTAGAGTCTTGACCATGTCTCTTGCTGTGGTGGGTTTCCTTGCAGCTGAAAGAGCTTGGGTTTTAGTTCATCTTGTCTGTATGGAAACAACTGCCTTCTTGATCTACAAAGGTGTATAAATGGAACCTGAACAACTTAAAAGCAATGCACACAAAATATTTACACTGGTGATCTTGCTAATGAATGTGAAGCTTACTCTGAGGACATAAACTGCTTGGTGCTTTTTTTGGGCCTTTATGTACAGCTACAATTTCAGTTCCTGTAAGTTTGTAAACAGGCAAAGCATGAGACCTTCATAAAAACTGTCTGTAGCTATCATCACACCCATCCCTCAGGTCACTTCCCATAGACATGCCTTTTCTGTGCATCTGCAGCTCCAGCTCACACTGAAGCTGTGCTGATCACAGCCCTTTGCTGTGCCACGGGGGCACCAAGCCAAGATGCAGCCCTTCCTCAAGTGAGCACAAATTCATACCAAGTATCTCAGTCTTCCCTCCCCTGTTTCTGCAGTCACATTGCACTGTTTAACATGTTCCTGTCTGCTCTTTTGCTGTGCTGAATGTGTGCTTTGAGAAAAAGCAGTGGCTGAGTAAATGTTCAGGTTGCTGAAGGGCAGTCAAAGGTACTGGCTACAGCAAGGAAACAAGAGGACGGGATTATTTCTGCAAAGTCTTTTGGCTGCCATGATTCCAGGTGGTGCTTATAAGAGTGTCTGTCCTTTATTTTTATTTACTTGTTCCTTTGATCATTGATTTTTCTCATCTCCCCACATGCCCCTTCTCATCACCCGCCCTTATACTCCCAGCCTGGTGGCTCACTGGTGCTGTAGCAAAACTGTTACTCCAGGAGCTTTAGGTAAAGAGGATACAGGGTCTTTGGGGGCAGGCAGAGCACTAGTCCCTTTGGTGAGTAGACTGCCTTGGAGATCGTGCCCTTGGTGGTCCACGGCAGCAAGGGGTTTATGAAAACGAAAAGTTGGGGAAAGTTTCCTGCGCGTGTGTGGCTGAGAAGGAACTTAAGAAGAGGTTAAGCCATCAGTCTCTAATGATTGGTGACAAAAGGTTATCAATTGCAGTGGACAAGTCTAAATATGCTGGAAAAAAATTAAGTTTATGTGTTTTGATGTTCTATGTGATGAATACAAATTAACTGACTGCTGGAAAACCTTTGCAATTCTTGGACTAAATGTAAGCTTCTTAAAAAAAAAACGTCGAGACATCATTTCCTTAAGATGTTTCTAAGAACTGTTTTGTTTGTTTCCTGAACAAAGAATAACAACAACAAACTTGTGACTCTGTAGGATAATATTTGATCTGCTTTATAGACATGCCATTTGCTCTTGGGCTGGCTAAACTTCACCAGCTGTCATAGTTTTTTTTTATTGAATCATACTTACGTGAGCTATGGCATTGTGACTGAAGTAAAGACTACAGTCAAGATGCAAGGTTTTCATCTTGGCTTTATTCCCTAATCTGGGCAATACTTAAATCATATCTGTCTACCATGCAGATATGCTCCTTATGCTAAATTAAGTGTCTCAGATAACTGGAAAGGCAAGAAAAAGTTTTGCTGCTATGCAAAACCAGATCATACCAGCAAGCTGGAAATGGCTGCTTGTCCTGTTCCAGGGACACTCATACAATACACGGCTGCATCCATCTTGCAGTTGAGCAGAGTTAAATCTCTTGTATTTACTGAGGACCACACCTCTCTTTTGTTTTGCAAGCAGATTCTCACACCGAAAACCCACAAAGCAAAACTCTGCATCAGTCTGGGCAGAGTCAGGCTGTTTCATTTGCCTAATGGAAAATTAAATACTATAGTATCACTCAGGAATACATGTTGAGAATCTGTTTATTTGGAGATGGACCTACCTGTCATACAGCTTATATCTACAGCCCCTCTCTGTATTTGCATATTTGAGAGCATCTAACATTAACATGCCTGCTTGTGCTACAGCCTTGCAAATAATCTTTTTTTTTTTTTTCTCATCTTTTGAAAGGCAAGGGAAGGCCTGCTGGCAAAGGAACAAATCTTTCTGTAGTTTCAGTACATGTCCCAGTAACCTCTTTGCTAATGCTGGCAGCAGGGCTGTGCATCAGCAGGTCAGACTCAGACGTGCTGGGTAGCCTGTACTAGCTGGGTCAGGGCCAGCTGGATGGCTGGGGAAGCTGCACAAAAATATGGCAAGCCAGAGATGCAGTGTTCAGAAGGGGCTACAGGAACAAGGTCGTTCTTGCACTCATGTCCCTTGCAAACTGTTTTATCAGCCCGGCAGATATTTGGGATCATGCACCAGCAGAGCAGACTCTACTGCTCTGGGAAGCCTTCCCTCTTGTAGCTGATCCAGTGGGTGACAAACCTGCAGTCCCTGAGTGGGGGTCTCCAGGTAGGTGCCAGACAGCAAAGTTGGGCTCCTTGCTGCTTCCAGAGCTCCAGATCTGCCTGAAAAACTCACTCTTTTTTTCTACTGGGGGAACTTTCTGAAATGCAAAGAGCAAATCTGAAATGCAGCCAGTTATGATAGCATCTAATTGGGAGTGTTTGGGGGTGTTATCTAATTCAGAGTGACAGGTGAAAGAAGAGGTCTATTGCGTGGGCTGGTTATACGCAGATTTGAGAATACGGGGAACCAACTTTTTTGCATTCATGTTTTTCCAGGACAGAAATACTGAATGAATATAGATAGAAAATAATTTCATTTTAATAAATAATTCCACCTCTAATTTGTTAATGTCTTCTGGTCTTCAAGCCTCAAAATGTAAGGACTTTTGGCAAAACTTCTATTTGGCAAAGATTTTAGTAAAAGTGCCTTTGATGTCATCCTAGTGGTTGCAGTGGAATTGCACCGGGGATTATTATGTCAGAAGAGGTTTAAATTGGAGATTAGAAAGAGCTTCTTCCCCCAGAGGGTGGCTGGGCACTAGAACAGGCTCCTCAGGGAAGTGGTCACAACACCAAGCCCAACAGAGTTCCAGAAGCCTTTGGATGATACTCTCAGGCACCTGGTGTGACCCTTGGGGATGGTCCTGTGCAGGTCTAAGAGCTGGTCTTGGTGGTCCTTGTGGCTCCCTTCCAAATCAACATATTCTGTGCTCCTGTGACTACTGCCTTTTTTCTATGACACAGAAGTGGAGTAGGCTGTCTTGGGTCAACTTTTGAACTTCATTTCTCCTCAGGATTATCATCTTTCTTGAAAATTTCTTAGGAGACAGAGGAGTGCTCCCCTTCAGCAAGCACTGCTTTCAAGGAGAGATAGTACTGATTGCCCCTCTAACATTTGCAAATACAAAAAACGCCCAAAGGTCCTTGAAGGTATTACCTCCAAAGGTAGCAGCACAGCAAGGACTGGCTTTTATGTTGTCATAAAAAGTCAAATGACAAGTCTGGCAAATGTGTCTGGGCGAAGGTTAAGACACTGTTGTAATGTATGTGGGACTAGAAATGTGTTATTTGTATGACCAAAGTTCACTGAAGTTGGTTGGAAATCAGCAAGACCGATGGTTAGAATTAATCAACTTGCGCAAACCAGGGAGTCCAGAGGTTGGTCTAGGACTAGGAATAGGCATAATTGTACATGAAAAGGATGCTAAAAAGTTTTACTTGCTGTAATAAAATTTCCCCTGATACATAAACTTTTGATGCAAGATTAAAGCAAAATGCAGCACTGAAAGTACGGATTTTCTTTGCATACAGCATTAATTCTGCTATGTGCATTTGAGGAGCTAAGCATTATTTCCTTGCTAGCACTAAAAGTAAACAACTTAGAGCCCTCAGGCTTTACTGTCCTGAAGCATGAAACTGGAATGAATAAAGAACATGTAAAATGGCTGTGCACCACTTTTATGGCCATCACTCTGTCTGCTGTATTCAAACATTTGGCACAATTTCCTTCTGTCCTGTCCAACATCTGTGCACTTATTTCTGCTCTCACCATACTCTGTTCACATAACGGTGACCTGTTTTTTTCCATTCTTGTGTGGTGCAAAAGTCACTCTGTATTCCTATGCTTGAAAAAATTAAACAAAGTGGAGCTGCCAGTTACCTCTGCAATCTCAGTTCTGTGCAGACAAACCAAATCACCTGAGAGCAGTGGTGACCTAGAGCGTTGAAAGCCCAGTGCCCTTTCCACTTCAGTAACAGAGAACCCTTTTTAATGACATGATCTAATTTCTGCCGAAGGATTTAACCCAGAACAAATTGTTCTCTTGCAGTAAATGAAGGAATACTTACACCAGACTGTACACAGCATAACTGTTACTGTATCTGTGAAGTGGTGCCTTCTGAAAGTACAGCACTGTATTCATAATATTCACATATTCCGGTATTGGAATGAACTGTAAAAATACCTGTATTTTTACTATAGTGTGTCTGGCCCTTATGCATCTTAGAGCCCTCTGCCATTTTGATAGTGTGTAATTATACAGCACAACTTTGGTGCATAAAGGAGCTCCAAGATGCAGTAGAGTTAAAGCTCATAGCAGACAGTGAAGGAGAAGCAATGCTGAAATACTAGCACTTGTGGCTGTGTTAATCACAGACTGTGAAGCAAATGCACAGCATTGTTGAGCAGGAGTAACTATATAGATGGGTATTTTTGGGCTCCATCCTCATGCAAGCCTTCTCCTTTTAGCACATTTGAGAAACACCTCCTATTCTTCCTGGGATAAGATTTTGCAAGATTTGTAGGAAGCATAACCCAAAATTCATAGCTGTGGAGGACAGATGGCAGCAAACTCTCTTTTTTTTTCCAAGCTACATCTGGCTCTGGTTTACATCTGGCTGGGCTGTCTTGGTTTTGGCTGCCTCACTAGGCTGTCTCGTACCCAGGAGCTGTGCCCAAGCATCCAGCACAGCCCTACCTATGGTGCCCTACCCACCCTTGGTCACGTGTCCCAGAGCATTCCCTAAGTCTTTCTGATGAAAATGCCCTGGGAAATGTTTGGTCAAAGCAGGTGAGAGATTATTCCACCTCTCCCAGCTGCTTCAGAACTATGCCAGTCATCTGGAAGGGAAGAAAATGTTTCCTGCACAGCAAGATGTCTGACCAACATTCCATGATGTGTGCCTGCCTGTTTGCCTGTTGTATTTACAGTGAGTGTATAAATACACACAACCTCAACAGCTTGGCAGATAGACTCTCTGCATTTTAAGAAATGCTTGTTATAAATGTTCCCATTTCCTGGTCTTCTTGTCTGAATTCCTCAGTATAGTATTTAATGAATGTCTTAATTTTCATCTTAAAAAGGAAAACCAGAAACATCAAAGCTCCCAGCTTTCTTGTTTTAGATAAAATATGCTGACATTTTACCCAAGAGGGAGGATTTTTAGTAGGTCATAACATCCTTGTCTCTAAATATGTCTTTTAAAAAATCCCATTGATGCTTTCCAGTTTCAAATTCATGCTATTAATAGGTCAAAAAAAAGAGGCTTCTGCAAGAAGGAAACCATGTCATATTGTAGATTAAGTATTTTGTATAAACAAAGACCAAAACAAAAGATGTACAAAATATCTTATTTTTGGTGTGCAGGAGTTGTACTGAAGGAATGGGCTTGTCCAAGTGTGAACATAGCATGGAAGCTCTGTAAAAACACATTGAAAAAAGCCTGGATTTTATCTGTCTTGTAGCAAATGAGGAGTGACTGTTCGCTGAATGTCTTCAGTGATGTCTAAGTAGCACTGCGTTAAAGGATTTATTATAACTGCTGGAGCCATATCTAGAAGAGGTTTAAAAGAGAAGGCTGCCTTCTTCTTTAGATTGTGGTGTTTAGAAACTTGGGGTGTTTTTTTTCAACTGAGTATCACTCTCTATTTCAGATTTGAGACTATAGCTGACTATGATACACACAGCAACATAATTCCTCATCTAATGGTCCACATTTCAAAGAAAAGACAGCTATTTGCTAAAGAGCAGTCAGCCTTCCCAAGGCTTTGCACTGCATCTAGGCCAGCAGGTACCCACTGGGCTGTGCTACTGAGATTTCTTCAATGCCAAAGCACAGGTTGTTAATTGCTTAGCACCTCAAGAGCTGTAAATACATCTTCGGTTCTTTCACTTTGCATCTTGGTACATGTGAGAACTTGGGAGTCCTCTGCTGAGGGGACATTTCAATCGCACAGTTAGTCTGAATGAGCTGATGAAATTCTGGCCAGTAATCAGCTCGCCTGAACAGGAAACCAAAGATGTCACAGAAAAATTTTACTGTCAGCCGGTGAAATGTGGTGGGAAGCACTAGCAGATGGTAGTACCAACAAAAGGAGTAGAAAACTGCAGAAACTGTGGCTGGAGATAGCCGTTCCTAATGTTTTGGGAAGTAACACCTTGGAGGCCATGAGCAAAGCTGAGTTCAGACAGGTAAAGTATGTCACCAGCATCAAGGGTCTAACTTTTGAACATGATTTCATAGGACAAGAGCACGAGACCTTTTCTGTCTTGCAGATGTTGCAATTCATATAAAAATCACTTTAAATCCACCTAAAAATCCCTGGTACAGAGCACAGTAAAACCCAGTGAAAGCTGGCGCAATTTATAAAATATAATTTTCTTGTGTGTTTTGTGTTGCTTTCTGTCTGCTGCCTTACTAAAACCTAATTACTTGATGTCAAATGCATCATGGACTGACAAGAATAGTTTGTGCATGGATATTATGTCTATAAACACACCAAAAAACTAGCAAGAAACTCTTCTCTGTCATGCAAAAGTCTTTGGCCAAGGTTTGAAGCCTGCTTTTGTGGTAAATATTTTCCTTTTATACACAGTTTGTGAAAGTCAGGTTCCATTCCAGTGACAACATTGCATTGAAAATACATATATGCACTTTGGGGCTGCCTCTGAAATCCAGCTTCTTTGAACTGATGATTTTCTTATTAACCCCTCTTTGCAGAAGAGGAGCTGATTCCTTGAACTAGCATTGACAATCACTTTGCAGATTCAAAACTAAGCTACCCTTTACTGATCAATGAAAGGGTCAGGTTTGGTTGGTCTCTTGGTTGGCCAGTTTGTCCACAAGCTCAGTTTTCTTTTTGCCAAGGGACAAAGTCCTGCTTAGCTTTATGCTCCTGGTCTTCCATACGAGAGGTGCTCATCATGTCTGCCAACTGATCTGCTGCATTCCTCTGCCAGAATTTGGGCCAAACAAGGAACACAAGCAGATGTGCTATGTAAAGGATGTCTTCCAACCAGTGCACCTTCACTGGTGAACTTCCTTGGACAAGCTGCAGCTGAATTAAACAAATAGGATGAAGTTGTAGCCACATTTTTGGTGCAGCAAGCACAGCAAATCTCCCAGAAATAATTCTTTTGGGTGAAGGCTCTTACTACTTTCTGCAACAGTGTTGCTGTGCCATGGGATATCCCTGGTTTCTGGAAGACTTTTTTCATTAGTTTTAATTTGGGTCTGCCTAAGAGGTGATGTGTGTGCTTATGTGTATGTATATGTGTGTCTGTCTGCCTGTAAATATATGGAGACATGTCTGTTGTATATATTAAAAAGAAAAGCATTTTGTTGCCAAAACCCCTTTCAAACAATATTAGCATAGATAGAGAGCAGTTCTTTAATGAAAGCTTTCAGGTGCACAAAGTACAAAGGCGCACCCAGCAGCATAGAATTCTCACAGTTTTATAGCTTTACCTGACGACCATATCTAGTGGGTACATCCAGCCTGAGAACCATTTGCCCTTGGTACCACCCTCAGAACTGCCCCATTGAAGCCACTCAGAGAGTTTTGGACCCTCTATCTTGTTTTGACTATAATGTATTTTATTATTATGGTCCAGGTGCATGTGTGTCCAACAAGATATCCTTGCTGAAATCTCTTTCCTTGGAAAGACTGTTGAACAGAATTTCAAGAATGTGGCACAAACCATGAGAAAGGGGTTTAGAAATTGTTAACTGCTACCTTAAGAGTGAGAAACTCTACAACCATGTCAAAATCTACAAATATATAAAAAAATCTCAAGGCATCAATTTAATAGCAGAGTGATTTTATCTTCTGTTACATTTAGAGCACCCTGCCCTTTTGCTTTTGGAAGCTTTAAGAAGTTTATGACTTCAGTCCTTCCAGCACATGCCTTATCATTCATGAGAGACCCACACTTACGTTCAAAGGTTTCATTTCTTGCAAGACTCACTAGTTTCAGTGGTTTAAACTCTTGTTTTCATTAGGAACTAAAAATAACTTCATATTAAGGCATTAAGGGTAAATAAAGAGTATACTGTAAAACTGACAGTCCTGAATCTGGAAGACCTGACATCTGGATAAACAGCTGATAGATTGGCTGCTATCAACTGTCTAAAGCAGTAATCAGAAATTCAGTGGGGACAATCTAATATTCAGAAGTAAAGACAGCTCCTTCTCAGTCTCCTGACTTTTTTTGTTCAGTCTTGCCCTAAGATATGGGATTTTTTTACCTTACAGTCAAAAGCTCTTCGGGAAAAATGGCTGCTACAGGGAATTCCTGCTGGCTCTGCAGAAGAGGAGGAAGCCAGAAGGAGGCAGTCAGAAGAGGATGAGCTGAAGGTGAAAGATCTGGAAGAAAACATACACAGGTAGAGACAGTTTCCTTTAGCTTTTCCTAAGAACAGTCACTCCTGTTAAGTGGGGGCTTTCCTTTCCCAAGTCCTCACCTCTGCAGCAGCCAATGGCAGCTGCCCAGGGAGGAGTGTAAGAGCCCATCACAAGTACAGCCAAACATGCCCAGAATTTGTCTCAATATGTCCATGATTTGTAAGGTAGAGCCACTGTGTTACGTTTGTGTTTAATGGACTTTTATGGATTACTTTCATGAGAGAGTTAAAAAGAGGGCTGAGTTCCCCCTTCAGGTGGATGTATATGACTTGATTAACACTCAAAAGATTCTCCATTGCTTTACACCTCCTACAGCCAAAAGAGTTCATGGGGGGCAACATTCTTTTGCACTCACTTTTCACTGGTGCTAATGACTTTTTGAAATGCAACAACAGATGCCATCAGCAGATCAAATACCCACTGCCTTCAGAAGCGATGTTTGGGTGTCAGAATTATTTCCTTTTATCAGTTTACCGTTGCAGTCTTGAGTTGATGTTTGTCCTCTTTTTGTGTTTTTTTCCTTTGTTTAGTTACAAACAATGGTCTCTAAAGCTTAGAAGGAAAATGCTTTTATTCCTCACAGGACAAATTCCAGAGCTACTTCTACTATTTAGCATATGTCAGTTTTAAAGTTTTTTCAGCTGGCAAAAGTTGGTAAGACTTGGTAACACAACTTTTACAAATTTGTTAGCTGAGACACATACATGACAGAGAAAAAGCAGATAGGACCAGTAGTTCAAGGGCCGAGGTATTAACTTAGCATCTGGTGAACTCAATTTGCCTTATGATAGGTTTCTTGCAAAATTCTCTTGAGAAGTCAATGCAAGTGTTTCTTTGGGGGTACACACAAGCAGACCCACCCTAAGCTTGGATGATGCTAAATGCCTCCTCTGTGGAAGTTGGAGATCAGCATGAATGTTAGAATTGCTTCACGCTACTGGTCTCTGACCTCTGATTCCTATTAATTGAAATTGGTCTGAGAATATGTATTGTTCTTTACATCTGTGGTAATGTAAGGCAAGAAAGCTTTTTTTAGATTTCATATGCTACCAGATGTTTTACTTCATAAATTAATGTCATAGATGGGAAGAGTATGCAGGCTATCCTTCAGAAATATGTACTATGATACATATTTCAGCTAATGTTGAATGTTGCAAGTTGCTAAGTGCTCTGACCCTATCCAGCAAAACACATCAGATAATTTCAGCTATAAGAGTACCACCACTGAACACAGTGAAACCTGTTTTTCTGAATTAGTTCAAAGTGTAGGATGAAAGGCCATGTAAAACCTTTGTCCCCATGGGTTGCTTTTTTCTTCCATAAATGCAACCATGAAATCAAATATTTGAATATTTGAAAATAACAGAGCTCTCTTCTGCTGTGACCACCTATCTGTCAAATGACAGGTGAGCTACTTGCTCCAGAGTTGAAGGGACATATGTGTGACAAGCTTGCTAACATGCTTAACTTCCTTGGTGTCTTTCTAAGCAAACTCTAAAGACAGTAAAGAAGTATTTTAATTTAAATGAGAAAATATTACATCTGAACTGTAGAGATGAGACAGTAGAGGTTAAGATCACTAGTCTAATTGCAACTTAAGTCCATGACATGACACATCTGGAGCCCATCAAAATAGCCTGAGAAGGTAAAGAACTATAGAAGGGGGAAGAACTGAAGATATCAAGCACATTATTGGGAGGAGTGAAGTAGAATGGACTCATCCTGAAAGTACTCTTCTGCCGCCTGTGCACTGCATTTTCCCTCTGCATTCCCAGGAGAGAATCAGAGGGGAGAATTACAGGACCATTCATTTGCTCATGTTTGCAGGGACTCAATAGCCCTTTGGAAGCCCACTATGTACTATCCAAGAGAACCCCTTGAAAAAGCCCAAACCTTCTCAAATGAGGGTGACAGAGAACAGATTAAGCTGGTTCACCAGGAGGGTAGAAAACTACTGCAAGGCCAGCTGTAGGGTTGATGCCAGGGAACTGTATGTCCACTGTGCCGTGGATCTTACACATTCATCAGAGTCACACTGCATCATATGTGCAAGCACAGAGTAGCTGCAGCATCAGCGTGTCTGTGAAAAAGTTTTGTGACACACATGCCAGAAAATATAAGAAGGCTTGTTGCTCTAGCAGCAAGGTGACCCTTATTCATGAGGGTCATTGTCCAGCACCTGCTGGCAACCAGTATTCATGACCCTTCTTTAACAAGGAAGAACGTGAAGTAATCCCCTTCCTCTTATAACAGAGCATCCTACCATCATCACCACAGAGAGCACCACTTCTTCTACATACACACTGAAGCACT
>JAWWEU010000091.1:21087326-21100313 GCA_035583155.1 Acropternis orthonyx
ACTTTTAGCATGATGTGAGCTTAAGTATAGGAATTGCTTCTCACTGTGTGAAGGGAACTTCAAATTGCTTCTTAGAATCGTGAGTGAATTTTTGCCCTTCAGAATTCTTCACAGTTTTCTCTTATTTTGCAATGGTACCTGTGATCTGGTGCTTTTGAAGACATGGCTTGAGGTGCCTCAGGCCCACGACATGACACAGCAGCATAATTACATAGGTAGCTTTAGCTGATAATTCCTAGAGGAGTTCTCTTTTTCAATTCAGCTGTCAAAATCCAGTTCCCAAACAACTGATTCATTTCTTTAATGGGCTGGTGTTTTTCTTACCTTCACCCATTTAGCACTGGGATTATTTTATTTCTTCTTTTTCTTCTGCTGTTGCTCTCTTCATGCAGCAACACAGGAACGCTGGATTCCTACTGGATCCCCAGGTGGCTCCTACAACCCAACTGTGCTGTGCGCAGTAGTATACACTCTTTGCTGAAAGACGTCATAATCTAAGTCAGCAAGCCCATCACTAGAAAAGGAAGTGAGGGCCAGAAGCATGGACTAGAGCCTAGGTTTTCCAAGCTTGAGTGATGTGTCATGTAGATAAGTCAAGTCTGTAACCAACTGGTGGACTCTTTAACACCAGAAGAAATGCTTGTTCCTTGGAAACTAACACTAGAGAGAGAAGGCAAGTCTAGCACAGACCCTGACATTTTTCATGATAGCCCAGGGGAAGTGCCCTAAATGGTGGAGTTATAGGTGTATTATTTAAAGGACATTTCGTTTGTAGGAAACCCAGTTGGGGAACATGATCTTGCCTGCAGAACCTTAACTGCACAAAATGGGAATAGACTAGATATTCCCAGTAAACATGTATTACTGGTAATATGTAAGCGTACAGTGGGGGAGCATGTAATACTCAAGTCTAATAAGTGTTCACAGAAAACATTTTTTAATTAAGTCTTAGAATCCTAGCCATATATTACAAGTTTTGTATAAGTTTTATTTTTGTGTGTTTTTTAAAATGTATTTAGAAAATTGCAAATGCAGTTTTCTAGTCCATCTTTAGTCTCATTTCCACTCTTTAAGGACCCTTATTGATCAGGACAGTGAATGTTATCCAAGTGATCCTCCCAAAAACCCACATTGCAATCAGGCAATAGGCTGGCAGCCTGGTTAGCAGTGAGATGTTTTTCTTTAGGTCCATCCAATACAGGGACAATCATAACAACCCAAGTCAGGCTTGCTGAGGCTTTCAGTTGAAGATGAAGCAATCTGTTCCAAAAGAACAGGAGGGGAATATGATAATAATAATGGCCAAGCTTCGTGAACGAAGATCTTGGGAAGGGGCTCTCCCCATGTGGGTGTGCCCTTCCAGCCTGCGCAGTGGATATTTTTAGGTGAGGCACAGCGTGCACAGAACTGGCCCCACTGTTTAAGTCCTAAGGTCCATTTGCCATGGCCGAACGAGCTTGGACAGTGACAGTGAAATCCTCGGGACTGTCTACAGCACCCAGTACTGACTGGGGCTGACCCTGCTGAGCATCCGAGATCTGATGGGATCGGATGGCAGGGAGGCATTTAACTGCCCAGGAGACGGTCCCCACTGAGACTTGAACTCAGGCCCTTGGGATTCAGAGTCCAGAGTGCTAACCATTACGCCACAGAACCACCCCTAGGGGAATATGAAAGTCACAGCAAAAGGCTAAGAGTTTTCTGACTTCTCTGTTGATTTCTGAGCTTTTCGACTTGGCACACCTGGAATATGCCCAGAAAGACAGAAGGCTTCTAAATTTAGAAATGCATTCTAGGCATCAGCTGCTACAGATCAACAGCTCTGCTGGGCATGTAGATCTCATCTTGCTTGCAGCATCCAGGTTGGGAAACCACAGTCCTCAGTTTACCCTCCAAATGCCATTCCAGAGGGATCACAAAGAGCTAGCCATTGACTTGGTTGTGCATGGACAATCAAGCTTACTGTTTAGAAGTTACCCCCAATAATAAGATATCACTCCTGATGTGGGGGGAGTTGGTTCATAGCTGTTACACTGCCAGTCCAGTTTTAATGGCATAGGATTTTCAGCTAAGAAACTCAATCTATTTAAAAAAAGCCAACATAACATCATTCTGACTTTAGGAAATGTCACAGGAGGAGAAAATAATGAAGCTTCTGCAGGATTTGCACATGTACCCTGTTTATGTCCCAAAACATGCAAGGGAAATGTGTCCTACCTTTGAGCCCTTACCCCACTGGGATCATGTTTTGGGGATAGCTGTGGTGTCCAGTATGAGACAACTGCAGGGTGTCACCATGCCAAGAACATGGTGATCCTCAGCTCTGTTTTCTTCATGTGCAATAACTGTACTTTCATCTATGCACAATCTAAAATATTTTCTGCCTGCCAAAGGCTGCAAGTAATCGCCACATCCCATGTAACTTGTATATCACACATATGATCACTGAAAACCCAGTTTTAAGGCTATGGGTATCTTTTAGTAGTCTTTCAGGCAGGCAGCAGCGATCAACACTCCTTTTATCATCTTTTAGCAAGTAATTTCAGGAGCAACCACCTCCATACAAAACCTATGTAATTCTCTGCTCTTTGCTACTTTTAACATCAGCTTTACAAATGCAAATCATCAATCACATTGAATCACAGAAATATCATCCTGTTTTCCTAGCCCTGTTGAGGCTATCAGAGTGAGTCTTTCATGGATGTGTAGTATCAAGTGTCAGGTAAAGAGTCCAGCTTGGTCTGGAGAGCAATCTCTGAAAACCAGTAATTGAAGTCTCCTTCACACAAACAAGTTTTGAGAACTTATTCTCTTTGTAATAGCTGTTTTTATTTAATGTTGGTGGTACATTGTTTCCAACTCAAGACCTTCCACCCCAAGGATTGCTGTAGTCAAAGTGACACCGCCTAAGGCAATGCAAAAACCTGAGGTGTAACAGAGAGACACTGCTATGTTACACTGGTTTGTTAAATGCTTTCATTTAAAATTCAGAGTGCATGGATAGAAAATATCTTCGAACCGTTTCAGCTCAGACCGACATCCCTCATGTAAGAGTTGCCCAAAATTGCACACACACACATAAAGGAGGACTTGCTCTCTCTCATGACTGTCATTTTCCTAGCAGAAGAAATAGGCTTGAAATACCAGATGAAAGAAAAAAAATGTTGCAGTGAATACAAGAGAGAAAGAACTTCAGAGCTAAACTTGAACTGATCCCTTCATCCATGCCTCAGGTTTTTTTCTCTCTTCAGAACGGGAATGCAATAGCTGACAGATGCTTTGATACCTGCAAGCAATAAACAACATACATGACAGCCACATCCTGAACATCCTGGCTTATGGTGCTTGAGGCTACTAAGAATCCCAAACAGGTTTCTTGCCTGCAGTATAAGTTGGAAGGGTTTTATTACTTTTTTGGAAGACTGCAATTCCACAGCATTTTGTAGATAGCAATTTCACTCTTCAAGTGTTTGGAAGAGGAAAAGAGAATGGAATGTCCTCAGTTTCTCCCTCTCAACTACAAATGGAGAACAGGAGGGTGCACTGTGGTTCTCAAGCAGTGAAAACACCTGTTTAAACAGGTGCGTGACAAATTAAGACATTTAATGAACAGGATGGCTCTACCAGATGGCTCATTGGTGGGCCTGTGCATCAGCAAGCCCTCCACCACTCACCACCAGACCTCCCTTGGGAACCAGGTTGGCTTTATGTGGCACAGGAATGCTGTTGGATTAAATGTCAAGCTTTCTGTCTTCGGTGAAACTGTTCTTGATTTGCCTCAATTGCAAACGAGTTAGCATGACTTTTCTTTTGGAAAATTACCAGATCAACAATATCCATGTACAGGAACAACTGTGAAACTTGATGCCTCAAGCAAAGTATTGTGTTCAATATTCATTCCTTATTTCCAGTACTTACTTTGTTACGTGCAGTGACTGTATGGTGAAGCTGCAAAATTTCCTATCCTGAAAATGCCTTTTTTCTCATTAAGAGTAGTGGTATTTAATCATTTCACAGTTTTATTAAGTGACTTGCCTTCCCACTTATAGCATCAGTACAGACCACAAAGATCATACTGGCATCTTGAATACGATGAGTATTACATTGATATTTTTCCATCTTAGCAGCCCCACCACCTGAGGCACCTTAACTACCAAAAGAGAAGACATTTGAAAAATGTGATGCAATGACCCAGCATTTCTGAAAAGTGATTCCTTCCTCATTAGTCTTTGATTTTACATGTTGCTGAGCTGAAAAGGACTCGGTGCAATAAAAAGAAATAGTGATAGATGGTGTTTGGTTAGGAAAGAGGTAGACTGTGACTGAACTGCTTGTTGTTTTGTTAGTTATATACATATTGTAAAGTATTATGCATGAACAAAGCTGAAAAATGGGTTGCAAGTGGGCTTTCAAGCTCCTTTTTCTATTTCTTTCAAATAACAATCATTATAGAAGCAACATGTACTATGGATAGATGAAATTTTTCATTTAAAAATTAAATATGTAACATTTTTACCAGTTGGCACAAAAATTATGTGAAGGCATTCTCAAAAGTTATAGTAGCCAGTAATACACTTATTTTTGCCCTAGATATTTGGGACAAATTAAACTTTATACAAATCTGTGTTGGATTAATCTGATTTTTTTTTGTAAGAGAAGCATTTTCTGAAAGTAGCTAGACACTAAAATAGGACATGGAAAGTCTTGGTTTTACCAAAATGTCCTGTTTTATGATTTACTGGTGAAAAGTTCATGCTGTTCTATGTAATGAGAACAATTTGTAGAGCTGCATATTTCCAAAGGAATTACTATTTTCATCTGAACACATGTATTTTGAACACAGTCCAATCTTACGTAATTCTTTGAAGGATTTTCTTTCTTCATAGGAAAGTGTCTCCAAAACAATTAATAGTGTTTTGTGCCTACTGTGGGAGGAATGCTAGCTGGGAAATAGTCCACAGTGTACAAAGTGTGTCAATGTGTCCGTTTGCCCTGGGGATGCTGAATCATGTGTTTCTGAGACTATTCTGAGAGGGTTTGCATAATGAGGGCTTTGAAAAATGCATTTTCTCCAGCTTTTCCTGGAGACAAGAGTGCATTTTTTTCTGGATGAAAATTTACCTTTGATAAAGAACTGGGAAACCTTGGTTGGCAGAGAAGATAGCTTCCCAAGGAGAATCAAGGTGAAATGACAAAGCATCACCTTCAAAATCAACAAAAGTGCTCCAGCAGCTCTCATTGCTGCTTGCTTGCTTTTCTTTTTTTGCCTTTTTTTAAATAAAGTATTTCCTCTGTAGTGGTTAGCTGCACTTCTGATTTCATGCAGTGGTTACTGATTGTGAGAAATACTAGCCTAAGGACCATGCAGCAGTTATTTGTTAGGAGATAAAATATTCATTGTCCCTCTTCTCTCCCCAGCAACTAGGACAATGGGAGGAAGGGGAAGCAACAGAAAGCTATTCCCTTTTTGCTCTAGTTAGGTGGATTTAGCTTTTTGTTGGTAGGATGAATTGTAAGGATTTACAGCTGTCATGGCTGTTAAAGTTACCTGATCTTTAACAGCTCCCACAGCTTTCTCTCTTAAATGCTGTTCATTATTTCATCTTTTCTCCTTCTGTCAAGCCTCTAGTTTCTGTTTCATGTCACTGTTTTATTTTTAAGAGTTTGATAACTTCTTCAACAATGCAAAAATGGCTTCTGGGAAACAAATCGTTTTTTCAGGTTCCTCTCCTCTCTCATCCCTGTAAGGTGGTCTGCCTTACAGATGGCCTTCAAGGCAGACAGCCAGATCTACAGGCAACATTTGGGTTCCTGCTCTCCTCTTCCATCAGCAAATCATTTTCATTCTGAACAGCAACATTATATGGCTCCATGATGAAACCTTCCTTTCCCCCTACACCTGTTAGTGGTTTGTTCACTCTGTTCCCCCACTATCTGCTTCTCTCCTGAGCAGCAGACAGAAATGCTCATGCCACTCCACCAGAGAGGGTGCTGGGCAGTGCAAGAAGCTTTTCCAGGCTTTAGCCCTAGTCTCCTTGCCTGCTTTCATCCCAGGGATCATAAAGGAGGGGATTTGCAAATCCATGGACATGAGTTTTACTCAGTGGCATCGCAGACCCTTGTATCTGCCAGCTATGCCATCCATGTTCACTGAGCAGAGACCTTTGTGGTCTTCAGGCATTACCCAGCTTGTGTAAGCATGGCTGCAGAGGGCTGAAGTACACAGATCAGTCCTATGAATCCAGAAAAGATACATCACAGGTGGTATGGGGTGACTGTTTAATTCCAGAAGGAATCAGGAAATGTCAATATTATGCCTTCTGTTTCAGCACAGGTTTCTTCTCTGGCTCACACTATTTCTGCTTCCTGCTCCCCTCTTTTTACTCATTATCCTCCAAATAAGACTATTTTTTAATTAAGTGGTAGGGTAGAATTGCAGAAGAGAGTGAAAGTCTTTGTTCTTTGTGTCCTGCATTGATTAGCATTCTTGCAGCTTAGATGTTTACTTATCTAAAAAGAAGCGTGAGTTGACTGAGGGAAGAATTATTTTGCATATTAATTTTCTCCTAACCAAAAGCATCTAAGATACCCTAATTATACTGCAAAAAAATTCTGGAATTCAATTACCATTCTCAAATTCATTTAACTAGTAACATTCCCTGATTAATCCAGCAGAAGAAACACTTACAGAAACAGCAAGTAATTTTAAAAACTCTACTTATTTTTTTAAAAAAATAAATTAATTATGTTAACCTGGCCCTGCACAGGGAAGCAAATCTTTGGAGCATGAATGTATCTTCTAGCTAACTATGCAGAAAGAGGATTTTCTGCCGAGTGATTAGTCAATGGTGAGACCCCACTAGATACAAACATTAGGGACCATCTAGGATGACCATGAAATTACGAAGTCTGTGATTTACAAATGGAAAATCAAACTAAAAATAATGGATTTGAGGTAGGCAGATTTCAATAAACTGAAGAGTTTTGAGTTCATCACAGCTGAAATCTTGGATGGATGGATGGAGGAGGTATACAGGGTGGATGATCATGAAAACATAAACTTGTCCAGAGGAAAGATAGGAGGTGTAGGAACAGACTTACTGAACTAAATCTCTGGCTTTTCTTTGGCTTTAAGCAAAGACAAAAGTTCATGGAAAATGGAACTTATTTGAGATTGCAAAGTATAACTTGAATAGAGTTAGAAAAGCAGGTGAGGACAAAAGCCAAAAAGGCAGAGGTGTAATGTGTTCTGTACTGTAACAGGAAAGTATTCTGTGGCATTGTTACTGGGTGAGAGAAAGCAAAGGAAAATGCTGAGCTCCTGTTCCACAGAGTGGAAAGACGATGGATGACACTGAGAGAAGAGCCTTTTTTTGCTTCAGTCTTCACAAAAAAGGTGTGCTGCGATTGGGTGAGAAATGCAGTTGCACAAGGTCCATATCCAGAGCAGAACCAGGAAAAAGAAGTTGGAGAGTACAGTGACAAATCAAACTGGTTTCATACCATCTGAGGATGGTAAGATCCATCCCGAAACTGGAGATCTGGCTGAAACCGTCTCAGTCTTTTCTGTTTGAGATCTTGAAAAGGGCTGTTCACAGGAAGAGCAGTTGTCACACTTAATTTCACCAAGGGGACAGGGAAAAGAGGAGTTGGGGGTTACCAACCTAACTTCATTCCTTAGAGAAGTACATGTGGTTGTCTAGAAGAATACATAGTGACTTATAAACAACTTGAAATTATCAAATAAAGCCTGCCAAGATACACAGCTTCCTTGAGAGGCATCTAGCAGATCTTGTAGCTACACATCAGCTGAGGATGCCGTTTATCTTGATGGGAAGGAGACTTCAATACTTTTATAATCAAGTAGTAGAAATACGATATGGACCTTTCACCTCTGTGAGATAAGGTCAGAGACAGTCATCAGGAGCAGTGCTAGTTCAGCCAACACAGTCTGCCATCAAGGACCTGCCCAGACCCCTTCTCCTGGGCCGCTGGGGTTCAGCACTTGCATCCGGCCCCCGTAGACTCTCATCAAAGATCCACATCTTGCAAAAGAAAACTCTTTCAGGAAAAGGAAGTTGAAAAGGGACATGATGTCTTCAACTAGCTTGAAAATAGCTATAAACATGAAGGAAATAAATTCTAAACACGAGAGAAGTTGGATTAAAATGCCAGAAGGCCAGACCTTTAAGAAAAATATTTCTTTTTCAGGCCTTTTTCAAGATGAGCACTGTGAAGCAGTGGAGTAGACTGGCAGTTGCCCCAGGGGAATCTCTGCTCCTGGACAGTTTCAGGAAGGGGCTTGACCAGGATTTGTTGAGATACTTGATGTAAGGGAGAGAGCTGCACTGTTTTCTGTTTCTGTAATTCTCTTGGAGAAGGGAAGTGCATTCATATATGGAAATGAAACAGAGAAGTGAGATCAGGAACTGCTTTTCACCACAGCAAATGACAGACAGTGAAACCCAAACCAGGAAATTACGGGTATGGGGGAACCCCAATTTATTTGCATTATGAACAGTCATCTTGTTGCACTTGTAGATTATCACTGTGGTGTATTTTGCAAAATTCAAGATAGGGTCTCTAGGGATTTACAGCATAAAATCAGTGTTTAAGAAAGGGTGTTGGCTCTTACAGTGTAGAACTGAGCCAGCTTCTTGCATTTTATGTAAGGAAGAAATTTTCCTATATACAAGCCAACACTGAATTTTTGTTACGTTTCCATGAAATACCTGGAAACAGCTGCTGCCAGGCACAGAACTGGATGGGCTACCAGTGTAAAGCTGCCAGCCAGCTCCCCGTACAACTGCTTGAAGTCATGATGGAGTTTTCTTTCCACACTAGCTGGCTAAATATTTCTGTGTTGGAGTCACTAGTTTCAAGGTTCTTATTTGAAGGCATAAATGTATCTGCTGGTTTGTATTCAGAGTTTCACATTTGTACTCCAAATAATTTTATGTTGTTTCACTAGTCTGAAACAGGCTGTGGAATTTCATCCTGTGTCATTACAGTTGGAATAGGCATCTGTAAAGAGGAACAGAAGGCATAAATTTTAGACTCTCTGCACCCTAGAGAGTAGGTTTATGAGAAGCTGAAACTATAAAAGAAGTTGTAGCATAAAGTGATGACTTGAATTGATCAAAACTTGAAATTTCTATCTTAGAGAAAATTCTGAGGTTTTGAAATTTCAACTATGTCTCAAATATAGACATAAAACAATTTTATCAAAAATGTTATGGAATAGATGAATTAATATTATTTGTTTGACCTCCTGGAAACATTTATTTTTATAAGATTAAAGCATTCTCAACATTGTCATTAGAACTCTCCTATCAGTTTTTATCTGTTAAATGGTAATGCAAAAATCAAATGTTTGTGCTTCATAGAAACAAATATTGAGATAATCTTCTGTCAGATTATCATGAAATTGATACATTCCCATAAACATTTTACATTTAATTAAGTCAGTGTTTTCCAAAGTAATAATACTTCTCAGGGAAATCATCAACTGTCTGCCATCATTTTCCAGTGTCCTTTAACCCCACAAACCTCAAAATGGTATATACTACAAACAAGCAAAGACATAAACATAATCTATGATCAGGGAAATATAGAGCCATTTCCATAGTGAAACAAAACAACTGCTCAATACTGCATAGGAACACTGCATAATTGTTTAACAGCTATTTATCACATTGTATCTGTAAGGAGAACTGAACATATATATTTTCTGTCACAAAAGTTGCTCCATACAAATGGATCTTAAGAGTATTGTACTTCCCTTTGGTAGTTTGCTATATCTCTTCATATTTCCCAGATTTCTGCTAAGAATTGCCAAAAACATTTTACAATCCTTGGTATTGCTACAGCATGCTAAACACCCAAGGCAACAGGGAGTTTATTAAGATACTTTCCTAAGCTATAATATATCACTAATCCTGCCACAGTAAGTTTTGGTTCCCTTCCTTGCTCCTGTTTGGCGGCTCTCACAGCAACCATCCCGCAGCATCCCAGTGGTACGTCACCCTGGCCTACTTGATGCTGTGCACGTGCAGCACCAGGCAGTCCTGCCCCAGTGCCTCTGTCATTGGCACAGACAGGACAGGCACCTCGTGGAAACAGACCTAGGAGGGGTCAGTACTGGAGTCAGGAAGGGAATCCAACCCTCTGCCTGCTGTTTGCTGGTGACTGTGGCCAGGGTCCATGGTGCTTCGTATCTGATCTGTCCCCTCTCCTTTTTACAATAATGTAGCTGTGATTGATCCCATCTTGCAATGTGGAGATGTGGAAATGCCTTCTTCTCCTCTGTGCTCCTCTTCTTTCTTTCCCTTATTCATCCCCTCACTAGGCTGCCTCCCAGTTCCCAAACATGGATTTGGCGGCATTTCTGACTTTGTGCTGTGATAGCACTGTGGTCTCCAACAGCATGGCTAACACAGGACCACTCAGCAGTCACTCCAGCATTACAAGGCTTCTTCCCTCCAGAGAAGTCATCTTCTTTGGATTGGTCTTCAGAAATTACTTCTGCTCGCTGTTCTGTCCTGTCTCAGAAGCAGGTTTTACACATAGAATAGCTCTCCTGACATGTTCAGTGTTAAGCATGAGGAGAAGCAGTGTGAGAATGGTCCAAACATGGAAAGAAGAGGTGCTGTTTTAAAAGACTGTATCACACAGTGCAAGGCTAGAGGCTGGACTCAACGATTCTTGTGGGTCCCTTCCAACTTAGCATATTCTGTGATACTGTGATTCTCTCTGCACGCCAACAGGCAAACCAGGAATGGCACTGGGTATTTACCATGGTGGGATGGTGCTTGCCTTCTCTAGAGGCTCCTGTCCTAAAAGCCATCAGGTCACCTTTCCTAAGAGTACAACTGCCTGACGCCCCCTAATATGTCTGTCTTTTTTTCGGCATAGTGGTTTTCTATCTAACTATATCACCCTCCATCACTGTTCACTTTAAGTTAAGAATAGCAAAATCCTAGAACATGCCTTCTGTGGAACACAAGTTTCTTTCACTACAACCCCTTCCGAGGACATGTGGAAAGGTCCAGCAGCAACCTGACCCCATATGTGCTTCTCAATGGAAATGTAATCATAATGTCAAAGTGCATAGGTTTTGCATGATTTTTTTTTTTTTTTAATGCTGAAGACTAGATCTTGACAGAAGTATCTGAAATAGAAATAGTTAACTAAAGTACTGAGACTTATATAACACAATTTTCTTGAAATAATGTCAGGATCTGTGCCCCACCCCTGCCCCCTGAGAGCGGGCAGCTGTTTGCAACCATTAGGAAGCATCCCTGGGAAGGCTCAGCTTTACCACAGAAAAATACTTTTACTCGCTTCCTCACTTCCCTCACTTCCTCAGCTGAAACTATAACGAGGCTGTATATTGCATCTGTTTCTGGATGTGAGACACACAGGTCAGCTACTGGTCAGTGGGGCATGGGAACAGGCTGCAGTGATGCACAGAGCATCCAGACTAACAAAAAAACCACTCCAGCTCCATCCCTGAGGGAGAGTGGAGTGCCCTGCTGACATATGCTGCTGCCAGTTTGCAGTCAAAGACCACACCAGCATAGTGTGTGCACATGGCCACAGGTCAGGAGAGAGTTTCAGCACAGGTTTCTGACAGGCTTAAACATATTTTAAACCCTTTCCTTAACCAAAATGTTTTTAATGAACCAAGACAACCTGACTAATCCACAAATAAAATCATCTGTATTAAGGTGTATCCTAAAAGTGATCCAGAATCACACTAGGCTATTTCCTCCTTTAAATATAGTGTGACTTGAATATCAAGAAAGAAGTCTGGTGGAAATCAGGGACCAGAATATAACAAACATTACACTGAGATGTGCTCAACAGACATTAGAGCTCCTTTTGGCAGACCTCTAGAAATTTGTTGTATTTAATGTATCCCTTTAAAATTCTCATTAATAAACATTTCCTTCCATCCTTTGGGGAATTGCCATGACCCAGCAATGCACCAGCCCTGCAGTAGGCTAGCCTTCATATCACTGCTGTAACATTTTTGTTAATGTCTGTGTCTTAACATGAGCTTTCTGCCTGCTGTGCATCCTTTCCATGGCTCTAGTCTCACCCCAGCCTGAGGGCTGTCTCCTAGCTGACTGTAACCAGAGGAGAGTTAACACACAGAAGACACAGATTGCCCACTCATAGGCCGACTCCACATCTGGAACAGCTTCTTCCCTATTATAACATTTACAGCTGGAAGCTTCATTGTCATATTTTGGACTGTGTGATGAGTTATGATGAGAATTATTAATAGCCTCTTCCTTGCCATAGGATACCAATGTAGGTGAGAACTGGAAGTACAACATATGCCATTTTCATTGTATTTTCCAAGTGAAAGCCATCATATGAGAAGTTATCCCAGGTGAGGTTGGCTTGATGCCACAGTCAGTGGAAATATTGCTTACTTTAGGTTTGTAACTACTAGCAGTCATAGGAATGACCTCCTGCCTGGATCGTAAAGAAAGCTCCACTGACCTTGTCATATATATTCACCTGTACAGCAGACTGAGGGCTTGGAGTCTTCTTTTGAATTTAGTGAAAGACAATAGAAACTGGCGTCTCACTAAGATTAGGGAAGATGCTATTTGTTAATCGAATTATTTATATTTTCGTATTTTCAGAGTATCCACAAAGGGATGCTTCAGGGGAAGAGGTTCAGTGAATGTAACCAATGGAAAATGAAACTGTGGGTTTTCTCTTTTTGCCATATTTTAAAGGAAAACACAACCTTCTTTGCCAGGCAAAAGCTAATGTATGCACGGACTGCAGGAGAAAACTTTAGACAGATTCATATTAAAGGTTATTTGTTTAATAGTGTGAATGTGTGGTCCCAAAGACCATATTTTATGGCTTCTTTGTTTCTGATGTAATAACAAGGTGACTTGCATTTATTATCTTACAATGAATACTAGCAAGAAAAGTATTAAGAAGGCAGTTACATCTAGAATC
>JAWWEU010000091.1:21110517-21121547 GCA_035583155.1 Acropternis orthonyx
CACAACTCAAAAGGCAAGGAAAGAGGAAAGGTTTCTTCAAGAGTCTGAGGGAGGCAGATGGTTGCAGCTTTTCAAGGGAGTTGTGCTTTAATAGCTGCAGAACAGCAGAAGGTATCATCACACCAATTATAATACTTTGCTTGTGTTTTCATGTTTTCAGCCTGGATTTTCTGAGGGCCATTTTCATTTTTAGTATTATTCTCAGACTGTATTCAGTCAACCACATGGGGTACCTCAGGTCAGAATGCTAGATTCTGGACAACACTTCTTGTGCCAACAGCTAGGCTTGTAAGTACCATGTTCCTTGAAACAGAACATTTTAAGCCAACACAGCAGGAAGCAAATAGGTAATGCCTTGTTTGCACCAGAAGTCTCTTACAAGGTCCATGTAGTCATTAGAAGCAAATCTGAGTAAAGTCAAACCAAGATCATGGAAACCTCACCTGTACAGTGTGTGTAAATAATAGCACCAGGTAACACATCTACCAAGGATAAGTATGGTCTGATGTATGATTGGACTGTATAGGATTGGCAAAATGTATTGCATCAAGGTGGGGAAATGGAGGCAAAATGATTTGCTGGAGGCTACAGGAGGGATAAAATAGATAGCTCTGGCCCGCGTTTGCTGCTTTTGTCAACATTGCTTTTCTAGTTAATAACTGCAATAGCTTTTCAGTGATGATATGACTGCCATATGAAGGAGTCACTTGCATATGCTCCTATACTGCTAAATCTTATACATGGTGGGAGCAAGGAGATATTCAAAACAGCCCAAATGGGAACCCTGCTAGGAGTGAAATCCTGGTTTGTGAGCAATAGGGAACACTGACTTTGGATGGAGCCAGTGCTCTGTCTCAGCACAGAAAGACTCAGTGGGAGTCTGGTATGGAAATAACATGTGTAGGAATTCAAGGAAGACAAGAAGTACCAATGTAGGGGGAGGGAGGGCCGTAGAAGGGGGAGGTGAGGCAGGAAGGGAAAGGCAGCCCGTTCCAGAAAAAACCTTGTCTTTCATTCCAGGTGTGCTCTTGAGCTTTGCCAGGCACAACTCTTGTCCTTTTCCCTTTGCCCCTGCCCTTCACTGCAGTGGCCCCTGGGTGACTGAGATGAACAGGAGCATTGCTGTCTGCAAGAACTGTTGTACATGACCCTCGTCAGCTCCCTGGGAAGAGTTGACGGGAGCACAGATAGCACCTCCCCAGGTCTCACAGGGAGCCAGAGTAGATAGCTGAGGAAAAAGCTGCAGAGATCTGAGCTCAGGCAGAAGACAGCATGCCCTCTCCAGCTGTAGCAAGTGCCATTATTCTTAAACCCAGCCTACTGCGAGTTTTGCTTTTCAACGCAGCACTGCCTGCATTCCAAGCTCGTACAATTTTATGACATTTCTGCTGTAGCGCCTCCAGAAGCATCCATTTTTCAATTAAAGATAGAGAATTAACATAGAGGTGGTGTCTGTCTGAATTTTCTGCTGTGGATAGCCACATAACCTGGAGGCCACCTGGGCCACCTGGGCCCACCTTCCAGCAGCTTGCTGCTCGGGTATTCTCATGACCATTTTACTGCAGTCTGAGAGGTGTGAGTTTGATGTCACAGAGTCAGAGAATCATAGAACTGTTTTGGTTTGAAAAGACCTCTAAGATCATTAATCTAACACTGCCAGGCCCACCACTAAACAATGACATTAAACACCACATCTACATATGTTTTGAACTTTTCCAGGGGTAGTTATTCCACCACCTTCATGGACAGCCTGTTCCAATGCTTGGAAAAACTTTCAGTGAATAATTTTTTCTTCTAATATCCAGTCTAAACGTCCTCTGGCACAACTTAAAGTCATTTCCTCTTGTCCTATCACTTGTTACATGGGAGAAGAGGCCAGCCTCCACTACAGCTTCCTTTCAGGTGGTTGTAGAAAGCAGTAAGTTCTCCTCTGAACCTCCTTTTTTCCAGGGTAATAACCCCAGCCCCTTCAACTGCTCCTCATAAAACATCTGTTCTAGACCCTTCCCCAGCTCTGTTGCCCTTCTCCAGACACACTCCAGCACCTCAGTGTCTTTCTTGCAGTGAGGGGCCTAGAACTGGACACAGGATTTGACATGCGGCCTAGCCAGTGCCAAGTACAGGGGATCAATCTGTTCCTTGGTTCTGCTGGTCTCACCATTCTCAATATGAGCCAGAATGCCATTAGCAGTCTTGGCTATGTGGTGCACTGCTGTCTCATGTGCAGATGCCTGTTGACCAGCAACCCGAGTTCCTTTCCTGCTGGCTGTCTGCATTGCTCATGTTTGCCTTTGCATACACTGAGCATCCCATGACCCTTAGCAGCTCATTTCTCATCTGACATTGTATTCACAGTCTTTACATGGAAGGCTGAAATCTCTTCGGAGCAAATACTTTTAGGTTTGGTTTTGTGTTTAACTTCACTAGAAAAAGATGGTGGAGATCTTCCAGGCTTCCTGCCTTCCCTGTAAATGATGCTGGGTGACTGAATGTGCATCTCCAGTATACCAGTATGTACAGGAATTGCAGGAAAACGTCCTTCTTCCTTGACAGCTTGCAGTATGGATGCTGCATAAGGTCACACACTCATTTTGATGGTACATCTGCACTAACCATGGGTAACTCTGCAGCAGCCAGCACTGCTGTATGATGGAAGAATGAACACTCAACAGTCATCCCCTGATTGCTCTCCCTCTATTTCTTGGATCTCTCCCAAGATATGAATAATGCAGTCCACTGTACAGCTGAACTACTGGCATCTGTTGCTAAACCTAAATGAATTTCATGTGCATAGCTGTGATGTGCCAACAAACTGTTTTTCACAGGGCTGTCTGCACCTGTGTTGCTTTTCTAGTCTCTGGGTGTGTGCTGCTGTCTGCAGAGGCTTTGTGCTGGGGGCAGCTCTCCACCTGTACCATGTCTTGCAACACGTGCCCTCTGACCCCAGGTCTCACCACACTGTTGGCTTTTCTGGAGCCTGTTTCCTGTGCTCAAATTTCCCAACCAGTCCCCTGCAATACACCTCAATGGCAGGGGCAAAGCACAGCATGGGAGAGGGAGAGGATTTAAGACAGAAAGCCACATTGACATGTTTGTCCCTTGTACTCTTGTGTGTCCTCAAGTATCCCAGGACAACTCTCCTGGTGCTTGTCCTGTCAACTTTACTTAAAGACATGGGAGAGTAAGCGGGTTTCTGCAGAATTTGATGTCTATATACCTTTACTGTTCAATTCTGAAGTACAGCACACATAACCTCTCTTAAATAGCTATTCTATCTTCCTTGCCTTTCTCCTACTATCCCAGTGAGTACCAAACAATGAACCACATATGACACACCTCTGTATTTGCAGTTTAAGTCCTATACATTGTCTAATGTGACTACCTGTCTGTCCAGACACCAAGATCTGCGTTTTGTGCAGCCTGAGCATTTTATATCAGTTGTGGGCATTAGTGGCATTTTTTTTAAACACAAGTGCTCCAGAAGCTGGATTATTCAGAAGCCAAATGCTACCAGAGCAGGTTAAGCTGTATTTGCTCAACTGATCAAGGAAATAAAGAGACTTGGTCAGACCTGACAGGTCCTGTCTGGAGCTTGGTCAAGAGCACATATAGGAGCTTTCAAATCCATAAGCACACAGGGAGAAAATACATAGACTCTGCTCTTTCACCTCTTTGGTCACTGGCCAGTGGACTGTGTTCAGAACAGGGCTTTTTTTTAAACTTTTTTCCCCCTCCGTTTCCCAAAGGAGAGTCAAGCCATGTGCTCCTCTGTTGTAAGGGCAAGCATCCAAGCCACAGTGATTCACTGACTTCCAGTCAGTGATCTACCCTTTCCTGAGGCAGTGGAGAGTTTTTAAGGTTGCAGTCTCACCCAAGCTGGAGACATCTCTCATTTGAAGAAGACTGAAAGAACCTGGCCTAGAAAGGTTCTCACTTGTAGAAGTCCAAAACCAAGTGTGAGTTGAAAATGCCGTAAGGCCAAGAAGTTGCTTGTTAAGGTGATATGTGGAAATCATAGTGGAGTGAGATAACATCCTTCTCAAGGGGGGAAAAAGCAGGTCATGAAAAAGTGGTTCTAGTTAGAGGAAGAGACACATCAGAGTCCTGAAGTCCCCATGCAAGTGAGATTTAAGACTGCATCAAACAAACCACAGCAACAGTTAATATGCAAACAGTGTTGCTTTGGCAAGGAACAGGACGCACTTGTATAACTACCTCAATTTCAGGTGAAAGAATTTACATTACATTGACACTAAGCCTTCTACATCCAGAGCAGGCAATATTTTACTAGTTAACTCAGGTAATAATTGTTGTGTTTTACACCTCATCATGCTTAGCTCAAGAAATCGTGTGGCCAGTGCTTGAATTGCTGGCCTTGGTTTGTCTAAAATATCATGGATTAACCTCATCCTACACCAGGCAGATGAAAAATATCAATATAATGCTCTCTCTATGCATGTGTGTATGCACTTCAGACAGCAAAGTGAATTTTAGAGTTTTTCTTCTCTTCCCAAGCTTGTCAGCTGGTTCTGGGATGTGGCTTTTGCCTGGTGTGGTGAAGGAAATTGTTTCTCTTCTCCTGTACTCAGGAAGATTCATATAGATTACCAGAGCTACTCATTCAGCATCATGCCTGAATCTCACATCCAAGCATTGATTGGTGATAACGGATTCCCAGTTTTTCAAGTCACTTAGCTTTTGCCTTTTCAAAGATGCTTAATTCAGTTTACTCTTGATTATCAGCTGCACTCGGTAAACAACAGCCTGTTAGAAATCATAAGATATGCACTGCCAGCTTTCCTCTTTGAGAGTGAGCTGTTCAAAAAAGGATGAGCACTGCAGAAAGACTAAACTAAAAGACACTGAATTACTCAACTCTGGAATCCCGCTTCAGATCCTGCAGCAATCCTGAAGTCAAGCAGGTTTTTTGCCATCAGCACTGGTTGTGTGTCGATATAGAGTGACATCCACAAATGGTCCAACTGTCTTCAGCACAACTGCTGGTATTTGCTAAGAAAACTAAGCCAATGTGGAAACTAAACCAAGGATTAGTCAGTGATTTTCCCCTCCCTACAGCAGATGAAGGGTACTGTTCATGGCTGTGGCATGTAGATTTCAGCTCCAGTTTCTTAGGCATGTTGGATTACAGCCAGGGCACTAGTGCTTGGCAGTTGATCGGGATACAGGAGATTTGTCAAGGGTTGAGGTGCTGGATTGGGATCCAGTTGTCCTGGTTTAAAAGACCTAAGTGCAAGACTTCAAGGAGGAACCCTTTCCCCTTGCAAGTTTATTTTCCAAGGGTATTCTGAACCTGGGTGAGCTAACAGGTACCCTGCTGCCCCAAAATACCTTTACAGTGATGAAGAAATGGGAATGAGAGGCCCATGGAGTGGAGAATTATTGGCACTGCACTTTTGCAGAAGGCACATGCAGAAGAATGGAACTTACATGTAGAGTTTCAGGTGCTGTGCGGTCAAAAGCTTCCTGAGGACAAAATCCTAGACACAGGCACAGAGTTCATACAGAGATCAGTTTCATCCTTTCAGGCAAGCCCAGTTATTCCTAAACTTAGTGTTTAACTTTCTGGGGTAAGCATCAGGGGTTTGTTACAGTATTTTGCTTCTGAATCTGCTGTTTTAATACCAGAAGTTACACCTCAGGATGTTCAGCTCTGAGAAACCTTGCACTACTTAATGATATGCAGTACCATGTCTTATTTGTGCCTTTTATATCCTGTTGATTTATGGCATCACTCAAGCAATAGCAACACAGTCAGCTTACAATTGAACTGTCCCCCACTCTACATAAGCATTGGTCACCTTTTCCCTTCCAGTGTTTACTCACATTAGGTCTTTCCTGTTTTTCTCCTAAGTTCTGAATACTTGCACACTTTCTGTATTAGTGCTGATGAATGTTCTTTTTTCCACTGACATGCCAGTTTGTATGCTGCCAACATAATTTTTATTACATTTCTATGTTCATTGCAGAAAGTGTGTATTTCTCAAGTACAACCCAGAATGCAGAGTTAGCACAGACTAAAGAAACTGGTCTGTAAAACCTGCAGCTGTTCTCCCTGTTTATAATGCTGTTACCAACCCACCCTGAAAAACATAACACTGATAAGCTAAATGTAGGTATCTCTAGAAGTCATGTGTCTGCCAGGGTTAATTAGCTGGATAGAGGAGGCTGTTTTCTTCACGCAGAGTTCTGCTGACTTGGGATTTGTGTGTTCCTGCTGCAAACCAGTGTGACTGAAGCAGCTGTGTGAGTGCCCTGCAGGACCATGCTCAGGGTCTCTCCTAGAGTCGAGGAAAGGCACCTTCTGCCAGAACAACCTCTGCCTTTCAGCAAGGAGAAAAATGACAGACCAAGTCTGTGGGTTTCAACATCTCAGCATGGGAAAGAGAGGGAATGCTTCACCTAGAGAAAGTGCATTCATCACCTTCAGGCTGGAGCACAAAACAGAGTCCAGTGTTTACTGGGTACAGAGTGCTAAATGTAAATGCACATGTACACATACCACAGTTCCAAACCTCTCCTTCTGCCTCTACCTCCTCTACCCTTTTTATCTCCCCTTTTTGTTACCTAAATTATTCTGTGCTACCTGACAGCTCCTTTGGTCCTGCTATGATCAACTCCACAGAAGGGTTCACGTGCTCCTTATGCCTCTGATCTTCTCAGAAGCTGCACTGGCTGCCTTGACTACACTTGTGTAGCTGTCCAGTTAGGTCAAAATCCCACCAAACACACAGACTGGACTTCCTTTATCAGTTTTCAGTACTAAATGGTTTTGGTCTGAATTTTGCAGGGCATGGTGTACAGCTACAGATTAAAAGAGAAGGCCTGTAACTAGCCTTAAAAATTTAGGCTTTTTCCCCCGTCGTTCTGGAGCTTCAAGACCCAACAAAAGCCATGAGCATCCTGGCCTGGTCTCATGTCTGACCCTGCCTTGAGAAGGAGGTTGGGCTAGGGACTTCCCAAGGTAATTTCCAGCCTTAATTATCCTATGAGTCTGTAATCTTACTAACCAAGGGTTAGTAATTAGGATCCCTCAAATGACATCAAAATGCTGTCCAAAAGACAGCATCCCTTCAGCTGTTTGTGCTTCCTTCCCCTTGACAGCAGGTCAGCACTGTTAACATGAGAGGAAGGGTCACCTGTCTTACACAGGCAGGTCTCCTCAGCCCCCCTGAAAATCTGGTATCCTCAGGTGTTTATGGCATCCATTAAAGAAAGCTGAGGGACAGAGAGATTAGCAACAAGGCAGGCCTGGCTTTCTGAGTGGTAAAATCTCCCACTTGTTTTTGTGGTATTTGGGAAAATAGGGCTCTCTGTACCTCTACTGGAAAAAAAAAAAAAAAACATGCCCATGGCACATCAGCCCCAGACTCCCTGACACGATTTTCTTTTTATATAAACAGGTTAGCATATCTCAGTGATGAGATAACTGCTTGGGCTGATAAAGCAGCAGTACTAACAGTCTATTTTGTACCACTTCCGCATCATCTAATTTTGTGTTTTCTTTCTTAATTTTCTTACCTACAACACTTCAGATATTGTAGTTATTTATATAACTGGCTTTATTGTTGTGGCTATCCTGCAAAAGCCAGCCTGAAATCTGCTAAGAAGTCAGGAACAAGGGAATTACAAGGTTTCCTTGCCAGGTGTCAAATGACAATAAAGGCATATCCTTTTTAAACCGGGCTAGAAGAAAAGGACATTATTTAATATTTAACAAATTTGCACAGGAAGAACCATAAGCACTTTGTATATGTAGGTACATGTACATGTGCACTCTGAAAGGATATATTACTGTTTAAGCCATTATATAGCATGTTGTTCAAAACAGATGTGATATTACTGCCTGTATTTTTCACACAAAATTTGCATGACTCTCTTGTATATTGTGACCAAGAAAAGCAGGCAGTTCTCCTTATCACTTGGCAACTCTGATTATATGAAACTCACTAAAAAAATAAACCATGCAAAACAACTTCCAGTTTGCATTATGATTTAAATTTTTTCACTGCTGTACCATACATAAAAAGGCAGCCCAAAGAAATGGTGAGGACTCTAGATCCAAATTTTCCAGTCAGATCTGTGGTGCCCAAGTGGTTTACTCGAGAATGTACACAATAGTTCATGTGAAAACTGTGTCCTTGAATATTTTTTTGTTACCTCAGCACCTCAGCAGAAGTGCCTTAACCTTTAGACATAGAGTGCAAGTAAGAGTGGTATAAAATTGAGCAAAAATGTGAAAACAACCTCCCGTGGATATCAGTGTTTGGCATATAACCTATGGGCTATAAAACAGGTACATTATGCTGAATGATCCATATTTTCCCTGCCAGGATTAGGAATTCACCCGTTCTACTTAGAGTCTGGGAGAATGTCAGTCTACCTGCACTGATTTCAGTGAGGAAAAGGCAATTTACACCTATGGGATGCATTTTACGCATTCTTACTTAGTGTCACATACGAAATCTCTGTTCCTACCAGATTCACCCATATTTCTAAGTCCTGGTAGCTCTGTCTTTATCCTTTTCCTCTTTATCAAGTTGTTGTTAAAAGGAACTGAAGAAGGGATTCAGGATGGCAGGAGTGGGGGGGTGGTCCAGGAAGGAGGGAAGGAAAGAAAGAAAATAGAAAAAAACCACACCACAACACCCAGAACCACTAGTTGTCATGTCAAAATAGGGTAACCATTCTAATGGTGAGGATTGCCTGGCACAAAGGAAGCAGAAACTGAGGAACTGAACAGGAGGGGAAACATAAAAGAGATGTAAATAGGTAAAAACAAAATAGTAAGTAGTCAGAAAGTAAGAAAATATAAATTAAATCACTTGCTGCCTGTGAATATGTAAGTGCACATGTGCATACATTAGAAGCAACCTTTCTCTGCAAGACCAAACAATTCATTCTACAAAACATTCTACAGTTTTGAAATGGTGCACTTATCACCACAAATTACAAGGAGTTTGCTTGCTTATAACCTTACATCAAATGAGTTGCCTGATGTCACATATACTCAGTGTTTTCATTGCCATCAATTATTAACTAATATCCAGTTCTAATACTAATAACTAATATCCATATTTGAAAGAATGTATTTTATTGTTGATGACGTCTACACACTCCCATTTTTCAGTCTCTTCCCATATCATATAGCAAGAAAAATATACCAGGTTACAGAATACGCATCCTGAAAATACTGCCTAGTGACTCACTGAGAAAGAAAAGAAATATACAAGTAAGCCCTGACTCACACAGTCCCACAGTTTATTTTCACCAGGTAGCACAGCGGAATATTTCAAATGTCTTTATCAGCAAGGTACAAATGCATGTGGATCTACAAATCATTCCCAGGGATAGGGAAGGAAAAGAATACACATAACTGTTCATTAATTTAGCAAGAGCACATCAATGACTGATTTGAGTGACAAATAAATTTTTCACTTCACTAGGTAATTTTAAAAATTTCCTGGAAGAAAAGTCAAGATAAACCAGTATATTTTGAAAAATTTCTCCCTGAATTACAATATGAAGGGGAAAATTCATCCTGTATCAAATAGTTCCATTGCAGCAGGACAAAATACATCGGTTCAACAATTTTGCATTTTTTATGTTACATTAATTTAGAGAAAAGATTAAGTGGATTGAAGCAGCCCATTCCAACTGTTCATTTTAAAATTACTGCCATTAAGTAATTTCAACTTGGAGATGAGGGGGTTACCTTTAAGAGAGAAAACTGCAGTTTGATGTATCATCACAAATCTGAGACTATTAAGTATTCACATACTTCAGGAGAGCAAAATCTGCCATTTTCCATCTGCAAAAACTTTAGCCTGTTACACTTTTGCCTCCCTCTAATGAAAAGCATTATCAACAAGTGCCACATATCTTCAATCATTACGCAATTAAAAAATGAGGGGAAACCTCCAAGGTGGATGCCTGAAGTTAGACACCTGCATCTATATTTATATACATGAATTTCACAAGCACCTCAAGCTGCCAAGCCTGTGAAATAAGCAATTCTGCCTTCTTTCCTCCTTACATCACCTTCTTCTTGCTCTCTGCCATGTGTTGGAACAAGCATTAGTGAAGTCCTGTGCTAAGCAGGCCTGGAAAGAGTGAAAAGATTCCCTTTAGCTTGGATCAGTGCTCTGATCCTTCACCTAAGAAGTGGTGACAGAAAGGCAGGAGCAAGCAGCCCCAGGTAAGGAAAGTACTACGAGATGCTGATCTGTCACATTCATGGAAATATGTTTGAACTAGCTATGAGCAGTTACAAATCTTTCTGTGGACAAAGGAAGTTTTAGATAGCTATCCCTGTTCAAGTGTGTTCATCTTGGCTTATGTTATAGAGGTGGTTTTTTGGTTTTTTTGTGGTTTTGTGGGTTTTGTTTTTGTTTGTTTGTTTGTTTGTTTTTGTCAAAAGTGAGAAAATAAAGATGGCAACATACATAAAAGAAGGAGAGGGGAGAAAGAGGAAATATCTCTGTTTGCATAAATGATGTCAATAAAAGGAGGTGTGAGTTAAAGTAATGGAGAATCTAAGCCTGATAAAAGTGTATCCCAAATCACAATCGAGACATCTTAAGGAATGAGATTTCAGCCATTAGGTCTCAACAAGAGAAGCAAGAGTGCTGAGTGCTTACTGCCTAGCAAAAGAAGTTTATTATCTGAACTTTCTACGTATTTTAGTATGTGAAGTCACTGGGGATCCCGGTGTCATGCAGTAACAGTAAAAAGCACATATAGATGTCCAAAAAGGTTATTGTTTAGAGTGGGCAAAGTATTGGTCCAAGAGAAACTCCTAACACAAGTGGCTGATTGCCAGCTTCCAACAACTATTTCTTGTTTCATTGTTTGGAGTATGGGAGCATGAGAAGACTCCCATTCCTCTTATTATTACTTCATATTCCTTATATCATGTACTGTCAATTCTAAAATGAAAGTAACTATCTGAGAGATGTTTTGGGAATTGGGGTGAAGGGATACTGAAGTATATTTTTAGTTAATCTGCATAT
>JAWWEU010000091.1:21121647-21139271 GCA_035583155.1 Acropternis orthonyx
ATTTTTAGTTAATCTTCATATGCTTTTACATAAGTGGATAATAAGACAATTACTGTTTTCCTTTTAGATAGATCTATCTGTTTTACAAATAATTCATGTGCCCTTCATGTGCTGGGAAATCATTTGTGAATAACAAGAGTCAAAATTTTTCCTGATGACATTTGAAATGCCAATTAATACCTAGGAAGCCATGTCTTATTGAAATAATTTTTACTTTTTTTTTTTTGGTGTGTATGTGTGTGTGTATGTGAATGTCTGTATGTCTTCCACAGGCTGGAACAAGAAATACAGAAATTAGAAAGTGAGGAGTCTAAAATATCTGCCAAAGAACAAATAATTTTGGAGAAACTCAAGGAGACTGAGAAATCCTTTGACAGCTTGCAAAAGGTATTGGAAAATTTAAAAAAAAGAGAGAGATTCAGTCACAGATTGAAACCAAGGTGTACTCTTAGCACCATTTGGAAGCAGCAGTTATAATTCATGCACTTGTTGGAAGATTGAGGACAGTCACAGAGCATGTAGCTCAAACCAGGATGAACAAGACTAGCAAAGATAAAGAGGCATCAGGTCTATTTTGGTTGGGTTATTTGGGTTTCCCCTTCCATTCCAACTCTTTTTGAAGAGGGATTTCAGAGGCTTTCTCCCTAGTTTATGTGAGCATTTTGGGCCCCACTTAAAAATGTCAACAGGATCCAGAAAGGTATTTCAAACTTCCCTGCTCTTGGTGGCACACAGAGATAGTAGCATTTGCCACAAACACCACTTCTGAGCATTACATCCTAAAACAAAAAGCAGTATTCTCCACTTGGTTATGCCATGTCCCTCTCCCCAGGCTGTAAGGGCACCTAAATCCAAGGAGCCACAACCACAGTTATCCATTTAAAAATTACAAAGCAAGTCTACCATAAAAATTAAGACTTCATGCAAATTAAACCCAAAATATAAAAGGTTTAACCAAACATCCTATTTTTTCCATTCACAGAGTTTCACCCACCAGGATGGTGGTAAGTGCCTTTTTATTATTGTACAGCTTTGGGTTTAACAAGAGTTGTTACGATAGCTTTGTTGCAAAGGTTTAAAGATTGGGGGCTCTTTGGTTCATTGTGTGTTTCTGATTTATTGCTAGAGCCATTACCTTTTTCTTTGGTATTTCTATAGTGCAAGCACAAACATCACTATTGTGGTAAAACGGTATTGCTTTGGCAGAGTTCCACCTCTTCGTACACACACACAAAGGGAAAGAACAGAAAGAATAACTTAAAACAGACAGCATAAAATTTCTGTGTTATTGACCCCTTTCACCACTTAATAGTCCTGCTCTGCAGACTCCTTTTCACCTCTCTGTGGTCAATCTTCTCCATTTTATGTGCTCATGTTCTGTTCATAAACAGTTAAGTGCTATGAGGACTATTCCAAATATAGAGAAACAACTATTTAAAATAGATTACTTCACTGATGAACAATATTCTTAGCATGATGACTTTCACAGAAGGAAAACCTCGCATAGGTGGATGAGGATGTACTAATTCCTAGCTTATTAACTCAGTGTCACACTATGTGTGATCAGTCTAAATACTGAGCTATAAATTTAGATGTCTGAGTGAGCAAATAATATGGATGGTTCCCAGGAAGCTAGACAGACCCTCATAGTGCCACTCCAGGATCCTTAGGACTCAGGAAGGATAAGATGCTAAGGCACCTGCAGATAAATCTGTGTGCCCGATACTCATTCTCAGTACGTTTCTTTGACTGACAAAATACTGAGGTTAAGACTACCTCCTCCAGCTGCTGTCAAAGCCATGCACAATTGTATTGTGAGTATAGATGAGGAATGCATAGGATGATCCCACTATTAAAAACACTGGGACACAATAGAAATTACTACGTAGTGTAGGAGCTGACTTGGAGATGTCTTTTGAAGGTGATTAATATTACTTAGTAAAAAGGTTTTCTTTCAAGTCAAAGATCGAGTTCAGAAATTTTCACTTCTGCCAGCAAGATAATCAAAGTTTTTCATTCAATTCCGTTGTCAAAAAAAAACCAAAAAAGGATGTCCCAGATAGTATGCTCCATGGTAAGAATTTAGTCTTCCTTCACTCTGGAGCATTTGAAATTGACTACCACAAAGTAAATACAAATCGAGAATGGCAAATGTTTTGTACCTATGCAGAGTTACACTGTGGTTCTTGGTAAGTTTCCAAGAAAGAACCCAGAATGCACAGGATGACTCCTGCAAGATGCAGTCTGCCTCTTCATGTGCGTCGTAATAGAAGGTGAACCAAAGGAAGCCCCAGCTAACAAATATAGAGTGGCAGTTTCCCTGAAGATATGTAGCAATTTAATATTTCTTTGGGTTCAAAAAGAGCCCCCATGCTCTCCAGATTTTGCCTGCTTTCAATGGATCTCTTCCTCACAGACTGAGCCAGAAGGACAGCTCGTGATTTCTGGTGGGTAACAATAAGCTGCAACACTGTGCCAAAGAGAACAGAGTGAATCCAGAATGAATGCACAAGCAAAGAGAGCATTGGGCAAAGCTAGGGGAACTGGTCCCTCTTCCCCTGTAGATCACTTGTTTTATTTATCTTGTCCCTTCCTCTTGGAAACTGGTCCCTGTTGGCTGAGGTGAGCCAGGCCATCCTCTAAGTAGTGCTGTCCTCTGCTCCTCTGCATATGAGCGAGGCTGTAAGCTGTCCTTTTAGCCCTCCCACTGCAGGCACAGAGCAACTGTACATCTTCCTGTGGTGCAAGCTGTGTTCTGCTCTCTGACAGTGGTCTGTGAGGGTAGCTGATCAGAGCAGGAAGAAAACACATATATAGCTAGCTGGGAGCACTCTGGTACCATAGATTTTTCCTTCCTTCAAAACTGTGTAGGACTTGCTTTGTTGCAGCAGATCAGATATCTGTTGGCAACCATGTGTAACACATGCTGCAGAGGAATATGGTAGAAGCTGTTGGATAACACAGGAAGGCTGTGTAAAACACTGACAGAAACCAACACCGACCTGTTGGGGCAATTTCTTCAGTTGTTGCCACATCCTGAAAGACTCACAAGTTCATACATCTCATGTTAGTTTGTTCTGTGTCCTTCTCTCCCTTTGTTTTAAATGCAATGACAGTACAGAAAGTGATTTATCTTACCACTGAGTCCCTGTGCATGTTTTTGTGCTGTGTATATGGTGGTGACAGAGATTTTGAGTATGCAGAAAGCACAGCTAGAGAGTGTTCAGAGCTTAGAGAGGTCCACGTGAATGCTCCGAGGGAAGGGGAGAAGTGGCATTGAGCACCAGTGGCCAATGAAGTGATGGTCTGTGTCCTTCTCACCCTTCCCAGAAAACAACTTGTGTTTGGCAGTGAGCATTTCTGAGCTTGAAATCATCCAGCCACAATTAACACAAATTCCACGTTTTCCAGGGTACAAACACACTTTGCCTTCATAAATCACCACGAGAGCAGAAACGCTGAGTCTGGGAAATTCTGGGAGCTGTGTCACCTCCAGTTGTGACTGCCAGCTCTGCGGCAGCTTGCCACACGTCTCCATTAAAGGTCTGAGATGATGCTAGGAATTACATAATTTCTTGCTGCTCAGATCTGCAGTCAAAACCAGGCATACTGTAGTGCTATGCTGCATGCACAATGGAAACAGAGTGCTCTCACTCCATGAGTGTATGTTTATGGCTCAGTGTATATACAAAAGAAAAGTCACATTAAGATCAAATGTAACTCTCTGGACTGCTGAATTTGCCTCAGGGGTAAATTCAGCCATTTGTATGCAAACTACATGATGCTACTTCAGCCAACATACAGAAGCCACAATTGCAGTAACTGTACAGTTTGCAGAAACCTCTGTTTGAATTTTGTATGTATTTGCATTTATTTGGCAAAGATGTGGCTCAGGAAACATGACCTGGATTGTTTAGTATCCAGAACACTGCTTAGAGAGTTCTGGGTTTTTTCTCCTCTATTCTTGACCAGCTGTGCAGCTCAATAGCAAAACAGACCAGCATGCCTTCAGAGTAGTCAAGTACAGATCTTTGAAAAGTGCTTTCCCCTTGTCCTGGAAAAATTCACTCACAATTGGTTTTCAGTTGTAGGCTAAAACAATTACAGCACCTCTGGCTACTTGAGTAAAAATCATTTATCATCACTCTTGGAGAGTGGCATGTGAGTCAATTTCCTACTGTCTCACAGATCAGTGCTGTGGGAAACACTGTCAAAAGCTTTACTGAAGTCAAAATAAACACCATCCATTGCTCTCCCCATGTCACTAGAAGATGTTAGTATGCTGTAGAAGGTGATCAGTTTAGTCTGTCATAAGTTGCCCTTGCTAAATCCATGATGCCTTTCTCCAGTCATCTGCTTCATTTGGTTTGTAGTAGTTTCTAGGAGGACTCATTTTGTCACTTTGCCAGGGGACAAAGTAAGATCATTGTGCTTCCAGTTTCCTGGGTCTTCTTTTGGGTGATTCCTGTGGATAGGTATGACATTTTCAGTTTTCTAGCTATTAGGGACATCCCTTGGTCTCAGTGGTTTCAAATATCATAGATAGTATCCTTACAAAAATGTCAGACATTTTTCTTAACACCCTGGAGTGTGGATTTATGTGGGTTGAACCGTTGCAGACTAGACTTTCCTCCCCTGCTGGCAGGTCAACAGGTATTGTCATTATTACTTGATCTTGTGACCTGGAGTTCAGCTGTGTCAGTAAGGACAGAAGCAAAGAGGGTATTGAGAACATCTACCTTGTCACTATTGCTAGTGACTAGTTTCCCTGCCTTCCTTAGCAATGGGGTTATGTCTTTCCTTCTGTTTACTTCTCACAAATCTGAAGAACTCTTTTCTCTGGACATCTTTGGTGAACTCCAGTTCTAGCTGATCCTTCGCCTTCCTGACTGCATCTCTGCATCCCCCTAGAGAGGTCCTCAGTGGCTAAGGCAGTATGCTTTTTTGTTTTTGTTTATACCTAAATGTTCTTTGTTAAGCCAGGATAGTATTTTGTTCAGACTTCTTCATTTGCCTTTGTAGAGGATGGACTGTTCTTGTGCTTTCAGCAGGCACTTTTGAGTAACGTCCAGCACTAACAAGCTCCTTTGACCTCCATGGACATTTCCAATGGAATATCTCACAGTCAGGTTCTTAGCATATTGAAGTTGGCTCATCTAAAATTCAGAGTCTTCTTCCTACTACTCATCTTCAGTGCTCTCAGCAGGATTTAAACTCCACAGTGCTGTATCCAAGGTATTATAATTATCTGTGCTACCACTGTACATTAAAGTAGTCTTCTCAGTCTGCAAGCAGTAAATCTAGCAATGTGCTGCTCCTAGTCAGCACGTCCAGCATCTATAGCAACAAGCAGTCCTTAATACATTTCAGGAACCTGATGGATGATGTCTGCGTGATTTTTTTTCCCCCAGCAAATGTCTGGGCAATTGAAGCCACCCATGAAGAGCAGGTTCCATTGGCCGAAAACTTCACTGAGCAGACAAAGTAAGATTTTGTTTGCTTCATCATCCTGACTAGGACGTCAGTACATAATATTCCCCTTTGATGATCCCTCTAATTGTGATCCTAAGGCATAAATAGAGCAGGCATGGTGTCCACAGCTGTCCTCTACACATGCAAATTTTTCTTTCACATACAGTGCAACTTCAGCTCCTCTTTTTGCTTTTCTATCTTTTGGAAAATGTTTGTAGCCATCCGTTGTGGTCTTTCCATCATATGAGCTTTCCCACAACATTTCTGTGATTCCTCTGGCATCTCTCTCACTGGGCACAGGGCTCTAGTTCTCCTGTTTGTTTCCCAGATTACATACATTGGTGTACATGCATTTGAGGCGGCTGAACTTAGGGGTCTTGCCTTTGGAAAGGATTGGGGAGCATTCCAAGGTGCACTCATTCACTGTGTTGCTTATGGATATACAAGTGTCAGCTGTGCACCCTAACCACCAAGTTTGTTTGTTCAAAGCATGGTTCACTATGCTAGAGCTGGGCTATTCCGTTTTTAGCAAAAACCTTCATTTGTGTCCTTACAAACACAGCGGAAAGGTCATGATCTCTGTTCCTTCTCATGTAGTTCCATGAAGGCCCAGAGCCTTGGAATAGACCTGCCTAGGGAGCCAGTATTTGCAGAAGACTCACTGCTAATTTTAGTGGTAATCAGACTCTTTAAAGACAATCCAAGTCCTTGAAAAATTAATTTGTCTGACTTTTGGCCACAGGTCTGAAGATTGAGTTTTGTGCAAGAGTCCTTGAAGGATTACTTTGCCCCATGTCTTTTCCCAAGCACTGCCTGATAATATGGAAGACTGCCATAGTCCTAAAATTATTTTTGTTCTAAGTAGTACAAAAAGCCACAGGACTTGTTTTATAGCATCCTTAGATATTAATAATTTAACAAATGTTGAAGATATTTAAGGCAGTCTGTTTAAATCTTTTTATTTATGTACTATCTTACTTCTCATGTGTACAAAATACTAATTTGCATGTCATCCATTCCTTGTAAAATTAACCTTTTATATCCTTTTAAAAGGTGCTAAATTTGTTTCCAGTGAGATAAAGGGAAACGAGCATGTTTGTTTTGTTTGGGGGCAAGGGTGGGACATGACAACACAAGACAGGAACTGGCAGAATCAACAAGCCCCAGCTTCTTCCAGTCAAATACCTCACTTCTGACACATGACACCACCTCTAGCTTCAGAAGAAACTGCACAAGGATTGTGTCTGTCCTGGCATTCCCTTCTCAGGACAATGAGAGATTGTCTGGAGCACTGAAGCTAATTTTTAAAATATTTTATTCTAAGTAGTGTATGGAGAAGTTTCTACACTGAGCCAATATTAACAGCATGTCACACTTAGCTAGGTATTGTCTCCTAAAGCAGGAGGCAAAAAAACCCACAAACCAAAAAACCCAGCTTACTAAGGTCCACAGACACATCATCAAAGTGAGAGTTTCACCATCAGGCTGTACAACTGATTTTGCTTCCTGCTAGATGTCAGCAATGCTCAATTCCCTCTACAGGCACTAGGGAAAAACAAAGGATTTTGCCTCCTACAGTGTCCTGGCATAAGAACTGTACCCTAGCCATGTCTATTGATTCTCATAAACAGCAAAAGAAGTAAGGAGGATTGGTTAGGCAGCACAAGTCTGCATTGATTGCACCCACGTGTGGACAGATATGTCTGTCACTCAAGTCACTGCATGAGTGTGTACTGAAATTACTGTTCCAAAAACACACTCTAGGGGATGAATAATTACTATATTTTTGCCATTTTCAGAAGACTAAAGTACCTTCTTTCTCGGGACCATAAACAGAGTCCCTACTTCCTTCTTCTGAAAAATTACTCAAGTTTTCAATAATGGCTTGCTCATTTGCTGGTGATATTTCCAGAACAACACCACCAAACATTGTACCAATTTCTCATTAGAGGCTAGTAACCCTGCAAAAGAAAGCAGCTGTTGGTGGCCATGGTTCAGTCTGTGTCTTAAACAATTATTTCTCCTAAGCTCTACTGCTAAAAATACAAAACTTTGAGGATAACAGTATGCATTGAAAATATCAAAAACTCATGTGCCAAGACTGCCAGTTGTCCACTGAAATATGAAATTAATGGAACAGGCTCCCCAGGGAAGTGGCCACAGCACCAAGCCTGACACAGTCCAAGAAGCAGTTGGGTACTCTCAGGCACATGGTGTGACTCTTGGGGATGGTCCTGTGCAGGGCCAGGGGTTGGACTTGATGATCCTTGAGGGCCCTTTCAACTCAGCATATCCTGTGATTCTGTAAATAACATTCCCCTACATGTTTTTTGTTTGGGTTTCTTCCCAATACATCTGCCACAAATTGAACTTACTTATATACTAACTTCATGGGTCTTTTGAATGAATTTGCACTATGCCTCTGTGCCATCCTTCTCTGACACAGAAAGGGGGAATGGGATCCTCTTTACCTGATTAACTTACAGTGGTCCATGGAGGGATAGAGTGTCTTCTTGGGAAGTTACCTTCCTGCATTCAGTAGCACTGCTGGCCACTGCAGACTGTTACGGTGATAAAACAATTTCACAGAATACCAGGCCCAATTTTCCTGCCAGAGGAGCAGGCTGCAGGCTGAGACATGTCACATCATGTCCTTCCTGAGGATACTACCATGTGTACGTATTTTTTTTGGGATGGGTGTTAGCCTATAGAGAATGTGATGAAAGTATCTCCCTTCACCAGATGCAGTCAAGCAGCATACAACAGGACTTTTCATTTTCTCACTCCTTTCACCACTTCACTTCACGGTCTGCACTTGCAACCTATCTCACCTGCTTATAGCAACAAGAGGCTTCAAGGAAAGCAGGTTCTGCCTCCTACCCTGGCACATGGACCAGGCCATACCAAGGGCTTGACAAATTATATATTGTATTGGCAAAGTAACTTTAGAGGAAAAAGAATTATCTGTTTCACAGAAGATAGGATCTTGTGTTTGAATAGAAATTTAACCATTTCTATACAGAGCTGAAAATATTTTCAGTTGATAGGAAAGAATGTGATTTTTTTTTCCGTTTTGGTTTGATGCCTGAACATTAATTCAGTTATTTGCACATCTCTCTTCTGAGCTCTGCTCTTAGTTCAGCCTCTGAATTCTAGCAGAGCAATAAATGCTGTCTAGTTATATTTAATCCAGCCACAACATATCTCCCAGGAAATACTCTTAAATTGGTTAATGTCTCTTCTAAAGAACGTATTTAGGTTATGATAAGCAGCCATAAGCTCAAATGTAAGACAAGTCAGCCCTTGAAGATAGCTTTCTACCAGTTCATGGTTTGTTAATGAAGGATGACATTGCAGCACTTGCAGGAGTATAATACTTACTGAAGACCAAAGCAGGTACCCTATCGATACCTATATGTGATTTCATTATTAGCTAAATTTCAGGTTTAAGAACAAAAAGCCAAGTGCTGGTTCAGTAATATTGGAAACAACCAGTACTTTCATCCTATTCAGTCAACACTAGCATTTTTAGGCTTTTATATCTGTATTTGAAATGTCATATATTCTGGGTATCTCAGTCGGTTTGTTCCTTACCTTCCCCACCACACCCCACACCCCATTTTAAAGGTCACAGACTTGATAAATCCAGAACCTCCTGACAAATAATTTTATGTGTTCATCTGACATAAGGTTTGAGTCATCTGGACCCATTCCCTCCTGCCTCAGCTAGTCTATTGAACACCAATCACAGGACAGTGACTTTGCACTTTGTTTGCTTTGATCCGATTATCTAGTACAAAGCTCCAGTGACTATTGTCAGGGCTGACAACACTCTGCTGTCTAAGCAATGAAGCCACTGGGGCTCGTAGCACGAATCTAACTGTTTCCTGTTCTCTGACACCAGATGCAGTAAATTACATTTACTCCCAGATCCCTGAACTCCCAACCCTCTATTCACGAACAACAGAGCCAGTTCCTGGGTGGGACGGAGCAAGCAGAGTAGCTGGTAAGTCTCAAGGAACAAAGTATTATGATATCAGTCCAGTAGCCATGAACTTTTTTGTTATAGTACTTTAATGAGTCTGGTGTCCTGATATCATTTAAATGCCAGGAAATGCCACTTGATTTGTATTTTGTAAATAAGTCAAGGGTTTTTGAACTGCAGTGTGTACTCTCAAAACAATGTAGTTGAACCACATACCCGTAGCATAGAAAGTGTCCCTAATTTTTTACACGGAAACATTCAGTTCTTTTCATCTCTGCTAATACAAATACATGGTATCTAGGCCAAGGTTGTAGCAATGCAACTGTCATTAACGTGAGTGAGACAGACAGGCACTCACAAGACCACATACATGCTTCAAATGTTTGTCATTTTATACTTCTTTGTATGCCATTCTTTCTTCCTGGGGAAAAGGTGGGCATGTTTTGTGCTTGGAGTCATACAGAGAATTTTCTAAGACTTCATTTTCAAATTGAGTATGTGTCTTAAATGTAACAACATGATTGCTAAAAGCTGTACATTTGTATTATTTTCAAAATCCTTCTTTCTAAACAATATACTCCCTATTGAAAGACCAGATTACTGGTGGTTACTTAAGAGGTGTCCCAAGGGGTGGGATGAAAGTGGGTTAAGAAGCATAGGAAAGCAATGTCTGCAGCTAGAACACAGATATGAAATATGTATTTTTTCCATAAGTCCTGTTGCAAGCCATTCCAAAATCTTTCCTTCCACCAGTACTTACCCTGATCTGTCTTAAAAGCAAGTTTTCTGTGTGTTTTGTGCCATTTTGTCAACACCAAGAAAGTAATAATTTTTTCCATTCTTTGGATGATCAGAAGCCTTGTCAATGTAGTCCTTGATAAGTGTGTGTATGCAATAGGTTAAAGAAAAGACACCAGTATATGTTCTTAAAGGTGGTCTGTAAGCATGCACCTTAAAGCAAGCTCAAAGTCTAAGATTTTTTTTTTTAAAGAACAGGCTCCACATAACAGGCAGAAGTTAGATCCTTCTGTCTGCACATTGCAATATTGTCATTAACCACTGCATCATGCTTCACTGTAATTAAAGTTTGTGCAGAAAACTTGACAATAGTGGCTGTCATATTCAAGTACCTCTTTCAATTTCAACTCTATTGTCAGGTAGTTTTGTATTCTGTTAATAGACCACACTTGGCAGTAAACAAGCTTTGGTTAAATAAAGATGTTTTTGATATCAACATTTGTTTATTTTGCAGCTACCTTGACAGGCTGGGCTGCTAGGTTTTCCCATAGAGAGCAAACATCATGTATACAGGCAGATAAGCAAGACTGTGTTATTCACTTCTCCCATGGCAATGCATTTCACTGGTGAACAGCTTTCTAAGAAAATCACTTACGCATTTACTTGCACAAGTTGCTTTATTGTGATTGCGGGGTTGGTCATAAACCACATGATATGCCAATATCTAAAAACAGTGCAGCTGAAATCACAGGAGAAGAAATGAAAATAAAATGTTGACAGTGGCAGAAGCTTAAGCAAATTTGCCAGACTTGAAATACAGAAGGATCACACCTGTGCTAGAACTAATTGCCTGAAGTCTTCCTAATAAGTAACACCTTGTTACATGTCAGTACTCCATACCATAGATAAAAAGATGTATCTTGCAACTTTTCCTAAATGTAGAACCATAGAATCATAGAACAGTTTGGGTTGGAAGGGATCTTAAAGATCATACAGTTCCAACCCCCTTGCCATGGGCAGGGTGTCATTCACAAAACCAGTTTGTTCAGGAAACCATCCAACATACCCTTGAACACTTCTAGGGGTGGGGCATCCTTAACTTCTGTAAGCAATCTGTTGCCAGTGCGTCACCACCCTCACAATAATTTCTTTCTAACATCTATTCTAAACATGCCCTCTTTCAGTTTTAAACCATTGCCCCTTAGCCTGTTCCTATCTATCCGTTAAAAAGTCCCTCTCCTTCCTTTTTATTAAGCCCCCCTTAAGGTACTAAAAGGCCACATAAAGGCTTCCTGAAGTCTTCTCTGCTCCAGGCTGAACAATCCCAGGTCTCTCAGCCTGTCCTCACAGGAGATGTAATCCATCTCTGATCGTCTTCATGGCCCTCCCCAACAGGTTCATGCCTTTCTTGTACTGAGGACCCCAGATCCGGACACAGCATTCCAGGTGGGTAGAGTAATGACAGAGTACAGGGGCAGAATCACCTCCCTCACCCTGCTGGCCACACTTTCTTTGATCCAGCCAGGATGTAGTTGGCCTTCTGAACAATGAGTACACACTGTTGGCTCCTGTACAGCTTTTCATCCACAAGAACCCCCAAGTTCTTCTCCTTTTGGGTGCTCAATGACTTCTCACAATCTGTATTAACGTATGGGATTGCCCTGACCCAGGTGCAGCACCTTGCACTTGGACTCACTGAACTTACTGAGGTTCTCATGGGCCCACTTACCCATTTTGTCCAGGTACCCCTGGATGTCATACTTTCCTACTTTTGTGTCAGCTGTACCGCTCAGCTTCATGTCATCTGTGGACTTGCTGAGGCTGTACTGGATCTCACTGTCTCTGTCACTGATACTGAAGAGCACTGGTCCCAAGGTAGAGCCCTGAGGGACGCCACTCATCACTGACTTCCAGCTGGACATACAGCCATTGACTGCAACTCTCTGGCTGCATCCAGCCAGCCAATTCCTTATCTGACAAATAGTCCATCCATCAAAACCATATCTTTCCAATCTGGAGATAAGGATGTCATGGGGGACCATATCAAAGGCCTTACAGAAGTCTAGATAGATGACATCCGTCAGTCTTCCTTTGGCAACCATTCCCATCACTCCATCATAGAAGGCTCCCCAAATTAGTCAGGTGTGATTTGCCCTTAGTAAAGCCATGCTGCCTCAGATCACCCCCTTATCTTGTATGTGCCTTAGCGTACCTTCTCTGAGGATCTACTGCATGATCTGCCCAAGCACAGAGGTAAAGCTCACTAGTCTATAGTTCCCCAGTTCTTCCTTTCTCCCCATTTAAAAAATGTGAACACTGTTTCCCTTTTTTCAGTCACCAGGGATTTTGCCTGACTGCTGTGACTTTTCAAATATGATGTAGAATGGCTTGGCAACAACATAGAATCATAAAATGGCCTGAGTTGGAAGAGACCTTAAAGATCATCTAGTTCTAGCCTCTGCCATGAGCAGGGATGTATTTCACTAGACCAGGTTGCTCCACCTAACCTGGCCCTGAACATCAGCCAGTTCCGTCTGGACACTGGGAGGCATCTTTTCAGGTCCCATAGACTTGTGGCTATTCAGCTTCATCAAGTGATACCAAACTTGCTCCTCATTTACAGTGGGAGGGAATTCCCTCCCTTCAAACTCACACGGAGGATAAGGGACTTGGGAGAAGGGAGAAGCCTGACTGCCAGTGAAGACTGAGGCAAAGAACTCTTTGAGGACCTCAGCCTTCTCCATGTCAGTCACCACCAATTCACCCTTCTTGTTCATCAGAGGGCATACACTCTCCAGGGCCTTTCTTTTCTGACATCTATACTTACAGAATCCCTTCTTGTTATTCTTCACATCCTTTACCAACTCCTGTTTCACTTTTAACTTGGCTTTCCTGACCTCATCCCTACACATTCAAACTGTATCCTTGTACTTCCCCAGACCACCTTTCCCTGCTTCAACTGGTAGACCTTGATTTCTTGCTCCTCATTTTGAGGATCAGATCTTCGTGCAACCATGCTGGTTTCCAGCCTGCCTTGTTTGATTGCCTACACACTTAGATAGAGAACTCTTGTGGCCTAAGAAAAGTGGTCTTGAAGAGCTGCCAGCTTTGGTCAGCTCCTCTGTCCTTAAGGATAGTTTCTCAGGGGATCTCATTCACCAACTCCTAAAGCAACTGAAAGTCCACTCTTGCAAAGTTCAGGGTCTTGATTTGCTCCTTGCCAGGCTCACACTCCTCAAGATCACAAACTCAAATATGGTCAGGTCCACATGATGTAACTATCAGATTTTTGCTATCTGCTTCTGAATTCATGTCCACTGTACAAGTCTTCTTTTAATACACAATAGTGAACTAAAGTTGTGCATCAAAACAGGGAGGGTCTGGCAGATTGCACCCTCTTCTGCTCTGAAAATACATGGCACTCAACTATTTCACAGAAAAATCATCAATCTTTGTTGAAAAGTCATGCCCTAGATAATATTTTTATTTTTCAAAGAAGAAGAAAAGCACAGGAGCTCCAGGGGAGTTCAGTATGCTGCTTCTCACAGCTTTTCTTCAGTTCAACTGGCTGCCACTCAGAAACATGTCAGTTTAGTATCTTCACCATAGGCTAGCCAATCCCTATTTTTACCTTTGTAATTTTGGAAGTTACTGAATACTATCTGCCTGAGCAGCCTTGGTGGCACCCTCATCTTTTTGTTTCATTATCTCTATAAATTGCATTAATGGCTTCAGGGCAGAGGCACTTGGATGAGGCGTAAAGGACACTTGCACATCAGTTCCTGGTCTGAGACAGTCCGTAGCAAGTGATCCATGTCAGCTGCTCTCTGAAGCTGCACCATGGTGCAGTCTGCCACAGCTTTTCAAAGAAATTACTTTGGGGCTTAGTTGCTACGAGGCCTGGGGTGACAGTTTTTTCCTTATTTCCAGCATTAATCTCCCCTGTTTCCATCCATGCCGACTGCCTCTCAGTCCCTTGCTGCACACCTCAGTATGGAACCCAACTCTCAGCCCCATAGCCTCCTCCTGGCTGCTCAGGTTTCTGTGGGATGGGCAGACATGAAAACTCTAGCACAGGAAGGAGATCAGAAAACTGATAGCCCTACTTCATTGTGAAAATTGGCACCCTGTGCTCAGGTTTGTGACAGCTCTCAAAGGCAGCAATGCTCCTTCACCCACCAGCACCTCTGTCCTCCATCTCCATGCAGGAGTTTGTGTGGTGTTGCACTTTACTTAACCAGTCCTGCCAGGGCTGGACAGGGTCTGAGCAGATGCACACAGCACACTGACAGCCAGACTCCCCCATTTGGCTGGGCTGCACTCCTGGGGGCAGAGGAGACCACCTCCAAGGGAATGGCATGCACCCACTCAGCAAGACATGAATTTTCTGACTAGCACTACAGGTGGTGTCATGATGCACATCATGGTAAATTTCCTATTGCTTTAAGGATACAGAAAAATAATTCTACACTGTGTGAATCAAAGGACTGAGGAACTGTATTAAAGCAACTGTAATTTTTGTATCAATTATTTTTTAAAATAAAAACTGTACTCACTTGAAAATAAGTCAGAAAAAAAACCAAACATGCCAGTTTGTGGTGTCCCCAGGTAACACAAATCATGATTATACTATTAAGGTTCATACATGGAAATGATCGCTGTAAGCTTCACAAACACTTGTGACTGCCTGTGGTAATTTGTAATTAAGTGTCTGTGGATGTCTGTCTAGAAGCCAAAATGTTTTGCTATGCATACAAGGAATGCTTAAACAAAAGAACCCCTCTGGAAAATTTGAGCTATCTTTGCACATTTTTTTTTTTGAAAAGCTGTCTAGTGAGATGTCATCGTGTCTCAGAATGGGTGTTGAAGTAGTGTAGACTGCTTGTCTATTCCTACTGCGTGGTCTGTAATTTTCATCTCATTACTGCATCCTTAACTGCTAGAAAATGTTTACTATTCTAAAGCCACATCCCTCGCACAAGTTTTTACCAGTTGTTTCATGACTTTTTGAAAATCAGTTCATTGTTTCTTTTTTGTTCATCTTTGGCAATGGTGCTTAATCCGTAATTCACATAAACAAGGAAACACTTCTTGGCGATTTTGTACATTCTCTTAACCTGGAAGCAGAGGTCACTGTCAATATCTTGGTGCGGAAGCTAAGAGACCTGCCCTGCCACACACTTGTGGGAGAAATTATCCCATTCCTGTGCGGTTTTGTTTTCCTGCCTGTAGAATAGGGATAAACAATGTTTCTTCACCTCTCTAAAATGTTTTGAGTGCTACAGATGGAAGAGTTAAGCAAGGACAAGCACTGATAATAAAGTGGTCTGGCTGTTACTTGCAGCACACAAAAGCTGTTACCAACTAACTGGCAGTGTCATGGCAGAGAAGAAGGAGAGAGTAGAAAGGTTCTCTCTGAATTTTGAGGCAAGTTCAGAATGGAAGGTTTGAGGGCAACCTGCATGCTGTCACCTCCCTTTGCCTAAATTACACCTAACCTCTTGGCGCTCCTAATTGATCAGGAACAGCTCCATGCGGTGTGAGCTGGAAGAGTAGGTCCTGTTTGCAGCACGTATGCCTAGCCTCCACCTCCATAAAAAGCAATAAAAAGAGATAGTGTAATAACTGTCTCTGTTCCCAGTGTTGCCTCCCACCTCTAACAGAGACACTTAGCCCTTTCGAAGCAGGTGGTAGGGAAAAGGGGCACAGTAGTTTTCTTTGTCTGTTTGGCAATTAACCATTCACTGGCTTTTTTTGTTGTAACATGCACTTCCTCTCTTGTTTTCATTCAAGCTTTGTGCACCATGGAAATTAATGTGGAGAAAGACAAACAGACAGGAGAGACCAAGATTGTCTCTGCTTCACCTGTTGGCCCAGATGAGGCCCATCAAAGAGGATTCAAAGTCTATGATGATGGTTCCAAGGTAGTCTATGAGGTTCACTCTGGTGGCACAGTGGTAGAAAATGGAGTACATAATTTAATCTCAAAGGACGTAGATGAACTTATGCAAAAAGCTGGACAATCAAGTGTAAAAGGAGGGTATGAAACAATGACTGTGTCAGACAGAAATATGGTAACTGATGGAAACCTTAGCCATGTGAAGGAGCAAATGCTCTTCAAGGAGGCAAAGCTGGAAATGGTACACAAATCCAGCAAAGGACATGCTGTGAACCCTCAGCCCCAAGACAAACCCTGTGGTGGTGAAACCCTGGAGGCCAGTGCAGATCAGCCAGTGACAATGATATTTATGGGCTACCAGAACATCGATGATGAAGAGGAGACAAAGAAAGTGCTGGGCTACGATGAGACCATCAAGGCAGAGCTTGTGCTGATTGACGAAGACGACGAGAAGTCACTGCGGGAGAAGACAGTGACAGATGTTTCCACCATGGATGGGAACGCTGCTGAGCTGGTCTCTGGCAGGCCCCTGTCGGACACAACAGAGCCCTCCTCTCCAGAGGGGAAGGAAGAGAGCCTGCCCTTGGAAGCTGCCCCAGGTACACAAAAGAAAAAGCGCTGTCAATGCTGTATTGTCATGTGAACACCTCCTCCTTCCCTGCTCCAGGCAGCTCCTGCTCCATCACTTACCTAGACCTCACTGTACTTCTAACTGCAATACTGTGAACTGGAAGTGAATGCCTCCATTGCCTTGCAGTTGGGTTGCTTTGCTTTCTAGTTCTTCAGGAAGAGGAACGCCTGGTTATTTTCCCATCAGACATACTATTTGAAGTTTGGGGAGAGGTTGGGGGTTTTCTGCTTCTTTTTTTGTTGTTGTTATTGTTGGGGTTTTTTTCCTTAAGATTACAGAGTGAGAGATAAACTGGAAATGGAACATATGTTTTCTTATTTATTTGATTTTTATATGTATATTTTATATATATAATGAAAACACTTTTTACATTTTTTCTTTGAATACCTGGCAGGCTTGATCAGATTCCTAGGATTATGTGGGAGTCTGAGTTTCACAGCCACCAGATATGAGAGCCTTAAAAAATGTTACTTCTCTTTTTTAAGAAAAATCACATTTAAGCATTATTTTATAGATCATATTTTTTATTTCTTGGGGGAAGGCTCAGATCATTTTACTGTTTTAATTTGCTAAAACTCAGACCAGTCTTTCCCAAAAAATTTGCATAGTTTTGTTTTATAGTAACTTTCAAGTTTAGTTTGTGGTGTCAGAAAAACCCACCAGCCATTTCTGCTTATTGGTGATACCAGAAGTGGACCTTAATCATTCTTTCTAGAAAATGTATGAATGACGATTTTGCCTTATATAAATCTTCCAGATTACAGTATTGTTTATGCACTTCACTTCCCAGAATTACAGTTGAAATTAACTTGACATGAAAAAGATGCAGCTGTCACACCAACAGAAATGGAGTCACTGATCTAATTACTTGCCTTTCAGTAACTCTGCAAATGTTTAGA
>JAWWEU010000091.1:21140848-21154534 GCA_035583155.1 Acropternis orthonyx
CCCCCCCCCCCCCCCCCCCCCCTTTTTTTTTTTTTTTTTCCTTTTTTCCCAGATATGCTAAATATTAAAATCTTAAGATTTCTTGAAACAAGACCCTAAGTTTTCAAGCCCAGTGTGGCCAGGTGAGGCTGTCCCCAGGCATGATTAGGGCTCCAAAGCACTGCAACACAAAGGGTGAAGCCCCTTCTAGCTTGCATCTACTTGTGAATGACGTGAGAGCTGAGTGTGCTTTGCAATAGTTCTCTCACTCTGGGGCCTTCTCACCTCACCAGTAATACTCAGAAAAAACTCTCCCAGCCATCTCCTCCTGGCCTGACCAGTCATCTCGTTGCTCACCACCCTTTCCTCTCTGGGTGTGATTCACCCTCACAGCTACCCTGGCCTCGTGGTGTCTTCACAGCCTGATCTTTGTCCTCTGGCAGCTCCTCTCCCCATACGGACATTTTTTCTCAAAGCCTTCTGCTTGAGGAATTTGGGGTGTCATATTACCCTAACCCATTCTGTCCCTGCATCTCTTCAGCCATGTGCTCCCACATCAGATGACCTTCTGGTTCAGCACCGATTCAGCACTTTGGGGATGACTTCCTTAGCCACCAGCTTTGGGAGGTGCTTGCTGATGCTGGGACCAGAACGTGTCTGAGACCACTGAACCATCTGAGGCACAACATGGTGGAGAGATGGTGGCACACAAGTGTCCAGAAGTGGGCCTTTAGTGGTTAGAAGTAGAGCACAAGCCTTAAACCTTAAACCTCTCAAATACCTATTGCTCAGTACTTGTAGCTATCATTGAGTGCCTAGGAAGGCCAGTCTTTTTTATGTGTTCACATTAACTCCATGGTTAACAGGCCCCAGTAGATCCAGAAATGCTAAAGGTTTGTCTGCATAGGGTTTGTCTTTACAGGTCAAAGGCAGTTCCACATCTGAGGTCAGGAAAAACACAAAATAGAAGCAAACGGGTCTGAAATCACAGGGCCTTTTCTGAAACATGCTTGCTCCAGTCATCCTCCTCCACAAGGGCAGCAGCCATGCCTGGACAGTGGCTTGTCCCTTCTAGCCACTACCCTCCAGCCAAGTTACAGGGGAATTCAGATGCGTTAACCCAGACTGATTAATATAAACTGTTCTTCTGGGGCTGCTTTGGGCTTTGAAGGCTTGGTGTTCCCCTCACCCTTGGATAGGAAGCTGCCTGTGGAAATTCATGCACAATCAGACACAAAGGAAGAGGTCTGCTCTACAGCCAAGCAGAAAGAGATTTTTGTAAGGATCATTATGGAATGGGGTTTTTTGTATTGTTTTAAGCAAAATCCCTGTGTGTTTAACTTATGCCATCACATGTACACTTTCAGTTTCAGCATGAGGGGATACAAAAAGTAGAGTCATAAACTGGTCCAGTGATAACATATTGCCACAACAAACTGCTCGCCTTAACTTTTGTAAGAAAAACAAAGAAAAAAAAATGTCTTTTCAGTGTATTTTTTCCTAGACTGGGAAAAAAGTAACCTATGAAACTTTTTTATATTTGTATTTTCTAAGTTTCTATAAACCCACTTTCCGTGTTGTCCCTTGTTTGCATTCAGGGACCGTTACTTTTGCAAACCACTGCATTTTACTTCCATCCTTTGGGTTTTTTTAAACAGAAGAAAAACACAAATCAAAAACCACAGCATTATGATTAGTGGCTAGGCAATCTCTTTCAATTACTAGAATATCAATACAGAAAGAAAAGAATTACAGGGTTGTTTTCTTTTTTTAATTTCCTGTGGCTGATGTACTGTATGGTATATGTTTACAGAACTCCTCTGGTCTGCCTTTGTGATGTTATCTAAATGAATGACAAAGTAGGTATGATGTGCCATTTGACAGTTTGCCTTAGCACTCTTGGGTTTCCTTCTTCTTTTTGTGGCTTTCATTTCCTTTTTTTTTTTTTTCCGCAAAAAAATGCAGGCTGTATTCCAAAGCTGTATAAACACAACATTATCTTTCAATCCCCAGCAAGAGAAGCATGTATAAAACCTCCTTCATGAAGTGTGCCCCTACTGGTGCAATATGAGGCTTCAGTCCTGCAAACAAAAGTGCATATACCTAACTGTGCTCTGTGTATACCTGTTTCAGTCAACAGGACAGCTCACAGAAAGGACATGTGTAAGAATCTGCAAGATCAGGGCATGAGTGATAACACAGGGTATAGTTTGGGTGTTCTTTCTGTACCTGTACAGATTCTATGCACTGCTGATTTTGCCCTAGCTGGTGTAATCCTTGAGGCTAACTCTGAGCATTGCTGCTACTTCTGAGAAAACACAAAACAGAATGGTGCTTAGCATCTGGTAGGATCAGTTCCTGAGTCAGCATTTCTACCACAGCAGTGGAGCAAACATTTAGTGGGACTTCCCTGACAGCTAATATATTAGTCCCCTGCCATTGTACCTAAGTTCACTACTGATTCTTCACACCTAAAATTATTAAGATACCACAAACTAATCTGAGCAGGAAGATAGTATACAGAGTTGCTAGAGAAATAAAAGCTGTTCTGGCTTTCAACTTAGTCAAACATCCAAATGGCATACTTGGAAAGTAAGTGGGGATATAATAGAAAATGTAGTATTTTACATTTGTGTATTTTTTTAAGGAATAAATATTTTTGTAATGAGATACAAACCTTAAATGGGTATTGAGTTTTGGAATATCATCCTTCCCATGACTTTTTCATACGTTTATGACAATGCCCAGCTTCTTGGGATCTTTTGTAAACCTGACCACAATTTTCTGCAGTAAGAAGGATCACAACACTTTTTAAAGAGTCAAGTTAAAAAAGTAGAATGCAATATACCTGCTATGAACACAGCTAAAAAAAGTAAACATGTTTTACAAAAATAGGTGGACCTATGCTTTCTATAGCTAGACAAATTTCTTTACCTGGAAAACCAACATAGTAGGGAATAGCTACCTACTTTCAGCAGAGAGGTATGGCTGAATAGGAGAACTTTCAGTTTATCATACTTTACCCAACATTAAATTTCAAAGTGCAAGAGATTATGCCACTGGAAAGAGCTGAGCAAAAAAATTTTGACAAAGTAGAGAATTTTGCCACAGGCTGAGACAGGGATTCTTTGTTCTTTTTTCTAAACTCACTAAGTTTCAACCAGTTCTTGCTGTCTCTTGGAAAGTTTAGGATTTGCTCAGACTGTGTTTCATGAGCCTTCTAGGCAGCAAAAGTAAACTTTAGTTCTGAGCTTAATAGTTGCAAACTATGACAATATCCAATGAAAATATAGACAGTAATTTTTGTATGTAAAAGACTAAGTTGTATAAAATGGCTGAATTTATTCAGTATAGAATATAAATGGATTGTCACCTAATCCAAAGAGAATATAAATCCAACTTGTAATATAAACTTATAATAATAACTTAGCTTGTAAATAGTGAAAAGGGTGCATGAAGTTCTTAAAAATGTTCCACTTGTATTTAAAATTTAGCAGTTATAAAACTGAGCCTTTTTCCTTATGGTTTCAAAGAGCCTTGCAAAATCTATAGCTTTTTTTCCTGTGGTGATTCCACTTAGACTGTTCAGTGGATTAAGAACAGACCACTTTTCTTAAGGGCAAACTTGTGAAAAATTCTGGGCCCCTTCCTTCATTTGCAAAAGCTTCTCTTATTTTGTGGGGGTTTGCTGCTATTGTATTGCAAAGCTTTCCTGCAATTGTTTCCCAAATTCTTCTCAAAGGTGGATTTCGGTGATTCTTTTAAGAATTTATCTACTTCTGAAACTGAGAAAAAAAAAAAAAAGCATACTTAATTTTTTAGAATTAGCTAAGTAATTCATGTTCACCTGTTTGGGTATATTTGTACATTTTTAACTTGCATTAGTATATTAGTGACTTGTACCAAAATTTAGACCTCACGTATCTATTCAGAAGGTCTGTAAGACCTAAAGACTTGCCCATGAGCATAAAATCAGGCACCCAAGTAGCTCTTTTCAATTTAATGGGATGACCCAGACAAGTGAAATTTAAGCACATGCACAAATGTATGTAGGGTCTGGTCCTTAAGTGATACGCTACAGGCAAGGCTTATGCTGCTTTAACTGTGTCTTCTCATCAGTTTAATTAGATAGATTTTTAAATAATGATGTGAAACTGGTGCACTTTTCTGCAGGAAGGGTTTTAGAGCATGGTCTCTGCTGACTGGGTTTGAAAGGAGACAAACATGCTTCAGGAACTCTCAAAACCTCACTGCCTGGAAACCCCACTGGGGTAAACTTCATACCTGCACACAAACATTAAAGAGGCAGTGTAAGTCTTATTTCCAAATTTTTCCCTCTGCACACCTCTACTCCAGACTCTGCCTGTCCTCCCCTGTCTCTGTATGTGCTTTCATTCTGGACACTATTACTCAATTGATCTTTTTTTCCTTATCCCTCTGCTTTCCCTTTTGTGTTCTTCTAGAAAAAAGAGAGGGAAGAAAGGAGAGACTGGAGTTAAAAAATCCTCACTTTATACCTGCTGGTGTGAGTCTCAAGAAATGGCAGTATCCTGTCCTCAGCATTTGGACATTTGCCTGCATTTTCCTAAATTCTTGGGACATATTTGATTTTAAAGGAACACTCTCCATATCTATTTGTCTGGCATCCTATGGGTTGGCCAAACAGTGAGATCCATTAAAATCTCACTATTTAAGTAAAGCTGCTGTCTCTTGCTATTCCTTTGGAAACACACTAAGCTTCTCAAACTCATATGAGCTAGATATGTGCTGGTACATAAAATAACAGCATTCAGAAGGCAGTTTGTACAGCAGCAAAAGGCAAGCCGCTCCCCCATATGTCAAGTTGCTGTGGGCAGGGCAAAGGAATCAGGAGATGTGAACCTCCCCACAGACTGATCCAGCATGCAAAGGCATTCTCAGTAAAATTAGCTTCCAAGAACCTACTGGTATCCCTCCAAGACAGTATGTCAGAGAGTGGCAAACTCAAAAATTAAGAAGGTTTTGTGCAACCATATAAAGTCCCAGTTGAACGTGGCACTTCAGCTCTACTAACCTTAGGCACATACTCAAAGTGTAACACCTACTTAGCACCGTGCAGGTTAGGCATAGCCTTGAGGATGTGTGAAGGTCAGCCTGTATTTATTATTAAGGTGCTTTACTGATGATGGTCTCGACTACTGTCCCTGTTATTTTGCAAGTATAAATGTAGGAACTGCATAGGGGCAGATACAGGAAATAAATCCCTTTGAAAGTTTTTGCTTTTCCAGTGACCACTGAAACTGACTGCAGCAAAGGTAGCCAAGCAAGAGCAGGTCAGGACAAAGGCAAAGAACACATTTCTGAAGGTTTTCTGCCCCTCTCAACTACGTTCACTCCATAGATGAAGAATGACTCTTTATAGGGGTTCAAGAAAATGTTGTGTAAAATGCAGCTTTTATGATGAATGTAGATTGTGGTTGAGATTTTTTTTAAGCTTTAGTCTCCCACTTTCTTTGTGAGCTAATGTAAATAAAGTCCCATTTTGTTGGGGAAAAACTGCTGTGCTAACACTGGATTAGAATTGCTGGGGATAGCTGCTGTACTTTGTAACCTGAAGTGTACTTTTTTGACGGTTATGTTTTTTTCCTTCAGATTAAAAAAATGAGTACAAAAAAAACCAAAATAAAAAAACAAGAACACTGCCAGCAACAGCCATGCTGCAACTGTGGCTTCTCTCCATTTTTTTTTTCTCTGTACAGTATTACTAGTAAATAAATCTGCCTTTTCACTGCGCCTACTTCCGTGTCTTTTTACTGTGTTTCTCTCTAACTACCACTCTTCAAGATACTATGTGATCTCAAAGACATACCGCATTGAAGCTGCCTCTCTCACTAAAAGAATTAAAACACTAACTCCACAGTTCAGTTGTTTTTTTACCTTGCCTCCACTGCTGTGCCCTGCAACTGTTATTTTTATGTGATCCTTCATATATATTAACTCAGTACCTGTTGCTCTCATTTCTCTTTTTCCTTTCTTTCTCATGTGATACTTTGCCAAGGATATTGTGGATCCTACTGCTTTAAGATCTCATGGTATATTTTCATATTTGCAGAGGATAAATGATTGGGTTTGGTCATCAAGGCGGTATGTTCCAGGTCAACTTATTTCCTATCTGAAGGAAGTATTCTATACAGCATATAAAATTCCCCAGAAATAATTACTAAATAATTTCAGGATTGCCAAAGTAAAGAGAGTGCAGTTTTCTTTCAGGACTTATCACAGACAGTGTCCTCTCTATATCAGGACTTGGAGATGCTTGTCGTAGTCTGACTTGTGGGGAGCAGGGAAGGGGGAAATAAAAGAACAAAACTCTCATGTAGTTGTTCCCCTCTGCCTCCGCCGCCCCCAGCCCCTGCCCCTCCCCCCAAGGTACTATATTTACCTGAGCTTAGAACAATGATAAGATGGATAACATAGCCAGGCATCAGAAGCCTCCTTCTCAGAAATTTAAAAATTCAGCTGAAACTCAGCTGTTTAAGAAACTTGACACAAATTACCCATTGCTACATAAATACCCACCCTCTGCTCCTTTCACCCACAAGCCATACAGATACACACACAGAGGCCTTTGCAATATGGTACTTTTTAGCATCACAAAAGGGAAAATGGCCCCACTTTGATACTTCATCATTCACACCTGAAAGTTTTTCAGTATGTGAGGCTTCAAGCTGCTTTCTTTCTAACTTGTGTTTGAGTAACAGAAAATCAATTTTGTGTGTCCAAGAAGACTCTGTGAATTCATGGAGAACTGGTATGTTTCAGTCTTCAAAGGAGAAGTGATCATAATTATTTAAATTTCTTCAGTTTTGCAAATACCCTCCTAATTCAGAATGTGTGTTAACATGGCAAAAGGATGGATCATGAACTTCAGTTAGCAGTAGTGTCTGTGTGAAGACCATGAATTGACAAGGGCCTTATCATTGGCAACTAACTTAGTGCTTGAACACTTGGACTCATCAGGTTACATATTCCATTTGTTTGTGCAGACCATGGCCTGTGACATACTTACTTTCATTCCACATAATTTTATTCCATAGCCATGAGAAGTTTTTAGCTGATAATTCCTGTACTGTACAATGGAGTCATCCAAGTAAACACCAAAAACAGATTTTGATCACTGCTGTTACTAAAGTTTCAGAAACAAAATATTTCCATGCATTTCCCCTTTAAAAATTTCTAAAGGGGAAAAAAAAAGGTTGCTTTTTTAAACTGATTTTTTGGTTGGTTGGTTGGTTGGATTTTTTTAGTGAAATGCTTAGAAACATGGCACTCCCCTGAAACTCTTCTGGAGTGATTCTATGAAGGTCATGTCTTAGCACAGTGAGGGTACATTCAGCATGTGGTAGGCCATCCTTCTCAGGTTTTTGTGCCTGTTCATTTATTTTAATAGTTCTCTGTCCCTCTAGCAACAACAGGAAGACAGGTGCTTACTCTGGAAGTTCAACACTCAAGGTGTTTCAGTAATTTGTTGGGGAATGGAACAGCTGATTTTCAGACAACCCCATACTTTCCGCAAGACCCTCCCAACCCACCCTTGATGCCTCAAAACTCAAACCAACTCTTTAACAATTCTTACTTCACACTGTGTGATTTTTTGAAGTTACATGATGAAATCTTTAAGGCTAGTAACTGCTCGAATGAATAATAAAAGAGTCAAGAAGTTAATAGCAGTTTTTGCTGTTCCAAGACCTACATTTTCAGCTCTCATGTGCTGCTTAGATGTCCCTTGCACTGTGCACATTCACATATGAATTCTCTGTAACTTCTCATGGGGGGAACAAAGCTGATCTCTAGAGGAGCTTGCAAAACCACAGCATATGGCACAGCTGTGCAAAACATCTTTCACACCTACCTGTGACAGAAAAACTATCTGCTTATTTTCACAAGTGTCTAGTTGACAGAGATCATCTCAGATGAGACAAGGAAGGAGATACTTGTATAGAAATAGAGTTTGCTATAGCAGACTTGGAGGAGGGAACTTTCCAAAATATAATCCAAATTGCTGCTGCTTTGCATGGTTCAGCATGACTTCTCAAAAAGTCCCTCATCTGCAGGTCTACAAAGGTATGTAGATACATCATCCCCTTGATTTAGATGGGAAGTGCAGGTACCTAAAATCCTCTGTGAGTCCAAGTTCTTCCATATGTTTTACACCTGCAAGTTAGGACAATTACCACTACCCTGCTTTGTGCAGCTGTGGTGATGCATCTGCTAGTATCTGTCACAATACTGTAGGAATGTGGGGTATACTCTGGGTACACAGCATCACAAAACGTCTTCTTCCTGCTACAGTTTTTGAAGTGATTCTGCTTGTCGCAGTACTGCCAAACCAGAAAAAAAGTAGGCTATATTGCAGTCAAACACAGCCGTTCACAGGCGTCATGCATTTGCTGGGAATGATTGGTTTGCCATGGTTTAGGGAAAAAAGGATGTAGCTGTAACACATTTGATTGCTTATAGGTGTGAAAACAAAGTGAGAAGAATAGGTGGAGGGGGGAAAAGAGAGGCATGCAAAAATGGGTCACTTTCTCAGGCATGACAAATCAGTTCAGCTTCCTTTATGAGTATTTCCATTGTATGTAATGCATCACTGGCTACAGATTTCCTCTAGCTATAGATGAGTCTGCTCCAGCACTGGCAGCAATATGGTAGTTTCTGTGGGCAGAGGGAGTTGGCTGAGCTTATCAGGCCTGCTGAGAAAGAGGTTATCTATTCACTTGAGCATAACCCCATAGGAAAATTACTGTACTGCTCTTTAGCTGGTGTGGTTATCGCTAGACATCATTTCATTGTGGTTTGTGAGCATCCTATGGCTTAAAAGGAAGGATACTGCTCAGTACCATCAGGACTTGACCATTGTATTTCATTGGAGTGTGGTACATGTATAATTCATTTTAAAGCAAATGAGATTACTTAACCCTGACAAATATTTGTTGCATTGTAAGATATTTCTTCTTAACGCACTGTGATAAGTTACAGCAGCATCTTTATTGCTTCATAAATAGGGGCTCATAGGCAAAGGTGGGTGCTTCCTTCTGTTGACCAACTTAGGCATTTTTATACTGTTTATGGTTACGTTACTGGTGAGATGGAGTAAAGTGATGAATCTATAAAATACCGCATGCAGTTGCACACTGAGAACAGGGCTGACATCTGGAAATTCTCCACTGGTGCTATTTCAGTCCGTTTTTTTTTTTACAGAAGCTGGAGGTCATCAGGGGATTAGTAAACTGGGAGAGTTAACCAAGACAGCTACCACCCTGGGAAGAAAATAGCCCTTAACTTAATATGAGAGAAGTAATTTCTATTTTTGGCCCTACAACTTGTGTTGGAAATCTAGTGCTGTTTAGGGTCCTTTTTGAATCTCCAGCTCATGGAGTCAAACAATTTGAGGAGAGCCTTTGAAACAATTTGAAAGAACAAGAAGAGAATCAGTAGTTTCTGGGATTCCTGACTACAGATGAAAACTGGAAAATACTTGGTCTAGCTGCATATGCAAGACCTGCAGAGCTGTGGTACTCTGGCTCCTCTTTTCTGTGGCATTTAAGAGACTACAGAAATTATTTTTATACACTGTTGAATACAATGAGGAAATTATAATAAGACAAATGGTGAAGCTACTGAAAGATGACACACTGTTTATTTTCTTCACTGATTTTATACATCAGGATTCAGAGTTCACAGAGCTGGGAATCCTGTAATTAATTTACTGATTTATCTTCACAATGTGCCAAAGATTTGAAAAATATTAACAAGTCCTGGACCTACCACAGAGGCCATAGCCTGCCTGTCTCCATTTTCTTCACAAATTACAAGTTCTATGGAGGAAACTTCAGGGTTTAAAGCTGTAGACAATGTCCAGAGTATTTAAAAGTTCTAACTGAAAGTGATAATAACAGAAAGGTAACTCTTTTCTCTCATTCAGGATCAAGCAGGGTCCTCCTTTAATCCATAGACTAAAAGGAATTAAATTCAGTTTGATGTCAAAGGACAATTTTCTCAGCTTAACAGCTGCAAATACTTCAAGCAGGGCCACCAAGCCCCTTAGAAAGAAATCCACATGTGCTTTCTGAGTCAGAACCTTACCTCCAAGCCAACCCAGTGAACTCAGAGTGTCTGTGTGGGAAGTTAGGGTGGACTTTTGTCACAGAGCACTAGAAATAAAGGAAAGTATGGAAAATAGTTTGAAAAACCCTCTCTGATGCAATAATATTTTTAAAGGTATGTCCCTGCCTGCCAGAGAGATTGTAAGATGTAAATAACCACTCCCAGAAAGAAAAGAATCAGGGACGGGAACACAGGCTCTGATGCAGATATGAAGGAAAACATACCCAGCTTACTCTGAAGAAGTGTACTACCTGTCACTATCAGCAACTATTTTGCCTTTTATAAAGAAAATAAGTGGCACACAAACAAGATCTCTTCAGGAAGTGCCCTGTTGTGAGTAGAACTTCAAATAGCAAATCTCATTACAGCAGCAAATGGGGGTTGACTTTCCAGTTACACTGCCCGGGGTACCTAGTGTATTCCAATATTAGTCTCTATAAAAGCACTTGACTCTGCACCCAAGTTGCAGCCCTAACTTCCATTTGTTGTGTTTAGCCATTTTCAATTATGCACAATCATGTTATGAAAAGTTTGGACAGGAGAGTTTATAGAAAAGCTAACAAATCTTTTCAATATTAAGCAGTTAGGTTACTGAATTATAGTGATACAGGTTGCTGAAAGCTATGTTTCTCAAACAGGTAAGAAAAAAATGTGCAGGAAGAGGTAAAGGATACTTCCAGAAAGCAGACCTGTAAAAGATACATTGGAGAAAAATGTAACCCTTCTAGTAGTCTTTGAATCCCTAAGAATTACATCTGCCATAATAGAAAAAAACTAGCCATATACTTGAATTTAATAACATGAGTAGCCAAATTTATTTCCATGGATCTGCTTGTGTCATCTAATTTCTTGAGAGACTTCTTCATAAAGCCCCAGATAACTGGAAACAGCAGAAAACTCCCACAGATGAACCATCCTATAGAGAAAACACCATTTTTTTGGAGAGCAAGATTGTTAAACAGTTCCAAGCTGAGAGCAAAATAATGATGAAATGGGTTCAAGGTGAAAGGGGGAATTTAGGTTAGTTAAGGAGAAGAAATTCTTTACTGTGAGTGTGGTGAGGCACTGGAACAGGTTGCTCAGAGAAGCTGTGAATGCTCCACTTCTGGCAGTGTTCAAAGCCATGGGGCTTTGGGCAACCTGGTCTGTGTGGGATGTCCCTGCTCATAGCCAGGTGGTTGGAACCAGATGTTCTTTAAGATTCTTTTCCACCCAAACCATTCTATGAAATCCAGTTAAGTGCTTTAAATGAATTGGTCCAGCTCAGCCTGCAGTGGTGAGTCTTACTTTCTGTGTAACTAACCCCCCTTTCTTCCAAGACCTCTATTTTGCAGAAATATCTTCTTGACCCTCCACTGCCAATGGGCTTGCAAACCAACCATGTATGGTCCCTAAATGGCATGGGAAGTAGGGATGGTGCTGGGCAGGAAAGGGCAGGAAGCAAAATCTTCTGTTGCATGGTGTTCTGTTTGAAGGAGGCTGTCAATCCTGAGAACACTGTTGGGATTGGAGCAGGGTAAATAATATTATTTTGATTCACTGGTGAAAATGAATAATCAAAAGGAGAGCAGGGGATTCTACCAGGCTGATCCCAAACTGAAACTTTCTGCATTGATCAGTTACAAATAATTAAAAAAAAATAATAAAAAAAAAAATTAAAAAAAAAGCTATGACAGTATTTCATATGGAATAAAATTATTGCTATGACATTACCAGCACATTCCCTTCAACTTTTTTTGTCCAAAATGATTAGTGGAATTCTGTGTAATTTCATTCTCTCAGAGCTCATTTTTCTCCAGAAACTGTGCTGTTTGGAGTCAAAGGGAAAATTAGGGAAAATTCCCTTGGCTCCAGCCAGCACAGCACTCCTACTTGAAGCCTGTAGGGAGCTGACATGACAATTTCAAGTCAAGTGTGTCTAATAATGAAGAGCTAGCTACGGGCAAGAGACCCACAGCTGTATGTTGTCAGTAATGGACAATGCTCCTTTCTCTGCTGACAATGCACAGCTCTCTGATTTTCCCTTCCCTCCTGTCTGATGCTTCTTTCACTTCAGCTGCACACATACTTGCACAGCACTCATTTGAGCACTGATGCACCACATGGATGTCTCTGAGGGAGATCACTCTGACCCAGCTTGATGCTGCCACCAGAAAGGAACACTCTGACCTAACATCTATTGCCATGCATATGAAGACTAGCACACTGTTTGACAGATGCAAAAGTTTCTCAAGAAACTTTCCTCCAGAAGTTTGTTCTCAAGAACAAACAACTGATGGGGAGTGATTGCTGTTACTGAACTCATTCTCTCCTGGATTCAAATCACTCTTCCAGTGCCATGTGTGCATCATGAAAGCCTTAGACAATACTGATATTTGCAGGAAAAGGGACTTCAATCTAGATGTAATGTCTGGCTCCAAAACCTCTTTCTCACTTCTACTGCAAAAAGTAAGGAAAACTCAAAGCTGGTAGTAAGGATTTAGGCAAGAATATAAGATTTTGTGCCATAAAGATCATAGTGAAAAAAATGTCTTTCAAATGCCCTAGCCCTCCAGAGAGGTCTCAGAGGTGAGAAGCAATCAGAGAATAGAAGACAGCCTTAAAACCAGAAACTGCAGATCTCATCACTGCTCAAAGACATTGATCTCTGCATCCCTCACTCAAGACACCTGAGCTCTCCCACTCAACATATCTGCTGTTTACTTTTCACTTGGAGACACCATTAATCTTAAGATAGCAATGTAAGCATTACTTAGTGTTTATAGGGACTATCTCCATCAGGCTGTAAAGCAGTTTTGGTGGGTTCTGCCTGCCTAGATATAACAGTCACCAAGTCAGAGATGCTAGCTCTGTTCAGCTGTTGTTCTCAAAAATAAATCCTCTCTTGAATAAAACCTGTGTGTTTTGATAGACATAAGCTGGCACTCCCAGTCCATTAAACACATGGTGCTTTTTAAGTGTCAATATTACTGCAAGATAATTCAGGGCCCTTGTGTATAAAAAGATAGAATAGAAAATTGCCCCTGTCATTGGCAGGGAATGGTATTCCGTCTCTGTTAAAGTGAAGTGGCATCAATACTCCCCAGCAGGTGGGTAAGATGGGTATTTTTTTCTGTCGTTCAACACATATTCCCACTCTGGCTCTTGCCGTGGGGGTCAGGCAAAGACAAGACAAGTGCCCTGTTGGGTAAGGCATGGTAGACATGGCCCAGCTCACCAAAATTAAAGGCAAGTCAATCAAAGAGAAACCAGACCTACTGGTGCAAGGAAATCCTGTGAGAAGAGAAAAAGAAGAACATTTGCAGTTTTTCCCCAGTCTGAGAAGACAGGGAAGCACCAGGCAGCACAATAAATAGCAAGTGGACAAAATACCAGTTCTTCACAGCACTCATGCTGAACATGGGGTCTAGGCTGCAGCCTGCTTGGTGGGTCCATCAGGGAAGCATCATACCAGTTACAAATCAGTGTCTTTATTTCCTGGAAGCAACCAACACATCAGCTAGTATACAATAAAAATAAATTAAAAAGAAACCCAAACAAAACCAAAAAAAAAAAAAAAAA
>JAWWEU010000091.1:21154634-21168439 GCA_035583155.1 Acropternis orthonyx
CAAAAACAAAAAAAAAAAAAAAAAAAAGAAAAAAAAAGGTGAAAGTAAACTTGGGGAACACACAGAAAAGCTTACTTTTGAAAATTTTCTGTTTTGTGCTGCAGCCCACTGCAAGCCTTCCAAGTCAGAACAACCACAGCCTAAACATGGGTCGGCTCTCCCTGTAATTCCGAGCAGAGAGGAGCATAGGCCACAAAGATCAGGAGCTGTGTCAGCCTAAAGCATGAGGGCTAGGCAAAGTATAGATTTCGCTCAAGGGTAACACACAGCCATACAATTTAGAGATGGACCTAGGTCCAGGTTTTCCTAAAAAATGGGTGAGCCAGCACCTGTGGTTTGGTGTGGACCCATTAGTGTCATTGGTGCAGCGCTGTGCTGTACAGAGCATTATGTCCACATCATACACACTATTAACCAAAGCTGTAGACAAAGATGAAATGCCTCAATAACATTAAGTTCAAACACAAAACATCCAAACTCAACCTCAACAAATTCTCAGACCTGAAAGGTCAGCTAAAGCCAGAATAAAAATAGGCATGTTCAGGCCTCCAGATATGAACTTTCCTCTCATTTGCTGTTTAATTTTAAAAATAAGCTCACTGTGGAAAATGGTTGCTGTAGCAGCCTTTATCCGTTCTGTCTTGAAGGCTTTGGGTAATTTCAAAGATTACATTGGCTTTTCTCTGGACTTGGAACTGAGCTGGACTCGACCACAGATCTCATAGTCATGAATGGTTTTATACTCACATAAATTCTGAACGGGGTGTGTGTGTGTGTTCATGTATGAACATGAGTGACAACATCCCTCCCCCCTGACACAACAAATACAGGCCTGAGTTTATGAAAAAGTATTTGGTATTAACTCAAAATGTTGTATTCTTTTGTTAGTATTTCCCTCTGGGTTTTTCAAATTTATCAAATGTCAAGCTCACTGAGACAGGATTCACTTTAAATTTTTTTTTTTTTTTTTTTTTAATAAATCACAATGTGGCAAGAATAGGGCAAGCATGAAAAAGTTCTGATGTCTGTCAAAAAGCTGGCCTCAGACCCTCCATCTGGTAAATGTTCAGCTGAACAGTACTGCCTGCTCTGGAAGGAACAGCTAGAGTCCTGGCTCCACTGCAATCAAAGGGAGTTTTGTTTCTGATTTTGTGGGACCAGAATACACAAAGAATCTGTGTGTGTAAATCTTTGCAGGCCTGGATCCTAAAATAATTTACATGGAGGGATGTGTTACTTTACATAAGCCATAAATTTAAATCAATATACTAATATTACAAATACTGGATTTCCATGAAATTAAGTTTAAAAGAAAAGTCTATTCCGCTGCCAGAAAATCCTGTAGAGTTTCCCAATGTAAAAAAAGTATTTATAATTCTATTAATACAGTCAGTGTAGTCACTCCCTTTCCCCTAGTAAAGAGCCATGAGGGGTCAGTCTGGATATCAAATATTTATGTAAGACATATTAAAAAGAAAAAAAGAACTTCCAACACAGCCTAGAAGGATAGCCTGCTGAACATATGCAGAAAACATTACTTGGCATTTGTGTACATCTTAAAATACTGCCTACATAGACTTTAGCCCGTGTGACTCCTTGACCCACCTTCAAGATTTTGCAGTGTCATTTTTCCATGCCTAGCTTTATGATTTGCAAGCTCAAACTCCAAAGCTTCTGAAAATACAAAGTGTCCAAAGAAAAGTTATGATGACATTTGAATTAGTTCTTATTACCAGGGAACCTGTGTGGTTCAGTACAAGTTCTCCTTTAGCAGTTCCTCTTTTCCATTGAATCAAAACTGTCATTTGTACAGTACTGTCAATTAATGTATCAGTAAGATTGAAGGCAATGTAGTCTGAACTGTAAGATATATAGATATTAAGTTAATCAAGATTAACATCTAGCAAAATGGATGAGGAATGAGGGGGTGATGTGTTAAACATAGTAGAGCTGCTGGTAGAGGTGAACTCAAGGGGTTATAGGGTAAATAAAATCATCCAAACTGTTCCCAGAAATTGTTTGATCAAAAACCATTATGATCATGGAAGTGACCACATTTTGAAAATAATACATAATTCCAGGAGACTAGAAGTCTTCTTTCCATATACAGTGATAAATTCAAAATGGCCACACACATAAGCCTTGGCTTGGCAGCTGACATAGTGTAAAGTTAGGTCTCCCTCAAAAATCATAAATAGTTTAATGATAACTTAATAATGCTAAGACCAAAGTTATAGGATCTTGCACAATAGCATGTGTGCCTTGTGCAACTGACTTGTTAGAGCTGATTTTTTACTGAAGTCACAAACTACTTAAGTATTTGTGGAATATCCATCATCATTTCCAGCCAGCAAGTGAAGCATTGAATAAAAGTGGTCTTTAACAATTAAAGTGCAAAAGATGCTGTAAGCTATATTTTAGCATTTAATGTGTATTTTAAGATAACAGCATCCCATTAAGGCAAGGCAGAGAAGTGTTTTCATTGTTACATGAAAAATGAGGAACTAAGGAGAAAATGAAGTGGTTTCCTACAATGTGTTAGCTCAACCATTTCCTCAGAAACATTTTCCGATGTCAGTATGTCTCTTCACTGTTACCATGCATGCACATTTCATGTGCACAGAGGACAAGTCATGAACAGAAGAGCTCTCAGGCAGATAACTCTGTTTGTCAGCTGCAAGAGGCCCTGTTAAAACACCATACACCCACAGGGTGCTTCAGTGCTCAGGGTGGAAACAATTACAGACCCCAAACCTCCTGGATGTACAATTGTTGCTGATGTATCCCGTCAGCAAACATTCTGTCTAACAGTGACCTAGCAACCGTCATGAGGAAAGCTACTGCTGCCCCATAGGTGTATAGCACTGGCACTGGGAGCTGTTAGGTACAGAGGCAGTTCTCGTTATTTAATAGACCACGCTGTTTTCCAGAGCCAGAGAAAAATCACCTGCCATTGCTTTATGACTGTCATTGTGCTGATGCACTAGTACAGGGTGGGGGGAAATGCCATGGCATTACATAGCAGAAACATGACTAGTCTCATTAGAGAGGCATCTTTTACTGCTTCCTTGTATAAGCAATGTTTTGGCAATATTTCTGTAGAGCAGCAAAAAACCCCACAAGAACACAAGTGTTTTGTCTTCTGTCCTCTTTTCCTTTGCTATTCCAAATTTCTGCAACATTCTGGTAACTCAGTCTCAACTAATACACAGTTTTCCAGTGAGGACTACCCAAGACACTGAATTTTAGCAGGAGCACTCTGAGCAAAGGCAGACAGGGCAATCAATATGCCTTAAACTGCTTTGGCCAGAGATGTACGTACATAGCAGCAAATGCAAAGTAATATCCCACTTTACCAGGAGATCTGTCTTTTAATTTTATAGCAAAAATAAAATAACAAATTACAAACCAGGAGCTGCTGCAACCAATCCATTACAAAGGAGAAGACAAAAGGAGACTGTTTGGTAACCCTTTAGCTGCCCAGCATTGTTTCTCAGATCCTCCATAGCTGAAGGCACCTCGACAGAATAAAAAGGAAGAAATGGTGAAATGCTAGTTCCCAATGCTCCCTCTCCAAATGTTCACTTAGAGAATGAATATACTTCCCAGTATAACTCTTAAGAAGAGTTGGATGCCCAGCAGCAACTCTTGTAGAAACTCAAAAGGAGACCTACCTCAGATTCAGGATTCATAGTCCCAATAAACTTAGGTTGCACTGAACAAGCCTGTGCCTGTGTTTCCATCTGTTAGTTTTTGTAATTTCCATTATGTATATACAAAGCCCTAGGCCAGGCACTGTCTTTCAGCTGCATTTGAATTACACAGGAAACATCTCTGGCCATTAAATCTACTGGGGTTTCAAGTCTAAACTTTGGGATAGCACCAAAAATTTCATATAACCATCCCTGCTTTCAAAAAAAATAAATTAAAAAAAAAAATTAAAAAAAAAAAAAAGCCAAACATCTATCTCAAGATGACTATTCACCTCTTTCTGCTAAACACAGGGAAGCAAAATCAGCCCTGATGCAAATATATAAACATCCCATTGACTTCAATGGCCATTCAGCTTAGCTGTGTCAAAGCTGAATTAGGCCTTAGGTCTCGAACTGTCTTGTCTGCTCTTGCCATCTGTCTTTCTCTGCTAACCTAATTCCTTATTAAATAGGGTGTCTGTAGTGAGTGTGAGCCTATTCTGCAGATCCTTTCTCTGCTAGAAACATTGCTAGAGGCTAAAATTCCTGAAAGTTATGGCTACATCAACTGCCTCTGCCTCTGGATCCTATGAGAGGTTCTTTTAAGGTGGTCTGAAATTCAGACTGAAAATGTTTGAATTCCTGAGCATTCAATCCCTTTACAGTCATATTTTAAATGTTCAAAATTACTAAGCTGTTAGCAAGCCATAAGTTATAACAGTAATTGAGTTCATTGTCTGTTGTCTTTAGAGGTTTTTAAACTGGTGGTGTCAAATACGGTAGTTCAGATACCATGTAGATGATGGAGGCGTTATGCAAAAGGAAAACAAACAAACAAACCTCCCAAAAAACCAGACAGTCAAATGTCTCTGTGTTAACAAACCAATAGGTGACAGATTTAGAAAACATTCAAGGGACAAAGCAGAGACTTGTCCAATGACATTCCTAATCTAGGGATTGTGATGCTGGAGGAAGTACAGGGTGTACAGACTAGTATAGGGCTTCTCCCTGTATGAAGTCTCTTCCTGCTGCTGTCAAAGGCAGTGTTTCCATCCAGTGTCCGTTTCTTGTGTTCTTAGAAAATGTCTTTTACTGAGCAGGAAGACTCACTGCTATTCTTAGAAAACAAATGTGGAAAATCCAAGCAATTTACCCACACTGTTAAAATAAGTTAAGCACCACAGTTGATTTTATCTGTTACTTGGTCCACATTGTGAAGAGAATATTTTAGTAGTCTGAATAAAGGAAGAAGCAGCCACAAACTTAACTTAAACTCAGACTGAACTATCCACAAATTGAGAGCTGCTGAGGATCAAGTAATTTAATTATCATTTAAAGATAATGGGGGAAAAAAGAGAGAGAGAGAAAAAAGGAGAAGAAAAAACACACATCTCTCTTCTCTCCTGATTATGTCTCCACAATTTCATTGTTCCAGGCAAGACTTGACATGAAAGCACAGTCGTTCTTTCAAGAAGAGGCTTTCTAATATATTTATAATTTACAGAAATCTCACAAGAAACTTAGCTTGCTAGATTTCAAAAGGAATGGTTTATATGAGCAGTCTGATATTTGGGGCTTATCCTGAAACTTTCTGAAATTTCCTGCTCTTCATTTGTTTTCAGAGCTGGAATCTCTCTACAGGACAGGTTACCTCTTTAAAAATGTTATTTTATAAGATTATAAAAGCAAGTAATAACTCTAGCACAAAAGCAATTAAGTATTTGAGTTAAAGGTAATATGAAAGCTAATTGCAGTCTTGATGTAATTTTATGCTTTCTTCATGCTCTGTTCCACTGGTATTATGGGCTTATTGTCAAGATGAGAGCTGCAAAAAATGCTTATTGCTACCCTGGTACAGGCCCTATGCTGTTTTTTTACCTCAAGACAGTAGCTAATTCTCTTAGGGAGATACGTTACTGAATCAACACTATTCAATGTTCACTCTAAGGAGGAATGAAAGGAACCAAAGAAAGAGGATAGCTAGAGTGAGATGCATGTGCACTACAAAAATCTACGTTTTAAAAGAAAGGGAGTTTTGGTTATTACAGCTTTAGCATGCTCCCAGCAAGGCTCATGGCTCAAACTTTGCAAAAACTCCAGAGTCGTGTATACTGTTTGTACATCAACTTCAGCTCCAGTGCAGCCTGCACAGACGGACTGTCTCATCAGGCAGGGAAACCTCTCACATCATGGGACTGCCTTGTATGTGACTTCTGCTGCAGCAGGTAATGAGGGTGCTGTAAACTAAAATAAAGAGGCTCTGAAAAGTTGAATACATAGCTATCAAAAGCATAGCATCAACCTTAGCTGTTCTGTGGAATGCAAGTGCTTAGACTTCCATTGCCTCAGTAACATTTTTAATTTCAAATTTGGACAATGCATGTCACAGATAAATAGCTGAGAGAGAACAAGCAGAACTGTGCTGATAATTTCCACAAGTCTGCAGAAGGCAACTAGCATTTTCTTACTGACTTTGGATTGTGCTGTAGCTGTTTGTTCTACCTTTGAAGAGCCATGTCTAGCATACCACAGACACAAGAGTCAGAGTTTTTGCAATCATCAGCAGGGCATGTTTTAAGGAGCACATGTTGTGACTTTGAAGAGCTGAGGGAGGAATGTGTGGCTGGCCTGTGCTCATTTAGGAAGTGCAGAGAGAAAGCACCTCTTTAATCTCCCATCATGTTTACTAATGTGGAGGTTTGGAGGGACTCCCAGACAGAATGTAGGTTTTATGTATCTGGATGCTATCTTTACATGAGTTCTCGAAGCATGGGACAGTCTGGAAAGTTATATCCAGTTAGCCTGTCTCTGTGCAGCAGGAGTCAAAAAATACTCATGAAATGTTGCTTGTTATGCTTCTCATAATGTCCTAAGTATTGTCTGGAAGATGATGGATATGACATCATTTGACATTGCACATTAGTTTCTGATCTGTCCTTAAATATTAAACCTTTTAGGTGAACAACATAGCCAAATATTATGAAACCAAAACCATAAATTTATTTTCTTTTTAGTTTGGTTTTTGCTTTCAAAGCACTTGACCTTTTCCTCTATTGGGGAACCAAACAATCCTTTGCTGAACTCTCTAAAGCATATGGTTTTAATGAGAAACATCACTGGAGTTTTGATCAGCAAGTCATGCCTCTTTTGAATGTTGTGGCTGGAAAATGAAACATTTCACTACCTATTTTAACTGGGGAACTGATACGTGAATAATTGAGGAGGATATACCATATCTGGATATTATGTTTGCCTGTCAGTTTGCTTTTTTGGGAAAACAAATAGTACTTTGAAAGCAAACATTATAATTTTCCTAATTATATATCATTTTCTAAGATTATCCACAGAGGCCAGAGGCTGATGCATCTTCTCTAATTGAGCAGTAACTTACTCTGTAAGTACTCCTTTTGAAATGACTGGAACTGATTACCATGCAGCACAGCTAAGTTTAGGTGAAGACAGGTGTCTTCATCCTTAAATGTCTGGATCTTATCTCTGGTGTCCTTTTGTCAAAAGTCAGATTACATTAACCTTACATCAAGCAGTGATTTCAATTTGACTACACAGTTATTAAGCCTGTTCAGTGCTCTGGATCTTTTCTTGCAGAGAGTAGCTCTACCCTCAACTTCAGGTGAACTCAATATCTGGCCTGAAAGATATCTCTCATGGATTACATGGCTTTCCGGCATTGTAATGGTTCATGCCATGATAACACCAGTTTGCCTGCACCTTTCAACTCTCACATGCAATGTCTAGCAAGATTTGACTCCTCCATTGCAGAACTTACAAGATTTGCACTAGCATGTGTCTAGTAAAACCGCGGGTTTGAGATGGATTCTTTCATACTTGGTACATTACCACAACAGATGATAGTGCCTTGACATTAATTAATACCATTTTCTATCAAGCAAAACTGGCAGTTTTGACTTTGCAAAGAAGTATTGATACAAATTTTTCTGACAGAAAAATCAAATCTTCAAAGCAACTGACAGCAGAATCTTAATGCAAAAATATGCAAAACTGGGGATCAAACATTAGACCAGCCCATGGACAGTCTGGGCCATGCCTGCCTCATTGTGATCTGGTCCTTAATTACTGCATTCTAACTGGACACACAATCCCACTCTCACTGTACTCAGGGGTCTTGCTGTTGCCTTGTCAAGGACTGAAATGCTTCTTCAAGGTTTTATGCTATAAACCCCCTTTTATTTGTTTAACTCCTGGACAATCCATGTAAATCCTGCAATACAGCTTTTTTTTAGCAGCATAGGAGGGGACTCCTCAGAATAAGCTATACGTGTTTAGTCCTAAATCCACAGGTGGATATGTACGGTTCAATCATTCTTAGTGTGCCTTCAGTGAGCCTGATGTTTTTGTCAGACCTCCACATACAAACCACATCTAAAATGTCACCTTTTAAGGACACCATGAGATGTGAGAGGAAAATTGATAGCAATAGTTCCTCTCATACGCACTCTATTACCTGCAGCTAAATGTCAGCAGAACATAACTGTCCCACCTCCTCTGCAGTAATGCCATATGACATATGTAAGGCTTCACCATCTTGAACCAGATCGGCTTTTCACCACAGGAAAAATCAGATGTGCATCATTAGAAAATCATCTAAAGACACAGCTGAAAACTGGAGATTGATTTCCTCCCAGACCCATGAGGTGCACTGCAAAGGCACAGCCATTTACTTCAGCAGTGATACCACCAGCCGGGAATGTCCTGTCTGCTGCTAAAGGTCAGTGAAGAGGAAAGTAGGTTTAACTGCACACATGCCACTTTGGACTATTGGAGATGCACCCACAGCATCTTCTGCATAGGTAGATAGCATTCCCAACTGTTACTACATGAAATTGCAGGTCTAATTCAGGTAACAGAAGAGGTCATAAAGATATGCCTTGTCTGCACCAGTGTGGCAAGATCAAAGTGATGGGGACAGGAGATAAAACTGTCTGACTTAGCAATTAAGGGAATTGGGCATACTCTTGGAGTCCTTTCTATTGGCTGGGCTGAGAGGGTTAGAAGCTCATCTTCATGGTATTTACACACATGCATTTACACACATGCATTTCTTGGGTCCAAGAAACCCTTTATGCAGGTGCAGTGAGATGAGCACCACAAGCTGTTTGTCTCCTTCACTGCATTACAGACATGGACTTTTTGTGTCGGTCCTGTAAGTGATGTTTTTCACTTTCTACTCATAGAGAACAGTTTTCGGTCACAGATAATCTTTCTGCTACCTTTTGCTTTCTTTCTCTGGTTAGGCTTATGATGTCATAATTAAAAAGAACTTGCATTAATCACTTGTGCTTCCCTACTCCTACCATTCAAGGAGTTCTCTTCTATTTTTAAACCCTTGTGCAAGGCAATGAATTCATCCTGTGGCTGCACTGCTGCCACACACAGGAACCTTACTCTAGACAAAGTCAGGAGGCTATCTGTTCTTTTAATTATATAAGATCACACTTCTTACCTAGTAATTCTAAATAAGAGAATGGACTCCAAGGCAAATTACTACAAGTGAGAGAAACAAAATTCACAGGTTTTCCCCCGAGGGAGGCATGAGCCTCACAGTTCATGTCAGAGTTTTAGCTTATTTCCTGCAGACATTTTTTCTATCAAAAACTTTACTGGTGCTCTCTTGCTTCCATCAAAAACTGCTCACTGTGAACTAGATTGCTGGGACTGGAAGCTATTTTCTAAGCAACATTGCAATCTCATTCTCTTAGAATAGCTTTAACCTTAGGGTTAGCCTATACTTAAGGTTTAATTCCAAAATATATGTAGATTATGGTTCTGAGGGCATTTTGATTGCTTCTTAGCAGAAATTGTGAACTTCATTTCAAATTTGCAGCTATTTTATGGTATTACAACTAACAATTAAAGGGATTTTGCTCACAGAGTTAAATCTGAAGTCCCCAGAAATTATACTGGTAGGTAGAAATTCTTTCTTAAAATAAGTAAAGGACAAAGTTTGAGGCTGGTGTTGCATGACCTTCTAGTGAATGGCTGAAGATACAGCTGATCTCCCAAGCTACCATCACTTCCCACACAACTAAAACATGCAAAAGCCATGTCAAGAGTATTGCTAGATTGGGCTAGTTCAAATCACTCTTGACAGCCTGGCAGAGAAGAAGGGACATAATCCATCTCAGTGATGGAGATCTGCACAATGGCTTTAAATACGCTGCCTGCAACCACCAATGAAAGTTTCACTTCCCTCCTACTCGCTCTAGTAGGGAGATTTTTATCGTATTTTTATATAAGTACAAAATACATCACAGTGTGAAAGATAAAAAAAAAATTTTGAAAAGAAAAGCAATCAGCAAGAGAGAATTGTACCATTAGTTCTATAACCTGTGCATCCACCTCTGTGAATAACACGATTTTCAAATGCAGAAAAACACATTATATGAGCTAGTGTACTTAAAACAATTGCTATCAGAGAGATACATCACAAGAGAAGTTACACCTACAGCACTCTGCAGTAGACTGAAAATTCCATGGAAACTGAGACTAAAATATTTTTTTAACTCTTAGAGGTGAGCCTTCAAAACATTGTTAAAAGGGTAAGAGTTTCCTTGCTATTGTTTGAAAATCTAGCAAAGATGCAATGCCTAATGTAGCATTAATTAAAGTAAGTACAAAAACCAGATAAATGAGTGGTTTTCTTCATTACTTAAGTTACACCTTTTTCTTTCTGCTGACATGTGACCTCTCCCAACCTGAACACCAAGAAGCCACCAAGCCATTTAGTGATTTGATAAATAACCATGCCAGCACTCTAGCTGAAAGGTCTTTTTTTCTTAGACTGTGTCTCTTTTTTTCTGTCCCTCTCCTTCTTTGAGGATTTTATTTTTCTGAATGACCTTTTATTTAATCACAACCATAATTGGTGACAAACTCTACTTTCTAGTATAACATGACATCTGTCTGCTGTCTCAGCTAGGCACTGCCAAGATAGGACATAGTTTATCTTTCGTTTTTAATGACAAGTCCTATGTAGGTGAACAAAAGCAGACTGAGAAACAGAAAGAACTCCTGTGATTCAAGTTTAGTGAAAACAGTTGCTCTAATAATTACCTCCTTGGTCTGTTCAAGACCAAGTGGGCCTGTTTAGTGATGATCCAGGATTTATGTGGTTGGAGCTGACCTGTTTCCGTCCAGCCGGAATAGGGCAGGAGGCACTCTGGTGAACAGCAGACTGGCAGTACACCTGGAATGTGAGCAGGGAGAGAGGGCCAGACTGGGAGCAGTAAAGTGTCCTTTTGGCACTGAAAAGGACTAGAAGTGCTTCCACAAAAACCTGTCCTAGTAAAAGGCAATAATAAATCTTAAAATGCTCCATCTGCATGCAAGAGAACAGTTGATTAGGTCAGATAAAAATTGCTGTCTTGTGAGAAATGAAGAAAGACTGATTTAATTTTCTTCCTGAATACTCTTAAGTACTTTATCTGCCTTTTCCTCTGAGAAGGCAAATCTTTGCCCTAAAGTTGTTCCCTGATTCAACTTCTCTTATGCTACAACTGCCCCTTTAATGCACCAGTTTCTTTGGCATGTAGGATGTAGGGTGCCAGGTCTTAGATGGATATAGACTGTTCCAGTGTTAATGGCTGCATGACACAGTCTTGGAGTTGTTTCTCGCCAGCTTAACAACAAAGCAATGAAGTCTGTATGCTGAAAACACAGAGCACTCTGTTGCTAAAACAAATATCAAAACTGAGACAATAAGTTTGTAGCTTCTGGGTAAGTTTTGCATTTGTGAAGGATTTCCTAAGAGAGTTTTGGGTCACTGCAGAAAGATCACATCCTTCAATAGTGGAATGGCACCTTAAAGTTTCCTTTCTCTGTCTAGCTTCTATTGAAGTAGAGCAGAAACCCAAAGGGTTTGACATATGGTGATTGATGGAGGAAGGACCCTTGAGCTTAGTGTACTGCCCCCAGGTCACTACCAGCCAAATCAGAGGTGCTTCCCCATGGTCACAGTGCTGACCGTGAAGAACTGTGATTGAGAAACAAGTCTCCCCTTGTTTGATAAGGGCAGTGAGTGGATGTGCACAGCAGTTTTCCAGATTCCTCATCAGTATCTCTATTTTTTATCTATATTCTACACATTCACTGCCAAATACATCACCAGGAAGTGGACATTTGAATCTTACCCAAATTTCATCCTTCCCATCTTGAAAACACCTGTGCTTTTCTCACCTGGCTGATGCTGGTGAGAGCCCAAATTCCTTCTAATTACCTGCACCTTAATTTCTCTCCCAAGTCTGCATGGATACATCTCTTAAAGAAAGAGACTGTTAGCTCAGCTTCATTCCTGTTGTTTTATATGGTCCTCTTCATTGCAAAACTCCTGTCACCCATCAAACCCTATTCACAGTTGAAATCAACAGCAAATAAAAGGAAACAAGTAAGTCAGCACAGTGCTACACAGAAGTGGAGCTAGCATGCACAGAGATTGATGAAAAGCCACTGAGCCCCAATAGTGCTGATGGAGCTGCCCTGCAGCTGTTCTGGTTGAGTTACTTCATCACTGCTGTACGGATGAGTGTAGATGTAAAACTTTAGCTGTGCTAATGGCAGCAGGAGCTGGTACTATCTGGGCCTTTAAAACATGCCCATGGATGTGAACATGCTGGAATATTTTTTTTTTTTAATCTAATGGTGATTCTAAAGTTGGCAAGTCCTTCCTGCTGATGCCTAAAAATATCCTGCAAAAGACTTTTAAGACAACTTAAGTGGAGATAGATAGATAGATAGATAGATAGATAGATAGATAGATAGATAGATAGATAGATAGATAGATAGAGTAGTTATTTTATTAGAAGCTTCTAAGGTGCACACTAACAACATGCGCACACATGTCGGCCAAATGTTACAGTTTTTATAACTTTCAGTAATTAACATATGTGATATCTACAGCCAACCTGTGGTACCCATTTCGCCTGGTGCCCACCCTCAGAACTCCTCAGAACTGCCCCTTGGAGCCCCTCCAAGGACTCCGAGCTTACTCTCTTGTTTTGACTACAAGCTATATTCATGTCTCAGTTGGAGTCCTTGCATGTATTCTTCAAAACAGCTGTCCCTGGTAAATGTGTGTCAAAGTGCTCAGTGACTTCTAAATACCACCTCAAATGTGAGAAACTTAGGAAAACTCATTCAACTTATATAACCCCATAAAAATCGACAAAATCCACATCAAAATCCCTGGGCATCATGCAAATCAAGTCTAAGGTCTATCCTGTAGGAGATATGGCCTGTCAACAAATACAGTGTGGAGATGAAGTCTACTCAGGCTTATGGTATTTATTTTGTGAGATTTGTGGGAAATACATAGTTTTCTTTTGTGTGTTAATTCCTAGGTCTTGGACTTTCATGACTTTTTTCTTTCTTCTAGTTAAGTACATTTATTACTACTGTAATGCTCTCTCTTAACCTTTCATGTGTTGCTACATCAATGGGGAATAGCACTTAATTGGACAATTTAAGATAATACCAATGTCTTCCAAAGATTATGCAGAATGCTAGTTGTGACACAAGTGTGAAATTAGGCAACCCACATATCCATTTAGCATGCTAGTCACCAGACTGCCCTTTCTTGGTGGGCACACACAGCATATACATAAGCACTTCATCAGAGAACAGTAGTACGGTTTTTAGTGAACTCATCCCTCTCTCCTCAACCACACTTGCAATTTGTCCGGATGTGGAGTGATTCACACTACATGATGAGACTGCTGAGTTACACAAGAGTGCTTTTGGAGGAAACCAAACCAGAAACTCTGCTGCAGGATCATATTCAATACTTTTCAAACCTCACTCCCTCACTCATGGCTAGGCTTCACGAACGAAGATTTGGGAAGGGCTCTCCCCACGCTTGCTGCAAGCACGCTGATGGCTAAAAAGGCCAATGCAAGATAGGCAAGTCCAGCTGCAAAAGGCACAGTGGAAAATCTCCACAGACAGTGTTGGCGAGTCACTGTTCTTTCTGTGTTGTCTTTTTTCTTTAACACTGATCCTGCGTGTCCTCTCAAAGGACGCAGCAGCATTATGAGTGGTGTGTCTCCATGCCTCCCGATTGGAGGTCAGAGTGGCCCACTG
>JAWWEU010000091.1:21194859-21213964 GCA_035583155.1 Acropternis orthonyx
GTCTGAAAGAATGACTTCTCTGGGGCATGTGTTGTTCTTGTTCAAATGCTAAGGTTTTATACCCTTCTCTGAAAAGCTCCTATATAAGCTACTCCTCCTCCAAAATACCAAATCTTCAAACCCAAAACCCAAGCTTTCAGTAATGCTATTAGATATGGTTTAGCAGAAGACCCTGTGATTTTTATTTGTGCTAACAAATACAGGTAAACAGAAATATGTTATGAGTCTCTGTGACAGTGTTGCCAGAGTTTCTTTGGTTTGGTTTTTAAAAGGGTAACAACAAAAAATAACTGTCCCGGGAGTGGTAGGGCCTAGTTCTCCTGAGGTCTGTGATGGGAAGGAGGCTACAGGTAAGATCATTCCCATGGAGCAGGCAACTCTGCTCGGGGGACTGACCGAGGAAGTCAGTTTGGCCAGGGCAATGGCATTGTCTCACACCCTTGTTCAGCAGGAGCAAGCAGCTCTTGCACCAGTGTATTTTCCAGTCTGGGTTGCTTTTGCTTTCCAAATGCCGGTCTTCCCGGTGTCTTGTTCTGCTGGGCAAGCTGTGTCCTCTCTCCGCTTTTAACCTATTTCTTGTATTGCTTCTCTTCTTTTGGTGATTATTTGAGTTTCTTTTTTGTGTTTGCTGGCTCCGGGTGTCAAGAGCCTAAATAAGAGTAAAGCATACATATTCTAAACCCTTTTCAGTTCTGGTCACTATTTGATTTGTGTGAGATGGAGAGGAAGGTTGAGTCATTTTCTTCAGGGAAGTGCTCTGATTGTTCAGCTGATACTGGCAGTTTCTTGCTCACATAAGCTGCAAGTTTAAAAAGCAGAATGGTATATGACAGGAGTGATAGGAAAACCCATGAGAACCAAGTTCTGCTGCCAGCTGTGCACTAGTGACTGTCCATAACTGCCCTTGCTGTTGGAGAGTTAAGACAGGAATGGTGGTGTGGCAGAGAAAAAGATTATGACTCTTGTCACCATGACAGTCCTTTGGTCTCGTTCACCATAAGAGTTGTTTGCATTGTACCTTGGGCAGCTTGACAGAACTATTTGGTCCTGAGATCTTGCCTACATTTACAAAGGCCTTCCTGGAATGCGATTATGTGGTATCACTTTGCTGATACCCTCCTGCATCTGCATTTTCAACATCAGATAGGTATACATGGCATGCATAACACTCATCCAGAAAAGGAATCCAGGAGGCTTGAAGGCTTGACCTTGCTCCAGGTCTCCTTCCACAGTGCTACTCCCTCTTACCAAAGGCTAGGCCAGGAGCAGTGCTCTGGTTTTGGGGAGGGAAGCCTCAGGATGACACAAGCTTCTTCATGGGTTGTTTCAAACAGCCAAAAAGCACAATTCATCCATACCTTTCTGTTTCTCTCTTGAGTATTACCTTCTCAAACAGGTCTGTATTACTGCATTACTGGGGATTGTTTCAAAGAAAGATACAAGCTTTCCTAGCAAAGGCGGCAGTTGGCTTTTTCCCCATCAATGGAAGTTACCAGGAGATTCTGCATCAGAAAGGGCTTTTCACCAGAGAAAACCTCTCATAAAGGTTTAATCTTTGCTCTTAAATTCTTGCTCTTTCTGGTTGCAGTATTGTTGCTGCAGGCCAAGCAATTTATTCACAGCACCTTTTAACAAACAAAATTAGAACTGTTAGTCCCAGGTTATAGTGGGAATGCTGCCCATGTGCTGTTATTTTCTTTTTCCTTGCAATGGTAAATCTGTCATTCTTTCAGAATGGAATAAGGTCTTGCTACTTGCTACTTTTGTTGTTATTTGGTGAAGTCACATATGCCTTTTCTCACTTTTAAATCCAAATTGCTTTGGTCTTGTGTTTATATATTGCTTGAATCTTCTGAGAGCATTGTGTGGGTACTTTTACTGAGATCAGTGAGATTTCTCATTTCTGATGTTACTGTAGCCTTTGCTTCTCTGCCTTTTTTTCTTTATTAAGTCAACCTGCTGTGATCAAACTCATTGCATGGAAGGAAAAAATGTGAGATGTTTCCTGCAAACAGTTGATGACAAACTCATTGTACTAAAGCTTGCTGAGAAGGAACTTTTTTTTTTTTTTTGAAGGTGAGAATAAAGGAATTTCCTCCTCCACCCTTATGTTGTTGAGCTGTAAATTGATATTGTTGAGAGGGGAAAAAGTAGCTTTAGTTTTCCTCAGGATATTATCATGTAATTTTAGTGAAAACTTTTAAAGATACAGCATCACTCTAAAAGTTTCAGTTCCATTCAGGATTGAAAAATTAGTTCTTGATTTATTTTTAATTTGAAGCATTGTTAATTTCCACAAAGGACATCCCCTTTTGAAGGTTCAGAGATTCCTCTGGCTAATTTTATAGTTCAGTGAGAACTGTACTCTTCATGAAACTGTTAATTATTCCAGCAGATAGATGAGTTTGCACTGGCAAAACACTGAAGCCATACAGAGGAGAGTCTCGGGTTTTTTCAGAGTAGCGTGACTGCAGCGCTGTTTTGTTAGCCAGCAACAATTACATATTGAGCATTTTGACCCTTTTTTTAGGGGTTTCTTAACCAAGTAAAATATCATTGGCATCTGATACGTAGTGCAAGACATTCATTCCTGATGCAGCCTGGCTGCCATTGAGGGAGTGGGAAAATGCTTTTTAAGAGTGGTAGTGGAGTAGGGTATATTCAGTTTTTGTATTTATCAGGCAAGGTGCCTAAACTCAGGTTTGATACTACTCTCTCTTAGTTTGTGTTGAAGTCTCTTTTACTGAGGCACTTGCTCAACATCGGGGTCTGAGTCCTGTGATGTCCAGTGATATCCTGTGATATCCTGTATATGTATTTTACTTTATTAAATTTTGAGTAGGCCCATCATCCCACCTCTTCCTGTTTTCCTGGTACCCGCAGGATTTCCCACAGACACAAGCTGTTGCAGCAATGCAGATACCAAGCTCTTGTTCTGGCATTTGTCTCAAAACTCAAATTGTCTTTAATTTATTTCCCTGATTGTCTAGTTTCTGTTATCACTCAAGTGAAAGAGCAGGGATAGATTAATGCTGTGCTAAGTATTATTAATAGTTCCTTGTTACATTCCTAGTTAAGATTGGAAATTGGATTTAATTATTTAAACTCACTGTAAGATACAGTTTCTGTCCCAAAATCTGAAGTAGACAAAATGGAGAATAAACAAAATGATACAGCTCATTACTCAGTAGACAGCATTGCTACTGATAAACTCGACAGGGCTGCCAAGTACCAGCAAAGAACAAAATCATCTTGGCTCTACATACTAGTTCCAGTAAAATTCAAACCTAAAACTTTTTTTACTGGTTGTGATTGACAGGCTGCAGTTTCTGTAAGTCTTGATTTAGCTCTAGTTAACAAGTCAGCTTCTCTTCCATGCCTGAAGAGGAGAAGGATGTAAAATGTGGGGTTGGTCCTTAATTTCAGCCTGTCAGGTTAGCTTACTTTTGTGGCCATACTTTTTGAAGTCAGCTGTATTCCTGTCTGCGGGACCAGCCAGTTACGGAAGTTAAAAGGAGTCTTCAAAAGTTTCCAGCTTTTTTTTTCCCAATGCAGCAGGGCAGAACCAGGCACACTGCTTAGCGCTTATCCAGACTTTTACTCTGCTAAAATTGGGTATTCCTTGGTTGCAGGTGGAGCAAGTATTCATGGTTTAAAACATGCAGTGTTTTTGATGGTTCTGGATTTGTGTTACTTTATGTTGAAGCTTCCATAAGATGAAGTCTGGGAGACAGTTGGAAGAAAACAGTGAGACAGAGGTAGGGTGAAAGGAAGCTCTCATGGTCTGAGGCTAAGATGACATCAGGAAGAATAATTGTTTTGTACTCTTAATTGCTAGGTTTAATCATGCTGCCCCAGTTGACATGGGTGGGGAGAATGTGTTGTGCCACATCTGTGCTGACTCACGGGGCAGTAGTCACCTGCCCACTCAATTATTTTTGGCTTACCATGAAAGATCCCAGGGTGATAGAAGCAGGGAGAGTAGCACCCAAAGCCTCTTCAGTTTATTAGCTTGACTGTGACTCGGTTGCCAAATGTAGTGATAATTGAAGTAAAAGGGGAGTTCAGGGCTTTATCTCGTTTCAGTGGACAAGCTTTCAAATCTGCAGTAGCCTCTGTAGAGGCACATGGATAACAAATGACTTAACACTATCTTGTACTTAGTTCTTGTGGCTTTCCTAAAGCATGTCTGTTGTCTACCAGATGCTTTGATCTGTTGAAGAAGAATTTAAAGGATTATGGTACATTAAGTCCAATGTATTGGGTTTAGTACAGAAGTTACAGAACATCACCTATATCCTGCAAAGATATGAACAAATACAAGTAGAAAAAACCCAAAAGTTAGCGTTTTAGAAGTGCTATTCCCTTAAATTTGTGTATTTCAGTTACCTTATTTGTATGTCTTGTGCTTTAACCCCAGCTGGCAGCCAAGCCCAACACAGCTGCGTGCTCGCTCTCTCACCAGGGGGGTCAGGGAGAGGATTGGAAGGGTAAAAAGCCAGGAAAGTTGTGCATTGAGGTAAAGACAGTTTAATAGGGAAAGCAAAACCACACACACAAGTGAAACAAAACAAATAATTAATTCACTGCTGCCCATGGACAGGTAGGTGTTTGACCTCTCCAGGAGACCAGGGCCCCATCATGCATAACACTGACTTGGGAAGACAAAGACCATCACTCCAAGTATCCTCCAGCTTCCTTTTATTGCCCCCACATTGTACGCTGAGCATGAAGTCATATGATCTGGAATATCCCTTTGGTCGTTTGGGGTCACCTGTCACAGCTGTGTCTCCTCCCACGCACCCCAAACTTCCTTGCCAGCATGGCAGTACAAAAAGCAGAAAAGGCTTTGGCTCTGTGCAAGCCCTGCTCAGCAATAACAAACACATCACTACATTATCAACCCCCTGTTCAGCACAAATCCAAAACACAGACCTTTACTAGCTACTGTGAAGAAAATTAACTCTAGCCCAGCCAAAACCAGCACAGCATGTATCAAAAGTTCAGCTAAAATAAGTAATGAAGCAAGGGGATTTTGAGATAAAATCGGACTCAGAGAAGATTTAGGCAGAGCAATTTGCAATGGGATCCTCCAGATGGAGGGTACAGTCTTACTTCATTTCAAAGTAAGTTTCCTCTTAATGTCCTTTTTAGAGGGTAACTGTCACAAAATGTGACTGGCATCTGGTTGCTTCCCACATACATGACTTCCCAATCAGCTCGTGGGCTTCATGAAGCTGACCTCGTGAAGTGGATTTGTAAAGGGGTCTCCATGTCAATGCAACTCTCTTCATACAGCTGTGTGTGTACAACTTAATTAATATTTGAGTGCCTGCTGTTTTAATTGGACAGATACAGAGGAGTATTTTGATTTGAGAGCATTGTATGCATGGTACACCATTTTAGTGGGTCTTCAGAACACTAATGTAATTGGGAAAGGATGTGTCAGCCCAAACATTTGATTATCAGCATTTGTAGTTTTCTTAATCTAATAGGCATTTCAACATATTCCTTAAAGCCTGTTTCATACTAAAGAAAAGTTGCCTAACTAACTGTGTCCATTGTATGTTGTAGTCTGAAAGGTTTTCCAGCAGTTTTGTGACAGGCAGTGGAGGCTGTGCAGGATGAGTGAAGCCAACAACAAGTTTTCTGTTGATTTCAGGTGGATTTAATTGCCATTGCCCTACAGACAGCACGACTGATTTAAGATAAGAAGCTGAAATTGGTGGGGAATGGAGGAAGACAGCCTGATCTAAAATCTGATTAGGGTGACTCTGCTGCTGCTTTTGATTTATCTGTTGGTGCTGTAGATCAGAAAATAAGGCTGATTGAGTTTATAGGAAGAATCTAAGGCCAGGAGGAATTTTTTGTCATATGACCCTTCTATTTTTTAGTCAATTGAGAAAATTCACTGGAAATTTTTTGACATTTCCCTGGTGATGCATAACTGGGACACTATTGAATGTGCAAGGAAAAAAAAAAACCTTAAAGGTTGACATCTGCCAAGAGAATCTAAATGGAAAATATGTGGGACAGCACTGCACAAGTGATTGAAAATCCCAGGGGTACAGCAGTGAACAACAGAAGTTCGAATCAGTGAGGGATTGTAAACATGTTGCAGCTTTGGCAGTTAGCTTGGTTAGGGAAGTAATGCAGTGATGGAGAGAATTCTACTCGAATACGGTTTCACTTGCCTTGAAACTTAAGGCTTTTTATCTGCAACTTCAAATCCAATTAGATTTAATCCTTTGCTGTTTGGAAATTTCGCCATTGTCATGCATACTCTTTCCAGCTCGGAATCTTACTAGTCCTCGATTCCTCCATTACTTGCCAGCCGTTCTTCACAATTTTTCCAGATGGAAATTCTCCTTGAAATCAGATCTAAGTTTGTGTTCACTTGAATTTCAAATTATTCTCCCTAGTTCAGTTGGTAAAGAGTGTCGTGGTCAGAATCCCTATGTAATAAAACCTCCATTTCAGTTGGTTACTGTTATCTTGGATTCATTATGATGAGGGAATTACCTTCTGTTTCTTGTTTCCACACTGATTTCTTGCCAGGTACACCCTCCAGCTGTATGTGACAGCATTTTTGTTGTTGATACAAGTCAGGTCTGTCAGTGCTGCTGTAAAGCTATTATAGTCCTTGCTCAGCCTGCTAATTAGCATGACTTTGGCAAGCTGCCTGAGGTCTTTGGGTCTGAATTAACTTACCTGTACACACTCCTTAAACTAGAGCATCACTTAAATATCAGTACAGGGGTAGACGTGAACAACTGGGTGACAGAAGGAAGGAGAAGGCCTAGGAGACTGGCATTAGCAGGACAAAAGCACCTTCTTGCTCAAGTCAGTTTTGAAAGAGCAGTGAGTTGTCAGCGATTCTCAAAAAGCACTTTGCAGTTGTTGGTTCTTCACCTGCACAATGCAGAAAATAGCATCTTGGTGGAGATCATTGTTTCTTAGTTTTGTGTGCATGTTTAAAACTGCCCTCAAGTCCCACACTGCCCAGCTTTAAGTGTCAGGATTGAGACTTGCAATTTCTTCCCCAAGCATCTTTTGTCACTTCAGGCAGGCAAGGGATAGCTCATAGCAATGAAAAGTGACTTGCACCGGAAGGGAGAGAATGTCACACTCCAGATGAGCTGTGTCTCCATGGGAAGAGGAGCAGTCAAGGAATACAGTGTGAGCATGCTGTCCAGCTTTACACACATCAGAAGTACTCATATGTGCTAGTCAGGGTGAAATGGATCAATAGATGGTCCATAATCCATTTTCTACAACAATTATCATGTACATTTCCTAATCTGTTAATAAGTGATAATAACGTGTTTGTTTTGCTGTTCATAGGACTCTGATTGTCCCATGCGCATGCCTTCTGGCATGCATGAGCAGACCCCCGTCCTTTCCTCTCTCCCTCCCTAATGCTGCCTGTTTGCAAGGTCATAAAGGAAAGAGCCATAAGTCAGAAAGTGTGCCATATCAGAGGCAGTGCTCTGGGAACCAACCGGAATTATTTCTGTTGCTCTGTCAAATTTTCTAAGTTTACAAGCACACCTCTTCTCCCTTCAAGCACTCTATGTGTCTTGCAAAGCAGAGGGGGTTCTTTGCAATTTATAATGAAGATTAATTTGTGTCATTTTCCTTCTGGTTGTGCTGCGATGACCCCAGCCAACATCCAGCCCTATTACCCAAATCCTATGAGCAACTTTGTCAGTGAGGCACTGAGAGAAGCAGATCTAACATAAACATCATATTTTGTCATGAATGCAGATGCAACAGCAATCATCCACATGGAAAACCACTCTTCTGCCAGAACTTTCACTTCTATCCTCTTTCCTCTGTAAAGGAGGCACATGTGAGGTTTCACCTCATGGTTTTGACCATGAATAAGTTGAGGAGTAAGAATGTAAAACCAGAAGTGCTGAGGAAGGTGAGAGCAGGTGGTTCATAGTTTATGGGGTTTTTTCCAAGTTATTGGGAGTTTTCCTAAAATGTGTGAGGTTTCAGAGTGCATGGACAGGAGTGGTAGAGGCAGAATGAGAATAAGAGTGGTTTTTCCCACAGTGAGTTGGTACCAAGGCTTATTGCCAGCATTTGCTTATTTTCAGCGATGTGTTAGGGAACAGTACTTTGCATAGGTTTTGAAAGAAAGAGGTGAAAGAATTTTGCATATGAAGGTAAGGACAGCTGGACAAACTTTCTTGTGAGACTCTTAATAAAGCTTGGAGTCCTTAAAACCTCTGGCTATTTTGAAGAGAACTTCGTAGCCAACACAAAAATTGGAGGTAGCACCCTCTCCTACTCAGCTTTATTTTCTGTGTTCCAGAATCACTGCCTACATACATACTGCATGATGTGGCATTTTTTAATCCCTTCAAGTATTCTCATCTTTTTAAAGATGGTGTCAGGTTCACCATGGAAGTCATCTACTCTGCCTGCAGGCAAGTCTAGCACAAAGAGCATATATGGAAGTCATAACTGAGCATAGAAATAGCCACAACAAATAGCTGGATGTAGACCATTATCCAGAGAGGATTGTCTGGGAGGAAGCCTAACAGCTGAAGAAGGCATGGTTGGGTTATGACTGTGTGAGGGCTCCCACAATGCCTTTTAACTTCCATGAAAAGACCAACAAACTTTGGAAATAGTGCTAATTGTCAATAATTTGGCTACCTGAGCAGAGCAGGGTGAGATGAAACCATGGTCATGGTGTGTAAGAGTTTCAAGAGGGATGTGGAAATGTAAGTAGAGTTGAGCTGGCAAAATCTGGAGGCAAGTCAGAAACCATAACCAGAGGTTTTTGTCTCACCACGGTGCAAACGGCATCTTCCCGCTCTAAACATCAAGTTTCAGTGATGCAAAAGAAGAGGTTACTCCCACAGCTCCCACCCCTGCTCCATCTTCTCTCCCCCATGACAAAAGTTTGTCAGAGCTTATTCAGCTGCTTGATAATGCAGCAGAGCTTGGACAAGTCAGAGCTCTCATCTGGTTTGGTAATTTGTTGCATAATTCAGTTAATACTGTATTCTGCACTGAAGATATGGCTATCAAGTCATTGCTCAGTTAAGTTAATATCTTGTCCTGTGCCAAGGCTGTGGCCATCATGGCACAACCAGCAAGGAACCAGTGGCTGGTGGGTTGAAACTGTGCAGACATACCCACGTCAGTCTGAGTTTGCCCTCAGACATGAGGGACAGCCTCTTTCCAGCCTGGAATGACCTCATGCTGGGCTGTGCTCCCGTGGGAACCCTGTGAATCTTCAACATTGTGATGGCTGCTGGGGCTAGGCTGGAGTGGGCTGAGCAGGAAGTAAGCCTTCCTTCCAAGGGACACTTCTGGATTGTCCAGTTCACTTACTGGAATAGTTCGCACCCCTGCCCCGGGGAGTGCAGAGTTTTACACCTCAGTGGGACTTTGGGATGCTCCTCTAAAACTGCCGTTCAGTTGCCCATGCAATGTTTTCCTTCCACCAGCCTAACAGAGGCTGGCCATCCCTCCATCCTTTTCTTCTTCCTCTCTCCGGAAATCTCTCTGGCTCTTCAGCCACGGGTGAACGACTGAACAATCAGCAGAGCCATCAAGAACTTAACCTGTGTCTGGTCTTCTGCCATTCTTCACCTAGTTCAGCCCTACACCCTGCAAAGTTCTTCTGCAGCACTAGGTCAAACCCATATTCCTTAATAGTAGGAAATTGAAAGCAAACACATCCTGCCTCAGTTAATTGGAAGCTTTAAAACAAAGATGCCCCAGATTTCTGCTTTTGGCGTTGTTGTTTTGTTTGGAGGTTTTTTTAAGGAACTGAATATTTAAACAGTTTATGCATCTGAAGTAAAAATTTTATGACCATTATTAGCATGTGTGCAGTTTTAAGTGAACTGAACCTAAAAATAAGCAGCATTCTTTCCCTGGGGTAGATTTAGTGGGCATGGTGTTACCCAAAGTTACACCACTTCGCTCAATTTCCTGAGACCTGAGGAAGATACTTCTAAGTCCAAAGTTTTAATTTATGCTATTAAAAGCATACAATTAAGCTGCAATTGTTACCTCATAAAAATCAATTTTGTTCCCATCTTCAAATCTATTTTTTTAATTAATTTGATTCACTTGTGGCAGTGGCAAGTTTTAATGGGATTTCTTTTTAATTAAAGCGAGAACATGTGAATCCCAGAAGACAGATCCTGCTCTTGTTGCAAACTCCCATACAAACAGGATGGTTGCATTACAGTGCTGGAAGAAAATAGATTTGAGGATTATCAGCAAGGCACTATCATTGTGCAGTTCTGCTCTAAAAACATATGAGATTGAGGGAGACCCTTCTCCATCCTGATGTGCCTTTTAAGATAAAGGCAACTCAATTAAGTGTGGACTGTAGCTGTAGACATTGATGAGGGAAGAAAATAAAGCTAATGATCTTTGTTATTTGGGAGAACTTAAACACTGGGATATCTTCTCAGTCCCAAACTAAAGGCAAGCCTGTGCCAAGCCTCTTGTTCCTGTCCCATGGACATACATGTCTGTTTGTATGAAGTTGAGAATGTGAACTTCAGGACAGCGTGCTTAGAAAGTGGGCTTTAAATGCTACATACTGTGTCAGGTTTTATTTTCTCTCCCCCACCCGCTTAAAATATCATCACTTCATTTTGAAGAGGAACAGGTGATCCCAGAGCTGGAGGAACCTCCCCAGCTTCCCTGCTTATTGACTCATGTCTGTGACCTGCTGCATGATCCTGGAGGCCAGCAGAAACAGTGGGTAAAGCCCACACCCTAATTAGTCATCAGCTAATGGCAGATACTACAGTGACCACAATATCACCTGTTGCCTTTCTCTGGGTATTTTGTTGTTACTACCATGTGTGTTTGTGGTGCTGTATACCACTTGTGTATATTGTTCAGCTCCAATTCCCAGGAAAAGCACTATTCTAAGCTTAAAAAAAATAATAATTTTGTTTTATTAGATAAAAGGGGAAAAAATCAGCTTATATATATGGGAAAATGCAAGATAAAACCTGTCAGAGGAAATTGTATTATGTTTTTGTTACTCTCAAAGAAACGTGTTTTGTTTTGTGAAAATACAAAACAGTTTGATTTCTTCCTGCACAGCTTGCCATTTTTTTTTATTTCCTTTTTTTTCTTTTTTAGTAAAGGTTAGGGCTTAAAAGCTTCATGTTTTCTGGAACGTTGTTATTTTACTAGCTACAGATTAAGTAAATCAAGAAATACTTATCTCAGATGCCCTTTTTCACTGGTACTGTGCCAAAGTTAAGAAGTACAGTGATTCACAACCTGACTTGCTTATGTAGTGGGGTCCCAATCAAAATCTCAAAACTTGCAAATTACTTTGTTAGTGAAGTAAGTAAAAATAAAGTTGTCTGAACCTCATCAACTTCAGGAGCTTGGTTAGGGAGGAAGAAATATGAGAGATACTTCGGTTTTGATTTTTAAAAACTAAAATCTCATCCATGAGTCTTTGCGAAAGCAAAACCAAATCTTCTTTTGTGTATCCCATTTTTAATTCAGTAGCAAGAAAAATTTCAAAACCTTTGTTCACTAGATGTCTCTTGTAGCTTGGAGGATAATAAGACTGAGGTATTTTTATATCTATCACTACTGTGACTATTCCTTGTGCTGTTAGTGGTTTTACTAATCTAAGTTCCCTATACCTCCTTCTACACCAAAATGCCATCAAAATGCTTAAAAAACTTAAATAAACACAGACTTGATGGAAGGAGAAAATCAGTAATTGCTGAGTCATGCTTCATTTTCCTGCAGTCCCAGCTGCCAATCTGTTCTTACTAATCAAGCAAGAGAGACTCACATCTCAGCATGTACAGAACTGCGTATTTTATGATGGAAATCCCTCAGGAGTTACTGGGGGATTTTAATCACCCCTTCTTTTCTGTGGTTAATGGCTTGGTTGGTGTTTGCAGAAACACACAGAGAAGAGACACTGCAGCAGCAGCAGTTTACATTTGGCCAACTTGGCATGCTCTTGTAATTATGTGTTGCTGTAATTAATCCAGCATCATCTGCTGCAGAATCTGACCTGAGCAAGAAAAGTCACTGACCAATGTGGCTGACAGTTTAATTGCAGGCAGACTATAGATGAGCTTGCTGGTGTGTCTCAGTACCTGCAGAGTGGAACACAGCATGGTCATTCCCACCCCAACCCCGGAGAGCCCCCTGTTCAGTGGGAGGCTGCAAGAACAGTGATGCACAGGCTTTTCATGGCAGTTTTAGAAGAGATGGGTTTGGCATCTAATACACCTGAGGGCCCGGAGATAACTAATCTGTATTTGTCGTTCAGCACCTGAAGTGCCTTCAGCACAACATGGGGAGACTCCTTGGAGGAGTCATTACTGTCAAACTGGGAAAAATGCTGCAAAGCCCTTGACCACAGCCTGAAATGGAAGCAAACCTAGAACTGGTGTGCCTGAAGTATTTTTAACCTTCTTTGCATTCTTTTAGTGAAATACTCATGTGTCCTGTTGTAAGTGTCCCTCAAACAGATAAAATTGCACCATGCCCTTGATTCAAGGATGTATGAACTGAGGGGAACTTGTCACATATTGACGTGATGTTAGGTGGTGAGAGATCTCCCACATAATTCCTGCTCATTACCTCTGTCTTACTCAACTCAGGGGAAAAGCTTTGCTAAAATACAGTATTATGCACCATTAGAGGTGGGAATTGCTGTTGGGATACTTTCAGCACAAGTCCTCTCATGCACATTTTGTATTGTTCTTTGAAATAGTAGACCAAGAGCTATGGCATATGGCTAAGATCTCTGAATTTACTTAAAGAAACAGTTTTTGAAATACATTCTAGAACAAAAATAGGTCAAGACAAAATGTTTTGCCTGTGGGTTTTCCACTAGTCATTTGGTTGCATATGTTTAATATTATAAACCTCATTCCATAGTTTTACCTCTACATTCTGGGTTATGTTCTGCTTTTGCATATATCATTCTCAGCTTCTGTTAGCGTACCTTAGGTTTGGAGTGCTAAACTTGGCCATACAGGAGACCACTGACCTTTACACACAGTTGGTTTCTGGGTGTTCATGGAGTAGTTCTGATGCGCATGAGGATTCCTCTAATTTAAGGAATACTAAAAGCATATGTCTTGCAGAAGATTTTTTTCTGGTTAGGAACATACCAGGTATTTTTATGTAGAAAGGAATAACTTGTCACTGAGGTGACCTTAAAGATAAAACATCCTGCTCTTTGTTGCACAAAGTAAATTTGGACTTTTCATGTGGAACATGTTTTCTTAGTTGCTCTCTGAGTGGCCCCAGGATTTATGACCTCATTATTACAGTAGATTTACACCTATGAATTGTAAAGTGCATCATATTGTTCAATATTCTCTCATTCTTACATCACTCAAAAAATGCAGCAATGGAAGCATCTCCTTAGGCAAGGCTTAATTGCCTGTGGAGTTGAGTTGCCTTAGTATTGTCTTTTTCAGAAGGGTTTTATGAGTCCTTTGGAGCAAACTCTTGGATTTGTGCAAGAATGTTAATGAATATTTTGCCTTTGAGTTGTTTTCAACAAATATGACACCTGTTCATGGCAGACCAAGAGTAGTGCTTTTCTTCTGCCTGCTTTCAGGGGAGTGAAAGAGTTTTGAAAGGGTCCTTAAATTTCTTCTGAGTTCAGGGTTGACTAAATGCCTTGAACAGTAATAGTAATCGCTAGTATAGTCTACATAACCTACAGCTGACCCTTTCTGCAAAAGATGAGGTTCATGGCAGGTCAAGTGGATTAAATAGGAAGGGCTTGAATGTTTCTAGTTCTCCAGTGAGAATGGTCAGGATTGGCCCCCTAAACAGAGGTGGTTCAAGCAAGAGTGGGTTGTGATGCCTCGTTTGGAGGCACTCATGAGTACAGACAATACCCACACCCCAAAGCCTTCAAATGGGTGAGTGGCCTTAGCAGTTTGCACCTTGCTGTCCACTGAGACCACAGACCCTTTCCCTGTCACGCATTTCAAAGCACACTGGTTGTAAAACAAAATGAAAGGATCCCATCCCTCTGTGTGCATCTCTGCCTCTTTAGTCTTTTGAGTTAGATGATAGGTGATGCTTCTGGTGCCTTTCACATGCCCACATATGGGCATGAAGTGTGGCAGGGATAAGAATATAATGAGAAGAGGAAAGACAGGCTAATTAAATGGGCAGTTTAGTATTTGTTGGTCACAAGAGAATTGTACCCTGCTGCATAACTGCCACATCACCAAGATTTAGATGTCCCTTGTTGTGGGAGCAGATACGCATTCCCTTTGCATAACGAAGTTCCCACTGTGTAATGCACGTTGTTCTGGGCTGGTAAGTGAGGAGGGTTCAGGGCCAAGTGGAGCTGAAGCTGGTATTTTGCATGTTTACAGGGTGCATAGGTACATTGCAGCTGCATCCTGCACAGAACATTGGAAGATACATGTTAACTCCATGCCGTAGTATTTAGCAACACTAAATGTTCACACAAGACAGTCAGAAACACAAGAGAGATACCTTTTTGTTTCAAATGGCTTTTGTAGAAGTGGGTTTTGCTTGATCATTGCTTTGGTGTAGTGAGGAACTATTGTGGCATGGATCACTGGAAATTTACAGGAGCTTTTCAAGTGAAGAGGGTTTTTGCTATAGTATTTTACTGGAGAACTGTTTAGTCTGTGGGAGGCAGCATGAAACAGTGAAATTGGTAACAGGGCCTACAGGGTCTACCAGGACTAGGATTCACAGTAAGGTAATAGCTTAAGCTGTGCAAGAGACAAGCAAATTTTGCTCTGTCAAGCAAATTCTAAAATGAGACATGATGGGCTGGTGGGAACAGTGCTTTTTGCAGATTGAGTGTGGTACACTGGGTGTCTTCTGGATCTAGAAAGATAGAAAAGCCAACTTAATAGCACTGCTTCATCCAAAAAGAAGTTTGCTAAAGCTGGGCAAAACATAGACTTGTCATATTCAGAGTATAATTTTTAGCACATTTCCCCATGTCTTGATAAGATGGGCAGGAACAATGCTGCCAATCAGACACCGAAATATTACAAACCGTAAAAGTACTTCCAGTTGCTGTCAGAGGCCTCAAGCAGGGAAGAGGTGGAAGGTTCTCCAGATGGTTTGATGCAACCTTTTAATCCTTTGAAATTTCTTCCATAAGCAAATTTCTTCCATAACTGTTTTTATTGTCTGTGTTTTGGTTTTTGTTATTTTTTTTTTTTAACTATAGTGTAGGTGACCAGAAGAAGCTAAGTGAGAACACTTCCCCCCCACCCCAGGCTGAACTATCAAACCAAATTACCAGGCTTTTAATTCATCCAGGATGGCCTCCAGAGAAGTTTTCAGACAAGGCAGCCAGGTCACAGCCAGCCTTTCATGTCAGCCTTTCTTTTCAGCACAGAGCACCCCTTTTTGCATTTCAAGATTGTGATTAATTTACAGATTTACAAAAGCACTTTTCCATGGAAAACCATTGCATGGAAAATCATTGCACAGAAAATCAGGGAGCAAATGCTTCCCTTATTATCCTAGATGAAGGAATTAGTCAGAAGCATCTGGATATCAGCTACTACAAGTTGCAGCTGAACTCCATGCTGCTGCCTGGTCAGGAGAGATGTGTGTGCCCCTTGTTAGGCAAGATTTAAAAGTGTGTTAAAACACAGTTCACCTCCTTCCAGGTAAAGGATTAGAATATAAGTGCACCAGAAAAAGTACTAAAATGACTTACTAAAGCTGCTTAAATACCAGCACTGAAGCATGGAGCTTTCAGAGGCTCCTTGATTACCTGTACCTTGTTGAAAGGACCTTCAAAGCAAGGGAGACAGTTTGAGGAATATAGTCTGTCTTTGTGAATGTTCTTCTGAGGCGTAAGTATTTAGAACCTTCCAGTCTCCCACCTGGTTCACTGAGAGGTGGTGATGTGCCTCATTCACTCACCTCTGCTTCCTTTGCAGTTCCAAATGGTGTTTTCCTTGAAGCAGACACAGTCATCAAAGTCTGCTCTAAGGCAGACTGAAATTGTAAAATGAACAAGAGGAAAATAGGGATAAAGGGAAAGAGTCAGTTTTTTCATGCCACTGTCCTCTTCATCGTGAAGAATAGTGGATGAAAACAGTTCAATAGGCAGGAAAGATCAGCAGTGCGCTTCAAGGACAGGCAGAAGATCTCTCCTGTCTTTTTTGGACTTACACTTACCTACTTGTCCTAAGGCAGTGTTGCTAAGATAGAGATTAAAAGTGGGGCAGAGAAAATGAAATTAAATGTTCTTAGATCTAAGTATTATATTGTTCTGACCCAAGTGAAGAAGAGAGAAAAACCAAAAGAGGAAGCATTTTCCTAGCACAAAAGCTAAGTTTGTGGGAAATAGTGAACATCGTCGTATAGGCCTCTTGGTTTAACTGGTTTGAGATCCTAACCACATCTGGGAATATGCGTAAGTGTTTTTCTGCAGTCACTTCATTTCAGTCTTACTGTTCTGTGTCTTCAAAGCAAGAAGTCTCAAGAAGATCCATCCTTTTACTAGTTTATTGGTTTTGCACCGTGCTCATGAATGAACTTAACGTAGTCACAATTCATATATTTTTGCAGTTGCTCTTTTAAGTAAGAACTTTTTTCTCATAAATTACCTGATGTAATTTTTCAAGAATGTTTCCTTCTATTTTTATACGAGTCATTCTCTAGAATACATACTTTTTAATAACAAAAACCAACATATGTTTTTGCCTTAAAGGCATATGAAAAATGTTGGGTTTGACTTACATAACTGAAATATATACCTATTAAATTATTTTAATGGAGCTTAAGGAATCTCAGAGCATGCCGAAGGTAAAATGCAGCATGAGAGCAGAGAACAGTAGAGTGTTTATCACTGAAGACAGCCCTTGTGTGTTGAAATATGTGTACTTTTTAATTAACCTATTAAGATATCTTAGTCATACTTTAAAAATGCTTCCCCACTTTCTTTTGACCTTGGAATCAGTCATACATCTGTGGATCAAGGGAAGTTATCCTTTGGGGAAAATTTAGCAGTGTTTAGCATGAAGATGGGGTTTGGGGAGGAAGGACAAACTTAGACAGCAAATCATATGTGTGCTGCCATTTAAGATAGATGGACCTTCGTCCTGACTTCTAGCAATATTAACAAATGAGCATCCCCCAGGACCTGACCTCTAAAAAGGAAGGCAACGGGAGGTAGGATTGCTATTTGAATCTGCTCCTGTGTTTTCTTGTAGATATTCACGCATGGCTTTTAGAATCTTGCTTCAGATGTTTATTTTATATGGAAAAAACATGGTATGGATCTGCCTCAGGAGTGCCCTACTTGCTCAGGAATTCATATTGCCTTTGCCTGCATCACATGTATAAAATGGGGTGAGAGTTTAGCAAAGGTGCTTAACATCTCAGCAGTGCCTTTGCCTTTCCCACTGAAGTCAGGTGACGTTCTGCACCCAGTGTTAATGAGGCAAACTGATTTATGGATTAGGCAAAACTGACCAGTATTGGTGCTTTTGAAAACAGTTTTTCCCATAGTGCTTCTAAGCTATGCCAGACAGCATCCCTTATCTCTGACACAGAGATCTCTGCCTAAGCAGTAAGAAAAGGCCAGTGAAATTGGAGGAATTAACAGTCCTGGTAGGGAGGGATGTCACAGCATGATAAAAATGGGGATGGGCTGACAGGCTCTCAGCAGGTTTGACTGGGAGTCCTGGGGCACAGAATTTCGTGTTTCTCCCTCAACAGGGTCTCTGTCAGATCAGAGCCATTTCTGCTTAAGTTGGGACGAATATTTCTTCTTGCTCACAGGAGTAGTAACAGCAAGTCCAGCTGCTGCTTGTATATACACAGAACAGAGTCCTGTTCCTTCATGCAGTGCAAATAACCAGTTTTCCCTTTGCATGAACATTTCGATTATTGTCCTTTAGAGTAAAATAGAATAGCTTTCCTTTTGAGTCAGCAAACAAACCTGGTTGTGCTCAACATTATCACTCCATTATGTCAGTGTGTGGTGAGGTGCTGTCCAAGTCCTTCATCCTGATAAGCGACTTGTGAAGAATTGACAACGATGTGATAAATAGCCAGGAGGACACGTCCTATGTGCCCATACCTTACAATTTTAAGTAAGTGCTGCCTCTCCTAAACAGGTTGCTGAGATGCTTGTAAATCATTTCACACAGTCCCTGCCCTTTGTTCCTTGATGCCCTGAGGCCACCTTTAACCACAGAGCAGCTGCACAAGAGACTGCAATTATTTATGTACAGATCGTTAGCCACTATACAGAAAAGGATATGATCAAACACATCCTGCCCCAACTCTCCTCAATGCGTACACCATCTTAAAAGCTTTGACTTAGTCATGTGTCTGTGAACATGTCACCCTTTTTCCAGTGACTTGGTCAGTGCACCCTCTGTCTACAGTGTATATGTGCTCAGCATTTGCATCAGCTCAGTTAAATCTTCCCTGAGCCCTTTCCAGCGTGTGGGCAGCCACAAAGAACGGGGACACAACAAAATGCCTGCCAGCAAAATTTGCAAACCCCGCAAATAGTTCCGCCAAAAAGCATAAGGTAGAGTATGTTCCCCTTTTTCTATTTGGCTTTAACTTTGACTGTGCAATGCTAAATGCTTCTTTCCAGCTGTATGGATTTCTTTCATATCTTAGTGAAGACTACATACAGTGATAGAACTGAATGTTATGAATGCCCTATCTTAATCAGTCATCTTGTTCCCTGTTTCCCTGCTTGTATACCTCCACAATTTTAATACCGGCCTTCATCGCTGAAGTGAGTTCACTGTGTCTGTTTCCTTTTGGCTCATATACATCTGTGATACTTGCTCCAGTTTGAGCTTTCTCCATCTGCTTCCATCCCTTAATTGGGACCTCAGAGGGATGCAGAGAAAGGTTCACCATCACATCAGCAGCGTGCCAGACCATTGAAATTCTTCTGTCATGGAGTACAGCATTGACTTAAAAGAAAGCACTCAAGGAACTATTCTTGCAGACCTTCTTCCCAAGAAGATGTCCATGCTTAGCCTACTAAAAATAAGGAAATAAGTTAGGTTCAATGACAGCTGTGGAGAAGTGCTCCAAGGAAAGCACAAACAGTGACTTGGTTTCC
>JAWWEU010000091.1:21214008-21231350 GCA_035583155.1 Acropternis orthonyx
CAGTGACTTGGTTTCCTATGCTTCCCTGTCTTGTTTTTTCTCACCAGCACCATTTGAAGACAGATACCATATTGCCTCACTGTCACGAAAAAGTGTTTGAACTAATTACACAAAGAAACCTTGCACTAACCTTAGCTTTCCTTTACCACATTTGATACAAAAGCACAGGAGTAAAAACCAAATTAAAAACAAGCCACAAATGTTACAGCATAAATATAAATGGAAAAGGAAACATACAGGTTGGGCAAGATCTCTGTCTGAGGCTTTTAGGGTACATAAAATGGGGTTGGATGGTCCCCCAGGAAGGGGCTTGTTTCCTAAAATAGAGGAGAAACCACTAAAGAAAGATCAAAAGCTGGGAATTGTCACTTGGGGACTTGGGTTAGCAGTGGGCTTTGCAGTGCTGGGTTAGTGGTTGGTACTCGATGGTCTTAAGAGGTCTTTTGCAACCTAAATGATTCTGTGATCTCAGAGAGAGAATAAGTGGCAAGCAGGTAATTTTACTATCGCTAAAGCTGCAGGTGGTTCCATGTTGCTTGCTTCTCACTGTTGTGTTGGCGTTGGTAACCTGACATATGTATTGCAAGACATTCCTGTGGATCTGCTTCTGCCAGAGAACTGTTACACAGCAAAGAAGTTGAACTTCTCCCAGGCCATGTGCAGCATCACTAATAAGATGTGCTTCTTACGGAGAACGCCTTGGTGGAAGCAGTGTATAGGGAGTGCAGAGGGAAGCTGGTGACTTCTAGACAGGGAGCAGCAGTGGATGGGCAGAACACGGTGTGCAAGTGTTGCTGTGGCTTCAGGATAGCCTTTGGGTGGGCTTGGCACAGCTCAGTACTGCACAGTTTGTGCGTTCTCTCCACCCAGCGCTCTGTAACAGTGCCTGTGGAGCATGGGGCAGTGAGAAGGGTTCTTCAGATGAACCCCATGGAGGCACAGGCTTTCTCCCTCCAAGGCCACTCTGCAAGATCTGGCTCTGGCACCATCTGAGTGTCAGGGCCTGGTGTGCAGGCTTTACAGTGACATGAATCTGCACACACCTCCACAAATCTCATTCACTTAAGTGGTGTAGCAGTGGAAGTGTGCCCCTCAAGCTGGGTCTCTCCCAGCAGATGGATCTGGAAGCACGAGAGAGCCCAGTTTCATAAGAGAAATTCCTAGGTGGAGTTAACATGCCCAGGAACTTGCTCAGGCTGCTAAATTTATCTTCTTTAAATAGTATTTTGTTTGGTGGTGCTCCTTAGAAACCAAATGACTGCTTCCTTTCTGGCTTAACAAGACACTCTTGAACAATAGTAATCAAAGAGTGTCAGAGTTTCCTTTTAAATGTTGCTTTTGACTCTTAATAGGGGGGCTGCTGCTCACAGCCAGCACACTGCCTGGTTACATCCAAAGGTGCTACAGTTAGTAAAACACCTGTCTCCACACAGCTTAACTCTCACCTGTCTTTCACTTTTGTTTGCAAATTACGTGAGATAGCAACTGTTGGTGTTTTGCTTGCCTTGACAACAGCAACAGTAACAGGAGCACAGAGCACCCTCTCCCTCTGCAGGAGAGCAGTGGTGTCTCAAATAGAGTGAAGGGATGTATGAACAACTCACAAAACTGTGATGCTGCATTTAAGATGGGGGAAGAGAAATCAGTGAATTGACCCTTTTCTTTTTTGTAATCTTTCAGTTGAAAACAATATTAAAGAATTCATATTTACCACATACTTTATCTATGCTTAGTGATTATTGTATTAGCTACCATATTTTAAAATGCATATATTTGGTTTTAAATGACCATAGTTGTATGATCAGCTGCAAGGCTCGAGTCAAACTTTCAGGCACTGATTCTTTAGCAGTTGTTTATTCTTGCACCTTAGAAAAAAATCTTAAATGTAGCTGTTTTCCGAGGACAGGGGTATCTCTCCATTTACAGCACCACCAGGTTTGTCATTTTGTGGTTGTCTGTGAAAGATAAGATCATTGTCTCTCTATCTCAATTGCTCTAATCCAGCAGATCTTCATTCTGTTTGTGTTACGCCCCTGACTGTGAATGGCAGCTGCAAGCTGTGATAAAAAAGGCCTGCAAACATCATCATACCTCAGCCCAAAACTGTTGAATGGACAGAAGCAACTTCTTGAACTGAATCTGGGATGTTAGACTGTTTTAGCAACATCTCTCTTCGTATGTGCTCATATGACAGTTAAAGACATAGCAATTCGCTGTGGAAGACACAGCTGGTCTCAGTGTTGAGCCAAACACACATTTGTGGCTGTGTGGTGCATAGCCATTCCTCGTATCCATACAGCCCACCCAGCCAGCTGGATGGAGGAGCCAGTGCAATAACTGTATGGCTGCTGGTTAAATACCAGTAGCAGGTATTTTGTCTGAATGCACTGTGGCTAATCAGTGTGGGCAAAAAAGCAGCATGTAACAAATGATGCCATAAAGGCATTAGTTGAGGAATTAGTCCCACTGCTGGATTTCTAGGCAATTGCAAATGACTGGAGTGCTTTCTTCCTTGCAAATGCTCCATATCTTAAGTGAGACTCTTGCACAATAGCAGCCTTTATCTGTCCCCACAGGGACAAAGTGAATTTTTTTCAAGCAGTATGAAGTTATTGTTAACAGTGCACCAGAAATGCACTTGTGGGTCCACACAGCAGAGATTGTACCTCCTTGTGCACCAGTACAGGCATACACATTTTTCTGTGTGTGTGTGAGCACTCACGGACATCTGCATGTGGGTGTGTGCACCAAAGCAGCCTTCTGCCTCTCTCTCTCCCCTCCAAAAGTTATTTCCCATAATTGTGCCCTACAGCAGTGACATCTGGCATAAGAGAAAGTTCTGACAAGCCTGGACTCTGCCTGCTCGTAAGCACAGTTAATGCCATGAAGGGAAAACTGGAGCTGCCATAAGGAAAAAAATTCTGTTGCGTGTTGGAAACACTGGGAAGTGGGTGAAGTCACTTAGTGCAACTGTCTCACAGCATCAGTCACTGGATGGGAGCAGGGGAGCTATACACAGACATCCGTAGTTAGTGTCAGAGAGAAGGTCATTAGTAGAGAGCTTTCAGTGTAAGAATTTCTCTAGGGGTTCAAGAGGCAGGGCAGTAACTTTTCATAGCTTATATATGAACGGTGCTTCGTTACAACTAATGAGGAGAAAATGAGGGGATTTGTACAAATCCTGTTAAAAAATTTCACTGTTTTTAAAGGCATTGGGCTAATAGGCAGAAGAAAAGAATCCTTGTTCAGAGAATTAGAGGAAAGGAGTGTGCCCTAGGGCAGTTCAGTGCTTTGCACATGATAGGAGGCTGTCATAGCTGTTGAGATTTAAAATGGAACAAGGCTTTGTGAATTGATAGAAAATGAAGGAATTACAAGGGCAGGCTAAGGCTATGCTGTGTATTCATCAAAACTCTTCACAGAATACTTAACACACCTGGAGGGATATTTGACCAAAGCTGAGTAAAGGGAATATTTATTAATTGAAATGACAGGTAAGAATTTGACACAGCTGGAATTATATTGGTGTTTCTCTAGCTGCTTTTTACATGGTGTTGACGTCCTCTTCTTGAGGTGTATTTGTATATGCAGCCTTGTTGTGCATGCTTGTGCATGCTCGTTCCCTCTCCACCAGTGGTTCTGCAGTGATCTTTACCTGGGGGTACACTGCCTGAATATGTCCTTTGGAGTCACAGCTTGCCTTCCTAAGACCCAAGCAGGGGATAGACCATTAGTTGTGGCAACTCACTGCTGGAAGGACATAACCTAGGCAGTTAAAGACAGAGTTCTGCAATAAATTAAAAGATCAAAACAAGGTAGAAAGAAGCTGTGAAGGGCTTAGGAGGGGTGAAGCTAGCACACTGAAAGTTCAAAAATTTTTTACATTGAGTAGAGCTGGTCTGCACTCCCTAAACGTACCCAAGTTATGTTTATAGCCTTTTTACTTCATTTTTTTTTTTTGCATATGGATGCAAAACTATCTGCTCCAAGGAGAAACAGTGGAGTTTCAGGCTAATGTGTCAACTTTCTGTCATTTTTTGACACAAATATTGACATATGACACAAATGTGTATGGTATTACTCCTATTCCCATGGAAAAAAGAGAAAAAGTAGCATAGAAGCCATAATAAACATACCATATGGCTGGTGAACTTCCTTCTGCAGCTGGTGAATAGGAACATCTTGTGGCTGGGGCTGCTGGAGTCTTTCCAGTTGGGACTCTTCTCTTTGCCTCTTCCCAGTGTAGTGCAAAAGTCAATGCATGTGAGACTCAGATGTAGGCTTTATGAGAATTTTAGGAAGGAGGGAGGAAGAGACTGAGTGAGCAAGAGCAGAAATTTTCCTTCATGCCCAGTTTTCTAGCCCCAGTGGAAAATGTGCCAGTGGGCACTGTTCTGAAGTGCCAAGATCCATGTCCCTGTCCATGGGTAACCTCTGTTAAACCTTCAGAAGATTGTGCAGCCCTGAAATCAGCAAGGCAGAGAGCTTTGAATGCCTGAAGATAGTGTCTGTGTGGGCTGCTCCCCCTCGCCTGATGCTGTGCCAGCAGTGCCACCCCCCCCCATCCATGGTCAGCCGTGCAGAAGAGGTGCTGGCAGAGGGACCAGGGTGCAGCAGGGAATGGGGTGCGAGGAGGGATGGAGCTGGTGCGGGGCCAGGAGGTGGCAAGGGCTGGTGCTGGTAGCAGTGTGGGGGGTGTGATGTTCGATCCAGGGAAGCTTGGATCCATATTTAAACTGTTATTTATTGTATTCTACAATTAAGCTTGGCAGGGCAGTGCCATGTAACAGGTGGTTTGAGAGGTACCTGATTTTGTGGCTGTGATGGTACCGACTGCTCCAACACAAGTGTCAGAAAGAGCACGGTGTGAAGAGAGAAGGGATTTTCTCCCTGAGTTCCCTGCTGGATTGCTGAAACTTTTTGCCATGTAAACAAAGTGGTTGCGTGAGCATCTTTAGTTTCGTTTTTCCCTTCTGATGCCATTTCATGCAAAGGAAATGAGCTGCAAGTGTTTAGCTTGGCACTGTAACTTTGGTAATCGTATCCAGGGCATAGAGTAGCATGGGCTGGTGCTTAATCATTCACTCATTAGCTCAGTATCGGTTGAGCTTGGAAGACAAATAGAGGGTAAGAAATTGTGTCAGCCCATCCGAGAGGAGCAGATATAAGACAGTTTGGGAAGGACAGCATGCTCTCTCGGTTTCTTGGTGCACTGACTTCATTGCCCTTTCAGCACAGCTTTTGCTGCTGTTACCAGTTTTGGAGAATATGTCTGTGTTTGTAATACCCCATCTGCTTGCACCTATTGTTATCTTTTGGGGGGCAGTCCCGTGGCGTAATGGTTAGCACTCTGAATCCCAAGGCCATGAGTTCGAGTCTCAGTAGGGACCGTCCCCTGGGCAGTTAAATGCCTCCCTGCCGTCTGATCCCGTCAGATCTCAGATGCTGAGCGCAGGGTCAGCCCCGGTTGTTAGTACTGGGTGCTGTAGACAGTCACGATGATTTCACTGTCACTGTCCAAGCTCGCTCGGCCATGGCAAATGAACCTTAGGACTTAAATGGTGGGGCCAGTTCTGTGCACGCTGTGCCTCACCTAAAAAATCCACTGCGCAGGCTGGAAGGGCACGCCTATGTGGGGAGAGCCCTTCTCCAGATCTTCTTCACGAAGTCTGGCCATTATTATCATTGTTGTCTTTTAATTGGTATAATCCTGTCAGATGAGAGCAGTACAACTGCGAGCATCTCCTGCACTGTCATCCCACTGCCAGCACCTCCTGTGTCATGCACCATTTTTGCCATATGCTTTCTATATAAATCCCTTCCCTATGTACCCAGGGATTTCCCTGAGGGCTGACTTTACTTATGTGGCTGCATGAAGAGGATTTCTTCCCTCTGTGGCTATGATTATTAGCTGTCAGGGTATTTCCAAAATGGATAGGAACATGACACTGCAGTAGTTGCAGAGAGGGTCTACATGGACAGCCAAGAGATGAAAGCCTACATACAATTGGAGATTAAGCTTTACTTGTTTAGTCTAAAAAATTGCAGATTGGGATATATCAAAAGTTTATATACACATCAGGGAAGGAAACCCCAAGAAGGGCAGAAGGTTAATAAACCAAATGGTCAGTACTGGAAAAAGAACAGATAGACATGAACTAGGTATTAGTAGATGTAGACTAGAAATCAGGAACCAGCCCTTGAGGATCAAAGTAACACTTCCATGGCAACAGTGGGCACAAAGTTTCTTAGGTGTTTTTAAGACAGAGTTTGAGTAATTTTTTGAAGATGATGAACTGACATGCTTTCGTGCAATAACAGATGATGGGGCCAGTTGACACAGAAAATCTTGTTTCCTTCTTCTCATTCACAATGTACATTTATTCCTGAAGCAGTTTTGCAGTGAGGCCTGAGATACTGCAAATAGAAAGCACATTTGTGAATTTGAAATGCACACAAACTCTGCTTCAAACCATGAGCTGAAGAAGTTTCACAGGATTAGGAGGGGAGATGCTGATCTGGTGGCTTGCTAGCTTACTATCCCAGGTAAATATGGTTCTTAGGAAAGTGCAGTGCCAATTTATACTGGGTAATGTGTCTGTTCCAGCTAGAATTTGAATCTAGTCAGATATTAATTACATTTTTTCCCCTTTTTACTAAGATTACTTTTCAGCCGTATCATCAGACAACCAACACTAGCATGGCAAGGGCAGAAGTGAGCAGGATAACAGCAACTCCTTTGCACTGGCTTGCACTGCCTTGTAACTGTGGCTGCCTGCTCTCCTTGTGTCAGTATCAAACCACACCTTTGTGAGTGCTCTTGGGCTCATGAAGCTTTTTTTTTTTTCCCCATGGTGAGTTACACATGATCCCAGCTGTTGTTATCTAAATGTGGTATTTTTTGTGAAACCACAAGAACTTGCACTTCCATGGTCAGTGCATAATCTCTTGTGCAGACAGCCCAGGGACACATTTGGCATACTAGCTAGAGGGGTCACACTAGAAAGGCTGAAAAGGAGAAGTGTTAGGCAGTCACTCAATATCTTCCAGGACAGTATGTCTCTACCTTCTGTTCCTCTTGTTCTTTTTACAGTGGGTGTCTTAGAGTTAGGAATATCTCCCCCTCTCTCCCCCACCCACTGGTTACAGAGAAGATTTTAAGGGAGTTTCCTCTTCTACTAATAGTTTCAGGATTTTTGTCATCTTTCCCATTTGTAAAAGTGTTTGGCTTTTGGTCTTTCAGAGGTTAAAAGGTGGCCAAGCAGCAGTTGGGTCTGTTTTGAAAAGAAAATGAGTGAGAATTCAGGATTTCCTGTTTAGGGAGAGCCATGTGAATACCAGTGAATGAGCCCAGTCCAAAGCTCATTACACACTGCAGTCAGATACAGATTGAATTCCTTGTGGTTTGGACCATGTCTTAACAGCGCAGATTGCTGACAACACAGAGCTAGACTGGGGATTGTACGATGTCTTCTTCCTATACTTTTGGTGGCAGGATTTGTGTGACAACATGCTAGTAAGCTCTTACAAGTCTCCACCAAGCCAAGTGATTTTCTGTATTATGTGAAAATAATTCATGCCTCAGGATCATCACTAGTTTTCCAGTGCACGGATCGATGTATTTAAGGGAAGTTCTGCAACCAGTGACTATTAAGATCTTAGTTTTCGTGACCTTATGCGTTCCTTTGGAGAAATGCAGTCAAGAGTCAGACTAAATGTATAGCTACAGAGCATTTGGACAAATTACCTTTTTCTAAATTGGTTTTTTTTTTACATTCCTTCTTAGTGCTTTTCCTTTCAAACAGAAGGTAGATAGTTGTGCTCCTTAAGTTTCTGCTGTTTATCTGAATTAATCTTTTCAGACAGTGTTAGTCCACCCCATAGTCACTGAGTTAGTATTACTTATTTTCACTTTAAATTGTTCTAAAAAATCTTTTCATTAGAGATATTTTTCTAAGTATTGAGAAAATTATTTAGTACTGGGCAACTTCTTAGCTTTGCTCTTACTGAAATACAGTCTTACTCCTGGGAGCTCCTACCATTAGCTGATACTGTAATCACTGCACATGCTTGTTTTCCCAGAGATGGCATTTGTGGTTTTTTTTTTTTAAGAAGGATGGACATTAAATAATAGTATCAGTGTTGTATCCACGGAGGTTTGCCGGGCAACAGTGGAGATGGGTTTTGTAGGAAGAAACAATGTGTTTTGCTAGACTGTCAGAAAAAAATGTAAGAAAAAACCCCAGTGTTTTGGGCTCAGCATCTGTTCATCAGCCCACATGCTTGATAACTTGACTTTCCTTCAAAGCTCCTGGCTTCCCATCCAGCGACCAGATAAAACTTCAGTGTTTTTTCCAAGCTTTTCAATTTGTTCATGAAAATTTGCTTAGCCTTTTGGATCTGTGATTGGAAAATACAGGCTTCTCATATTACACGTTTTTGGTGTACTATCTGAGATCTTGGATTTATTGTCTAGTGATAAAGGTAAGTGAATCTGATCTTATATCACATATAAAATAGGGATTATGAAATGTTATGAAACAGAAGAGTTAAGATGAATAAAATGATAAATTTAAATCCAGAGATTTAAGAGACTTGCTGCTTTAAAATTTCTAGCTTACTCCTTTGCAGCCTGCAGGTAGGAATGGAAAATGAGGTCTTTGTACCTGTAGGAAGACTCTTGCCACAGAAAGGAAAGAGCAGCAGTACAGTAGGACTGAATAATAGTACTAAAAATAATGATAAACCAACAAATACTAGAAATGCCTGTCACTCTTTCCTGAGAAGCACACCAGCCTGAATTCTTGGGCTTTTTTGGTCAGTTCAGCAGTTCTTGTTTTTGCAGTATTGTGCTATGCCATTCAGTAATTACAGATTGAGATTAGACAGGATTAGACTCCTTAATACTTTTGCCCAAAATTCAGATCATCAAACCATGTGTTTTGCAGTTGTCAAACCTTGTGATTACCTAAAGTCTTTGAGTGCTCATTTCCAGGAGAGAGCCTCTGGCTCCTGAATGGCAGTGTCCTGTGCCTGCCAGGCTGCATTCTGTATGACAGGTACCAATAGTTTTCTACCTCTTTTTTTGTAAGGGAGTAACAGAGCACAGTATTTGCATATTGCATGGACAAAACCAAAGGTATCTGAGGAAATTTTGAATGTCTCTGCGTCAAATGTTAGAAGTGGTGAGCAGAGGAAGGGCAGCTGAGGTCTTCCTCACATTGCTGGGACTGTGTCTGCAATACATTCCACTGCACAAGCCTTTCAGCGAGCCACTGAGAGACCAGGAAAACACAGTGAACCATTTTAATGGGGAGTAAAATGAAAAAAGAAATGAAAAATCTTGTGTGTTTGCCTCCTGGATTCCTTGGATACCAAAAGGGAAAAGATACAATATGGGTACTTCTCTCATTCAGTGATGTTGTGCGAAAGACTATTGCTGCAGTTTTCAAAGAAGGAAATAAATTAGCAAGGGGTCCTCATGAGCATATTTTTTGCACACAGCTCAAAAAATATGCTATAAACATGTTTCTGATAAAAGACACTATTATGAGATTAAGTAATTTTTCCCAAGGCTTGGGATTGGATTTGGTCTCATAAAATGCAGTCTAATATTTTAGCCACATGCGTTTTTCACAGCAGGAGGTTTCATCTCTTTGATGCACTGTCTCATCTTCTTTGCTCATGGACGACTAGAAGATAAACAACTTTTCTGCCTTCTTCAGCTTGAAAAAGTTCTTAACCTTATCCTAAGGCTTTGAATTTATTAGGAAATAAAAGGAGGAGTAGAAAGGCAGCACTAGTAAATCCTGTGCTGTCAGAGTCTCTCAGGAAGTCAAATGACCCTTGCTTGAGAAACACAAACCACAGAATGTGGGTGTGATATTTATTGGTGCATGCTTTGCATTCTCCTCCAAGGACTGATTGCGTTTTGCATCGCTACTGCAAATCCTGCCTACCTTTTCCAAGATTGCAACACAAACTTTTTTGACAAGAAGACTCTGGAGAGAAACACTGTGAGGTTTTGTATTTTGACTTCCAAGCCCTGTAAAGCTCTCCCCTTGTGTTAATGATTTTTGGTAAAAGGCAAGAATGATGGGCTTTCATACACAGTAGGCATTCATTAGCATGTACTCTCTGTCAATAGACCCTGCTTGGATGGCATATTCATATCTCTGTGGCTCCCCTTTAGTGTTCCTGTTTGTTCGATGTTTTCCTTCAAGAGAAGTCAATGATTGCATTAACTTTCTCATCTTTGTATGGGAATGTTTATATTAACATCAGTGGCTCTGTGATTTCTCATTTAAAATTGACTATGGGGGGAAGATGTTTCAGTAGTCTGTGTTTTTTAATTTAAAGGAGAGGGAGGAAAGTCCAGAATGAAATGGCTTAACTTGTGCAAAGAAGATGCAAGTTGTATTTGTATTGGTGCAAGCTCACAAAAGTTCAGATTATGCCTTTTTAATTGTTCATTGTGCATTAATTTTCCTTCTTAATGCAAAAAAATGTTAAAGCAGCTTTATTGTGTTTTTCACAGTTAATTAACTGTTGTAAATATGGCTGATATATCACAGTATTTTCAGCCAGCAGTTTCTGAGCTATTCAAGAGCACTCACTTCTTCCATTAGAAAGATCAAAGATCAGAGGTCTTCTTTCTAAGAAGCTTTTTAATATTCTATATTAAGGCAAAATATTTTGTCATTAGGATTTTCCTTAGGATCTCCTAGGTTTCAGATATTTTTGCAGGCTTAGTTCACTGTTACGTCTGCAGAATTGTATCTTAGTACTTAGGTTAATCCATTTTGTATCTACAGTCTTATTTAACTTTAGAGTTAAATCCTGTGATACAGATTTCATCATAGAGGCAACAAGCAAGGCACACAAGCTTTAAGAAAAGAAAAAAAAAAAGGAAGTTATTAAGAAGGTAAAAGATGAAGATGCACGTGGATGGGCTTGTTTCCATGCTACATCATTTATTTGCAACTCTGGCCATGGGAAGCTTCAAAGAATGTGTAGAATAGCCATTTCTCATGAAAATCTACAGTTCTACCCTTGGCCATACTGAAGTAACTTAATGTTACTTCAGCAGAAAGCACTTTATCTATTTGGTGCTTTAAACTCCGTCCTCCTGTAGTCCATGTTAGTCCAGAGCTCAGGTGTGTATTTGTTGTTTGCCAAGTACTTGGTGAAATCAGTACTTTTAGTACCTGTCTAGGTGTCTTTCATGACTATCTGTCATTTCATTGTCAAGACAGACATAATATTTATGAGGAGATACTTTTTCTCAGATAATTTAACAAAACAATCAAGTGTGTTTGAGAGCTTCTGCTTGTCTTTGTGCTCCAGTAGGACTTGTAGAACTGGGTTATGACTTTTTTCAGTACATTGAGCTGAAGGGGGAGCAGCCTCAGTTCTCTTGATAGAAGTAGCAGTAGAGACAAGTCTCGCACAGTTGTTCCTGCACCCCTGTAATGTTTTTGAATGGCATTGCTGCAGTACAGGTACTGGAATTAAAATACTGAGGATCACGTAGTCAGATTGGAGTTGATATAGACATAAAATTACTTCTTCTTCCTCTATCAAAGCTAAAGAAAAAAAACCAGGATAACCTGGTTTGCTTGATCTCTGTGTCTGGATTTGCCTCTGTGGTGGTTTGTGCGTACAAACAAATGCCATAAAAGTAAAGCAAATGTGGCAGCCGTATGCGTACAGCATCCTATGGTCTTCTGAGGGGCAGTAGCATTCAGAAGCACTTTTTGAGTTTACCACTGAAATAGCATAAATGTAGAAAATAACAGAACTTTATTCTTTACCAGTTTAATCTCTTGGAGACTAAGCCTTGGTCTCTAACTGAAAAAACAATAATCCATTAAGGAAACTAGCCACAAGCAAGGCTGCAGTGTGTCTTGTTTCCAGTGTTGCAAAGACCTCACTTCAGGGTATTCTGGAGAAAACCTTTCAGTCGCATTTAAGGTGATAGCTTTACTTACTGTAGTGGTTGTATTATGATAGGATTGTAGCAGCTTCTGTGTGAATTCATTCAACAAAATCATGCCAATTACCAAGTAGAGGTCAGGATGCTGGAGACGGACAGGAGGGAATGCCTCCTAACAGAAGGAAAAGGGATTTCCTTTCAGTCAGGCTAAAAGGTAATAACAAAAATAAAAAAAGCAAAGCTACATCTTCTCTCTGATAGCTGCTTCTGGACTTGAGAGGTAGAGTCAAATGCCAGCAATGGATATAAACAACAAACTCAAGATTTGCAGGGGAACGAATGACTCTGCCATGACACGTTGTCCATCAGCTCCTCTGGGAGGAGGAGTGGGAGGTTCAAAGGTTGTCATCCTATTTATGCTAATTGAGTTTGAGCTAAGCTCTTCCCAAAGAAAAAAGCCTCTTATTGAATTAGTTATTCAGTTCCTCAGGGTGCAAGTAGAATGGCTGTAATTCTGTCATAAAGTCTGCTTCGTTGGCGCTTGAAGAGTGGAACTAAAAGATTTCTTTCTATTTAAGCATCTCTCAGATGCAAAGCAACCAGGAGACTTGAGAGACTTGTGTGCCTTTTGCTATTTGTCTGTCTACAGAAGGGGCCAAACATGTTCAGGTACACAGCACCCTGGCAGGTCCTCTGCTTGTCCATGGAGCAGGGTCTGAGGGTAAGAACAATTTATTTTCATAATATTGTTAAACAACCATAATTTGTAGTTGTAAGAATGTGCTGTAAAGGGGAGGCAATGTTAGATCTACCTACACAGAAAATGAAGGATCTCTAGGGATATGTCGTGTTCATTCTTTCATTGTGTATTTCCATATTGCTGTTATGTGAGGGAACAAGTCAGAAGAAGTTACGTGAAAACATGTTGTGAATCTTTATGCGTCTCTGCATTTTATATTCATACAGCAAACATATATCACTGTGTACCTCTGTATGTAGGAAAATATTGTTAATAATTTTAATTTCCGTAGCCCCTTCTATCCTTAAGCTTAAAAAGGTTTGTAGACATGGATTAATGAATTAAACCTCATAGCACTCTTAGGAGATGCATGTTTAGGTAGGATTGCAGCCTGGGTAAGTTAGGTATTTTGTTCAAGGTCATTCGTAAAGTCAGGAGCAGACAGGAAAATGAAATCCAGAACTTTTGATTCTTAGTCACTCTAGGTGTTTAATAATTGTTAGTTGTCTTCTAAATTAGATTTTCATCAAAACCTTTATCCTTGAGTATTCATGAAAGCACAATAAAAACTGTAGCAGTAAAACAACTGTGGGCAAGACTGACCTCTGAAAAGTGTAAGCTTAAATCAGCTTGGCCTGTCATTATTTGTACACTTATGCACCCAGTACATTCGTTTCCATGAAACCAGTCTACTAGTCTCTAATGGCATTTAATATGAAAGAGTTTGTTTGCAATTCAAAAATAGCTATTGTGTTTCCTTAGCTCTCCTGATTTTATCACAACTCTTGAAATATTGGTGTGTATTTTCTTTCCAAAAGTACCAAATGACAGAAATACCTTTAAACTTTGAAAGTAGGTTGATAGCCTCAGAAGTTCCAATGAAATATTGAAAATTACGGTTTCTAAATATTACTCCCTGATTTCTCTTTTTTTGTCCCCCCTCCCTGAAAGAAGCAAATCAAAATGCTATTTGCACCATTTTGTTTTTAAAACTAGCAATATTTTTATCTCCCTAACTTTTATGATTTTTGAAGACTGATTTTTTTATCAGTCTCTCTAGAAAACACATACTTGGAAAGAGAATGAGCAAGGTCTGTGTACATAGTTGCACAAGAACAGTTTTCTGTATAAGGACAGTTTCCAGTTGCTAAGTCCATTATGACTATTCCCTTTCAAATAATTTTATCTTAAAAGATCCCAACTATACAGATTGTATAGATCACTTACCAGTCATGTAATCTTTGGGATAGAGATAGGATTTTGTGCTGTAAAAGGGATGGCACCAGGGCTTCCAAAATGATTCCACATTGCCCCTATGGAATGGGCACTTAGTTGGCTGTGGAATCTCCTTCAGCAGAGGTTTTAGTTTTTTAACTATCCTTTTCTATATCATAAAAGCTTACTACTGGATAAATACAGGTCTGCAATATATGGGTTTCACAGTGAGCAATTACCTAACCACTATTTCTGCAGAAGTTTCTCCCTTCTATTTCAGCCTGGTTTCTTACTGCAGCATTACTGAAAAATATCCTCAAAAGTCCATGAAGCGCTTTTTTGTCCTATTTCTATTCTAACATAGACAGCTCTGCAGTCATAGGTTACAGCATATCTGAGACACCCAGTATATTATCAAAAACCATAGATGTAAAGAAACTTTGGCCATGTGTCCAGTGTGTCTCTGAAGGCATGGCATTCTTCATTGTATTCTGTGCTGTTCCGAGCTGTTCAAGTACTAGAACAATGATAATAAATTTTAGATGTTTGTATCCAAATGCATTAAGGTGTCAGAAAGCAGAACGCCAGCTGCCAGCATTGGGTGCAGTTCAGTCTCTGGGCTTCAGCTCATGGTATTGCCCAAGCCAAAAATTAAATAGGGTGCCTGAGGAGCACTCACATCAAATGAAATCAAGTGGCCACTCACTGTCAGAAAAAGGCTAAAAGGTTAAATATATTTACTGTCCTTGCAGTACAATATCGCAGTTGTGATACCAACTCAAATACAAATGTGTGTATTTCTGTTCTAATTTAAATTCGTTAGGCAGATGGCCGCTTCACTAAGTGATGCCCTCAGTTTTCTTTCCATCATTGCTTACTCAAAACCAGGCAGAGACAGCTTCTCCCAAAAAAGGGATACTGCATCCCCGTATGGATGAAGTCATGCCTGCTATGACTATGCCAGATTATGAAATCATAGCCTGCCATCCACATACCACGCATTCATTACACATGTGCATGGACAATTATCCAGGATCAAGCTGGAAGTGTTGTATAGAACTGTGCTCAGAAGGTCTGAATTCCATAGGACTTTTTCTGGGTGATGCTGAGATGATTTGAAACTTCAGCTGTGGCGACAATGTGGAAGCTGTCCATAGCCCCCCGTTTACAAATCTGCCTTGTACGTTTGTACATGTTTAAAGCAAACAATACAGTTTAATATAAATATTTGGGTTTGTTACTTATTTCAGTTTCTCTATTGCAATGAGTTAATCTAGTCAAGCCAGTGTTAAGTTTCACATTACCTTTTGCCTATGGAGACACTGTCTTACATTAATATTTATTAAATCATATTAATTAGACAGCTGATGAGAGTATACTGTTGACCTTGTTGGAGGAAAGCTGCAATATTTCTTCTCAACTCTTAGATAAGCCTGTGTTCTAGCCAAAGTCACCATTTAGTATTCCATGCTTGGAAGACTGTCCAGCTCAACTTTGACTTGGATGAAAGCTGCAGTCAGCATTCAGGCTTACAGCCTGCTCCTGCTGAAGTCCACAGCAAAACTGTCCTTAATCTGAACTAGTGCAGGATTAGCATACAAAGATAATGTGACAGTAGTTTGAAGGTAATATTTATATTGATACCAAAAGTGGAGAAGTTTTGCCAAAACATTATTGCTGGTGGCTTTGGAGTTAGCAGAGGTATGATCAGTGAAAATGCAGGGCTGCTTCTAGTCTCATGGTATAATAGCAAAACTGCTCTAAGACTCGTTAGGGGCATATCCAGGCACTGCAGTAATACTGATAATGTGATTTAATGAATACTGCTCATTAAAAAAGCTGTGATTTGTGCTAAGCCCTTAGGAAGTAAGGAGGAACTGCAGGAACATAAATTCCCTAAAGCAGAGGCACAGTCTTTCCAGGTGTGTGTCTAAAGGATATCATAAGCCATACCAGGAACAAATAAAGACTGTAAATCATCAGAGTTCTGCAGTTTCTCCATCAGGTTTGTCATTCTGAATTTTACTGAACGCTTGAATGCTGTATGTTTGCACTAAATTGTTTTGAATTAGATCAGAAAAAAACTGTAAAGGTTGGCAAAGATACTTCAGTAGTTTTGAGGTTCATTTTAGTGGGCTGTGTGGTGCTTTTCTTTGACACATACAGCTGTTAATTCTAACATCTGTAGATTTTAGTACTTTACTATGTGATGTAGTAAAGGCAAGATTTAGAAGAAAGACTTGTTATTATTCCATGCAAATAGTATGTTTCTAGCTGATGGTTCCTGGATTCCAACTACCATGCATTAACTCTGGCACTGAAAGCCAGTAAATTTTCATACCTAACCAGAAGTGTTCTCATTATGTCTTTAGTGACTCAGGTGATTTAACTCATAGCTGCTTCTCTTCAGACTAAAGAGCTGATACAATTTCCTGACATTTTTCAAGAAGAAGATCCTTGAGAGTTATTTTTCTAACATAACTGTCCAGCCCTTAAATGAACCTATGTTCTCAGGAAGAGAAGTAGCACTGCACAGTGAGAAATAATCATCTTGTCTTAAAACTGAAGTGGTGTTCTCAGACCAGTAAGCTGTCTTGGTAGCAAGTAAATACAAAAGAATTCTAGGAGGAGTTGACTTACACTGAACATTATGTGCTAGCAGAAGATGATTCTAGTTGCATAGATTTGGATCAATTACTGCCAGTCCTTTTGTCAGCATAAAGGGTCCTAGCAAAGGACCTTAGTGTCCTATTAGGTAAATAGAACAAGCAATGAATGCCTGTCATGGTACTTGCTTGTGCAGAAGTGGTTCTGTTGTCTTTGTACTGCCAGGTTTTTTTGAGTGTTTGAAAGTTATGTTTCTGCATCTCTGAGTTCATGTGACTGAAGAAGAGTTTCAACCTTTTTAAAAGTAAAGAAAATATTCTAGTGTCTTCTGGCAGCAAACAAAAGCTTGGTAAAACGCCAGGCACCTCTGAGAGGAAAACAAAAAACATGAGGAAAATAAAAAGGGCTATATAGCCACATTTTTGTGCTGGTATTTCTTGACTTCCTAGGACTTTAATAATGACATCTGAGAAAATGGAATTATTTTTATTGTGGTATGATTAGGGAGGTTTAGTTCCATCAAGTGCCAGCAATACCTGTTTGTGCACATTACAGTAACATGGGTTATTTAATCTCTGCTGTTGGTAGTCACGCTGCTATACACTACACTCAAACCACTTTTAGGTTGTTGTTTCTGTTGCTACATGATAACCTGTGACTTTCAAAAGTGTTCCCAGCTCTCTTCAACTTCCTTTTCCCTTCTCAGTTTTTGGTCTTTTAATGCTAACCCAGTGTGACACAGGTCTGCTCAAGGTATAGAAGCACTCACTGACCTTTGTTGTTCATACGACCGAGAGGCTGGAGATGGCAGAAGAAAGGTAGTATTGAGATAAACTGGGGAAAGAA
>JAWWEU010000091.1:21243843-21261189 GCA_035583155.1 Acropternis orthonyx
TTTCTCTTTTTTTTTTTTTCCCTCTGTTTTTTTTACAACCACATTAACAGAATTAGCCCTTTACAACAAATTGTAATACTGACCCTGTGTTCTAAATGGAGTTGCCTGCCTTACACTAGCTTTTCATATACACAGATTTAGTCTCAAATCACAGCATCCTTGTATTTAATGTGTGTTTGTGCTGCAACTTTGGAAGATTAGGGCCTGAAGGAGGTAAATCACTTCATGATGGTTCTTTTCTTCTCACACACTGAGGCCAACACTCTTCTCTTTTACAGTCTTACCCTTCATGTCTCCAGAAGTTAATACTTGCAGATTGTCCAGTGGATCTGTGATACTAATACAGCCTCCCCCCGCTACATTTCAGTCTTCATACACTAACTGCATTTTGGTATGGCATTATGTAGAGGACCCAGGGGCCTACTGCTTATAGTCATGCAGAAGAATTGGTTTAAAATTCAGACATGTCAAGCATCTCTGTGCTTCAAGAAGTTAGAAGGAATCATTTTAAATTTTTCTAGGACCACTTTGAGTTAAATTTCTGCATTTTTATTTGTTTCTTGATCATTCAGCCCTTTCAAGTTTCTGTTCAAGCTTTTTGCTTCAGCCAAGAGCACTACAGTCTGTTTTAATGAACTTGAGGTTCTTTTGGGAGGCACGAAGTCTTAAAAAAAAAAAACAACCAACAAAAACACCAAGAAAACCCCCAGCTTATTTAAAGCTGATGACAATGGCAGGTCTGAATTCCTGAGAGGAAGAAAGCTTGCTTCTTTATCAAGTCCAGCTCTAGCAGAAGACAGCTTAACAGGGTGTATCTGCTGCTTTTGCTACTAAGCTACACTGCTATACTGTACACACCATTACCAATAGCCAAGTTAATTCTTGCAACATACCAATACGTTAAGGATAAGTTATTCCTGTTTTTCAAAACTAGTTAGTATGAGAAACAGGTAATTTTGGGGGGAAAAAAATACATTTTCTAGTGCAACTCTTTTAGTGTTAAGTGAAAACAGAGCATTTGCACATCAAGTGGACAACTGCCAAGGCTGTACCAAACAAGGTTCTTGAGCTCCATCTCCTGCATACCTGGGGAGTGCTCCAGTAACAGGCTGTCCTCCAGTGACCTCCCGGGCATGTGGGGCTTCAGACAGCTGGTGTCAGGAAGAGTGTGGAGATAAATGTCTTGTGACCTTCCACTTCCTCAGTGGCCACAGGTGAAGCAGGGTTACTTAAAATTCATGTTTAATCAATAAGCAGCTATAGAAATTGCATTTTAAATCCGTACACTTTAATGCAGTGTTTTATTTCTCTGTGGGATACCTGTCCTGCTTCATAGTGTAGAATTCTGGGACAATCCAAGGGAATAAAAGTAGCTAATATTGTAAAATCTATAACTAATAATATCTGCCCTTTGTGCAGACAGTATAGAAGGTAGCATATGAAAGCACACAATATTTCCTATCCCTTTAGGCTCACCAAAGCCGGTCTTAGTTCTATTTTGGGACAGGAATGTTGCATGCCTTTTCTTTTTTTTCTTTCCTTTCTTTTTGTTTTGTTTTGTTCTGGTGAGACCATCCTGTTTTCATAGATTCATTCAACAGGTGACAGAGTTTCTTACCTGCCCATTTAACACTATAGAGGCTAGACTTGCCTCATTTAATATGGCTTAGATAGTGAAGCATCTGGTGAAGCAAGCTACCACTTCAAGAGTTCTCCTGTTAAAACTGTCACTGCTGTTCATTTTCATTGTTGCTGGCAAAGAATGCTGTGCCTTCCTTTGCTGATGCCCTAGAAGTAGTAAGAAAGCAAATCAGTATCTTGCATAATGCTTCAGGTGAGTAAAACTTGCTATTTCAGTGCTTAATCTGTGTCATCTGTAGCATTGAAGCCATTTTAACCCAAAGTCCAGAGGGCCTTTGCAGGGGATGTCTGGTCATCATAGCTCATGTTTTTAGCTTTAACTATCAAGACTCCAGGAGATCTGATCCAGGGGTACTCAAATGTCACTAGCCAAGAGACAGCAGTAATGAACAAGTATTGTGCTGTAGAAAACATTTTCCTTTTTTTCTTTACCATCCTCCCTTCTAAATCTGGGTGGGGTTTTTTTGCATTCCTTGTATTCAGTTATTTTCCATTTGGTTGATACTTTTCATACAGGCTGTACATCACTGTTCTGACTTAAGTCTTCTGAAACAGGTTATCAAAGGTGCCCTAAGCACTTCAATTAACATTTCAGCCTCTCCTGTGGAAAGAATGTAGTTGTAAGCCATTTTTTGGTTTCCTGCTATGTAAAAATTACTTCTAGGTACAGCTTGGAACGTGTGTATTTCATAGCAGCCCTTTATGTAATTGCTCCTTCTTACTACTGCGCCAGCAACATGCTGTGTTGTGAGTTGTGGCCCTCCCCGCTGCCACCCCCTCCCCCCAACACCACCAAAAAACAACAACAAAAACAACAACAACAAAAAAGCCAAAAAAACCCGAACCTACATCAGTAAACCCCAGCTTATATTAGCTGAAAACACCTTAAGGTCTGTTGCCAACATGGTGCTTTTTGGAAGTATCTCTACAGAGATGGCTCCCTTACAGGTTCAGTGAAGTCATGCTCTTTCTGAGTAATGTGCACTGGCATTTTCCTTTAAAAGAGGTTCTGTGTGAATGGGCTGAGGGTGTGGGCTTCCTATTTTTTTCTTTTTTCTTTTTTTTTTCTTTTTTTTTTTGTTTGTTTTGTTTTGGTTTTGGTTTTTTGTTTTGTTTTGTTTTTTGTTTTAAACCAGCCGTCCCTTAGCCTATGACATCACAGTCCTGTAATGAGCTGGGGAAGGAATTTGACTTAACAAGCCAAAAAAACTGAAGGTCTTTGTGAAAAACGACATATTTCGGGTTTGCTTCAGAGTTGACAGAAACAAAGAGTAAGGGTAAGCTAAGATTTCTGACCTGTGACGTATATCTTCATTGAGCCTTTGTAATTCAATATCAGGAGGAGTATTTAAAATACCATTTTTCCCAAAGAGTGTGGACTTCTTTGTAGCTGGTTTGTTCATTGTGAGTAGTAGGCAGAGCTTCATGAAATTTACAACTTTCTATGTAGGTGTAATACAGAAGAATATTGATTCTAAGGAGAAAGGATTCTTTTGTCTTTCCTGTGCATGTGATAACTAGGAAAACCACCCAGCATGTCCACTGTGTATATTCTTTAGGCAGCACTTGCAGTCTTCTGGCTGAATTCTTTAGTTGATGTGGAGAGGTATGTTTCCCACTAGTTGGGTGTATTATTCTTCTTGACCCTGTAAAGCAAACTTCAGCTCATAGAGAGGCTGTCAGGGTGTCTCTTCAGTTTCATTTTATAGTTGTTCAGTACTGAAGGAAATTAAGCATAATATTGTGAGCAGTCACATTTAGCAACAACATCATTCCTTATTTCTATGGCATTTGATGCATGCTGTGACACTTGGTTGAAACCTCACTGCATGCAGCAGGATAGGACATTCTTTAACTCTTGTGAAATGAGGAAGGATATTTTAGGGGAAAGTATCTGAAAGCCAGGATGACATGATCTTTCCTTGTAGCTTGTGCTTTTATTTTTATGTATGCAGACTCCATAGCTGAAGTCTCATTCCGTCACTTCAAATACTGAAAAAGGAGTTATTGCTTGTGTGATGTGCTAGTAAACAATACTCTTTTGAGTTAAGGCATTTTTGTCTCTTCACCTCTGTCCTCTAAAGCAATTTGATCTGGAATGTGTCAAACTTCTGTTTGTCCAGAAATGTGAGGGGCTACTTTAGCAATGCTGAGCCTTTTTATGACTGTTTAAAATACTTGCAGGCGAGCATTTCCTATCAGATAGCAAATTGTCTGAGAAATACAGCAACCCTTAATGTAACGGCATAATTGTCTTTAATGATCTTTCCAACATTAAATGAATTAGTCAGTATTTATATAATTTTTCTGTAAAAAAGGACCCATAACTGAGGGACTGGGCAATCTGAAGGACAGTGCAAGCAGAGCAGTCTGAGCAGGAATAGCCACTTTGGTTTACACCATTTTCCTCCATGATTACCTTAATTCTCCACTTGCTGAAATAGCAAGTGATGAATGCCTTAATCAAATAATAGCCTAATGCAGTCCAGATGTGCTGTAGGTCATTTAATCATTGACTTTTCCACAGGAAAAGGAGGAATAATGAGTTTTTGCTTGGAAGAGGGTAGTGAAGCAGGGGCAGAGGGACAGGAAGTAGTAGGTGCTGAAAGGAGGTGTCTTACTCCCAGAAATTTCTCAACTGTCTTTTTCCAAATAAGGAATTAGAAAAAAAATCATATCCAAGTCTCACTTTCAATGAAATACTCTCCTGCAAGAGATAGTGAAATGATTAATGTTTAATTTGTGTTACAAGCAAAGCTTAGATGAAGTTGCTAACTGTTCACAGCACTAGACTCACATGGTAGGTCATATTTATAGCCTAAGGACAGCAGTGGCACGTGGAGAATTCAGCAACATCCTCCTTCTTACAGACTGTACACACTTGGCCTCTTACTAGCAAAACTATTCTGTAGACCCTGTAATATTTAAAATATTTTTTTTCCTTTTTAATTTTTCTTTTAAGTATTATTTATTTGCTGGATGTTTGTTGAAGTGGTGTGGCAAAGGCCCCTGATCATCCTGGCTACGTTGGATTAACTGTTTAATGACAGTGGGTTTCATTTTGTGGATGTGTATCTTTGAATGGATGTGTTTCTACGTGCACTGCACAGAAAGTTAAATTGCATTCAAACCCTTAGAGAAAGAACCCTGTGAACTGCAGTCCGTTAGAGTTATAAGGTTTTGTCTCTTTCGTAAAATCTCCAGTTTGTACCCCAAGTGTTGCTTTCTCCATGGTGCGTTTCTGCAAAACGGAACAAGAGTGAAAACATTTTTGTGTGGTAGTTCCTTGATGGTCTCTGGGCATGTTAACACATTGGAGAGCATAACTCGGGGGAGGTGATGTGGCAGGCTCTTGTTTGGAAGCAGCTTCTCTCCCCCCTTGTGTGTAACCCACCTATTGGCAGAGGCTTCAGTTACATCCTTTGATCATCACTGTATTTTCATCCTCTTCATTTACATAAAGCAAGTGATTTTGGAGCTAGGACTAGGCTAGATACCCTTTCTTCATGTCCTTTCAGTTTTCTTTTTATAATGTTCCAGTGATCTGCTTTTGCCTGAGTCTGGAGATAACAGCTTAAAATGCATTTTGAGTAAAGCTGATTATAAATAGGGACCTTTTTAAGCCAGTACATGCACTCTCTTAATAGAGAGTTTTAGGGGTCCCTAGGTTTAAAATAACCCCATTTGCTTCAAAAACTGTGAAGAAAGCAATCCACAGAGTGCTCAAGCCAGCTGGCTAGTTGAGCCCTCAGGCTCTAACCCTCACAAGGCTCACTGCCTACAGTGAATAAATATTGTCCTGCTCCTCATGTTCCCAGCAGAGCAGGCTACCACTGAGTGAGAGGCACATTTACGTAGGCATACCTTCATTTAAGTAGATTTTCTTGTGATGGGTCTTAATCTAATGGATGAGAGCAGCTGTAACAAGTGCTCCAGATAAAGACAAAAAACATCAATAATAATTCTTAACCTGATTCAGTTGTCAAACAGGTGTTTAGCCTTACATTTCTGAGCATAATTTATTCCTTTAACCCAACATAGCCTCTGCAGCACTCCTTACTGTCAAACTCCGGTAGATATTGAACAGCCATGCCTTTCAGAAGTGCAGCAAGTATTAATTAGGCTTTAGGAAATAGTTAAAAGCAGTATGATCTCCAACAGTTGGCATTTGTGATGCAACAAAGTCAAAGAAAGTGAAGAATTATCTCAGAAAAGTTTGTAAATAGTTGCTTCTGTTAAAGCACTTCATTTCCTACTATATGGCCCTTGAAAGTAAATGAAAGAGCTGCAGTATAGAGATCATGTTCAGAAAATGCAGATTAGGCTGCCATTTATGACAGATTTACAGAATTGTATAAGCCAGTGAAAAAATCTGTATCATCAGAAGCCTTTAATACTAATATACCTCAGAAAGCCTATTTGTATGTTTACAGCAGGTTTATCTGTGTTCCTCATAGCAATTTATGATGCTCTGAGACCAAGTGAAGTGCATGGCTTTTTGCCTCAGTTTAGTGCCTTCCTTCTGCCCCTGTCTAACCCAAATTCCTTCCTCCAGAGGTCCCTTTCTCATGCACCAAAACGATTAACATGCCATTATTTTTCTCTAAATCTCTCATTTACATAGGAGGGTTGTAGATCCATTCCTTAGATGGAACAGGAACCTCCTTCCCCCCTGGTGAAAAGACTAAGGAATTTTGGAAATCCCCTTGTTTCATTGTTTTTTTCGTGCAAGCAACCATAAAGGTCACTCTTTCCTTGTGCTGACATTAACTAGATGGGTTAGAGAGTATTAAGAGCAAGGCTTAGTTTAGCATCCTTTCCCCTCCCCACTGGGATTAGATCATGCTCTGTTGGAGCAATTGTTCCATCCTTGACATGTGCTGTGCAGATTTCAACTGCAGCATTTTGTGAAACTGATTTTTGATGCATACACTCGGAAGTTGTGTTCTGCTCAACTCAATATCTGTATTGGACACTCTGTTACCTGGACATTTTCCTGTCCTTACTCAATTGGGGTTTCTCCTCTTTTGCTTAACACCAAACCAGAGGCTGAGTGTGAGGGAGTGCTACTAACAGCACAGCTCTTAGCTCAGATCTACCAGCACTAGCTGAGTACAGGTGGACTTTGCAACTGCAACAGTTCATGGTACAGGACTTATCTGTGACCGTCAGCTGTGAAGAAGAAATTCTCCTTCTATTCCTTAAATATCATGCATTGTATTCCCTGCCAGGTAATGGGACAATTTTCTAATTGCAGTTACACACAGTTAGTGTGAACACATGTTGGATGCAGTGCTCTTTATTTCTCCAGCAAACCATTGCACTTCTTTAGATACCACTGGAGTCTGCATCAGCAGATCGTATTAACCATTTTAAGTGACTTGGCACCACAACCTTTTTAAATCAAGTATCCTAGCTGTTGGAAGTATTCAATCTTGTTTCAGCAAAGGCAGATTTTACAGAGAAACCACGGCAAAATAAGCCTTAGGAAAAACACGTAACAAAGTTAAAAAGTACTAACCATCTGTGCTGGTGGGCTGATTAACAGGCTAACATGGTTTGTATTGACCTTGAGCCTAGTGCTGTCCCTATTCCGCATTGGTTTGTTTCCCATGCCTGCAGACAGGGTGTACTGTCCTCCCCATTCTGTCCCAGGGAACAGAATGAAGCAATATGAAAAGTACTTGGCAGCACATTTTTCTTTTGAGGTAGAAATCATTTTGGAACTGGAAGTACTGTCACAGGTGGGATTTGAACTGATGAGAGTGAGGATAAAAATATGGTTTTTCCAGACGAAATGAGTTCTTATATATGCATTTACTGCTCTAATTCGGTTGCACTTTCAGGCCGACCTATGTTATAAAAAGCCAGCAGTGTAGAGAACATGAGAATGGACTTCTGAATACAGATTCTAGTACCTGAAATCATCACCAATCTCTTTGGTACTTGAAGCTTCTGGTTCTCCCTGTGTGTGGCTGATAGAAAACGGGGCATGGGTGTGAGTGTAGACTGTGGCAGTACCAAACAGTGCTGCACTTTCTTCAGAAAGTTTAATCACAGCTTTCTGTAATTTCAGATTTGCATCTTGATTACTATAGAACTGAAGAGCTTTCACAGCAAAGCTAACCAGCCCCACACAGAGTAGAGCCAAGTCTATACTACTTGAATATGTATTGCTTTCCCTTCTACCAGCTATGTAACCATCATACTCTGATAAACTCTGCGATGTTTTTTCTTTATCAGAGGTGATATTCCTTTTCATTTAGAAGTTAGCGGCCTTTTGTACTAAATATTAATTTCTTCATAAATAACTTTGTCCATACAGGTGCTTCATGCAGTTACAGTTCTTTGCAGGAATCACAATATTTCATGAAAAGTGGTTAACCTTTTATTCTTGCTTTTTTACAACAGCTGCACAAAGAATTAAAGAAGGAAGATACTTGTATTTCTTGCTCCTGTAGCAATAGTAGAAATTTAATCTCTAGGGTTGTAAATTCTTAACAGAGAGACCAGATCTATATTGTTAGGAAGCAAGAGAAAATAACTGGCATACAGGATCAGGTGGTTTCCTTCCAGTAGAAAATTGCTTCCCATTTACATACCTTGGAGTTACTGGGAAGTAGTAAAGTTTATTCAAAATTTGGATCCTGACTTGCCCAAGAAAAATTTAGACCTATTTGTGATTGTGGGCACAGAAGGTACTGGAGCTATAGAGGCACGTTTGGAAAAATACAGTATCAATTGATTACGTGCTCATCATTAAAATATCCTATCATACAGTGTATGTTTATCATTAAAGTATTCATTTTTGAGCTGTGTTTATCCATTTTTAATTTATTACAGCAGCAAAAGAAGATGGGAGTTTGATTTGATAAAAGAGTTTTATAGTGTATCACATGGGAAAGCTGAAGCCCGTGGCTCAGATGGAATGAAAAAGAATAGTGCAAAGCCTTTCACATGTTTTCTGAACAAATGCAATCACAAATTCTTCTCTAAAACAGATTTTAAAAAGGAAGTAAGAAAACCTCTTAGAAAATGTCACACAGCAAGCTCTCCAAGTAACCACTTGCTTGGGCATTGTATCTGCACATCTCTTATTAGTGTCTGTATTCCAAACCCCTCACTGCTTCTTCAGAAGAGGTAGTATGAAGTTGCATTGATTTTTAGAATGTACCCTTGTGATTTCTGAAGTGCTTAGGAGACAAGCCAGCATTCCATAAAGAATAGATTGTACTGTCTGGCTACCTCAGAATAGTCACTGAGAAGCATAGAGAGCTGCTTACGGAGAATGTGATTGTGACACTCAACACTAAGACATTTTAGTCATCAGAAATTGTTTTGGTCTGTGTATTGAAGGCACTGTGTAATGCACTGTGAGAGGAACAGGACAGGTCTTGCTTTTTGTGTGCAAGTAGGATTATGACTGGAATGTTTAAGGCAGTGCCAACATGTGCCTGACGTGTTAAATTCCAAATCTGATGACAGGACTTGGGGATTTATTTTTTCCTGAAACTTGAATTTTATTTCATTAAGTGAAAAATGGTAATTTTTTTGGACAACACATTGCATAATAGTTTTAAAACCCTTAGGTGTGAGTATAAAATGCTGTGTGAAAAAAGGAAACCTTTTTACACAGGAGCAAGACAACAGTTTGGGTTTGGATTTGGTTTTGATTTTCTTTTAATGAAGATACATGGTTTGTGTAAATAATGTGAGTAGAAATTCCCTTTGTTTTCTTGAACTCCATATCATCATCTGCATCCCTGTTTTTTGTTCCAGTTCTGAGATCTTTTTGAGGGGTTTTTTTTTAGCTGCTGCTTTCTCTTACCTCACCCAAACAGGAAATTTCCAAAACACAAGATGTTTGGCTCATTTCTTCAGACTGCTTTCTGCAAAGGCTTCCACTGGTGCGCATTCATGTCCCTTTAGGGATGAGGGGGATCACCATGTTTTTGGAGGTGAATGGGATGGCAGCTGCCCCATGAGAGCCTGCCATGGGAGGGACAAAGGGAGCACACGAGCCACTGTGAGATGGGAACCACCACAGTGGTTTGGGCTGCCGTTCCCATCCGGGATGGGGTGGGATGGTGGCACCTGTCTGAGCATCTGTTGCGTGGTAGGGAACATGAGCTGTGAGGGATAGGTGCTAGCACCTTATACCACTCTAGCTTTTTTTGCTCATTATGAACAGCAACACTTCATGTCTTACCATCCTTAAAGACATACTTGCTATGGCTAAGCAAGCATGGAGCAATACCTGTGTTGCCTAAGGACTGTGACACAGGACGGGGGGCTGTCTGGAAGCATGGAGGTGCAGTTCACTTTTGTATCTTGGCATCTGTTATATGGGTGGCAACTGGTGACCAAAGGGTGAGATGAGTTAAAGTAGCTGCTCTCTTGAAGGTTTGCCAAAGTCAACCTCATAACAAATCCATCATTTGGTTCCTTCTCATTTGCAAAGAGACATAAAAAGAGGCAGGCCAAGACAGTAGTTGAAGAGGGAGAAGATGGTTGATATCAGCAAGGAGGTATGGATTAGCCAGTCGACCACATGCAAATGTGAGTTTAGTACTAAAACTGCTTGAGTTATGGTGGGCCCAAGAGTCAGATCCAAGAGCAGAGGGGAAAGGACTGAACAAAACACTGGTTCTCTGCCCAGGCAGTGGGAGGAAAAGCAGATGAAGTACAGGATCATTTCCAAAAGAAGATGAAAGCTCCAGAAATGGAAGATTGACAATGCTAATGAAGCCAGGAGACCAGCAACATCAAAAGCTGTCCTGAAACTTGGCTGGAGTGATTGCAGAAGACTGTAATCAGGAAACCATTTTAGATTTTCTTAAACCATAAAACTTTTTAGTTGTTTTATCTTTTCCTCTCCTTCCCCACCACTGCCACTGTTGCTTCAGAAAAATGTTGATGTGGTTTAGAAGGATTGCCTCCCACTTGTTCCATAGGCATTTTGTGTTGCATCAAACAAAGGAAGGCACTGGCAGTACGTTGCTGGGTCTTGCGTGTAGCACACCCACATTTTTTTCCTTCTAAAAGAACTGATTGCCCAAACACTTACACTTTTGTAGATGAAGAATTCAGCCAAAGAGAAAATATGCTAATAATTTTCTAAGTTGCTAATAACTGCAGTTTACTGAAGTGCAGCAGCATTGTAGAAGTAACACTAATTACCAATTGCATCTTGACTTAAATGAATGCACATTCAGAGATTGTGTAAATGTAACAGGAACTTCTGGAAAATCTGGGTCTAGATGAGCAGTATAAGGGAATCACTGTGAATGCTGTATTGCTGACTACAATTAGGATTGAATGCAGCCCATTTCCCATTCACAGGTCTTTGTAATGGTGCAGGCTTTGAAAAACCTTCTCCCTGTAGGCTGCAAATACAAAGCTGTTGGTACAGGTTTATTACTGAGTAGCAAAAACAGCCCGCTGGAAAGCTTACTTTCTTCTGCCAAACAGCTGAGGCAGGGGGTCTGTGTGTGTGTCCCACCACCCTCCTCCTCCAAGCCTCCTCCCACCCATGCTGTTGTCATCCTGACATGTGCCATTTTCCCACACCCAGCCAGTTATTCTGGACAGGCTCTGTGGCCTGGAGTGTCTTTAAAAGCATTTTTTTGTCAGCTGCTTCTATCCTTAGTTGTCAGTTCTCTTCTAAAGGTAATTCATCAGTAGATTGCCTTCTGCTCCTCACAGGAGTATCTGGAACATGCTATATTGGCATGACCTCACAAAGCTGTCCCCAGATTCTGCCAGAATGTCTTGATGAGAAAAACTGTGGGGGTTTCTTAATCATATTTTTTTCCTCTTCTAGCATTCTTTACTAGCTTTTCTGCCATTCCAGGAGCGCTCTTTGTGCTGTTACTAATCCCTAGCAAAGAAAGGCTCCTCTCCTAACTAGTAAATGTTTCCTTAGAGTTTTTACTGCGTAATTGTCTGTTTTGCTACATAATTACATGTGCCTCACTAATTGCAGAGACACACGCGCTTTCAGAGTTACATGCTGTCACAAATGCATGCCCTGATTAGACAGTTATGTGCGTGTGGCTTAATTGTGAGCTATGGATGACAGCTATGGTGGGAGGGTGGGCTCCCACTTGCCAAGAGGTTTAGGCAGAATACTCCACCTGTGGTTCTGTTACGTAACTTGAATATCCAAATACGGTGCAGTCCAAAATGGTTCGTGCATTAAAGTACCGATGGAAGTTGACGTGCTGTAGCGAACGCGGTCTCTGTGGCCATCAGGGGTTTATTCCCAGCTCCACGGTGTGGAGGTACTGGAAGCACAGGAACAGGGGGCCCTTCTGCTCTGGCTTGGCTCTGCAGGGAGATGCATTTCAGTGACACCAGTGCTCATCCTCGTTAACTCATTTTCTGCATCCATTGAAGATATGTTCTTGTGGCTGCAGAGGACATGTAATTAGCTACCAATGCCATTAGTGGCTTTGATCTGTTTGATTAGAATTAAATATTAGCAGAAGCGTAATTGTTGTACTCATGATTTGTGTGACAGAGGACAACCATCAGTCACGCACTTAGCAAACACTGCTCCAAGTATGAACATACCCCTTTTTGCACCAACAAGTCAAGCAGGGAAGATTTAAACCCAAATATCAAAAAGTACTGCAGTCTAACCTGTCACCTGAGCACCATTTGTGTTCATGAAGCTGTGCCAGCAGGTTAAAAGAAATCTTATCTATGATTCTTTCCTTCCTTCTGTGCCCACTGGAAAAAGTAAGGACTTTTTATGCTTGTTCTGTATTTGTTTGCAGAAAATCTGATTTCTTGATTATATCTTTGATAGGACTAAAGAAGAAACTGGCCACATTTAGATATTTAAATGGTGAAAAATACAATATGCTTTAAGAAAAGTGCTGCTAGAAACTTCAGCTGGAGTTTTTTTACGTTCAACAGAAAGTGAAGAAGTGAGTAGAACTAGGGAAATTTTTTGAGTAAAATGTATAGACAAAACCAAGTTGTTTTTGAAGATTTTTTCCAATGTTTAAGCACAATATATCTAGTGACTGAAGCCAGCATTGTCTTCAGCTGTGTACAATTACATCATTAGGCAGAATGATCTTCAAAGTGTTTTTAGAAAGAGCTCTTTGGGCTGACTGGCTGTAATTCTTTAAGGTGTGTCAAATGTGTTTGACTGCCTGTATAAATCCAGCAGCAATGATTGTTCAGGTCACTGGTAAGTGCCACTGTGCTCCTTGTTGATCATCCTCTGCTGCAGTGTGTATTAATAGCATGGTGGATAAAAGGACAGCAAGGGCGGGGGTGACTAGCTGACAATGGTGCCCTTGTTGGTGGCCACTGAGTTCACAGGATTTGATCATTGCCATTTGCTTTTCAAGCCCATGCCTCACACATAAAAAACACACATAGAAAGAGAGATAGAGAGCTCAGATAGCACATTTCAGTTTTAAAAGGTTAGTCAAAGTGAGTAGATGTGTCATTTTTTGTTTTCATTATGTCGGAAGTTAGCAAGAGTTAGCAAGTTCTTTTTGAGGAATGGTGTTTAAAATGTCCTTTGCTTAGGGTATTTTCTTTTTCTATCTCTCTTCTCCTTTTAGTAGTATAGATTTATTGAGAAATTAATTGACATTTTGACAGCCTAATCAGAAGTTCCTTCAGACTTTACTCACAGGAAGCTCCTTAGGCTGCTTGACCAGTAAAACCTGCCTGTACCTGAAGATAAATAGCGTTTCTTTCACTAACCTCTTCATAAGCAGAGGCAATACATCAGGGAGAAATACGAATCCAGTGCATCTGCTCTGCAGATAAAAGAAGTGGGAGGGAGTAGACCATGACTCTGGGTCCCTGTCATGCTGCTTGTGGTGGTCTTCATGCCATGAGAGTTGCAGATGCTTCCAGTCTCCCAGGTCCAGTTGTGTGTGTGGGTTTCCGTGTGGGCTAGAGAAAGAGCTCATGTCTTCTCAACACTGCGCAATTCTACCCTGTGTTTGATGACCAGGATTGAGCCACTGAGAAATAAGCATTTCCTGCCACATCCTTTTTCCAAACTTGGTATGAATCACTTTCCTGCATGTTAGCATCTGTTTCTGTGAAGCAGAGGCAGTAATAATTTTCATCTGTAGAAGCATTATGAGACTTCCTTTAGGTGTGGAAAGCATTTTTAAAATACCAGGATCATAGGTGTGTTGTGTACTGCACATGTAAATTTTTGAAGAATCTAAACTACGAAGTCAGTATTAACTTGGAAATCCAGCGTTCATTCCTAGACACAGACCAAGACACAGGCATGAAATAATGACAAAGTTGAGGGTGTAAAGCAGATGGGAGGTGCTTAAATGAAAGTTTGTTGTTGTTTTAATACCTTTTCCAGCTTATGGTAAGGTAATTTCCTACTTTTAATGGTTTGCCTTACTTTTTCACGCTCTGAGGGAATGCTTTAATCTCAAGTTTAAGAAGTGCTAGGATTTGTTTTTCAGATGGTGTTTACTCTGCAAAAGATAGAGTGGGTTTTTTTAGAACTTCATTGTAGTTTTGTTCTCTTATTTTAGAAATCTTCCAGAATCCCTGAGGATGACATCAGGTTGAGAAAAAACAGAGACCAAAACTGTGCCAATTCCTTGGAGCCAGCTGCTGTGCTTGCTACAAAGGAAGAGAAAATGGAAATTGAAGTTCCAGTTTCTGAACACAAAAGCATCACCACAGTGGCTTCACCACATCCTATAGACAGTCCAACCCACTTTTTTTCCCCTGCTGCCAGCCGCAATGGACTTAAGGAAAGGCATGAATCTCTGGACAGTGAAGTTGCTAAAGAGATCAGATACCTAGATGAAGTGCTGGAGGCAAACTGCTGTGATTCTGCTGCAGATAGTACCTTTAATGGGACATCCTCCCCTGAGCCAAGTGCAGTCTCCATTATGGATGGCTCAGGAGCAGCTACTAATGTCAGTAAAGATTCAGTACCCAGTGAAAGGGAAGAAAGTGTAGCAGACAAGCAGGCACCCTTGGAAGCTGAGCCATGTGAAGTCAGCGTAACAGATGAGAACCTGAAATCTAATGGCCATTCCTTTGGTGGGATGAAAGAAGACACTAGGGAGAGTCTGAAGGTGCCAGGAAGTCCCACTTCTTCAAACAGTTCTAGAAGATCCTCTAGGGATGGAGAAACAACTCTTACAACCCTTAAGAAAGAGGCAAAGTTTGAACTGCGAGCCTTCCATGAAGACAAAAAGCCCTCAAAGCTCTTTGAAGATGAGGAAGAGAAGGAAAAATACAGAGTCCGCAAAGTGAGACCATCAGAAGAAATGATGGAACTTGAAAAGGAAAGAAGGGAACTCATTAAAAGTCAGGCTGTCAAGAAGAACCCCAACATTGCCGTCAAATGGTGGAACCCTCCCCAAGACAAGCCCCTGGAGGATCAATTGGATGAAGATCATCTGGAGTCTCACAAGAAGTACAAGGAGCGCAAGGAGAGACAACAGCAGCAAAGTGCTACACCAACATCCCCCAAACAGGTCAGCTGCTCCTTTGTACCTCCAGAGCCAGTCAATAGCAAGAAAGAGGATATTGTGACAGAGCAAATTGACTTCTCGGCTGCCAGAAAGCAGTTCCAGCTGATGGAGCATTCAGGTCCATCTCAGGGTCAGGCGCCACCAAGGCGGTCGGGAACACCCAAGATGTTCTCCATCAAACCCTTCTACAAAAGCCTCAATTCTCCATATGTGGACAAGCCAGTGTCCTCTGTGACAAGACCTGTTTCGGTGTGTGGGCAAACAGGACAGCTTGAGGGTAACAATGCCCCTGTTGTCAAAGCGCAGAAAGTCTCCTGTACCTCAGAAGATGACAAAAGCACCCAGACTACCACTGCTGATACAGCAAGAGAGCTGCCATTCAGTGATAGCCCCAGAGCCAGACCAGCCTCAAAGCTGTGGGCAGAAGATGGAGAATTCATGAGTGCAAGAGCAGTCTTCACAATGGTGAAGGATGATGGACAGGGAATTTTAGACCACTTCCCAAAGTCAGGCAGCGCTTCTTCCCCTCCGGAGGAGCTTGACTCCGGTTTGGATGATTTGTCTGTTAGGTCTCAGGATACCACCATCTTAGAGACCCTTTCCAATGACTTCAGCATGGATAACATAAGTGACAGTGGTGCCTCGAATGAGACCATGAGTGCCCTGCAGGAAAGTTCACTGGCAGATTTCTCCCTGCCGCAGACGCCGCAGACCGACACTCCGGCAGAGAACAGGGCTGAAGGCATCTCCAAGTCTTTCAGTGACCCAGGCTGTGACTCACCCTCCTCTGCCTTGGCAGACTCCGTGCTGATGGATGACCAGCTGGAGTACCACGCTGGCCTGCTGGTTCAAAATGCCATCCAACAAGCCATAGCTGAGCAGGTGGATAACGGAAACTGTAAGGAAGAAGATATCCCATCAGAGAAAGATATGTCAGTCAAAGAGCAGCCAGCCACGACCGAGCCAGGTCCAGCCTCCAAGGAGCATCAGAACCCAATGTTTGAGCCACCCCAGGTGTCTTCACCAGTTCAAGAAAAAAGGGACACCATACCAAAGACTTCAAAAGAGGAAGACTCAGGACTCAGGGAAGGGAAGAGTTTGCAGCAGTCACCCGTGTACTCAGCCAGCCAGCCATTCCTTGTGGAGGAAGGCAAGCATGAAGTCAGCTATTTCAGCAAGTATTCAGAGGCAGCTGAGCTTAGGAGCACTGCCTCCATCCTGGCCACACAGGAGCCTGAAGTGACTGTGGGCCCTTTCAAGTTACGATCAAGGAAACAGAGAACTTTGTCAATGATAGAAGAAGAGATCAGAGCTGCCCAGGAACGAGAAGAGGAGCTGAAGAGGCAGCGGCAAGGTCTGCAAATGGCACCGAGCCCTGTTACAAAGAGTGCACCACCCATGCCCACCAGAACCGTGTCTTACAAAACTGCACCAGGTAAGAGCCCAAAGTGTCAGAGGGAAAGTGAGATGTGATTGAAGGGTCAGGTGTGCTTTAGTTTTACGTCATTTTTGAATTAAAACATTTTGCAGGGCGTGGAAGGGTCATGACTTCGTCTGCCTGGAAACTGCAGGCAAGAGGACTGCATGGGACAGCCATGCAGTTTGTGAGCACACCTATGGAAGGTTCTGGTTTTTCACAAAGGAAGTGCATCAGTACCTTAAGATGCTGATCATCATTACTAAACCCTGTTCTCTATTTGTCCCTCTGATACTGTAGCATGACGTGTCTGTCTCTGTGCTGCTCAGACCACCCACTGAAATCTAAGATTATCTCAAGGAAGGACAGCAGCAGCAGTTTTTACATCTGTATGGTTGTTTGAAAGACAAAGATACAAGGCTTTTCTCAACAGCCTTTCTGTTCTCTTGCACATCATTAAGGAAGTGCAAAGGTAGTGGAGATTTACAGATTTCGGGATTTTGAATCAGATTTCTTTTTCTGTGTATTTTGCTTTCTGTTTTAAGGTCTTTCTTGGCCTTAATGAACATCGTCTTGTAAAATGATCTCGAGCTGTGAGTTGCCATGTATTTCAACTGTGGTGTCATTCACTACATATACTCAGTAGAAATCCTCTTCTAACTGTGGTTTCTGGGTTCTTGTGGTGACATTCATTGCAATTGAGCATATCTCTCTCCCCCTTCCCCTTCTCAAGAAATAAAATCAAGCACTCATGCCTTTTTAATATAACACAGAAAAAAATATAAATAAACCAGA
>JAWWEU010000091.1:21293657-21304469 GCA_035583155.1 Acropternis orthonyx
GTCTTCTTGCTCTGCCTCACCACAGGTTGCCAAGCAGGGAGTTAGGCAGACCATGACTTGAGCAATTTGCAAGAGAACATTATTATTCCCCTTTCCCCACATCCCCCATTGTACTCTTACAGTCAGCACCTTACAATATCCAGAGGAGCCATATACTGCTTCTAAGGCTTAGTTTAAGTTCAGTTGACTTGTAATTTGTCACTTGATCATAGACCAGACATGAGCAGGGGAACAATGTTCAGACTTCAGAGGAATGTGAATTGCTGCTGTCTCCCTGTACTAGTTGGACTACATCACTGTATCAATAGGAAGCACTTGCTTCTTGTGAGGTAAGGCTAAAACAGAAACAAGACAGCAAAGGCTTCCTATTAAGCAAACATTTTAAGATGGGATTTATTTTTGTTATATGGACGCTTATAGTCAATGGGAAACTCAGTGAAACATTGGAACTGCTTTAGCAACTAAAATACAATGATAATGTACTTTACAAATCTCACACTATATATAAATTACCAAGGGACTGGTAATAATAGATGGGGTGGTATCTCATGATAAAGGAAAGGCAAGTTTATTTTTGGGAGGTAACCTCTGATGGAACACGGAAAATAAAATGCAAGAACTGCATTCATTGTAGCAGAAATACCTGACAGCGTATTGTATCTTGCATGGCTTTGAGGTTTTGCTTCTGAAAGTGAGGGGAAAATTGAAGATAAATGGCCTGAAGTGATTTTTTTTGGTCTGCCCCTACAGGGAATGAGAAGTTGAAAATTAAACAAAGTTATTCTAAAGGGAAAGATGGTAGAATATTGTATTTGAATACTAAGCCAAACACTGAGTGAAATTTTTAAGAGATTTTGCTTGTTTAAGCAACCAGGCTGGGGAACAAAAGATAAAAAAATGAAGTTTAAAAAAAAGCTTGTTTAATAATTAAACTCATCCTCATGAACATGCTGCTATATAGTGTGTAGGATGCTTATTCCCTGCATTGCAGAAGCATGTTGGTACACTAGACATGGCCAAGTCTTCACTGAGGTTGATTCTGCTGACAGGAGGGTAATTCCAGCTCCCTGTAAATTTCCACAGTAGAGAAAGCCTAAAATACTACAAGCCAGAAGTGCTGAGGTAAAAGACAATTGCAGTGTTATAAAGGTACTATTCCTGTCAAGGCTGTGTAGCACTGGGGACTCTGTCTGCTGGTTAGGCTGAATTCATCATCCTTACTGCCTCAAAGGACAGTGCTATAGTCCATCTCTGCTGGGATGTCTGGCTGAGACCAAGGGACTACGATTAGTTTGGGCAAAGTACCTCTGCTAATGGGAGCAAGGGGTGGCTTATCTGCCTTGAATTGAATGAAGTGAGGACCTACTTCTTTCTGGCACTCAGGACAAAAAATGGTGAAGCAAAGTGCCTGCAGAAGCCAGAGGCATGTAGTCTTCAAAAGCACTGGCTGTGCTGGGTTACAAACAGCAGGTACAAATGATAATAACTACATATTCATTGCATTACAGCACGGGCAGTGATGCTCTTTGCCCTCATCCCCTTACCAACCATAAGGTCCATGTTGTCCAAGCATGTCGAAGGATCATCCTATGGTAAGTATTTTAGTTACCTTACCAATCATAAAAATCTTCAAATCCCTTCATTCAGCCTGGAGCACAAAGAGAAAGGTAAGTTACTGCTGCAATCTGTGCTTTGCATGATAGTAACAGAACAGATGATACCACAAATGGGAAGGGAGGAGCAGAGAAACTTGCAGAACAAGATTGTCACATCCAATCTTCTTGTCCTTGGTTGCATCATCCTTTATCCACAGAATTTTCTGCACGTGCTTCTAAAGCTTACTTTCAGCATATAGGTCGAAGGCAGGGAAAATAATCGAGGTGCTGCTCAAAAACACAGTACTCCAGGGAAAACAAAGAGAAGCAGGACGTTGAGATGCAGCACTGTGATATTCACACCACTTACATTTGGCTGCTTTTACTTCCAGTTTTGGGAAGGATGGATTTCTTTCTTCGTTTTTCAGTTATGTTCTCTAAACATTTCACCAAGTGGTTGGCAATTTTTTCCTGTCAGATCATGACTTAACTACAAAGAATAAACTTTGCATTAAAATTGACCCTTGTTGGAACATAGCAGTAGGAATTCTTTTCCATTAGAAAATTTACCACAAAAGAGTAAAATGTATTTTACAACAGCGTATTGAAGGCTACCATTTTTACACCAGTGAGCTAGAATTAGACATGAGACATTTGCTCACATAGCACCACAGGGCCACAACTGCTTGTATGTCCTCCAAAAATGTTCCCACAGCCATCCTTCACATCCTTTTCCTTTCTGCCATAGGAACACAGCACTGCTGTGTAACCAGCTCATTCCTACTGCTTGTGCTCCCTCAATGTGCACTGTAGCAAAATCACCTACCTGCCACGAATAGCACAGCTCACAACCCAATTAATCATTATTATTAATCATAACATTGTTTTTAACCTCCACCATGAGCCATATGGGCTGCACCTGATGACAGAGCAGCCCTTGCCTTCTGGTAGCAGTCTCATCTCCTTAGCTGGTGGTTGCTGGTGCTTTGAGGCTAGAGAAGGCTACCAGAGCAGCAAGCTCAGCACACAGCCCTGACCTTGCTCCCAGTCTGCACATCCCAGCATGGCTGGGTTACTTCCCCCTCACCATTCACCATGACAGAAACACTCCAGAAAAAGTTGTCCTGAAGATGTTTCGCTCTCCAAGGTGGAAGGGAGCACTTACTGCGCAGTTTGTTGCTGCTCTTTTAAGCAGCTACCTTTACATCTAGGCTGTTTAAGCCGTTTTCCAGTTGGATCTTTTGTCCTAGGCCTAAAAGAAGGAAAAATCATTTATTTGTAGTCTAGAACTGAAGCAGATACAAGCTCATGCCATCTGGTGTTTGTGAAGCAACGACCACATTGTTCTTCCACACAGCTGTGACCCTGGATTTGTCAGGGAGGGACCACAGCTATCTTTTTAATCCTCAGTAACAAACTATGTTCTTGTTTTACAGGTAAGGTGTTTGTCCTGCTGCAGCTGTCTTTAGTCACCACGGGAGTAGTGACATCTACAGTCTACAACAAGATCTATCAAAACACACTGAACTGGTACAGCGGCTTCTGCTTCATCTTGTCTTTTCTAGTTGGCTGCCTGAGTCTCCTCCCTTTAAGGTAAGAAATAGGAAAGGCCTTGTTCAAAAGGACATGCTATTTTTTCCATGCTTCCTGATTCTACATCTAAAGTGTATAATAGAGGTGGGAAAAAATAAAATAAAAAATTGAATTTAAAAAGAAAAAAAATGGGAGAAACAAAGAAACTTGCAGAAATGAGTTGGCAAATATTCAGGAGATTCAAAGAACGGAAGTTGCAACATCTAGCCAGTGTGCTTTTTTATCTTGTTTAATGTAATATGAATAGCTGTAAGAGGAATATTTAGCAGAGTTTAAGAGCTGATAATCCCAGGAGACAAAGCATTCACACAAATGTAAGTGCTTGATGCTGTGAAAATAATAGTAAGTAGAATGAAGGAATAATTCTACACAAAGCAAAGTGTTATTTAAAAATTCCATTACAGATTACTTACTCATTGTGATAGAAAAGAATAAATTGAGTGTCCCTCAGGTTTTTCTTTCAAAAAGAAACCTTTACCACAGTGAAGGAAATAGTTACTTTTCTGATCCACTGAATTTGCCCAGTTGTACCACTACAGAGTGACTGAGAGGTACAATTTCAAGAACAAGTTTTAAGCACAAAACCAGCTTAATTTGAAGAGAGAAAGCTGAAATAGTATCTCCACCTACTTCTCCAGAATTTTTGAAGGATGTGTCTTCACATCTCACCTTGACTGTCATCTCCTCCCCAGAACCCTCCAGGTTGTTGCATTACTAGTGACAGCAAGATTCTTTCAGTATGAAGTGCATTGTGATAATGCCAATATTTATTCCATGCAACAACAGTATTTTCATTCCGATATAAGGCAGGTACTGGATAGGCTAATGTTTGACCCCAGGCAAAATTCTTACCCAGCTTTGACATCATTTTAAAAAATACAGTAGTACAAAGTCTAAAGGCACTATGTATATCCACTTCAGTGGTATCACTTGAAGAAAAGAAAAAGCAACACTGAAGAGAGCTCTTACATCACTACCTCTGTTTTATCCAGAATACCAAGGGCTTTCTGGGCTTGTGAACACATTTGATAACTGGTGTCAGCAGGACTACTCTAGTGTGGGGAAGGCTACTTCATGCTCATTCCCCTGGCTCTGCTTTCCTCCTTGTATCTTCCAAAATACTTGTTTCTTATGTATGCTCCTCTGTTTAACAGGGAGTCACTGCTTGCTACTCAAATGCTTTTTAACACTGGTTCCATATAGAAGTTAGTACCATTATCAGTCCAAACATGAGCTATCAGGACTTGAAGTCTGAAATGTGACAAACGGTGCAAATGTCATTGCTTGTACACAGGTGAGGCTGGTAGACCATTGAGAGGAATCACATTAACACTCAGCCAGCTTCAGACACCCCAACAAAGTTTAACATACAGATGGGGAGAAATCAAACTGCAGTTTGAGAAAGTAGTTTGCTAACTTCCTTACAACCTGTATTTTTCTTTTTCTTTATAGCTTTGTGGCCATCAAACAACATTCAACCACTGGCTCCCTTCAGATTCTGACTGAGTGAGAGTGGCATCTTTTGGTCATTATCAATTCTCTGAGCTACCAAAGTGGAAGGTTTGCCAAGCATTAGTCCCCACAGTTACCAACATTACAGGAAGCATATAATGTGCATTTCCATTTTACAGCACACCACAGCATCTCAGCCACTAAACTCACCCAGGAAAAGGAACTTTCCTTGTTATTCTGCAGTACTTCATCTTGCAGAGTATGCACATTGGCTATCGCACACGAGCAGTCCTCAGATCATTCTGCTTTTCTGCGAGGCTGGTTAGCAACAGTGCAGAGAGACAACAATATAGCATAGAAATGAAAACTGAGTTTCTAGTCACATCATTCAGTATGGAAAGGGAAAACAGAGGATCAGTTTTCTTTTAGTTCCTTCTTGTCTGTTCCTTCAGAAACATCAGGACAGTTCTTTGGCTGATGCAAAAGGGGGCTGCAAGTCACATGCCATGTGCACATGGCCATTGGTAGGACACACCAGCTCTCTGAGTGCTGCAGAACATGTAATTAGCACAGATAATTAACGTTACATAGAAGACCATTAAGTACAGAAATACCAGTATAAAAATATGTAAGTCAATACACTTTTAGTAATTCCTACAATAAAACACTCCTGAACAGATGTTCACGCCTCTGACTTCTGGGAGATTGTCCCACTGTCCCTGGGTCACTGTCACTAAGGGACTAAGACTCAAGTGCCAAGGCTGGTGTTTCAGCTCACACCACCAGGATGTGCTACTCCTGTAACATGTTAAAAACAAGTAAGCACAGCACACTACTCTACAGGCTTGATGGAGGTGTAGGGGTGCTGACAGCAGATAAATCCAAATATGAATCAAAAGTCTGGCATGCCTCACAAGGATGTGTCCGCTTACATGGTAACTGAACTAGGAAGGATTAAGTGGCTTCCAAGGTCCTGGATTAAGCAAAGGGAAGATAAAAACCCTTCAATAACTGAAATAATCTGGAGGCAAATAAGGCAGCTTCAGTTTGATCCAGGGCTGTTCACTATGCAACCCCATGTTCTGAGGAAGTTGCTGCTGCCTGGTTGCTCCCCACACACGCTTGTAATCTTTCCTCACCTTCATGCTTCACTTTCAGTACCAGAAGTAATGCAGCAACAGATGACTTCTAGTTAAACCAACCGTGGAACAAGATTTAAGGGAACAGGTATTTCCGCAGTAAGAGAGTGAGCTGCTCAACAAAATAAGTATACACATAATTTCAGTGATGAAGGCTGCAAAAATGAAACTTTATTCTAAGTAAAGGAGTCCTCTTTTAATACATTTATTGGTCCATTCCATTAAATTAATTGAGGTAAACAAATGATGCATTTTAAAAAAATGTACACACTAATAGAGAGTTACAAACAGTTTTACCTCAAAATGTTTTTCTCCATCAATACTAGTTCCATAGTAAACAATGCACAAAGTATATTTATACAGAGATATATGAAAGAGTATAGAAGAAACATGCCAGCACCAGAAGGCAAGACAACATTTCGTAGCCTGCGGGTCTGAGCAAGAGCACAGTTGCCAGATTTGGTCAAGTGCAGGAAACAAAAGCCTCCTTCCCATTTCTACATTGTGTACTAGCTAATTCACACAGAGACAAGTCTTTTCACAGCTTTTATTTTGTTTTTTAATAGTATGAACGGTGACTCTAGTTCTGGTGAATGAATTTACAGAGTTTGAAATCAGACAAGTCTGGACAATGAGCCAGCACCATTTTGGTCCCCAGCACTGACACCTTCAGCACAATGTGTGAGACTTACCTTCCATCTGCATGGCCCAGCTCTCCAGACCTTAACAAGGGACAGAGGGATTCAGGCACAGAGGAAATGAGAACAAGGGTGGTGCTTCTTTATTTTGTGTACTACAGACAAAAGCCCTTTGGCTCTTTGTTGTTGTAAGACTGTCAGCAACCTGTCTCCCCATGCAGGGCAAACGTGGCACTGGCCCCAACCCTACTGCTTGATCTGAAGGTATGGATACATATTCCAGCAGCAGTAGAGTTGGCTTCAAAGCACAGAGTACCAAGACCTTCAAAGTAGTCTAGGACAGCCACTAGCCTTTATTGTTTCAGCACGTCACTTACATAAGAGTGATCTACTTCTACCTCTTTGGAAAGTGCATTATTTTCTGCACAAATACTGTGCCTTAGGCATGCAAACTTAAAACTTCTCCAGTTCAGTACTAAGTACTTGTACAAGTCAGATACCTCAGCAAGACTTCAAAGTGCTAAGCACAGAATTAAGCATTGCCATTCTAGTCTGTAAAATTAGTTAAACAGCACTCCCAGAAAGTTTTAAATGCAACATTCAGTCTGCCAGAAGGCAAGTTCATTCCCATGATTCCCAATTTTGCTTCACAAAACAAAAATAATCTGACAAGTAGTAGCAACTCCCCTATCTTAAAAAAAAAAAAAAAAGTCCCCATTTCCCTATGTATTGGTTGTTATAGTAAAAGTTAATATACCAGAGGAAAGACTGTTCTACCTTCAGAATTTAAGATGACTGAACATCTAAAGAGCTAGTTTAGTCTACACAATTTTGCTCAGGGGTTATCAGCACCAGGATTTCGAACAGTATGCAATATTAATCATTATCATATCCAGTTAAATTGTGCAAGTTTTAACAAAAGCATAGCTCCTGTTAAAACACTGAACAGTCCCTGCTGGTCCAAGAGGAATTTTTCCTGCTGGCACCCTTAGGGCTGACACCTGAAGCAAAATACATCATGAACAGGCTATGCAGAGCCACTGCTGTAAGGCTAGTGCACAATACTTTCAAAGAACTGTCTCTGCCGCTCATGCCTTGTGGATGTTTCTTTCTACTTATCCCTCTACTTTTATCTTTAGCACAAGTGTTCGTGCAAGAAAAATCCAAGTGGACTTCAGTGAAGAATCCATAGTTTATTCTTTAATACAACTCCCATCAGAATAGTTTGTGTCTTTAGGGCTACACCTATTAGCTTTTCATTTTTCAATATGTACCTGAAAAAGCCATGATGTTTTAACATCTGCATTTATTGCAAGATTTAGTGCCTGGTAAAGATACACATGAAAAACGCACGGTCCATAAATGAGCACAGGAACAAGTGCTTGCTTAATTGTGCTGATGCCACTTAAGAAATGCACACCCCCACCCCAAATTAGACAATAACCACTAGGACAGCAGTGAATTATGCATCCCCCGAGAGGGACTTTGGCCTGGCTACGGATTATGAGGAAAACTGGGCTGATTCAAGGACTGCTGAAGAAACCATATTTTACATATGTTTGCAAAAAGGGTGCCAACTACTTTTGATGTCATTTTGGTGCATGTGAAGAGGGTCATCTAAGTGCCTTAACACTCAAGAAGTTACTCAAAGATGAAACTCCTGCACTACTTCTGCTTCCCTTTACCATCACTTCTTACTTCTCTCACAAATGTTTGGGCCATCCAAAGTAAAGACTCATATCCTGTAATAATTACAGGATAACATGTCATGAATTTCACTAACAGTTCAGGTCTCAACCTCTAACTAACAGCAGTTACATGATGCTTTACAAGTGTCGCTCTGTACGTCCTACAGGAATTCCCTGCAACTTTTGTGCTTCTCCCAACTGGCATGTTTGGCTGCCCCAAACATCACAGTCAGGATCGTGCCCAAACATCACAGCCTCTCCCACAGTTACCTAGTGATTTACAACAGCTCTTCATAAAAAGATGCCACTCCATAGCTCATAGGAGTTGAGATCCACCACTACACACCCTTCTTACAATGCAGCAATTCTTCCAGAGGACTTCTCCTTTGAATGTGAAGTTTTACTTCCCTTGTATAAGCTCAAGAGGTTTTGGTGTTTCAGACCACATAATATATCCTGCTTGAGGTGCATGTTCCAGCCTCTCCTCCAAATTAATTTGCAGTTGCCACCACACAGATACATCCTCCAACAGGGAAGTGCAAAGTGTGCCTGTCTTTCCAGCAGCTTTGCCAGAAAGGGATTTGTCTGAAATCAAAACATGCTTTGGATGAGGACTAGTTTAAAAACCATACCACAGAATCAACGGCATTAGATGGAATAAAATTCATCCTGATCTTCAACAGCTCCTGCCTCAACCGTTACATGTTCATTTGAACTTCACTTCACTTGGTACTCTCCACTGCTCATTATGCTTCTCATGAACAGCTGTGATGTTAATTGCTAAATTTCCCAGAACCAACATCCACTTCAGTCTGACATAAAACTACGTGGGAACAGGACATCGGTGTTGTAAGGCATCAGATGAAACCACCTGTAGGAAAAACCCACCATCCTTTCTGCTCATCTTTTGCTGGTTGTTTTCTTCATTTTTAAACGAGATGGAGGGAAGACTGACTAAATATTAGTTCAAATTATATTTTGCTTGACTCCCGGTGATGTTGTAGAGTCAACTACAAAATTCCATTTACCACACAGGAACCAACTCCAAAAGCATGTTCATCTCTGTTTGTGGAAAACAGGGAAGACTGTAATGCTGAAGGTCAGACTGTTAGATAGGTATGCAAGTGCTTATTATAGAAGGAAAGACTGCTTCAAGATGATCCCCTTAAGTACTTCCCTTGAACAAAAAGAGTAGTCTGTTATTCTGAATTTAACAACTTAAAGCAGAGTTTTCATTTACACCAAATAATTGTACGTTGACAAACAGTTTAAAAGAAGGATAGTTTGTTTAGTACCACACAGTTGTCAGTGAAGGCTGAATCAAAAAGGAAGACTTCTTCAAATGTTTTAAATTTGACTTTTTCACACAGAGAGCACCATGTCAGTAGCTTGACAGCTACCACAGTACTACAGTAACTCATCTTGGGAGTTGCTATAAAGCCACCAAGCTGAGTAGGGTGGCTGTAGCTTCACTTGGTGTTTATGAAGGGATAAATTCCAAACCAGACTAGTACCTGCTAGGCTCTCACAGGAAAACACAGAAGTTGCACATACTCAATTACTGCTCAGATTCTTTGAAAGAATGTTGCCAGAGATCAAGCAATCACTCAAATTTAGCAGTAAGCACTGAGTTATTTATTGCCCCAAATCTCAATATTACACTGACATAAGCCCTCACTTAGGATGGTTAATAAGTATTTATCTGCATGCTGTTAAACCAATATTCTAGGACCCTGGGAATCACACCAGCATTCCTAAGGCCACTAACACCAAATGGGCATGTACTTGTGGTTGGACTGCAAGAGAAAGGAGAAAAAAGGGACTTGCAGAAGCAGTTAAATTTCTAAAGGCCAATAAAAATGACTAAGAAAATAGATCTGTACCAAAAGTAGTCTTAAAATACTTGCTGCACGGTTCAGCAGAGACAAGTATGAACACTATGTGTACCTAATAGGGTACCCATCTACCCCCCACCAACCCATTTAAGGCAAGTTTCACACACACTGATGCTTGGTAGAAGGAAGCATTTGACACTTTTCGGCTTTTGGCTTCTGCAAAAAAACACATGGGGAGAGGAAGCAAATTTCTGCCTTTACTACAGCAGGCATCTTAAGTGACCAAGCCTAAAGTGGCTCTAGTGAAAACCATATTTAAAGCGTGGCCTAAGAGAATTGCACCATGCACCTTCTGGAGTTAGCTTTAGAAAAGTTAAAGACTGGTACTTCCTCCACCATCCCCGTAACACTTGAAAGGCCGCTGTTCAGCTCATTCCCACAGCCAGGCTGACTCCAATCCCCAAGTCAATCACAAGTACACTTCAGACAACTGACATTACTTCATAATCACCAAGGTAAACAAAGATACTTAAGTATGAACCAACAGCATGCCACACTCACAAAAACCACAGTTCATGCACCACAGGCTACCTGCAGGTGGTGTTGGTATGTTCTGTCTAAGACCAAACTAACTCCCAGACAGCAAAGTCTCCAGAGACCATTACCCAGACAGAGCATATGGGTGGTAGCAAATCAGCAAATACTCTTTCCCAACCTTTCCCTGTCCATTCAAAAAAAAAAGTGTAAGAATTGGTTAGGGAGTACTGTATCACAGAAATTTTTTTTTTTCTTTAGCAAACAAAACAGAATGGTAATAAAGATGTCATTTGGCACCTTGCAGTAGAGTTTTATTTTCATCTTTTTAGTGTTCC
>JAWWEU010000091.1:21308421-21326412 GCA_035583155.1 Acropternis orthonyx
TCACTCTGCTACAACTCCAAAGTTCTTCTGTAGGCTTCAGACAAGAATTACCAAGCCTGTGGCTGGAAGGTTTAGAAGATTTGCCCCTCAAGGCAAGTATGCCTTGCATCTTAAGTACTCTGCTATCTTAATGGGAAAGGCTAGTCTATCAAAAGAAAAATTCATGAAGTTTGGAAACAAAACCACATAAGATTTCCAAACCCATCAAGTTAGTTTCTAAGCACTAACCAGCCTGCTGCTGCTTCTTCCAGGATCTGAAATTACAATGAAGCTATACAAAAATCTGTTCTTTCTCACAGCTAGTTCTTCTGCAGGTCAGGCTGAGAGGGCTGTACAAGTTTAGAGTTACAGCAATTAACTCCAGCAAGTCTCTATAGGCACCCTCATGATCCTCCTCATCCACTCTGCATGAAAGTAGGGTCTGCACATGCAGCAGTCCTATCTAGGAGGGCCTTTCCTTACAAAACTGGAGCTTCCCAAAACATAATTTGCAATTCAGTAGTTGAAACAAAATTTTAAGTTAATTAACAGCTTTTAAGCACTTTATGTCTCATGCAAAGACATCAATGCTGATATTTTTATCTGCTTTTACCAGCAGAGACACTAAATATTAGCTAGCAAGTAACAACTGGGCAGAAAGCAGATTGGAGTTTGGGGGAAGTTGCTACTTTCTTACTGATGTCTGTTCTCACTACTGGAATATCTCAAAAACCCCTCAAACCACAAAACCAAAGTGACAACCAGTTCAAACTCCAATATGCTCTTGAATGACCCATGACTATTTTACTGAACCAATTTCAACTTATGAGACATGTATATGCAGGCAAGAACTGAGCATAAAGTTGTATATTCAGGAGTCTGGTCACCTTGCTATATGATAAGAAGTTCTGCACATAAATTTAAACCTCTTCACATTGATTCTGTTCTCTTAAAAAAACTAAGTGAGTCTCACATCAGTAATTTAATGTGGTCACGTACAGATGGTATGCCCACTTTAAAATTCCCCCAGAGCATCATTACCAAGTAACAAACGGCCCTGAAGGAGAACAAATTCAGCATTTATTAGACAATAATCTTTGCATATGCTATTTCTACCTTCCTAATTCTCTGGAAACCGATACTGCTACAAGGCTTTTTTTTCCTCTTGCAAATACATATGGTCACCTTCCACTTCAAGCTGTGCTCTGCCATATTTCCTGTTCCCGCAGACCACCACACCTCAAATCCTTGAGGCACACAGAATAAATTAGGTCATCAGAGGCAAATTTCATCTCACCGAGAGATGAAATCATACCTGTCCTTCACTGCATCAGTTGGACTGCTGCAAAATCAGCTTCACATGGGTTAGAAGTGAGTAAGCACCATTTCAGCACTGTACTTGCTAGAAACTGAAAGGCTGGAGACTGCACTAGTGCCGTGATGCTGCCACTAAACACCACACACACCACACTTTTGGTGTAAGCTCCAGCTTTCTGAGCAGTACTTCCTGACAGGCACTTACAGTAGCCCTGCAAGCCTTCTGCATTTATAAGCCACTGAGCTCTAAGCAGACGAACTCAATGCAAGAATGACCTAATGACACCTGCAGAGCTTTTTAATGCCAAACTGAGTATGTGCACAGCGAGGCCCGGAATGCCCTCTAGTGGAAGAGATTACCAAGTAGCCATAGGTTCTTCTTTCAGGATCGAAACAGGCTTTTTTTCCCATAAGGTTTCATCTGGGGTTTTGTTACATAATTTCTACCACATCAGCAAGTATGCCGCAAGGAACACAAACGCCACTCCACAATTGCAGCTCATGACCCTCTGCTTGCTTCCAGTTTCCAGCAAGTCACAGCCGGGAGACCACACTGAATATAAGATATGCTGCTGGCACAGCTCTGAGCTACCAGCTCCTACGGACAAGGACAATTTCTCCAGGTGGAAAGGATCTGAAAACTGCAAGAAATATTTTATGAACATGCTATGTAGTTTGTTCAACTTAATCTTGTAAATGATGCAAACTACTTATGTTTACAAAACAGGTACAAGGAGTTGCCGAAAAATATTCTTATACTCTGGAGGACATAAAAGTATCCAAAAATTCTTAAGACAGCTATATAAGTGCTGCACTCTACACAATAGTCCCACTGAGATACGAAATCCAAAGCCCTTTTAACAGATGAGAGATTAGCAAAGTTCAGTAATTCCACAACAACAAGACCTTGATAAAGTCAAGCACCTGAAAACCTCAAATGGCTTGCTGGATATGCTAAATTTAATTCCCTCCATCCTAGACACAACTTGTTAGAACACCTGCTTATACAAAGCTACACTGAGGAAATAGAGTACATACCACAGCAGCCAGCAGTGGGGCAGGCAAAAGACCAAAATAAAAGAACACTGTAAAACACCTAATACACCACTATTTGTAGTTTGTGATAGACACAAGATCAGAAAAATACTAGTCTGCATTTCTATGCTCTCATCTTCTTCAGCTTCTTAGATTCAAAAATATTACATGAACCTCCTGTAAGATTATTGTACAGTAGTCCTAATACTGGAAAGTCATCCACTAGTTATTCACACAATTATAAGGAGAACCAAAAACCTCAAAGCAGAGGAAGGGAAGCATCACACAGGTAGAGTTCCCTAGCAGAAGCGGCAAACTATGGAATCTTCCACAGTCAAAACTGGTGTTCTAGAATAATGGAAGTCCACAGTGCCAGGGATAGGATCTTAACTCAGCTAGCTGACACACTGCTAAGTCACCAGGGACTGTTCTACCACTGCTTCAGTCCCTGTCACTGAACACTCCACTAGATTGCTGGTCATTGTTTAAGGGTTACAGAGTCATCCGACTCTGAATTGTGCGAGATCAGTAGTACAGAAGTTGCTAAACAAATTATATATATTCATACCTAAGTCTTTATTTCACACCAGTTTGACAACAACAAACTTCTGCTCCACCAGAAACCGCATATATTGCAAAGAAGCTACCAGACACAGAAAAGCAAGTTCTGCTTCTCCATTCTTCCCAGGAAGTAGTGTAAGTGTAAACTGTTTTTGTAGAGTAAGTTGATGTGCTAACCTTTGGACGGTCTTCCTTTTTCAAGGCTACTGCTTCCAGTTTTGCTTCATACTCTGCTTGAACTTGGTCTCTCTTCTTCAACACGTTCTATGACCAAGAAAAAAAGACAGCCATGAAAGAGATTCTCTTGTTCCTTCCCCGAGCCTGAAAGAAACTCCAAAGTGATATAGCTTAAGTGTCAGTTCAGTCCAAAGTCAGACTCTCAGATTTACTTTGTCCTATTTTACTGTATTTAGGGAGTAGCTTTTAATAACAAGAGTACTTGCTCTCCAGGCGCTGGTCAGGTCTGATAAAATTCAACAACTGGACAAGCTGAAGGCATGCAAGATAGAAGCTGTCATGAAACCATTAATATAACACTAAGTACATTTAATTCATCAGTTGACCTCTTATTACCATGAGTAGGATATAAACAAAAGCATCAAAGCTGACAAAGACTAGTGCAAAGCTTTTGATATCCTCAAGCACCAGACAGATAACAGTGTTAGCGAAGAGGCAGGAAAACCACCACAGCAGCCATTACACCTCCCTTTTCATTTACAAAGACTCTTCAGAATCTATTATAGCAAGCTGTAACATTCTCACATTAGAAAAAAAGTCAGCTTTTATTTTAGATCAGTTTGAGGGGTTTGGTAGTTGGTTTAATAATAATAAAAAAAATTCTGAAAAGCACAATTTACATGAAAAGCAATGAACTGCCCAAGTGAGTTTCACAAGCAGTAAACATTCTCTTGACAAAGCATTTTCAGAATAGAGAGCCAATGATGCTACCCTCAGCTTGTACTACATCCACAAGACAAGAGCTCCACTAAGGTCATGCTGGAGTCTTCTAATTTCAAAACAACCACAAGAATTAGTAATTTTAAGAATAAATAACTAAAAATAAGCAATTTTGTATCTGCAAAAGCAGGTGACATACTACTTCAGTCTTCACAAAGAAACAACTAGTTACTTTTAATCACTCAATTGATGCAAAGTTATTAATGAAAAATGCTCAGCGGGAAGTCAGCCAACACTCACTGCTGAGGGCACCCATAAATGTGACATTCTCTTGTAGCTAACTTGGCCAACTCATGCTCTGAGTCTCTCCTGTTGCCACCTAGAAGGAATTATCCCATTAGGACAAAGTGGTAACTAATCATTTTAATGGTTTCAGACAAGGCTAGTAAACTACAACTAGCCATGTGCACTGCTCCCTCCAGAAATCTGTTTTCAAAAGAGTAGTCAGAGCTCTAAGAGGCAGTCTAGCTAAGATCTGTTTCTTAATTAAAGATATATAAAGCCTGTATCTACTTATCATCATCTTCCCTCTCCTCCCTCTTAGGGCAGGAACAGATCAACCGTGCAGTTGCTCTAGAGTAGAGATAGGAGTGTTGCAATCAATATTCTTACAAACATCAGTCTATGATAAATGGGCATGGTGCCCCATCCACGAAGTTACTATTAGTTTGGGCAATAAAAAGAGGGCAAATCTGAAAAATTCACCTTCAACCCTTTAGCTCTCCATTTTGTCCCCAAAGGGATGATCCAACAAGCACGCCATTGAGTTTGCCTGAAAAACCACAACATTCTCCTTCTTTCTGGAATCTGTGCAACTATGTGGGATGGCCTTTAAGTGACTGAAGTTACTAATGCAACAAAAGTCTGAATTTAACAGGTATTTCTAGTTTGTAGTGCCTCTTGAACCTGAACCCACTGAAATTTCTTCTCTGAAAATAACCACCTCCACCAACTGCATTCTGCCTTTAGAAGTTACAGGCAAGCTGGGTTCAAAGGACAGGTGTTTTGTTTCTTCAGTGTTTAAGTCCATCCACCATTGACAACATGCTTCTGAAAAGAGTTTTAAATATCCTGACCTGTAAGTGTTGAGAAAAAAATAATCCTCCCTTTCTTCTTTTCCTCTGGCACTTCCAGGCAATCTCCTCTCAGTTGTAGATCAATGCACTAACACTTAGCAGCAGTTATGAAAAGCTCTGCATCAAGTATCCCCAAACTTAGCACAGCCCATGCAATACTTCCACTAGTTAAGGCCTCACTTAGAAAGAAAAAATTGTTTAAAAATAAAAAGAAGAAACCAACACCAAACAGAAAAAAACTCATCCAGCACACTTCAGTTATTTCAAGACAGAACTAAACCACTTGTCCCTGAACAAGAAAGACTTACCTTGGTTTCAGCAAGGCAGGCCCTTCTCCATTTTGTATTTAGTTGTAACATTCCACCTTGGCCCATATTTCTAAAGAGCTTCAGGAGTTTGAAATTTAAGAAAGGAGGTTGATGGCAATTTAATATCAGCACTCAATTATGTACAGCAGAGTTCATCCTCTGCACATGCGTCCCTGGGGAACATCGATGTGCATCAGAAAATGTGGTACCACCTTTAACAAGGGCCTCACTGCAGCAGGACTTGAGACATCATCTTGCCATGTCACAGAATCGTAGAATACCAGGTTGGAAGGAATCTCAACAATCATCTGTCCAACCATTCTTGGCAGAAGTAGTCTAGACAAGATGGCTCAGCACCCTGTCCCACTAGACCTTAAAAGTGTTGGGGAATCTACCATTTCCCTGGGGAGATTATTCCAAAAGCATGTTGTTCTCATGGTGAAAATTCTCCTTCTGTGTTAAATCAGAATGTTCCTGGGAGTAACTTGTACACATTAACTCTGCCTTTTCCATGGGACTTCTATCACCTTGGTAGTCACTTCCTAAATACTGGAACATGGTGGTAAGATATGCCCTAAGCTTTCTTTTCTCGAGGCTGATCAAACTCAGCTCTCTCAGCCTTTCCTCACATGGCAGGCTTCCCAGTCACTTGGTCATCTTTGTGGCCCTTCTCTGGACCCTCTTCAACTTATTGACATTATTTTTTTTTGGTACCGCATGGGCAAAAACTGAACACAGTATTCCAGGTATGGCCTGAGAAGTACTGAGTAGAGTGAGTAAGTTGGAAAAGGTCTCTCCTAGACACTGCCGGCACACATTTTGTCTCAAGCCAAAAGCACCAGCCTCTCCCCACTTATGCAAATCTTTTAAACAAACTCAGAGACAGGGTTTCCAATATTTGATTCAACCAGAACTACCGGGCTTTGCCCCCATATGTTCCGTTCCTTCAGTCTGTCCCCCTCAGGTACAACAGTGCTCCTGAAGACACTGAGGTATCTTCATCTCTAAGCTGGCAGTTCTTACTCTGAGGGACATTCAGACATTGCTCTACAGATCACGCTCCCATACCTACAGCAGAGCTGCAGTGTGCAACAGAGAGAAAGCTATCAAGACTTCACTGAACTTCTGGTACCTAAAGACTTACCTTCCATCAAGTACCCTGTCCAAAAGATGTACCCTGAAAGACCAAAACAGACTTTCATTTCACAGCAGCAGATGAAGAGGACTGCACTACTAGTGAAATGGACAGCTCTCTCACCAGAAAGCCTTCTGCACTCCAAACATTACTCCTTTACAGTTACTTACTTGGTGTTAGGGATTCTGCAAAGACAGTTCAGTAGCTGCTCACTGCAGAAGCAGCAACAGACTGGTATTTTCTAGCAGAATAAAAATGTACTTTGTAGAATCTGAGAAAGTTCAGTTTTGCTATTTGAGAAGCAAGGAAAATAGGAACAGCCTGTCTTGCTAACAATAATATCTATTCTTGATTTTCAAATTTTCAGACAGAGTAAAGCTAGTAAGATGCCCAAGCCAGACATTAAATAGCATAATCCTTTAGGGCACTAGAAAGTCAAGGCAACAGTCTAAAAAGTTTAAGCTAAAAAGCAAGGGTTTCTTTAGCTGAAGAGCAACTTTAGGCAGTTAAGCACCACTTACCACCGTCAAACTACCTGCTGGCTTTTTAAAGCCCTTTTAGAATGACATTGGCTCCAAGTCAACAGGTAACTAGATTCAAGTCTTTAATGCCACTTTGCCAGTGGAAAGTGGTGCTTAACTGCCTGAAGTACTCTTCAGCTATGGAAACCTCTGCTTTTTAGCTTTAAAAAAATTCCCTTTCTACACTTGTGAAAAGCACGTCTCACAGATCAGCTTGACCCTTCAGATGCCAGCTTTGGTAGGCCAAGGCACTTTTAGCATCAAAAGCCAGATGTTCTGAGTTAAAAAATTTAATCACTAGACTCGTGGTTTGTTTATTTGTAAGCACACCACACCCACCTCCACTTCTCAAATTCCCAACATCCTGAGACAAGACTTCCTACAGCTCACAGTTTTTCAGCAATACATGGTTGTCAATAGGCCCACAAAGAAAATACATCTTGGTTACACTGGGGTTAATACTACGATGACAAAAGCAAAGAGTATACTTGGGGAATTAGTGCAGAGCCTTCTGCAGGAATACTTCAGCCACACAGGAGACGTACACCTAACCACCTGAAGATGGGAAAGGAAACCTGCAAGTAATCTGTTTCAATTCTCATTTTGAGAAGTATAGGATGAGATTAAGATGCAGAAGCACTACCATGTTCAGACTATGTTTACAAGATCTGCAAAGGAGTGCATATCACAGACCTGTAACAGTTGTTCCAAGTGGAAAGTCTTCAGAAGGAACTCATCTGTTAGAACCCTATACAGAGACTGCTAACACAAACTGTACCATGGGCACATGGTGAAAAGTTCTAATGGATCAGCTGAAGTCTTTGGTTTCAATTCTCAGTGCAGGTTACTCAGTAATTCTTTTCCCCATTCAAAGTGATTGATTACCAATGCTCTTTAACTTGAAGGATAAGATAAAACCCACACTGAAGTAGGTTTTATTACTTCTGCATAAGCAGTAAAATATAAAATTCTTAAGAGGGACTATGAGTCACAGAATAGCATCTTTAAGCAGTTACTTGGTATGCAGAACTTTACAACAGACACATCCTGTCTAGGGTATGGGGATGACAGAGGAAGCAGTCTGTCATGGTTCTAAAAGATCACAGATCACAGAATACTCTGCTACATACAAGTGACAGAAGCTGTTAATGCTATCTATTCTGTAGGGCCAGGCACCGACCCTGTAGTGAAGAGCTGAGGCACAACTGACTTTCTATCAATTCGAAGAAAGATTCTAGGCAGCCACAGGATGTCTCCTATAGAGTACTACCTGACACTCTGATGAGGGAGCAACTCTCCAGCACCCTGTGTGCATCCTTGCAATACTGACTTTAGCTTGACTTAATAGCAGAGCAGGCCAATCACGATACTCAGGCCCTGCCCTGCTATTAAACATACCTCATTTTTTTTGACTATGAAAACATCTTCCTACTTAATGTATTATTTACTTCCCCACTTTTTCCACTACCAGCATTTCTCACTATTAAAAAGAATGAACTTGCTGATGTATCATTCCAGGCAAAGACAATGACAGTATTTTCTGCCATAGGGCTCTCTTTACCTTCATTGACTCGGCATACAATATATATTCCCGAAGCACAGGCAGAAATTCTTCTGTCATGTCTTCACTGAGTTCTTCAAGAGCTGTGCAGCAATTCCCAATGCAGGCAGACACCCCTTCCAGTGGCTCTGACAGCTCAACCTCCAGCCCTCCCCAGGTTGAATAAACAGGCCCATACTCTCGTAGTTCCACCAAGTATTCTGTAAGAAGCAGATGGAAAAGTAGATTAACAGAGTAAGAGGAAGGCAAAGACGTGCAAACACTGATACCAAACAGGAGTACAAGGGGTCCTGAGACCTCCAACTCAGTTTCAGAGAAGGCGTGTTGGGGGTGGATCTAGGGAGTTTCTGGGGATGGACAATTATTAGATTGGATGTAATCTTTAGATAGGATAATTAAGTAGTGTTATAAAATTGGTAAGACCCCTATGCTAAAAAAGCTCTACTCAGAGCTCAGCTGAGCTCAGCTCAGAGCCCAGCTGGTCTGGTGCTCATCAGCTCGACTCCAGCGTGCATCCATGCACTAAGGAGCAAGGGGCTCTCTCTCTTACCCCCTTGGTGTGAGCCATGAAGAACAAGTCCTGCTTGAGGTACACAAGGATGGTACTGGGGGAAGGGCACATGTCTCTCTCTGTATGCTTCTATACCTTGTACCTCTAAAACCCTGTAAGCAAAGAACTCCTCTCTACCTTAACCAGATAATGCTGTCTTGGAAAGTTTTTCCCTAGAATATTAAGCAACATTTGCAGTAGCCGAAGTCAGTTTTTTAAATATACGTCAAAATTGGTTTTGCTAAGACATGTCTGTAAAGGTTATCTTTGCCTAGGAGTTCCATCTGTACTCTTCCAGGTGGAATCTACAGATTTTTCCACCTTGCAAAAGTCTTTCAAAAAATAACTCTAATAAAACAGTACACTGGTACAAAAAAAAGCGGAGCTAATACAAGATGCTGTGTTAGGCTTTGGGCCTGTTTTTTAAATCTGGAAGGGGCACTAGATTTTGCTCTGTTCGTGACTTATTACAGACCAGAATCACCAAAGCAAATTGTCTTGATCATGCTATCAACCAGAATAAAACACAGAACATTCAGACTGAAGCACTATGATAAAGCACCTTGTGTCCTTACCCAACTGTTCCTTGATGATCCGTTGTGCTATTCTGTCAATGGTACCAAGCTTTAGAGAAAATGTGTCTAGATAATCCCCAATGGCTGCAAACTCCAGTGGTCGACTTCTTAATTTGTAGCCTCCTGTAACGTATTTGACAGACTCCCCGACCTTTGACAGCAATGCCATTCCTTGTTTTTTGTACGCATTAAGATCCTGGGAATTAAAAAACAAAATGAAACAAACCCAAAACAAACAAACAAAACACATTTATAAAGATTTCACTTGCATGTTGGAAGATTAATACAATGAAGGATACTTTCCAGTCAAGATCAAATCTTGTGAAGGCAAGAGATTACACATGACGTGTAGCCTTCGACAAAGACTCGCTTTGTACGAGCTGTACAGCTGAGCACAGCCTCAAAACTACCCCCAGATGGAGATAAACTATCCAGAAGAATGGTATGAAGTACATTATAAATAACTAAGTCGTTCACCTTTGCACAGGTTGAGACTTTCCCATGTTCCTTTACTGTCACATTAACAGCTCTGGTTCCACCAAAACAGCTCATATCATTCATCTGCACATACTTCTCAGTTATAGTCCACAATACGAGCACTGCACAGATGCACCAGCTGGCTCTGATGACCTAGTGCAGAGCTATGTATTGCGTGCCTATTCGGTAAGCAACCTCCTCACACCAGCTGTGCGGCCAGAGACGAAGCAGGTAGAGACTGTATACACAAAAAGTTCAGCACAGGGAGACTGGCACAACTTTTCTGCAAGACAGACTACAGCTCAGGCAGGGCCAGATGTAGCTATTTAGCCTGCACAGAAATCCAAGCTTCCTTGTCACCACTTTACGTATTTGCACAAACCAACATGCAGATAACCTATGTTAACATGGTTGTTTGCCTACAGTATTCAAGGGATTTCACCGTAACAGTACATCAGAAAAAAAATGGTTTTAGTCAGCCAAAACGCTGTTCATGTTGCATTTTACTTGTTCCAGCAGGGGTCAGTATTGAACATCTCAAAACAGCTGTAACTAGGTTGTCCTATACAACCTGAGGAAGAGATGTGCTCAAACCAAGCAGACCTGTAGAGGTCAAGAATTCAGACATGTTATTATGGACTAGACTAGAAGCTTAATTGTTCTTTAAAAAAATAACAAACAAAAAACCACACCAAAACTCAAACAAAACTAGTACCCATCTTCAAAACATGTATTATGGTATTCTTTACAAATATTTAACGTAAGTCAAATATAAGTCTAATTAAGAGAACCTCACATCTTGGCAGCTACTATGATTTTAAATTTAGTTATTAGTTTGCATTTAAATGCAGTGATTCCTTGATTCTTGTTTTCCACATGACCTAAGCACTGCCTGCAAGCGGGCATCAGAAAAAGATCTTTGAACTCAAAATTATCCACTCACTCTCTCAAGCATTCTGGGGTGTTGTTGGTCCAAGCAGGGAGCCTGAAGAAAGGCTGGTTTCTCTTTTTTCAGCCAGGAGGTGATCTTATGATTTCTGTAGTAACTGAATTCTGGAGTCCTAGGACACTGAACTGACACCTCACTGCTCTAACAGAGCAAGTTCCAACACTAGAGACAGTCCTTTCCCTCCACCAGCCAGGATGCTCTGGTATCTCTAGGCAGTTCTGCTCAGAGCTGAGGACAAAAGCCCTTGACATTCATTTTACAGGGGTGAGAGAAAACAAACTAAGCAGCTGAGAAAGTTGCATCATGTTTGGACAGCTGAAAAGCAGAACAGAGCTATCTAACATTTAACTATCAAGGTGCTGAATAAATTCTGCATTTCTGGCTTGTTTCAGCAGTTAAGTTCATTATGGAGGGAAATAAAAGAGTACTGGAGATTGACTCTCATACTAATAGCAAGCAGAGCATGAGCCTGAAGTGAGATCAAATTAAACACCACATTTGACGGAGCTAGATTAATATGACATTGGAAAGATGTGAGTTTATAGTGGTCCTCACCTATCCAGTCAAACTCAAACATAACCCCAGGTCCTCCTAGTCTCATTTGAAATGCAGTTCTAAAGAAAGCCAAAGAAAATTGCACCATTGCTGCATGAGTCATGCAAAAGATGAGCATGAAATTGTTGAATGAGAAAAATGAGACCTCCATGCTTAGTTTTGAGGAAAGTAAGTGCAAGCAATATAAAAACCAAAGGCAAGAAGTTGAGAAATTTGCAAGCTTTTGTGCAAGAGAGACCTCTTCTTCTCCCGCTTCCCTCTTCCCCAAAAAAGGACTTTAAAGTCTACAATTTTCTAAATTTTGAACCTCTCTGGCATAGTAGGAGTATGTTCTAGGCACACAACTACAAAACAAGCAGGTCTAGAGAATCTGTCAATCTGCAAACCAGATTCCTTCTCTCTTCAAGCAAAGGGAACCCATACAGTTGTGAGTGGTCTGTCACACACAGTATTCAGGCTTCCCAACAACTCTGGTATTTTAGGGGGAGTTCTGATCTGCACGATTTTACTAATGCCTTTTTACCTTCATTTCAGAAGAGACTGAAAAGGCTCCTGTTTTTTTTGTCTCTGTCAACAACTGTGTTTGAAGTTACTCACTTACCTTGGCTGTGAGAAACACGTTGAAGTGCTCATTAAAAGAAAGCACTGGGTGATCAGTTATTCTCTTCAGGAACTTATCTAATGCTTTCCTCCTTGTCTCCACGAACTCTTCAGAAAAACGATCAACAACACCCTTCACCACAAATTTCTCAGGAAGAGGCTGTCAGAAAAAAGCAAAATGCACAAAATTCAAAAGACCAAAAACTTGCTTCTGCAATTCGGAAACAAAGCAATCAAACACCAGTCTTAACAGGAACTGAAAAGTTGCTTGCTAAGAGGAACCAAAATGCTGTGTTCGCTAACAGGAACCATTCATCAGATTGGGTGCAAGCCACGCTTAGAATTATCTTTGAGGTGGGCTGTTTCAATGCTTGCAATTCTACTGAGTGGCTTCAGTTGAGAGCTACACCACGGAAGCCCCCACAGTATGCACAGTATATCTTAGATTATTCCCCCTACTGCTATCCATGTTCAAGATCCAGCCCTAAACAGATGCCAGAAAAACTGCACACTATTCACAACAGCAGTGCACACGCACACCAAATCACCTAACGCTGAGACAAAGCTGCCTAAAGCAGAGAAACTCAGAAAATTTGGCAATTCTACTTACTCTTCCCGTTCCCTCTCTGAACAATTTAGAGCTTTTGAACAGGGCCCTCTTGTAAAAGGCAAGAGCACCACACTGAGCAGAGACAAACCAGCAGGCTTGACCCAGCAAATGCCTGCGGAGTTTAGGCTGGATCCTTTCTGAAGTACAGGCACACCTGGTCATCTCTCATAGCCATCTTTAGTGAGTATGTTTCTGTAAGTGACAAAGGTCTGACAACATATCCACTCTTGCACCTTACTGTTTTGACTCCACTGGTTCACCTCTGCAGTTCAGCTCAACATGTAAAACCAAGACTGTCTCCAGACTTCCTAGTTACAGTTTCCCTCCTGTTACACTTAAATTACAGACTTCAAAGTACCACTTCAGATGGAAGGTAACTCTTTAAGCTTAAGAGTGGTTAGTTTCAGCTCTACCATTAGATCTGCTTTTGTTCTGTCTGGACAGCATGGAATTTAAGATTAATATCAGTTTTTAAACCATATGCTTACTCTTAGGCTAGAAATAACAGCCAGTTTCACCTAATTCAGAAAGTAGAATTCTCCTCTAAAAAGAGTCTGTGTCATCTAAATTCTTTGATAAAAACAATTCAAGAAAAAACAAAATCTGCATACGTATTCCTTTCTCACCACACCCCAGATGATGCAGGATGTGCATGAAGATTGCACCTCCTAGAAAAGCACAGCGAGCATAACTTAGCTGCAACACAGATACATTTTGACCTCTCTGTTTAGTTCTTAGGATTAAGACTTAGTATTCTGATCAGTCATGCTAGTTAAACCAATGTGAGGTACACTATCATTAGACTTCTTCAAAAGTATAATGCTTAGTGCATTAGTCTTCACAGAAGAAGAAACTCCCTTTGTTTTGTGAACTTTGGCTGTGCCTCTCAGAAGTCACCGCCTCAGCACCATATGAAGGAGGAAAAGGACAAACTTGAAAAACTAGTTCAAAGAACCTTAGTTCAACCAAACACATGGAAGTGTGGCACTGAATAATCACTAAAGCTTGAGCATTTGAGATCCACAGAAGGGCGCACCTCTATTACAATGACTTCTGCCATTTAACCTTGTTTCAGCTACAGCAGTTACAGTCCTTCTCATATTAGGCCTTTGGAGGTCCATCCCAAGTAGTCAGTACACACAGCTAGTAATCAATATCCTGCTTTAACTGTGTGTTAATTATCTACCTTATCGTCTTCCACCTTAATAGTCTATTTTTCCCTACTAAGACTCATGTAAGCAGAGTTCCTTGCAGTCAGAAATGGCTACAAGTATCCAATAGGGCAGCACATGCTTACACTTTCAAATTTTCTACAAAAAAGGCATTTAAGATACTGCCTTATTCTGTAGCCAGTTTCATATCCAGTATTAGAGCTTCTCATGCCAAATTTGCTGTTCTGTGTGCAACGAATTCCAGGCCACAGCAAAGCAGCTTGATTCCCTGGTTGTGACTCACCTTCTGCTACTAGACTATTATTTATTGCCTTGCAGCCTTCAGGAAACTCTATCAGCCTGTTAGTATACTCAAGAATCTGTAGAAACTTAACTGTGATAGTTCCAGCTGTTCAGAGAGGGAGCAAGAAAAGGTGGTATGGGCAGCTAATGCATTACATGTCTTAACTTTATCCTCCAAAGCTAACTGTCATTCTTTTCCCTACCCCTCAGTTTACATATTTGCTGCCAGTTAGTGGTGGCATGTGATTTTAAAAAGTACTCCTTGCCTTTGAGAGAATCAGCTATTATTTCACTTAGAGACAAGTCCCAAATTAAGGACTTAAATGGCACTCTAAGACAGAGCCACTTAGATGAATACTTCTCACATAAACTAATCCTCGCTGAGGGAGGAAGAGCAGAGAAACCTCCACCACACCACCCACCCCAATCCCATATGGGCAAGCTAAAGTATGCTAGTAGTGTCGCTATTTCCTGACAATTCCCCTCCTACAGACCTTTTTTAATTGCTTTGTTCAAAAGAGATGAAGGTGGTGATCTCACAGGTTTCCTACATATTCACATCTTCTACAGCAGAAAAACACATCATATAAGGTATTATCAACCTCCTCACACCACAAAAGGTGGTCAGATTGCCAGTTTCAGCAAAAAGGGTGCAGTATTTAGCTAATCTCATTACTAAACTTCTGCCTACTGAAGGCATGCAATAGCTACCAAGCCAGGGCCTGAGATTTCTAAGTCTGTGCTACCAAATGTCAGTGCTATTAAGTATTAGCTCAAATAGTTTTAAATTACTCTGTAAAACCAGCTCAAAGGCCACCTGGAAAACCAACTGAGACTAGAACCTGAAGCACCTGTGTGGCTTTTCATAATCCTCAGCTTCTCTGAAATACATATGTACAAACTGAGCAAACAGATTAAATGCTTTGCATTTATGTCACAAGTGTAGTCACCACACATATTGCCCTACAGAAGGTTGCCAAAGCTCACCTCTCAGGTGTGCCACCCAAGAAAAGTCTAAGCTTCATGATCAGTCAAGAATGGGAAGCTATTCCCACTCCACTGTAAGACAATGAAGTACCATATTTAAATCTAGATACTCAAAGAGAATGGAGTACTGTTTCTAAATTTTAGAGACCTATCACCCAAGTATCAACCCTGGAAGACAGACACACAACTGTCCTTAATAGCAGATTCTTGCTTACTACCTACGGGAATGAGATGAGTTGGCTGAGACTCTTCCAGCTTGTTTCTCAACCAGTCGAAGTCTTGGTACCGCCGACGGACAGAATACTCTGGCAAATCAAACTCTGCTCGTGTGGTCTGGAAAAGAACAGGATATGCTTAGCGTGCACCAAAACCTCTCACTTCAGAGCTTAGCAGCAAATGCAGTACAGCCATCCCTGTTAAGGGTGAATCCAGACAAACCTTAAGGTGGTGTGCACTCCCAAAACTGTGAAGCCAGCATGAAAGAAAGATCATCTGGCCTTTCAAGTAGTGGAAACACCAGTAACATGAAAAATGATTACTTGGAGCTGATGTGTTAAGACCTACTTGTACGTCATTATGTGTTCTGCTCAGATAAAACTTACAGGAGAAGTCTGTGGAGCAGAGAGCACTGTGCACCACATTACTCTCTTGGCAGTTACAAGACTGCAGGGGAGTGTGTGAAATACTCCTTCCAAGGATGAGACTGTTTTAACCATCGAGAAATAAAAGTGAAGGTATTTACTGACTTTGTTTATTCTATGATGTGGAACATCCGGAGGTGAAAAAGTGTTTCAGCACCGCCCTGTATTCAGAGTGATGGGTTTATCACACTCCTTCAAGTCTAAAAGATTAGAGTGTAAGCCACTGCAAGGTTTGATGAAGGACTATTTTTGTTGCTTTCCAAGAGGAAAATCAGTCTGTTTACATTAAGTTGGTGTATGCCTGATTAGATATATTAGTACAGTAAATTAAATCTTTAAAATTTTCATTCGTTAGGGTACGGAGCCAAACTTGCCATTACAAGTTTGAGGACAAAAGTAAGTATGCAGAGAAACTGCTGACAAGTGTTTTATCCAGTCCTTGAACAGTCCACAGTCAGGAAGGCTGTGTGGGCTCTTGCTCAGCACATACTGCAGCCGCCTAAAAGCACTCATGAAACTGTAACAACTGGGAGTGTCTGCTAAAGAGCCAGTTATTGCAGTAGCCCTGATTAGAAGGCAGACAGCCCTTATTGTTATGTCCCATACAGAGTCTATTTAAGTTACTTGCAGCATCAAGACCATCTTGCAATGAATGGTCTGCATACTATGTGTCTACACCTAGACACCAAAACAAGCACACTCTGGAGACTACACCAGCAAGTGTAGCTTTGAACTGGCTTTGAGTCCAGCACTTGGTTGCTTTGCTACTCCTACACACTAAAACTGCCTGATAAATTCCAGCAGACATTCTGTATTTACTTTCAGATTGAGAGGAATTGCCACATATTTGCAGAAAGTCAAGCAGTAGTCTCTAAATGCAACCCACCCCTTCACTTGCTCTCTAGGTAGTTCAAACTGTTCTGTTTACTCCCTTTATAAATACTGCACTTTACTCCCACCAATCACCACTGAGGATCCTGTACAAGTACTACACCAGAAATCACTTTCTTGGGGAAAGTCTGTAGCCTTAACACACTAGCAACAGCACAGTAGCTCTATAGTACACTTGGTTTCTAGAAAAAGAAGGCATAAGAGACAGAAAAACAGAAATCAGGATCAGCTCCTCCCTCCTTTGACCTGCTAGTTATTGTAAGCAATATACAGGTTGGACCTTGGACTAACATAACAAATGCTCACCAATGGAATAGTTGTATTTGTAGATGAGGAGCTACCAGAATGTAAATACCCACTGCAGATTTGTGCTTTATTCGGCTACATTTATTATTTATTTATTATATTATTATTATTTATTTTATTCAGTTTATTTAACTTGTTAGAGTGCCACACTATAAATCGAACTTCTGAGGCTTCATATGAATAATTTTTCCTTGTTTTGAGTAACAGACTGAATGGCATTAGGCTAGAATAAGATAATTCATGCACATATGGACAGCCCTCATCAGCCAGTAGTGCTGACTCCATTATTCTGTTAATTGGGCAGCTATACCTTAGCCTTGCAGATGACAATCTGAAATACTTAAAAATAAAAAACACAGAAGAGAGAGAGGGTGGGGCAAGTAATTGTTTAATAGAAGGGATAGCTTTTGTGAACTGGCTGTCACTGCCCAAAAGTCTCTTAAAAGACATCTGACAGTGAACGAATGAGAGGAAGCAGAATGACTACACACTGCGGTGTCTTATTCTGTTGCATGAGGATGAAGGTAAAGTCTCCTATCTGTTTAGCACTGAGAAGCTTATTAACCAGTATTCTGCTAACAGTTAAGGAAATCCATATAGGTACCCTCTAGGAGTAGGAAAGCAGAGTAAGTCCCAGTACACAAACTTTACACTAGTTCCTGTTCACCTCCAGGGAATTGCTCCTACTGCCTTTACTTCACAAGCAGAATAGCAAAGTTTCCCATGTACCATCTGTTCCTTGGAGGGAGGCAGATGAAAATACAGCAGCAGCATCATTTCAGTGTTTACTGTACAGGCTGTCAAATCTAGACAGCAATCAAGTTTTTTAAAGATTATTTGGGCAGAACATAAAGGCCCTTCAAGGTTTTAATGACACCTCGCTAATGCTGAAAGTATTTGGATCTCAGATCAAACTGATCATTAGCTTAGCACAAGTTATTTTGTC
>JAWWEU010000091.1:21371528-21394028 GCA_035583155.1 Acropternis orthonyx
AAACATGAGGTCTGGGCAAAGGAGAGAAATCAGGAGGAGTTGATTTACCACTTGCCCCATCTCCATGGGATTTGCTGAAAAGAACAGCAGGGGATGTCCAAGTTAATTGCCTTGATGGGCCCTATTTAGATGACCTTGATGTGGCTAACCTAAAATGCTGGGTTTGAATTTACTATCAGAATTGAGGAGCAGACTGGGAGAAATAAATAATTAATGCTGCAGAAGCCGTGAAGTCTTAAATTATGTCAGTGCTGCAGGGAGTTACACACTAACAACTGCTTTTCTCTTTCCAGCACGCACATGCACATTCCTCAGGATACTTCATAACTCAAGATTCTGCATTTGGAAATCTTATTCTTCCTGTCTTACCTCGACTTGAGGCAGAATGAGAAATGTTGTTTTTCAGAACTTCAAGATCGGATTTTTTTCTGTAGCAGGAGCTATCTGACCTTTTCATTTCATTTCATATCTTAAAATCTGGTTTTTTTCTGTATTTTTGCAGTCACCTTTCAGGAGTGTGAATGATGGGGAAGTAGTGTTGTTGAACAACAATTTTTATCCTGTATTTCTGTTCCTCTGTCAGGTCAAAGTCAAATGTAAGACTTCTTTTTTGTTCGAAGTGCACAGGGCTTGCTCCTCCCTGTTTCAGTGCTTCCTTTAAATAAATGTCCCAATCAGAGTCATCAAGAGATGCACACTCTGTCAGCATTTGTCTACAATATTTGACTGTAATGAAAGACAAAAGTTACTTTTGTCCACCAAAACAGACATGAATTTATCAAATGCATCAGTCAGTCTTCCTCCCCTGTCCCATCCCCTCGTATGCAGGAACGTTTCTAGTGTGCCATTTGCTGTTATATCATCAGGTCTCAAGTCCTTAGTTACAGTATGCCTGCCTCTTACTTTGCTTTGTGAAATATGAAAGTGGATTAAAGTGGGGAAAAAAGTAATTTTTTCAAACAGTCTTTTTACGGACAAAATAAAAGGAGTTGTAAGTTCTCTGGGCATCTCAGATGGAAGGTGTTGTCTGCAAAGACAATTCAGTTTAAAAGGTCCAATTTTTCTAGTCATGCCTTTTTCAATGCTTGGTGTGTTTCATTTTTGTTTGCCTTTTTTTGTGTGTTTTTATCTGTGGTAAACAGTTCCAGCTTCCCGCTGAAGGAAAATCTGTTGATCTAAGGTAAATTATTTTGAAATTGTGGTCATACTACCAGGATAAAGTAACTTAGAGTAAAAATAGTCCTTATGTAGACATTCTTATATCTCTTTTATAAGCTTTACTTACACAGTTATGTTGGTACATTATACTTATGGAGGCAAGTTTTAGAAAACAAAAAAGAACAAGAAAAGTTCTGTGAGAATGAGAAATCAGAAAACATCTGTTAAATTGGTGCCCCTTTGAAGCAGCTCCATCCTTTGCAGAAACTTAGCTGTCCCATGAAGTTTCCACAGTTGTAGTCTACAGATTTGCGTAGGGACATGTAGGCTATCCTGTCTGTGTTTGTAGGGGATTGAAGGATCTGGGAAATTTTGGAAATTCAAGGCCTGTGCTCAAGGGTGAAGGTATTTGAAAGAGGGAGGAAATTGACACAGTTGTTGTAATATTTTTATTTTATAATGCCTGAAATTATTCTGTGTAATGCTGAGGGTCTTGGTGGTATATATAGTTATAATTAACTGTCAAATACACAAAATATATATATGGAAGGTTATGTCTTAGAAACCACAGACTCTAACCATTAGTGTCAGATGGATCAATTTGTCTTGCCATTCTTATTTTTTCTTTTCCACTATTAATGAGTATTAAACCCATTAATCTGTCCCTATACATAATTTCAGCAAAACTTTTTCTCCTGTTGGAATCAACTGTTCATATCATCATTAGTTAGAATATGGGTGAACCAAGAAGTGTCTGGGATGTCTTACTTCTGGCAGTAACCATTCACTTGATCACATGAAAACAGAAGACTTGTAATCTAATGCTGACATGTGTAACTTAAAGGTATCTTAATACACATGACTCAAGAGTCTTTTTATTTCATTTGGTACAGTAGTAATTGTCCTTTCCACCCAACACAGGTAGTTGGAGTAGAGTCTGTGTCAGAGCAGGATAGTGGGGTGGGAGCAGGTCACAGTACTGGGCTAACACACCGTGAGGTCAGATTTTATAACCGATGGCAGAGTCATTATCTGTCAAGAACAGATGATGTAAAGAGGTCAAAGATGTTGCGCTGAAGCACTGAAAGAACTGAATCACAATTCTTTATGCTCCCTTTCTTCCACTAGACAAGTTTTCTCTCCACATCTCTGTTTTCCAAAGTCACTTACCATTTCCCCACCACTTAAGGCTCTGGAAAATGCTCTGATTTAACCCAAGAAGCTTGGCCTGTAGAACCATGTGTGTTTCCCAACACTACAGGTTTTTAGTTCCATTTTGCCTTTGTATTTTCATTCTCCCGAGGTCATAGAAGCACTGGTATGAAACCGATCTGATGTTACCTTTGCACTTTACATCAGAACACAAAATACTTTGTGAAGCTCACTGTTGGGAAGGAATCACACCCCCTGATGTCACTTGCCTAGAACTCCCTAATTGTTTTGATGTGTTCAGTCAGTTAAAGCTGATAAATGCTGCTTTTTCCTTCACATTCTGTCAGCACTGGACAAGCCAGCTGTAATTTGCACCTCCTGGATACGCAGCTGGGTAGCACTGTTTCTGGCAAGGAGCCCTATCTAAGGTAGACACTTCGGATGGCTCTAGTCTTTTATTATATCACCTTTGTCACTTAAAAGCTGGAGGTGATTTATCTTGCTGTGTAGCAGAGAAGTTAGTGCTCTGGTCCAAGCCTTGTAGAAATGCATGAAGAGGCCAGGCTTTTCCCATCCTTTTTATAAAGAAGGGGAAGGTATCGACTATCAACCAGGTAATTGGGAACATGAACTTGAACTGATGGAACAAAATGCAGACAACGATGTCTTAAGAGTGCACAACTTTTTATGGCTTCTTTTAAGAATTTGCCGCACTTCTGGGACAGAGCACAAGGGCTGAAGGAACGCAATGAGCCTAGAATAGTGTGGTATGCAGTCACAGACACACGAGCAGACAGTGACTGTCTCAAAACATCTTAAGTGTTAGCATAGTTAAAACAGGGCTTGGCATATTCACCAGGAAGAAGTGTTGCTAAGAGTAGTCTTATGTAGGTGATGCTCTTTCATCTTGTGTCTGCTTACACTTATATTCAGAATCAGGAGGATGCTTGAGAAAGCAGCTGGATGATTCCTGTTGGTCAAATCTACAGCAGTGGTGATTCCTCCTGACAACTCAGATAGCAAGTTTTCTTGAAGGACAGTCTGTCAGTCCTTCTGCTGAAACTGAAGCTGATTCCCATGTTTAAGGGAACATATGGTAACTAAAAAGGCACATGAATCCTAAGGGAAAAGCTGAGAGAAGGCAGCTACTCTGCTGGGTGATCTGTACAGACACCTCTGAAAGGGGAGGTGGAGAGAAGGGGGAGTCTACCCATCCAGAGCTATACAGGCCTGATTTATGTTTTGTTAGCACACACAGAAAATCATATAGCCCTTGCTACTGAAACCCATGTGTCTGGAAAGCCTGATAATCGCTGTGTTCTGAAACACTTTTGGAGCTGTAGGGAGTTCCTGGGCTAAAGTGTGCAGTACTGAGCTCTCTAGTGTATGGTAACTTTAAAGGCTAGTCAGCAAAGTGGATTTCATGTGCTGTTGTGTTAAAAGCTTCCTCCAGTGATTTTTGCATTTCTTGAAACCACAGAGCTTGCCCCAGGCATTTTACAAGGACAACACCTTCTTTCCTAGTTCTTGCTCTCCATAGAAGGAAGCAAATGATATATGTTCCTGCAGAAATGATCTTTACACTTCTTTGAGTACAGGTTTTTCAGAGAGGAAGAGAGGTTAAATGCACGAAACAGAGAAAGCTGGATTAGTGCAGTGGAACATCGTGAAAAATTATACTTCACTACTGTTGAGGAAATTACTCTCCTTGGTTACTCCACTCTGCCAGGTTCATTCAGGCTTTGAATTACCAAAGGTAGTGACATAGTTCTCAGTCTGTTCTTAATTATGGCCTTCAGTCGGGGTACTTTAGTGGCAGTGGATGTTACTTTTTGCATGAAGGTTTTGTAGGTAGTGTCTGGAAGTTGTTCAAAACCTACCCTGAAAGTACAAATCACAAGGTTACATGCCACCTTCACTATGCAGATACATTGCACTGTACATTAGCATGTGTGTAGTACATGTATTAGTGCATGAGTTTCAGTAGGGAAAGATGTCTCTGTAAGAAATACATGTAGTTTTACAGACATCTTTATATCTTCACAGACTTTGTCTGTGTGTAAACTGAATCCTCACATGAAGCAAACTACCTTCATTTTTGCAGGTGCAGAAAAATTGTTCCAATACCTGCAGATAACAGAAAGCCTGAGCAGCTTCAGGATTAATTCCTTGTTAGTCAGCTGGTGTGAGGCATCATCTGGAGACTATTTCTCTACATCCCACAGCAGCTGGCCCAACCTTTTGGCATCTGGTTTGTCTTTGCTTTCATGCAGAGCTTTGGTTTGGGTTCTTTTTCAGATGGTGAAGACAACAAAGTAGATCGGAGTTTGGGCCTTTTATGTTTAAAATTTTTGGTAGGAAGGGTGGTGATAAAAAGACAGCAGTATTATACTTGGTGTTTGGAAAGGGCTCTCTTTCTTTCACTTTCTTCTTTGCAACAGTGACCAGATAAACTTGCCCATTATGCTAGAGTTTAGCCATCATTGCATGCCCCAAGTAAAAGTGCATTAGGGCATCAGTCTGCCTGGATGACTGTAGACTTTCTCCATCTGTCAGTCAGTAGCCACTTGTGGAACTGGGAATGGCCAGATGGGCCCAAGCCAAAGCTGTTATCTCCATGTTTCTCTCCCAGGAAGGGCTGTGCACAGCTGGCTGACAACTGGGATGGGTCAGAAGGACGGTGTGTGTGTTTGCAGCGATGGGTCACTACAGCCTGTCAAGAAGAGACACACCAAGAGACATATATTCTCAAACCCTGCACAGCATATGCCTTATTATTCGAAAGAAAGCAAAATGGCTGTGCACTGGGCTGTGCCTGACTGGATGACATGCATGCTGCAGTGCCAGCATCCCTGGCAGCCCCTGCAAGGACCAGATGGTGTATGTCCCACCCAAATGACAGCTTGGTTTGAAGCTACTCCATTCTGAGAATAGCCTGCTTCCCAGAATTTGAGGTTTTCAAAGGCTAAGTTACCCTCTGAGCTGAGCCTGGAAATGTGTCCTAGTGTCTTGCTCATACACACAAACATACACACAGAGATTGTTCTTGGCAGATACAGGCCTAATCTGTTTCAGATTAATACCTTGAACTGTTCAGTTTGCTCTGTCAGCAAATAAGCCTGATTATCATGTTCGTTTCATCTTTCATTGATATGTTTGCTCATCACCTGGCACAGTGGCATCCTGACATAAGACAGGTTGCTAAGCATAGGAAGTCATTTATAGTCACAAATACTTCTGGTTTAGCCTCTGTTATGATCTCCCTTTCAGCTAAGCATTGCTAGGGCAGGCACAAAAAAATTATTCCCATTTATAGTAACATCCCCCATGCCACTTTGTGTCTTGTTCCAACCATAAACTGAGAGATAGGGTTTTAGAGACCTGTCAGTATGATGTCCTGAAGTACAGAAGAAGAGAGCACAAGGCCAGAAACACTCAGAAGAGTTTTCTGATGATGCAGTCCATTCACATATGTTAAGGGTAGCAGGTGATATTCAACCACGAGTGAGAAGTCTCAGATTAATAAATTACTGCTTATCCAAAACCCTAGCTCAGTGGTCCAGATCTTAAGTCAACAAATAGCATGCCTCATCACATGACGGAAGACAACTCAATACGGCAGCGGAGCCCTAAAGCAAATGGGAAACGTGTTTCTTGTTTCTGTCGTTATTACTTTTTAGAACCTTTCCATGCTCATGTGGTCTGTGATTCTAGCTGACCTGTTTATTATACCCTTTTTGTCCTTTGGGAGTCTTGTCAGCATTTTCTTAAGACTTTTTAGGGTTACCCTTGTTAATGCTACTGTTTCTTCCTCTACTGGACACATTCACCTCTTGCAGTTACACTGTTGCTCCTCCGACTCTCCTTCTTTCCCATCAGCCTCTCTTCCTCGCAATATCCCTTACCTCAGTTACCTGGTTATACCATAGCAAGTGTGCTTTAATGAAGCTCTATTTCAGTACTAAATGAGATGTAATTACATTTCTTGACAGACGCAAGCAAGACTGGGATCTGAAAGTTACTTTTGGGAACCTTTAGGGTGTGCTCAACTGCAGAATGGTCATGACACTATTGGGTAGCTCAGCATCACTCTGAAGTACTCACATTCATTATTGTGGAAATTGAGGGGTTTTTGCAGCACAGTTATTATTGAAGAATGGCATTGATTGTCCAGCGTTTGTCAAACCAAGTCAAATGGGATGCTGATTCCAGCCTGAGCAGAAGCCTGGTCACATGAGTGAGGGATGCTACCTGATTTTGGTGAAATTTTGTTTAAGTAAGCACCAACAGCATCTGATAAAGCTCACATCAAGCCATCTCAGTCCAGAGCTCTCTGGGGGGACAGGCGAAAGCAAGGGAATGTAAGGTTCTCTTTCTCTAACCCACAGAGACCATGTGCAGCCCTCATGTGGGCAATTTGCCTCATCCTCTGGCTCTGACGCAGTGGAAGGCAATTGGCACAGTCCTCACAGAAATTTATTTTTGCCACTGGATTGTAAGGGTCAGGAAAAAAGGGCCAAGCAGGTAAGTGGTGATTAGATGAAGGTTTCTCTTGTGGACCATGGGGCTGCAAGGTGTGCCAGTACTGTCTTGAAACAATAGGTTTGCACTATGCATGTGGGAGCATCTCCATCCTTTTAGCCCTGGAGAGATCACCATCCCTGTTTGTTCCTCATAGATAGCCTCAGACTCCAGCTCTATGCTAGGAAGTGCAAATGTCACCTTAAATGCAAAATGAGGATTAGAGCTGAGTAAGAGATAGTTCGCCCTTTCCAAGGGAGCTCTTGGAACTTCAGGTATTAATATGTGCTGGTTCTTCTCAAACCCTCTGAGAGGGCAATAAGAAACCCCAGAGATAAAAGTTCATCACGTAGGAGCAGTCTGTGCTCTGCTCTCTCCAGGCTTGGAATAAGATCCTGATCTCCATACCACAGGAGAGATCCTAGAATCATGCTTGCAAAGGCAGTGTCCTCTCAGTCTGATCAGAGTTCCTTCCCTTTGGATAAATGGTGAAATAATAATTGGAGCAAGGACCTGACCCAGGGTTTTATGTTGGCCAGGCAAGAGTCTGACCCTCAGGGTAACAAGGTTGGTTTTGCTCCAAGTCAATGAATTCATTGTCTAAACTGGATCAAAGACGGAGGTTGAGAATGGTGGGTCAGTAAAACACCCATCGCATGAGTAATTTTGTGCATGGTCAGGGCAAGCATAATGCCAAATTGGAGGAGGCTTTATCTCCTCTCAGTAATTCACATCCAAATAGAATTAATACAGGGCATTTCTCTTTCTCAGAAGACAAAAATCTCCATCAGACAACAATTCACTGCCATCCAGTTCTGCAATATGTGTTCAGTATGCATTGTGCATTCCACATAGACATGTTATTATAGATTCATGTAGATATGTCACTGTAGATTTCTTGCTGGCTTTTGATACAGCACTGAAAGCCAATGCCTGGTCTTCTTCACCCTTCCCAGTTCTATCTGTTTTCCTTTTCTATCTGCTATTTCCTACAAGTTTCAAGTGGCAGAAGGAAATCTACTGATGGGATTTTCTAACGCATACAGTGTAGTGTAAACTATAGTTTTCTATCTGACAGTCAAATCAATTTCAGAAATATCCTCATAAGTAGTATTTATGGCAAGTAACAAAATACACCTTGCAGTCCCCTACAAATATGACAGCTTTTCAAAACTGAAACCATTTTCATGAGGAACAAAGCAAAACACTGCATCATGGCAGTCTGACATACAATGCATTATTTACCAGCAAATGGTAGCTTTCCTGTGTCTCATAATGTTGGTAACTGGCTGGGGATTGTGTGTTTAATTCTTTTGCATTCAGTGACTGTGGAAGTGAAAACAATTCAAAACTCAGATGAAGGAGCAATGATCCTTTGGTGACTTAGGGATTCCACTTGCAGGCAAATCTATTGAAATATTTTCATCTCATAAGTTAGACAATGATCAACAATTATGCCATAGTGGTCTGCTTTATTCTGACATGGCAGGGGAAAGTCGGAATGTCTAATTTCACAGTAGTGCACTCCTTGCAGTGACAGTGTTTATTCCAAATGCAGAGCAGCTTTTTTATGCTATTCTGTCCCCAGGTTTGTGGAATAGCCTTACCAAGCGGTAGCTGTGTTTTTCCTCACTGAACAGAAAGGTCAACTGAGTCAGTGAAGGGGAAGTTCCTTGCTGAGGTCCTCTAGTTATGTGGTGGCAGAGTACAGGTGACAACCCAAACCTCCAAATACTAATGGCCCATCAGTTCCTTTCTCTTCAGTACTTGCTGAGGCTGCCCATCTTCCCATCAGACTGTACGCATTCTCTGGGCCTAGCAGTTCTCAGTAGTGAGGTATCTCAAAAAGAACACCTCCTTCTCCCCCAATATCCTCATCATCCCATGCCCCCCTCATCTTGCATTATAGAAAGACATGCATTTTTTTACAGTTGATGGGTGCTCTATGTCTGTGGCAGAGTGAGCTTTTAGTCATACTTTGTAGATAAACTGTAAAGCACTTGATACTGTCTCTCCCAGAATCCTTCTGGACAAAATGTCCAGCACAGCTGGATAAACACACCATGTGGTGGGTGAGAAATTGGCTCACGGGTCAAGCACAGAGGGTAATAGTGAATGGGGTGATATCAGACTGGTGGCTAGTCACTAGTGGGGTTCCACAGGGCTCCATCCTTGGCCCAGTTCTCTTCAACATCTTCATTAACAACTTGAATGCAGGACTTGTAGGAATACTAAGTTTTCCCACAGCACTAAATTGGGAGCAGCTCTCAACTCCCTCACAGGCAGAGAGGCCCTGCAAGAGACACCTTGACAAATTTGAGAGATGGGCAATCACAAACTGTATGAAATTTAATAAGAGCAAGTGCTGGATTCTGCACCTGGGACAGGGCAATCCTGGTTGTGTGTAAAGACAGGGAACAAGAGGCTGGAGAGCAGCCCTGTGGAAAAGAATAGGGGGATCCTGGTTGATGGCAAGAACATCAGTACTGAGGAAGAAGTTTAGCTAATAGGCAAATATTCCATGACAAAAATTGACATGTAAACACTACAGCTTTTTTGTCATGTTCAAGCAATTTCTGCAACAGCACAGTTCATAATGGTTCCACAGAGGTGATACTGCTTTTATTTCAGAGCAACCAAGAGATCAAATCCTCAAACCTGAGGACATCACACAGTGGAATAAGACATACTGTGAGAAAAAATCCAGATCAACTCCTCTTCATGAAAGTAGCAATTTTTTCTCACTCACTTTATGTCACTATTAAAAAATCCCACCACATAGTACTTCGTTGCACTGTATTTCCTCTATGGAATTACATGCCACTGCAGGAGAAAATGAACAGGGCCACACACTGAAGAACTCAAAGATGGTCTGCTTACTTAACCTGGGGATTGACTCAGTTTTCACACAAAGAATATCCAGTCCTTTGCAAAGCATGGAAAACCACAGCAGTCCTTATAACAATGCTTAAAAGCTGCCAGTCCTACAGTTCTGTATGTTCCCTTTGCTAATGTAAGGAACAAGTTTGTTTTGCAGAGTCTGAACCCAGGCAAGTGCCCACCTCTCCTGCAATATCACATTTCCCCAGGGCACATGGGCAGAGAAGAGAGCTGAGATCTTCTCTAGGAAACCCTCCACCCTGTGCTGCCACAGGGCCAGGCCTCTGGAGTCCACCAGAGAGCATTCCTGAACCACCAAATACAGCCACATCAACTAAGCAATGAAATTAAAGAAAAAACCCTTTCTGAGATTAGAGGAAGAGTCACTGGGATTTTGTACTTCACTTCCTATTAATGACTGAGGAAACCACACCATGGCCACTTTTACTGCCAGGAACCACTTGCTCAGTGGCAGTGACTGCAGATGGAGGTCCAGCACCCTGAAGGAGGTTCCCCAATCAGTTACTGATGAAAAAATCTGATTCTATGGGTGCACTCAGAATGGTTTATATTAGAACAGCTTTTTCTGCTTCTTTCAAAGACAAATAAACCTTTTCCCAGCCCAGCTTCTGATTTTCCTTGGACTTAACTGGTGATTTGCTCTTCAGGGCTCAGAACGGTACTTTTCAGTAAGGAATGCCCTTTACCATCACCCATGAAACAAAAGAAACTTATGTCAGAGACCATTTTTCCTCTGGGAGCAATGCCCATGATGCACACCTGAAACCCTGCTCAGGCAGAAGCTCCTATTTCCACGGGAGCTTCATCATGTATGTCTTCAGCATGTCTGGAAATCCTGAAAATCCTCTGCCTCCTCCAGCAAAGGCTGCCAAGGCTACTCAGGACCAGACTCTTAAAAACACTCTGACAGTGCGAAATAACATCCACAGCCTTTGAGCGTGGTAGGTAGCAGCTTTTCCTAGCAGATGTTTCCCCTTCCTAAGATTGATGCTACACTCAGTGTTTCAATATCCAGTGAATTGCTTGTTTAAAATTCCAGTAATGCTATGCAGAATCATTCAAAAGACAGAAGCAATATTACATATTACAACATACAGAGCCTACAAATTAAACTATTTTTAAATAAAGAGCCTTTAAGCAAAATGAGGGAAGGAGAAGCTATCTTTCAAAAATAAAAAGTACAACTGAATGTCAATATTTCATCTTTGCAATCATATACCTATTGGACTGAAGCTGTTATTTCAAGGTATTTTACAGTACTAGAAAAATCAATGTCTGTATAGTGGGCTTGGTAAGCCTCATCAATCCTCTCACAGCATTGCAACACATTAGGAAAAAACCAGCCATAACTTCCCATTAGAATAGAAGCTGATTACACATCACCATATTTCACATCTCCAACTCTGTTTCCCAGGTTTTCTTTCTTTGTGACTGAAAGGCTCATCACAGCTCCAGCTGAAATGAAGTTTTGCTCTCAACAGAAAGTGTATCAAGCCATAGCTGTAAAAATTTAAGGCAATTATTTTTGCAACTGATCACTGATTTTTGCAAATTACATAATTTGGGTGCCAGACTTGAGACACCTTAGAGTGCTTTCATTTTCAAAAGATGGATGAGCATTTAACTTTTCATACAAGCCTTTTAAGATGTCTCAAAACCTGGTCAGCCCCAAACTGCTGATTTCTGATATAAGTGCTCACCATTTACAAATGTCTGACTGAAAATTCTGTCCTTTGGGGCTGCTATTTGTTAATTAATTTCATCTGTTTATTTGTTATAGTAATTTCTAGCAGGACCTACAGATCCAATGCAAATGACCAGGTATTGAAAAATAACTATTTACAATATACAATACACCAAAGAAATGGACAAAGCTATGAGCCATTAAAAAATATGATTCACAAGGAAGAAACTTCTGTACAGTAACTCTGAAAGCATAGGCCCTTCTGCTTCAGGAATTCTTGATCTCCAAAACTCAGTCTCCTTTCTCCCAGCTATGCTTGCTGAGGAGGAGAATTCATCATATATGTGGTACTGCCTCCAGTGAGGAAAAAGCTCTCCACCACCACTTTACTCAGAAGACCTGGTAGTGGTGAAGCTGACCACTTCCCTGCTGTATTCACCCACAGAATGGGACCACACCATGTTCAGTCCTCCTCAGGAAGAATTTAATGTCATTCCACTCTTTGAAAGCAGCTCAACTTGTTCACATGGTCATGGAGAGACTGGGGGAAGCACTTCTTGGGATGTTGGCCATGAGAGCAGACAGAGGACAGAGTTGCTCTGTCTTAAATGCTAAGATGGACAAAAGTCCTGGAAGTCTAAGTGAAGGAGACAAAAGTAAAATGTTCACAATGTTCCAGCTTCACTTTCTTCACCAGGTTGGGGACAGTACCCCTGAAGGTGCAGATCTCTACCCTTGGCTCCTTGTACCAGATGTTCCCCATGTCACTGACCTCCTTCCAAACCATCAGGTAGAAGGGAAACTTGGCCTCTGTTTATGTCAGGGGCCAGTGTATGGACATGTACTTGGGAGAAGGCAGTATGGGCAGAGCTTGTGCCCTTTTGAGTGCTCGTGCCCATCTGTTTCCTTCATGGTGATGTAAAAGTCTTCCAGGAGTTCACTGAGCTTCACTGCTGGGATCTGAAACAAGAGGAAGGGGAAAGATGTGTCAGGGTACTTATGGGAAGGAAATGCATTGCAGGTGGGGAAAACACGTTTAGGGCTTCTCCATGCTGTGTCTGAAGGAACCTGCAGCAGCTTCCATGCTTCCCTAGGGTTTGTTTCTTGGCAGCCTTAGTTTTGGGAAGAGACAGCATGTTTCTCTAAGCAAAAGGGATGCAATTAAACCCCATGGTGTAAGGGGTGCTCAGACAACCAGATGCATTTCACTTGCTGGCACCACTTTTGCACCAGCTGAAGAAATACAGATTGAGAAGAAAGGAGCCAGATTTCTGGCTTTTTTTAGGTGAATGAAGGTTCCAGTCACACTGAAGTATGACTATGAACAAATATGTTACCTACCACTGGGGTGTAATACGCTGCACCTTCTTGCAGTAGCATCATACATATCGAAATGGATACTTTTCAGGTGAAGAAGTGGAATTAGTGGAGCAGAAGTAAGAGGAGAGAAAGGAGAAGCAGTAGCAGCTGCCTCTTGTAGCCATGAGATGTCAGTATTGCAATCAGGGTGGCAGTCAGGCTGCTTTTTTTGCCAAACCTAGCAGAGAAACTTAATTGTAAAAATGTGAGTGGGGCTTTTATACTTTGGACCTTAGCCATAGTCCTTATTTTTGGGATGAGGTGAGTCCTGATGTTTCTGGGAGATCATTTTTGGAGAAAAGTCCTCAAGTGGTCTAGAAGCAGAAATCGCGCAAACACTACGTCCCTTAGGGTAACAGTGGGAAATTTGTCACACGGAGCATGACACTAAGGTTGTGCAAAGTGTTATGTGCAAGGAAAACTTTAGCATCACCCTGGGTTTCCAAGGTACTAGCTCAACTGTAAAGGAACAGAGTGTGAATTAGAAAAGGCTGCAGCTTTATTAAGAGAAACCTGGAAAGTCTCCAAGACCACAAGGACATAAAGAAGGCTGAAATCCCACCTCTTTTTAAACTTCATTGGACCAGAGGGGCTGGCTCCCAGCACTGAAAAAGCTGCAGCACACTCCCAGCACAGTGTTTTGCTAAGTTTTCTGACCTTGGTGATGTCCATGTAATCTCTGAGTCCTTTGGTGATGCACCAGTATCTCCACACTTGGAGAGCAGAGGTGGTGTTGGGGCTCACAGCACTGATACACAGGAACTTGAAGTCATCATCAAAATTAAAGACAGGAAACCTATTGAGCTTAGTTGAGTATTCTAGAAAACAAAGAGGATAAAAATAGCTTGTCATAGTGAGATGTTGCCACCATTTCTAATAGCAGCTTGTGTGTTTTTCACAAAATGTGAAGAACGTAAGAAAGATGAGCTTCCCTGATGATTTCTGATGAATATGTGCACTGAAAACTCAGATGCGGCAGAAGGGGCACCGCCACAAAGTCACCCTAAGGTAGACACAAAACAAAAAATGTACTGTCACACAGAGCCAGTAATGGAGAGGGAGTAACACAGCATCTTGGCCTTGCTGTAGAAATAGTGAGAGGATGGCAAAGGCAAAGGTTTTTCCTCTGTTAATTGGCTCTGGGACCAGGGAAAAGCTCACTCTATTCCTATACAGCCTGACACAGTGCTGCCAGCACATCTCTCCACTACAGGTGTCTGTGTAAACTGGACAGACAATGCTAGTCAAGTATGATTTTAACTTCATACCCACTTTCTCTTCCCAATCAGGCACAACAGAACCAGACCCTGTTGCTTCAGTGGACCAAAGGTAGGTGCATCTTAGTGAATACCAGTACCAGGAGTTAAGTGAAGACATGCAGTGTGCATTTCCTAAAAGGAGAGCTTCAGCCCTACAGGCAGGAACTGAAAATAGAGGATTGATGGAGCATCTTTTTATAGATGTTCAGACACTTAATATCCTTTATGAAAGAGTAATGCATTTTTATGATACCACTATAATTTTATTATACCTACTATACTTTAGGTCTACTTTTTACAGGGATACAGCTAAAGGGATTTTGCAGCCCAATGAATTTAGTTGTGAAAGGTTGTTTTGAACTTCCATGCACTGAGCTAGTGATCCCCACAGTGATGATCTGTGTGACAGGAAAAGGGAAGAGGTGGTACACTTGAGAGTCAAGAGAAGAGAGATGCTGGACTTCTCCTTGTAACCTTCAATTTTTCAGCCACTCCTGGCTGTTACTGCAGCCCTGGAGGTGTAACTCTGGGAAGATGTGATATTAAAAAGAAGTTTCTTTTATTTCAGATTTTGCCCAGCCCATGGATTAGTAACACTCAGGCCCACATTTCCCTACAAGCTGCTTGCCATTTCATAAACTCTAACTGGCTCACAGTAGGTCACCCCAGGACTTCTGAGAGCACCAAGAGCATTTCAGGAAACAGCCTGCTAAAATCAAGCGCCTAACCATACAATGCCAGTTGTCCTGAAAGGTAGAACAGCACCAGCCTCACTGAAATTACCAGACTGCAATTAATCCCACAGGGATTAATTAATTTTTGACAGGCCTGGGTGTGAAAATTATGGTGGTCATTTCTTGAATCACAGTATCACTCAGGCAATTTATTGAACTGCAACAGTAGACAGAGACCTAGATTGCTTCTGGCTTCCCAAGGCAGGGTTAAACCAGGTGCTGGGAAGTTAAGTAACACTTCCCATTTTCTCTGTATTCCAGATTTTCAAAATTGGTGTATCTGGTTTGAGCTGAGTTCTGATATTTGATAGTGCTAAGTGTAACAGCTTCTTACTAGTGTTGCTTCAGTCCTGAACAGGGACGGTGAGTGATGTCCTGAAACAGAACAAGGTACCATGGATGGCCATTCTGGGATGTCTCACACCATCTGCATGGTGATGCCCATTTAAGTCTCTATCAGTTTTTCCTTTTCTTCCAACTAGATACCTTGTCCTCATAAACTACAAAAAATGGCATGAGTTGCTCTAAGGCTTGAAAATGTAGCCAGATCAGAAAGCGATGGCTGCTGCTCTAATACTTGCAGAAAACGAGTCTTAGCATAACAAAATAAAAATGAAATAAAATTATCATTTTTTGATGGCAGGCAGGTATCACCTACCATCTGTAAGGGTGTTACATCACTGGAAGGCTGGAACAAGAATTACCCTGCCTTCAACTCCTGCAGAAAATATAACATCCTTGCTTCTGACTTCTTTTTTTTTTTTTTTTTTTAAATCAGCATAACTTGCTTTCTTTTGTCTGAAAGAAAACAGTTTATCGCTTCCATTATTGGACAGTATGTAGAAGTCCTGGAGAAGTCTGGAATCTTGATTCAATACCACACCAGTGCATGAGCTCGGTTTAAAGATAAGGGTATTCCCATCCTGCCTTCATGACTGACTGCAGTGACTGCATACCAGACCACAGAGCTTTTTGCCCACCATTGTCTGATGATGGGCAGCCAGATGATGCTCTGAGAGTTATGTCTGAACACCTCATAAAGTACCTGGAGTCCTGTTGGGCCATCACCAGGAGATACTAACAAAACCTACACCCTTACCAAATGTGGACAGGAGTTCTCACTGGGACCTATCAGACAGAATCTGAAAAAGCATTAAGTGGCCAGGAACACACATGCCATATCCAGAAGGGCCTTAGCCCTTAGCACTGGTGCTCTGGGATATAATCACATCAACACTAGAAGGTTCTGGATCAAGTGCCACAAGATTGAATTTTTATTTGTGTAACTGTGGCTGCCTGTCCAGACTCAGTGCTGCTGTAGGTACATCAGTAATTGACAAACAAAAAGGAGATCTTGCACCTAAATCTCAGAGTCCTGCTCCCTCACCTGAAATATGCCTTATGTCTCCCTCTTCCTGGAGCTTACTGGAGGGTTTATTTTCTAACCACAGTCAGGGGATGCAGGCTAGCTATGTGAACAAGCAACACTTAAGCACCTCAGTTCCTTTCAAAGAGTCATCTTTGTATTCAGTTCATCTGATGCCATACTCACAGCAGAAACCCTGCAAAATCTCACAAAACAGCCATCTGTGCAGGCACAAGCCCCCTTGCCAGACTTCTGTCACTGAGACGATACAGGAAGAAAACAGTTACATTTTCTTGCCAAAACATGCATACACCCTTCATCTCTGCAGACAACTGTGCTATTATCTGAATGTTTGTGGGCGCTCCATGCCAGACCATTTAAGTTGAAATGCACATGGTAAATGCCTAGATACCTAATGCTCTGCTCCATGTTGATGCCGAGAGTTGCACTAGTGTGTGTGTGTGTTTGGTGGGGGAAGGAGTATTGCCAGACGAACTAATAAGATGCCATCAAAATTGGTGACACATCAGCTCTGATGTCTCTTTCCATCTCTGCATGCTTCCCTTAAAGCAAAGGCAGTTCCTCACGCAGTGCCTGTTGCTGTTCATGCTGCAAATTAGCAGTCACTGTTTCAGTGGCACTACATCAGAAAAGCCAGGGGTCTGTATTCATCCTTCCTCTATGGAAACAAACATACTAATTCCCCCTGCAACTACTCTAAATAAAGAGGATAAAGCTATCTGCAATATCTGGATATTCCTAAAATCCCCAGATTCTATTAATCTTTAATTGTGGGTTCCTTCCAACTCAGAATATTCTGTGATAAGGGTGAGGAAGTATCTTGGGGCTCTCTGTATTCAAACAATACTAGTCTTTTACTCATTTTTTGTGCTAGCTTATGCAGCAAAGACACTGACACATACCACAGGCTCCTGGTAGGTACCACTGTTGTCCAGAAAGAGCAGGAATTTTAGATGCTGTTTAGATGCCAGTCAGCTCTCTCAGCATGAGGCTGGGGATATGCCTGTGATCCCTACTGGCTTGCAAGCACCAGGGGCCTGATACAGCACCAGTGTAGCCTGCCCAGTTTCTGATCTGCTGAGTAGTTTAATGACCATGGTTTACAATTGTGTAAACAGACCCTCGTCCAGAAGGGGCTCCACATCCAGCAGCTTGAAGGACACAGATGTTCTGAAGAGGTGACCCCCCAACAGCAGTTCGCATTGCAGAACAGGATACACCTTAGCTCTGTTTTGTAGAATTGGCAATGCTTGTCTACTCAGTCATTTCCTCAGGCAACCCTCTGCATGTGAGAATATCTGGTCACCCTGAGCCCACAAGAACATTTCTGAGTGTCCCTCACCAAGGTCCAGATACACAGAAATCTCCTTCCAAATGCAGATGAATGACATCATCTAGTATTACAGGATTAATGGTTCTATGGTTAGCAGCACCCTACCTCCTCAGCACTCAATGCTTCTGATGGCCTTTCCCTGGGTATACATTTGAAGTAGGTTTTTCCTCCAGTCCTGTTTCATTTGCCATTCTCCATGGGGACAAGAATAACTAAAAGTTATTGCATGTATATAAGGAGCTTTGAGGTGAATAATCATTCATGGTTTTGGTTGGAAGGGACCTTAAGAATGAGCTAGTTCCCATGCCCCTGCCATGGGCAGGGACATCTTCCACTAGACCAGGTTGCTCAAAGCCTCATCCAACTTGGCCTTGAACACTTCCAGGGATGGGGGATCCACAGCTCCTTGGGCAATCTGCACCAGCAAGTGAACTCTCACAATAAAGAACTTCTTCCTAATATCTAACCTAAATCCACCCTCTTTCAGTTTAAAACTATTCTCCCTCGTCCTACCACTGCATGCCCTTGTAAAAAGTTCCTTTCCAGCTCTCTTTTAGAACCCCTTTAGGTACTGGAAAGTACCATAAGGTCTCCCCAGAGCTTTTTCCTCTCCAGGCTTGTGACACACAGATAATATAGAAATGCCATAAATAATATTTCACCATTGTTTCTGCCTGTCAAAACTTCCTACCAAAAATTTCTCTGTCAGCTTTCTGCCAGAAGTTCTCACTAGAGCTCCCTGCTGCAGTTTTCCGGCCAGAAGATCCTGCTACTGTTTCATCTAAATAGGGCTAAATGACAAGAAAGTATGTACACCTTCCTTTGAACACTATAAAAGTGAGCAGAAAGTTTGGAAAATCAGGGAAGAGGAAAGAGAGAGAGAACTGGTTACCTTAGCCTTACCTCCCCCTCACCTTTTCACCTTTCCTCTGCCACCGACTGCTGCCTACCTGCCACTGGACACTGAAACTCTGCCCATCTGGAGAGAACTGAGACCCACCATGCCACATGTGTGAGCTGTATTTTATCCTTCTACCCGTACCATATTTTCGAGGCCCAGAAGGTGCTGATGTGAGCAACAAAACGACACATCCTAGCTGCATTCCAGAGAACTAAAGTGGCTAAGACCCCTTGCGGCTAAAAAGATAACATCGAAAAGCAGCAGAGACAGGGAAAAAAAGGCAGAAACTGCTCCTCTCCGCCTCTGCCCCCCGCCCCCTCCCCCCCTAACTCAGCAAAAAAAAGTAGTTCTCTGTTCTCTGCTTTGAGAATTAGTCTTAGCCTTTTCCAACCTTTTCTTGTTTCTTCTCTTTGCATCTCTTAGCAATTAATAAAATCAGTTTTGGTATCAACAGATAACTTGTGTGACTTTTCATTTGGCTCAGGGGAATATTTCCATCCAAAGTTCTTTCTGCAACACTTAAGCAGATTCTAACAGTGCTGAACAATTCCAACTCTCCCAGACTGTCCTTGTAGGAGAGGTGCTCCAGCCCCTCCCCGGTCACTGTCATGGCCCTCCTCTGGACTTGCTCCAGCAGGTTCGCATCTTCCTTAAGTTGGATGCCTCAGGGCTGGACACAATACTCTGGTGGGATCTCACAAGAGCAGAATAGAGGGTTAGAATCACCTTCCTTTCCCTGCTGGCCACAATGCTTTTGATCAGCCCAGGAGGCAATTGACTTTCTGCACTGCAATTGCACATTGCCAGCTCGTGTTGAACCTCTTGTTCACCAGCACTCCCAAGTTCTTCTCACAGGGCTGCTCTCTATCTATTCTCTGCCCAGTCTGTGTTTGTGCTTGAGATTGTCCCAGCCCAAGTGCAGAGTTTTGCACTTGGCCTTATTGAACTTCATGAGGTTTGCACAGGGCCACCTCTCAAGCCTGTCCAGGTCCCTCTGGAGGGTATCCCTTCCCTCCAGCATGTCAACCACACCACACAGCTTGGTGTCAGTGAACTTGCTGAGGGTGTGTTCAATCCCACTGTCTGTGTCACTGAGAAAGATGTTAAAGTGCACTGGTTCTAATGCCAATCCCTGAGGCACTCCACTTGTCTCATGCTGCATGCAGGATTTTGTCTTCAAGCTCCTATAGGTGTCATTTCCTTTTTACAGTTTTTAAAGAAGCAGTAATAAGCATGTCTCATGTGCTGCCAGTCTTCTGTGTGCATTCTCTTCCTGCAGGAGTCTGGACCTTAGAACGAAGTGTCCATGCACAAATAGCATGTGTCTTCTTACACATATCTATTTTACACAGTCACCTTTTTGGTTGTTTTTGTTGTTTCTTTCTAATTAGTCTCTTTGAGAGGTATCAGTAGAGAAAGTTGTAATGTAGTAAGCCATCAGGCTACATTAAAAAGAAATCTTGTGCATCTTTCTAGGGATAGCTGCCTATTTCCACTTCTCTTTGGCATATATTACATAGCAAACCACCAGTGAATTACAGACCTCACTTTGCCACCTTCAAAACCTCCCTGGGGAGGAGGAAAGGACATGCAGGTATCCCACAGGCCGGGGAAGCAGTCTGAGCTAATCAGTGTAGAAAGGGAAAAGTGAAAGCAGCTGAGTTACCAGAACTTCACCAATTTTCTTAGCTGAATCTCCATTAAATGCATGAACCACCGGCTGCATACTCACTCTTAGACCAAAGGTAAGCTCATTAACTTCAGCCTCTGTGAAGACAGTTTGATCCAAGCTACAGAGTTTAATCCAACAGGTTTACTGTGCATGTGCAACAGACAATGAAAGCATCACCTGTCCATACTCACTTCTCTGTGTCTCTTTATCCAAAGGCCTCTGATTTTAATTTCCACTTGTCACTGGGACAACAGCAGGATCCTTGACAGGATGCCTTTTATATGTTGCTGTGCCGAGCAAAGTCCAACTGCTAGTACCAATCATCAGCAAAGGAACTTTTTCAGCAGAATTTGCCAGGCGATGGAAATGCAGTTCCAGAATACCTGATGAAAATCATGTTCCACTATACCTCACCCATGGTGTCACTTAGCTCTTACTTATCATGCATTATCCTGCACTTATGTCCTAACAATATACACTGCTGTTCCCTCGATGCAGTTGCCTGAGGGATTTGGATTTTCCTTTTTCTCATATTCCTTTAGCACAACCCAAGACACCCTGATCTTCTCCAGCACAGTTATCATCCCATGAACAGAAGCTCTGTGGCATTTCTGAAGGCATTTTTTCATTTGGAATGTTTTGCTTTCACAATATAGGGGCTTTATTATCTTTAGTTTTCTGGTCCTTGAGCAGAGAAAAATCCAGACCTGACAAGCAACTGTCTTAAAAGATGCATATTTTTGGATGCACATTTAATTATTCTAGATGAACATTAAAACAAAACCATGTGGAGAGTAGACCTTACTACTGAAATTCTGAGTGCAAAATGAATACCTTCAAGCCACACTATGCCTTGGAATTGATATAACCATATGAGGTTTGGAAAAATTACTTCCAAAAGGCTCTCCAAAATGGCGCTCACGATGTAGGCTTTCAGTCTTAGTAAATTGAGATTAAATGAGCACATGTCAAGCTTGCTTTTAAGTACATTCCTGGGTAGGGAAGGACTTACTTAAGCAATTGCTTAAATGTTTTCCTGAAACACAGCCACAGAAGTTAAAGAGTGCATGACAGGAACGATTTCTTGGTGAGCCTATTTGCACTCTGCTAATCAAAATGCACCACAGGTCCATGGGAACTTACCAGCTATGCTGATACTCATACTTGAAAACCATGAGACACAGCTTGTGCTTTTTTTATACAACATGCTTTGAAATGACAAGTAAACCATTTTCACTTGATTAAAAACAGCAGTCAATTTTGCAGAAAACAATTTATTAAATACATGAGACTTGGTTGCTACACATAATAACAGACGAAATACTGTGAATAAAGCATGCACTTATCACAGACATCAATGACTATTTTGAGTAATTTTTAAATGGTCTTGAATTCTGTAAGTTAAGGCTGTACCAATACAAATTTTAAAAATAAAAAATCACACTACAATAGTAGCAAACATTGTACAGACACTGAAACCAACTTCTAATGCAGCAGAACCAGACTTGTTAAAGATTATCATAAGGGAATAAAAATGGAGGTGAAGTGCAAGGAAGATCAGAGTATCTCTGGAATTTACAGATCAGTAACAGTGAATGTCATACTACAATTAGCACAAACATTCTTTTCAAAAGCCTAATTATCTGACAACTAAGCAATGAAGGAAACTCATAAACACCATTAAAAAAAAGAAAAAGGACCTCTTGGTTTTACGTTATTTTTATTGAGGGCACTTCTGTACTCAACACTAAAAGAACATTTTTCAAGGAGACAATGTGGCAGACAACAGTACAACACACGTTTGTTTATTCTATCCCCATTAAAGAATAGTGAAGTGTCTTGAAGAGTTAAAATATGTCACAACAGAAAAAAAAACCAAAACAGTTCTCAACTAACACAAGCAACAGACAACTTTGTTGACCATATTGGTCTCCACCTGTGAAGTACCTTACCCTGTATGAATCTTACTTCTCAAAAATACACTGCAGATATGGCAATATGACATTTATATGCACCAAAACTTCTCCCGCTAAAGAGCAGAAAAATTACCAGCCCTAGAAATTGTGGGGATCTGAGGCTCAAAGTAGGTTATGAAATCTTCTTTCATTTACAGCAACAAATCCTTTTTGCTTGTTTTTTCTCATGCTGTTGTATAAGTACAGAAATAGGGTAATTTGAGGATGATGGGGTTGAAAAGGTAACTCTGAAAATGGACTAGTTAACAATATTAGTCACGTTTTCAGAAAATGATCCAGTAATTTCTCCCTTCTCCCCAGATATTATAGATTTGCAGAGCTAAATGCATTAAAATGCATCAAAATATTACTTCTCTCTAACAGGGAAGTATATATCATCTGCTGTATATATAATCTCCCAAATGAAGGAGCAAGAGATCTGTGTAAGAAGGTGCCCTGTGTACAGAAAACTGCATTTGGAGTG
>JAWWEU010000091.1:21400640-21416301 GCA_035583155.1 Acropternis orthonyx
TGAGTGCATTATCCCCAAAGCACAAGGTCACTTGATAGGCAGGGAGGGAGCTCTCTGCCAAAAGCCTTGCTCACAAAGCTGTCCTCCTGCCCCATGGTGCAGACACCAGGAAAGGGGAATATTAGAGGATCAGGGATGGTGAGAGGAGCAGGGATGTTGGGGATGGGAAAGACCAGTCAGTCAATCGTAGTCACTTGCACCTCATAGTAAGAAAGAATGATCAGCCCATGCACTGCATGTGCTAGTCAGGTCAGTCAGTGCACTTATGAGATGTACTCAGACATGATGACAAGAAAAGGTAAATACGAGCTGGACCAGGAGGAAACCCAGTACAACTGAAATCTCAGTTTCCTTTAAGGCTGTTTCAGTCCTCAGGGCAGACCAGGCTCTAGGGTGACATAGCACCTGCTCTTTCTGATCCCCACCTCACCACCCCACACTGCTTGCGTAAACAACAGACCAAGATCCGGTCACAAACATCTGAGACACAGACAATACAACAGCACAACACTATTTGCATCCTAGTCCCTACACAGCTTTCTATGAGGGCAACAATGCTGTAGCCTGAATATCAGCACACAGCAGCTTCTAAAACCAAAACAGCTTGAAAGTGTTGATATTCACAAAGGAGAATGTGCAACACGGACACTGATTCCACTGTTAGATTGTCAGTAGCCTTGATGCTGCTGCCACAGAATTATTGCACTATACAAATGAACAAGGTATGTGCTGTTATTTTAGATATCTCTTGGAATTTAGTTTACAATATAGTTCATGACAGTATTTCATTCTCCTGCACTAAAAAATACATTTTGTTGCATAACTACATTTTTGAAAATAAAACAGGCAGTTTGCAACACCCAGATATCAAAGACGTCACTTTCAACTACGTATGTGCATGAAGACATGTATATTGTGCAAACTCACAATATCATAAATACATGCATGAGTGACAAATTAAACAGAGCATAAGCCACCCAGAGTGCCCACAGCTCTGCCCATCTACATGTGCAATCACGTGAACAGATCCAAATGAAAGTATTGTGCACAGCTGCATCCAGATCAGTCCGGTGACATCCATTTATAATCCCCATGTTTGATTCTTGTTTTGGTGTCCTGAGAAGGCCACATGAGAAAGCCAGCACTAACATTGGTGCAGACTCCTTTGCACTGTGTGCAGACCTGTGCTTTGGCACTTCGTCTCTTTAAATTCAAGGTCAAATTTTGCTCTTGGTAGTACTGAGCAAATCTCCCAAAAGCTTGTAGATAGTTCTGAAGGCATCCAATATATCAGTAAATGACTCAGAAGAGTCTCAGTCTGCAGTATCCTTTAGGTGGGTTTCCAATGGGATGCAGTAACCGAGCCAGGCCAATGACTTCGTGGTGCTGGTATGGGAACACCATCCTCTGCCTCCCTGACTAGCTCTGCACCTCAGTTTTTGACTAGATTCAACTCAGTATGTTGGCAGAAAATTGTGTGACTTTCCTCTTTTTTTGCTGTGTTTTCTGCTGTGCTACTGAATTGAAGTCACTCACTGAAGAGGTCTAACATCAGATCAAAGAAAGGTGAGTGGCAGGAAAAAAAAGAAGGGAAAAAGAAAGGAGAAAAGCAAGCCCCATCTTGGAGCCAGCTACCCCTGTCTTAAGGAAATCACAGCCTTACTGTGGAGCAAAAGCTCAGGTTTTACATCAGTGTTTGATGTAGCCAGGAGCAAAGTCAGCCACCTGCAGTGCCTCAGTGCAGCCACCGTGCCCAACCACCATCTACAGCCTGTGCTGGATAGGGGCAAGGACAGTGTTTTGCCAGCTGCCCTTGAATTCATAGTAAAAGGTACTTAGTATCAAGAGCCATGGTATGAGACCCCAGTCCTTTGTTTAGGCAGAGGGGAAGGCTGGTAGGAGCTGGCAGCAACAGCCCCTGGCCACACTGTTCTGTTCTAGCACCAGGGAAGCTGCACATCGTCATGAGCTTGCAACTTGCTGCTGGAGCACGTGTGATACCCTCAGTTGGAGTGCTGGGAGATAATTACAAGCAACTGGGTTGTTCTCTGTCAGGTAAGCAGCAACAACTAGCACATCTACTCTCCTACCAGTATAAGATAAAACCACGAGAGTGGTTTAAATCCGAAGTCTCCCTCCCATTGAGTTAACAACCTTTCACGGACTTAATACCAATGGTAATTAAATAAACTGTAGTCACTCAATTCCTTGTAACTGTCCACAAATGAAGACTGAATTATATGCTGTAGTAAAGACCCTTCAAATATAATAAATTTATTTATTTAATTATTTATATGCTTGGGTGTCATATTCTGGCCACATATTTTAACTTCTTCAACAAAAAGTCTATGTGGGGCTGCCTCATCAGAATTTGCCAGGTAATCTGCCATCAGCACTAACTGGAAGCTGGAGTTACTAGAGATATCACAAAGCAGAAAAAACTATTCCTATAATCACTGAATGGGCACCACAACTCTAGTCCAACCTCCAGCAGGGTCATCCTAAAGTACATGGCACAGGAGTGCATCCAGACAGTTTCTGAATATCTCCAGTGAGGGAGAACCCACAACCCCCCTCAGCAATCTGTTCCAGTGTGGTCAGAGAGATACTGTAATCCCTTAACCGTTTATTGTTGCCCTCCACTGATCTCACTCCAGGGGCTCCATGTACCTCTTGGGGAAGCCCAGAACTGGACACAACTCCAGGTGAGGCCTCACCAGGGCTGAGTAGAGGGGTGGGTTCACCTCCCTCAACCTGCTGGCAGTGCTCTTCCTAGTGCATCCCAGGATACCATTGGCCTGCTTGGCCACAAGGCTTCACTGCTGGCTCATGGACAGTTTGTTGTCCCCCAGGACCCCCAGGTCCTTCTCCACCAATCTGCTTTCCAGCAGGTCAGCCCCCAGCCTGTGCTCGTGCAGGGGGTTATTCCTTTCCAGGTGCAGGACCCTGCACTTGCCTTTGTTGCATTTCAGACAGTTCGTCTTTGCCCATCTCTCCTGCCTGTTGAGGTCCTGAAGGGCTCGCAGTCAGGTCTCTCAGCACTCACAGATGTATCTCATCAGGGCCCATGGACTTTGGGACATCAAGTTTGCCTTGGTGTTCCCTAACCCAATCCTCCTTGACCAAGGGCAAGTCTTTATCCCAACATTCCTTAATCCTGGTCTCCTGGGTCAGAGATTCCCAAGGGCTGGTCTTGTCAGTGAAGACTGATGCCAAAATTGGCATTCAGGAACTTCTCTGTGTCCTCTGTTACAAGGGTGACCCCTCTATTTAGTAACAGGCCCACATTACCCTTAGTTTTCCTTTTGTTATTGATATGTTTTAAGAAGCCCTTCTTGTTGTTCTTGACATCCTTGGCCAGATTTAATTCCAGTTGGTCCTTGGCCTTCCTTGTGATAATAGTGAGGCTATCACAGTAAGCACAGATACTCCACAACCTATCCCCCAGCCAGACAAACAAACGTTGCTGATGTGCCCTGCTAAGCAAAGGGTATCAGAGACACTGCCTCAGCCACTGAGCGTGCTGGACATCAGCACAAATCATCGTAATACTCAACATACTAATAATCAACAACTCAGGAAGCATTTGGAGTTATGAAATGCTTCTTATGACCTTTCAGTTCAAAACCCAACAGTGCCAGTCTTCTTTCTTCTGAGGTCTGCGTTGGGGCTTAATTACAGCACTGATGTGAAGTAGCACTTGTGTTTGTAGCACAGTCCATGCACAGACAGTGATCTGCTCCTTGGAGTGAACGGGGGTGGCTGGGCAGGGGAGAAGTGGGAAGAAGAAATCTGCTGCCCCATAAATGCCAGCTGATACCCATCCCTCTGTTGCAGAACAGGAAAGGAACTGTAGGGAAAGAGGTCAGATCCTGCAATAGCTGCGACTGGGAAGTGTTGAGGTGAGTGCCAACGGAGGAGAAACAGAGACCAAAGACTTTCCTAGAGATTGGCTCCATGGCTGAGCTCTCACCTGGCACACTAGAGAGCTCCTTGGCATGGGACTTCCTGCACTTCAGCAAATACTAAGAGCAACTGCGTGAGACCTCAGTGGAAAACAGCAAAGAAATTCCACAGAGAGCAGCACTGGCCTTGAAGAACTATTTTTATCACATTAAAAGCACTGCTGTGAAAAGGCAAGGCAGTGCAAACAGAAATCAGATGTCTCGCCTCATCTGGAAACTGGGCAGCTGTCCTTCTGGTTTCACTTTAAGTCTTTTTCTGCTTCTGTCTCCTTCACCTACAAGTCAGATTTGCCATGGCACTGCAAGTCATGGACACAGCTTGCAGTCACTTCAGTAGTGTCATGATTTGGTCTCAAGCTCCAAAACCAAGCTACAAAAGGATGGCTCTACAATATAAGTGACTGCTTGTGTCCACCAGTCATTGTCTCCCCCACATCCCCAAGAGACAGCTGACAGTAATGGGAGGCTGTAGAGCTGGAGGTTATGCTGCCATGGGCTGCAAGACACTGGGACAGCTGGCATGTAGGAAACCCAGACTTTGTACTAGCCTTTTGCTACATGTGGAGAACAAAGAGACAAGAGCCAGGTTGTGTCCCCTCCACAAGGCTTCCTGGAAGCACAGACATTATAGTGGAAATCTCTGCTCTTAGACTTTCCAGTGGCACATCTGCGACCTATTTCATCCCCAAATCAGACCTTCAGTAAGACTTAAGTGAGGTGCAGACATTCTGCCACCTCTCTCACACACAGCAGCATTTCATCCTAGCAACACAGAAAACAGGTTTTAGGTGCCAGGTGGGTTATTTCTATTTCTATTTCCTACTTCTGTTTCAGCTTTTCTTTGGAATTAGTGATGACTGAATTCATTGTACAGTTGCTGATCTAAAGAATATGGAGGACATTCAGGAATGTGAAGAAACAAACAAACATAAAGAAACACAACAATTAAGAATCTCAAAACAAGAAAGCCCCTCAGTAACAGTTTGATCTAACAGCTAGGGGAAGTCAGCTGAGGTTGACTCTTTCATTGACTTCAGCAGGCAGATCACCCCAGCAGACTTGCCTAAAGCCTCATCATAGCCCTAGCACATCCTTGAGTAACTTAAATTAAGCTTAATTACTTGAAAAGTACTGTTCATAATTTTAAAGGTCAAGAATAATAATCGTTCACTGAAATAGTGAATCTGCTAGTGTTTTCTCCATGTCACATGTTGAAATAGCAGCATGCATTATTTCAAGGCTTGAAGGACCAGTTTCTGCCTTCAGGTTCATACGCACATTTTCCATTGTCAGCAATGGAAATAAACAGATGATGTGTTGCTAACTTAAATTTTCCATTCCAGCACCTAAAACTATCTAACTCTTTAATTTTCTATAGATTTTTATTAAACTTCTGTAGAAATTATTGTTTCAATCTCTATTGTTCTGTAGATTTCAAATCATGGTTTACGACATATTTGATGCAATTTTTCTGTACAGTTTGGGATAAGATTGTGGATTTTTCTGCACTGTTCCATTTCCCAGAATACTCAAAGAGTTCTCTGAGTCAGTAGATTTTATGTTACATACACACAGTGACAAAATACTAACAACCTATGCCTAAAGAGGTAAAATTATGTGTAGGACAGTGGTTTTGCCATTATACTTTTGCATACTGTTGAGAACAATACTTTTTACTCTAAAGACCAGCAACATTTCTGATCCCAGAAAAGCAACAAAACTAAAAGTTAAAAATAGCTTTTAGCTGACTTCAGGATTTTTTTTAGCATAAATGAGCCTCAGGAAACAGAATAAAAAACAGACAAAAAATGCTGTAAATGGTTTTGTGAACTTACATTGATGCATTTCTTATTTCTTGGTCTTGCTGATCAAGAATAAGCCAGCAGGTAAGAAGGAACAGCCAGTGTTAAGTTTGCCTCCTCCACTGTGGGAGGTCATGTTAAAATACTAGAGTTGAAAAAATGCTTTAAAACAGAATTGCTACCTAAGCCTCCCTGGAGATTTGCACTCACTAATGTGTGCATGTTAAAAATGGTAATTTCAGATGGTATTTTCAGTCTATCTTGTGTTGCCTGAGAACCATTTTTATCCTTTTAAAATCTGCATTTATATTATAACCCATAAGTACCTTTCATTTTTGTATTAACACTATAAATATTATGTTAGTAATACTAAACTATTTCAGTTGACTTATTTGCAAAAAAGAAAAATATATTATATATTTATATATTCTTATAAAGTGAATTAACACTGGAGAGAGGGCTATGGGGGGAAATAGTGTACAATCACAGTTGACGTGTATTATTGAGCACAAATTCAATGCTTGAAACAAAAAGGAAAAGAAAGAAGTGTTCACGTGATATCCCTCTTTCAAGCCGTGTCAGATGAAGAGTCATAGGATGCTGACACTATGAAGTTGCCAGTATTGGAGTGGTTTGCCATGGACTGGGCAGCCTGCTGGCTCAAGTTATTGCAGATCAGCACCAGCTGGTTGCTCTGCGCTTCTGAGAGAGTGCTACAGCTCTGGTAGACGCTGAAGTTGGTCTTCCGGCCGCGGATGTTGCCTTTCTCACACATCGTCTTCACCATTTTGGCAAGCTTGTTTTTCCCCAGGGCTTGGCAGTTGTACCAGTGAAGCGCGGCCAGGTTGACGACAGGTTTGATGGACAGGTAAAAAGGTGCATCCTCATAGCGCATGGCTGGAGGGCGCCTCTGGGCATACTCCTTGTAGTCCTGCACGGGGCAGGTCTGCGGGGAGTGCTGGGTGGCGTACACCCGGGAGTCCGTCCCACCTCTCTTGCTCTTGGCACTGACGTCCCCATTGTCTGGCCCCATCCACTCCAGGTACTCCAACCCAGTCTCTGTCACCCTCAGCCGGATGTCTCCCCACTTGAGGGTGGACCCATGGAAACCCGTGCAGTGTCCAAACGCCTTAGTGTTGTTTAGCCACACCAGGTTCAGCAGCCCTTCAGGATTGTACCGGCTCAATAAGCCTCTCTTGCGCAGGATAAGCTCGTCGGCAAAGGTGAGCTTCATCGATTTGTGTGGCTTATTTCCTTTTCCTTTACACCTCAGCTCTATCTGCTTTTGCTTTAGAGCTTCCTGGGACCTCTTGAACTCCTTATCCCTTGTAATACTGTATCCATACCTGTGCTCTTTGAGATACCGCTCCAGTCCACACTGATAGTTGGCCAGACTGTTTGGCTCATATTCAGACCCATCCTTTTGTCTGGCATCCACAAAGAAGGAAGCAAGGTAGGCATCAAGCTCTTTGCAGGGAATGACATAGATCTCACGGGTCTCAGAGGGGTACTTGGAGATGAGGAACTCCCGGAAATTGCGGAGAGCCGTCTGCGTGCTGCGAATGGTCTTCTCATTCTGCTCCCTGCTGAGCTCTGCTGCTCTTTCATCCTGGTCTGGAAGAGGAAGAATGGGACAGACAAAAGAAAGCAGAAGCAGTGAGTTTGTGTGATGTGCTTTTCTCTAAAATAAATTTCCTTAAAAAGGAAAAAAATTAAAATCAATTTCATAAAGAGCAGTGGAAAACATCTTTACATACCTGTCACATGACTGAAAAGCCAACTTCAGTTTCACAAATGGTGTACTAGAGTATGATACAAAACTAAAGCGAGCTCCTTATGACACTGGGGCACAGTTTCATGCATGGAGATATGTGGAAGACATTGGGATTAGAGGCAATCTGCTTTTTAGAACAAATGCAAGGTAGAAAGATATTCTGTGGATCCCAGTGCTGTGTGCGGAGCCCAGTCTCAGTAATAAACCCATTCTGAATTGCTTCATTTGTGAAACCAGAGGTTGCACTGGTTCCATTTTCTTCTACAAAAAATAACTAGAGCATCATATTTATGACAGTAATATTTAGCTTTAATTAGGCACATTTTTAAAGAGCTAAAGAGATATAGTCAGATATGTACAGTACCAAATAATGCAACACAACCTAAAGAAGGAGTTGACAGGTAAAATCACTACAGAGCAATGTGCAATTTACAAATGTACAAGAATGAAAAAATAGAGTTAATATGTTCACACCAGAAAATATGGAACAAAAACATGATTATATAGTCTCTCTGTGTAATCAAACTGTACCTTGACAATGGAAGTACAATTACAATCATTTCTTTTCATTCTGCAGAAAAATCAAATTCTGGAAACAACCCGATACTGCTCTACACAGCTGTACTCAAAGATCCTTATAATCAGTGGTGTATCAAAACACAATACTCAGATGCTACCACTATGTTATTGACAGCTGATTTCCAGGCTGATTATAAGATAAGCATAAAAAGGTAAAGCTTTTTACTTATAAGTGATGTGTGTTCTTAAGGATTGTTTTCTTGTCATATGCAGGCTACTTGTTTGCACAAGGATGCAGCTTACAACCACATAGGTGGAACTGTCACTCTGAATGTGACAAATCTTAATAGTTTTAGAAAATCAAGATCAAATGCAAAGAAGAAAAAATTCAGTTATTCAGGTTTTCTCTGTAATTGTGTGTTAAACACTTCCCCCTCCCCTTCCATTTAATAAGCAGAAAAAAGCAATTTCTTTTTTTTCTGTCTCATTGCAAACCCAAACAATTTGATGTCCAGTTAACAGTGTCACAATAACACTCACCAGGTGTTTCCCACCTAAGACACACACCACAAAGTGGTATGACACCAGGCGAAGTTCTCATTGGCTCTCTGTCTTTCAGGCCAAGCTTATGTTAGGCCATGTAGCACACCTATGGCTTTGCACCAGTGCTCAGACACTTGCTCCTCTTCCCTGCAAGGCTATTAACAGGGGAGGAGGCAGTAGGGAAAGGAGGGTACTCCTATCTCCTTCCCTAGCCCACCTGCAATGCCTCATGCGGTGCAGAAACACTGGTGCACGCTGGGCAGCTTCCCCTCCCAACCATCTACAGAGTGACTCTGCAGAAAAGTCCATCCCATCACCTCCATACCACAACTGAAGAGAGAGGCATGGAGAGTGACTTGTCCCAGGACTTACCAGCAGGACAGAAACAGGACTCAGTTTATAACCCTCAGGACCAGGTCCTGTGTCTTCACCACAAAGCATCTGCCATACCCACAACACTCAGTGCAACCTGTTGAGAGGAGGTCCTCAAATCCTCTGCGAAGCAGAAAGAAGTGGGCATTGCAACTGATGCCTTTGGGGGCTTCTGCAGCCATTAAAAAATGCTGCCACAGAGCACTGAGGTTTACTTGACTTGTGCTTAAGGGGAAGAAGAAAGGCCACCAGCCTAATTCAGAAACTTGTTTAATACTGATGTCAGTATCAAAAATGCATCCTAGAATCCTGCAGTGAAGTGTCATGCTTTAGGCAATGTACAGAATAGATACTTTTAGTATGTCTAGATGTGAGATGGCAACAAAGAGACAAGCCTGTTTAAAGCTCTGAAACAAACATTTACTCTGCTATGTTGTTCACTGCACCCACCACCACTTATTATAGAACTGTGTAAGTAATCAGTGCTTTGACTGACAGCCCACACCTTTAAGTACTCTTTCAATATAAACAGCACATATAACGGTGCAGTTTTACACATGTCATCAATCACTACTTCTTAGAGAATAGGCTGTCACAACACAGCAGTGACACCCAGTCAGTCATTTATGTCACAGCATCTTTCCTTAATCTCCAAAGGAAATTGCCCTATCTGCAGCTAACAGTTTTAAAACCCAGGCAGAAATAAAGATCCCCACAAGTTACATGAGTGAAACAGTACCCCAGAAACATTGCATTCCTGCAGTGCTGTGGTGTGGTGTGTCTTACTCCACAAGGCAGGTGGGAAATGTTAAAAAATAATGGGTCAGCTTCTCATGCAGCCACATCAGGAGAGCTACCTCTACTTTCACTGTGAAGCCATGTTGCAGTGGTAGCAGTGGACTGTTCTCTTCCCATGAGACCACTCAAGTTTTGGTGATATGTCACAGCACAGCACAAACACAGGGAGTTTCCAGTGTAACAGTTCCCATATGCTTGCTTTGTCTCACTTTGATGCATCTTGCTTAATAGAGACCAAAAGCTTTTTTCTAATTTTTTTTCATGTTCTGTGGACATTGTGGAAACTACTGAAAGCACTGGTGGAGATCAACATTAGTTCCTTGACTACTGCAAATATAAACTGGTATGCTTGTAGGCCTCCACTGCTCACCATCAACTGCATCATCCTCAGCGTGCATGGGTTCCAAAACTGGGCAAAAGCACAGAAAACAAGTCATAAAGTGCTCCTCGATACAGGAGAACACCTCTGTATCAGAAAGGCCTGAGCTGCAAATTCATGGGGGACAGGAGAATAGGGAGGTGGTATATATATATGCTTGCACCTTCCTTATAGTCTTCTGTAGGTGTCTGTTTTTAGGCTTTATGAATACAGATACTCTCATGTTATGGTCTAATTTCTCTTAGCTAGTAAAACAGTCAGAACCAACCAACCAAAAATTATTGTCATCACTGATCTACCAAGCCAAGCTATCCTTAATGACTTTTCCTTGTCATAATGCAGCCTTTGGAGCTGGCAGTGCTGTTACCCATTTTACAGACTACAAGCAGAAACGTGAAGAAATAAATTGATTTGGAGATGCATTTCTTGACGTCCTGCCCCCTCAGCTGCATCACTGCACAAAGGAGCTGGTTGGAGCTTTTGTGTTTCCTATCTGATTCCACATCAGAGCTTCATTTTCAAGAAAACCAGAATGTGGCAGAAAAAGCCAGTATAACCCACCCTACTGTGGGATTCAGGGTAAACTCCCAAATATGAGTTTCAAAATGTGCCATGTACTTAAGACGTTCCGGTTTAAATGTAGACAAAGAGAAAATGACCTGGCAAATTAAGCAGACAACCTAGTGGGAGCCAAGTGTCCCAGGCTAGTCCACAGCCATCAGGTGATGTCTCCCACAGAGAAGCAGCAGTTTTCTGATCTTTTCATAATCTGATCTTGACACAGCCAGGACTTAATATTATCAGCAGAGTTATCAAAATTGTTCTAATTTCAGCTCTCACACATACACACGCTTGGACTCCCTGAAAAGGATGTAACATGTCTAATTACACAGGGTAGAGGAAACACGCTTGCATGACAGACAGATGCAGATTATTAATGTTCAGAGATTCGTAACATTAGCAGGACTCAAAAACCTTAGTTATTATTGCAAACAGTCTTAAACTCTGCATACAGTAAGCACTGACATCTCATAGACAAACATTAAAAGTAAGGTGGGTTTTTTTGAGGTAATTACATTACCAGCCAAAGTCTTCTCAGCCAAATTTGTGTCCAGACTAGGAAAATGCTTCTGCAGCAGGCCAGCCACCAATACACTCTCATTCAAGTGAAAAAGCCTAGTTAATCACACACACAGCACTGTGCACCCCCATGCTGGAGCTAAGTGCACTCTCTCTATTCCCCAGCACTTTGCAGGTTGCCTGTTGCAATTATTGAAAGGCAGTAATAGCCAAGCTCTGGGCCATGGCCATATGCAGCCCAGTAAAACAGTTCTAGTAATCCACTGCCTGCTCCTGCCTTTTTTTCCTCCTGTCCCTCCTGTTTCAAGAAGGTATCTGCAGGCAAATGACACTTGAGTCTACAATTGCAGTGAGCAAAGGTCATGCTGTTGTGCAAGGGCGGTATGGTCAAGTTACAGTGGGGAAAAGCTGTGTGACCTCTGACAAACATGCCCTCCTGGAAGCAGTGCTACTGCTTCCCTGTCAGAAGCAGCTGAATGCCACTGTCATACCATGGCATCCTCGAGTATCGGTACCCTTTCTGCACACAAAACTTGGAGAGCCAACAGCTAGTTTTCACCACATCACTGGAATAACCCAGTGAAAGCCGTTCTCCTGCCTTGCTGCTAAAAATGAGGGTGAAGGTAAGAGCAGAAGGTGTCCCCAGCAAAAGCACTTCTAAGCATTTGCAGAAACACCCTGAGATTAAGAGACAAGAAGAGGTAAACATTCGGAGAATGACATTTTTGACACTTTCACTGTCTGGTACAGAACAACTTCCTTGGGGCAACTCCTGCACACATGCAGTAGTCAAAGGCTTAAGTCAAAAATACGTATGTTTTGATGCTATTATTTCAAATCCAACAAAAACTAGTTTATGAAGTCCTAAGGCCAAATAAAGCACAGTTCCTCTGCAATAATAACCATACTTATTTAAGCTTAAGCTCAGTGACTTAGAGTCAAAAGAGCGGGGAAACCCTGTGACTGCCTGGACACTTTCATCAGGTTTTGACATCTAACAGCTTCTAAACTCTGAAAGATCAGGGGATTACCTTGTTAAATGCAGATTACTGAAGTAGAAGAAAGTGCTTCTGCATTTTTTTCTTGAATTTCTTCCCTACCCATCTGATGTTGTCACTAAATTCTGTTTAACAGTTAAATTTCCCTGTCCACTACATTAAGTGAAACTCTATATAGTTTAACATTTTCAGAAAAGGCTTTCGCTAGCATGTAAAATCTGTAGTATGAGAGAAATCAACTACCACTTATGAAAATGCTATGCTTTTTGGCACAATAAAAAAACCCCTATACTTCTATTCAGTTCATCTTCTCCAATGAAATTATCAGCAAACTGTTTAATTACTTTAGAATTAAAAAATCTTTAGATTCTGTCAGAGAAAGAATTTATCTGCTCCTGTGACTGACTGGATCACCATTTTTAGGCTGTGGATACTGGAAATCACCAATCAACAGTGCAAAACAGAAGCACTCTAGGGAATCCGATTTTTATAACGCTCCCTTCCTTCTCCACCTGACTGTATGTGACATCTGAACCATTTCGGCACAAGGATTCTAAAAACGCATATTCTAAATAAAAAAATGTTTTCATTTGTTCAAAGTATTATTTCCACTTCATCTAGTTGTCTGGTTTTGGTTTCATCAGGGATAGTGGAAAAGAGAAGTGTTGCATGCCAGTTTTACCTCACATTTCACTTCTTCCATGCTTACAGCAGCATCTCTGGGGTATGAGACTGTACCATGTCCTATCTCCTTTTGAAGCTGTTCAGAGATGCACTAGCATAAATTGCTGCAATGAAAAATAGGATGAATTTGCCCTGTACTCCAATAGTAGGATAATTACTCAGATTCCACCTCTATCTGGTAGGAACAAATATACCAACTCCAGCTCTCCCAGGCTTGCTCAACACTGCAGCATTGCACAGCAGGATGCTACAGCTGCTCCCTGGGGCACACCATGGAGAACAGAAGAAACAAAAGTATTTTGCAACAGTACTGAAGAAACCTGTATATCTGGAACTTTTGTGAACAACAGGCAAATATACTCAGTTCACAGATGGACTGGAGTCTGTCGTTTTAGCTCTTCAGTTCCAAGTCAGCCACCTGGATTATAACTAAGCCTGCAACCAGCTTCAGGTCTACCTGTCCTGCCTTATGACTCTTTCATTTCCATAGCTATTACCTGTAAAGGAGCAAATAAAAACAAATTATTTGGACCCTTATATAATTGACACTGATGGACTCCAATCTTCATAGATGTGCAGGATATAAAGCCACACTTAAGAGTTTTCAATATTACAAATACAAAAACATCAGAAAACTTTAAAAAAATGTGAAACCCCATTCCTTTCAAAATAACTGACTAAACTTTCTTCAACAATGTTAATTTCTAAGATATAATTGCTATTCTTTCAGAGCTCAGGTTAAATAAATCAGGTCATTTTGTTGAAACTGAGTGCTGCTGGAGTTGATAAGTTGCAAAATGTTACTTAGAATGTGAAGCTAATGTCAGATTTATGCGGAACAGGCATCTTTGTATTCAACCACATAATGTCTTAACAATTTCCATACAATTCACAGCTAACACCATTAGAAAACTCTGGTTTCAGTACTGGTTTCAGTTTAAGGCTAAAGAAGAGAGACACCTTTTGCCAACTATTTTCTTCAGGTTAAATATTGAACTCTGAAAAACAGAATTCTTTTTTTAATGCAAGACTTTTTAGCAACTAGAGAAATGTTGCCCTTTCAAAGTATGTTAGTTACTTCGTGCTCTGTGGCAGAAGGAATTAAAGGAACTATTGTGATTGTCTAACCTACCCTGAGAACTGGAAGCTGGATGATGCTTGGCAGAAGCAACGCACTCGTTTTCCAAAAGGACTTGGCTTGGCACCACTCCAGAAAGTGTTGCATGCACATCGTCAGCAGAGTATCAGTTTTTCTCCCAAATAAGTTTGCAATTCAACAAAGCATATTTAAAGTGCACTCTGGATTGGGGTCCCTGTATTTAAGTATATGCTTATGTAGAAGAGTAGAAATCAACTGGACTAAGTCATTACATGTTTTGAAGGTAGAAGAGGGACACAACCGAACAACATTCATATGTATAAAATGATTCAATTCAAAGGCTACTAAGAGAAAAAAACAAGAAGAAAAAAACAAAAATGAGAGAAAAAAATGGTAAAGACCTGACACACACCTCCTTTGTTGAACTAAGCTTATAATTTAAAAATGATACAGATTCTCATGGCAAAACTGCCATTTCTTACATCATCAAACTAAGAGCTTACTTTACATATTCATATAGAGAAAACCAGATTTACAGATGTGTAAACAGATCTCAGAGGCACTGATTACTCAGGCAGCAATTTAACTAGTGGCCTGGTTTGCACAAAATAACAGGTATAAATTTACATGGCACTGTGGAAAATTTGGCACAGGGGAATTTTGTGCCTCTCTGCAGCTGCAAGCCCTGTGGAAAAAGAATGAGAAACAGGCCCAAGCATGTATCCCCTTACAGTTTAGTCTTCTCTAAGAGGAATGTAAATGTGAAACATGTAAAGCTTGCCACCCCGCATCACCAGAGGCTTAGCATGTTCTCAGATACAGCCTACCACCAGTTTTAACGTAATTGCATGTAAGAAATAACTTTCATAAGCATTTTTGAGAAAGCAATGCAAGAGGTCTTGAAGTGATGAGCCAGGGCTATGAAGTTTGCCTGCTTTTGATTCACTTTAGACAGCAGCTGAGATTCAGAACTGGGAAATACGGGAGGGAAATACAGATGTGGGGGAGAGAAGAGAGAGTAAGAACAAAAGATGCAAGAAAAGCATAACACCGAAGAGAGAGATTAAAACCAGATGAGCATCCTCATCATTTGAAATCTAATTTAGATCAGCGTTTCAAAATGAGGCAGTCTAACTGGGGCAGTAAGCAGAGAAACAAGGAAAAGGAGAAAACAATAAATATTTTATTACATTAATCATAATAAACTGCACTTTAAGTCTTGGCCAAAGCGTATTCTTAAATCAAGCTGAGAATGTAAGCAGTTTCAGACTTTAGAGCATGAGGCTCACATGACTATAATTAACATAATAAATCATACTGTGGAAGTTTCTACACAGGCTGACAGCATTTGGTTAATGTATTGCTTATTAGAGACTGAAGACATTTTTCCTTCTATTTTATTAAAGTGCCATTGGTAGTGAATAAAAAGCTACCCTTCTTTGTTCTGGCTGAACTATCTTTGGCAGGTGTAAGAGAAAATGTGTTGGCAGCTCATGCCATTTACTTCCAATAACACAGATCGCAGCACACGCATCCCAAAGAACCACATTTCAGTATCTTTTATCTCATTAGAAAAGTACTTCAACTGCCTTGTTACTGACCCTACAGTTTATTTCTGAAATTCTCTGATTTTGCCCAACCAGACCAA
>JAWWEU010000091.1:21418625-21451813 GCA_035583155.1 Acropternis orthonyx
TGAGCATCCGAGATCTGACGGGATCAGATGGCAGGGAGGCATTTAACTGCCCAGGGGACAGTCCCTACTGAGGACTCGAACTCAGGCCCTTAGGATTCAGAGTCCAGAGTGCTAACCACTACACCATGGGACCGCCCATGGTCAATATATAATTAAGTACTTAACACAAAGTTTTAATCAGACTCACTAAGGTCCTCAGCACCAATTTTTACACAACATGGATGCAGGAAGCCCTGTTCTTAGCTCCCATGAGAGGCAGGATTTGACGGGAGCCATGACCTGGGAACTGCTGAGTCTAACACATTTGTGTGATCAGCAGCATCCTGCCATTTTTGAAGGGCAGCACTGCTTAGCTCCAGACAAAAGACGACTCATTTGGGAAATGAAAACATAGCTCTGCTCACCCATCCCATGGAGGCCACCAGCCACATTCAAGCTGTTCAGAACAACCAATTCTGGAAGCAGCATTTTTGTGACCAGTCTGTGGAGTGCTGCAGCAAGAAAGATTCATGAGGAAAAGCAGGTGTTTTCATTTCTCTCTCTTGAGGCTTTAATAGCCTGGTTCAACATTTCCTGGAAACAGCACAGGCATATGCTTCATTTAAGTATATTTTATCAAAGAAAGATGGCTTTCATCATGTTTCAGTGCTTGCAGGATCTGAATGTGCCAGCCAAGATAAAGCAACTAAAATATCATCATGCTTCTGTTTTCACTTCTGGAAAAAATCAAAAAAGAATTTCTGTATTCCAAATTGTAATCTTGCTTAGAGAGACAGAAAATACACTCAGAAATTTTTACTGATCTGTTTCTTGCTCAAGCAGGTTCTAGGTTCACTGCAAACACAAAAAGAAGATGACATGACAGAAAAAGACTCACTAAGAGGGATATAATTTAGGTAGAAAGACAATGGGAGAAGTGAGTAGTCACTGTGAACTGGCTTCACAGAACAGCTTACACAAAAATGCCATGCTTTGATCACAGAGACAGGTGAAAACAGTTCTTCACAAGGTCTACTGCAGCTATTAAAACCTTAGATCTGGAATACATATGTGAAATAGTCCTTCTATAGATATCACTGAATCATAGAATCATAGAATTGTTACAGTTGGAAAAGATCTTAAGATATTAAGGCTAACCATCAACCTAGTACAACCACCATGTTCACCACTAAACCATGTCCTCAAGTGCCATATCCACATGGTTTTTGAACAGTTCTGGGGATCGTGACTCCACCACTTCCCTGGGCAGCCTATTCCAATGCTTTATAACCCTTTCAACGAAGAAATTTTTCCTAATATTTAACCTGAACTCCACACAGCACAGCTTGAGGCCATTTCTTCTTGTCCTGTCAGTAGCTGCCTGGGAGAAGAGACCAATCCCTACTTGGCTACAAACTCCTTTCAGGTAGTTGTAGAGTGTGATAAAGTCTTCCCTCAGACTCCTTTTCTCAAAGCTAAACAACCCCATCTCCCTCAGACTCAGACATAAGACTTGTGATCCAAACCCTTCACCAGCTCTGCTGCCCTCCATTGCTTCAGCACGTCAATGTCTTTCTCGGAGTGAGGGACCCAAAACTGAACACAGGATTTGAGTTGTAGCCTCACCAGTGCCGAGTACAGGGGAATGATCATTTTCTTAGGCCTATTTACTGAAGCACCAAACTCATACAAAGTGGGAAGTCACTCTCAGAAAGTACCCTGCCCTAAACCATCAAGTCCTGTATTCCCTTCCTGTTTCAGCATCCCATCTGAAGAGCAAACGGAAAGTGAACATCTGAAGTGTTTCCAGGGTCAGCATCTCTCTTGGCTGCTGTGCTGCATCTACTAAGCAGATCCCAATCTAACCTTGCCTTGTTTCTCTTTTCTTAAAGATTTGCAAATCATAAAATGAAATAGTTCCAAAATGAAACAATTGCCAAGTTCATACAAAAAAAAAATCTCTGATGTTCACTAATCTCCTAAAAACAAGGCGACATTCAGTATAGATTTGTCCAGTTCTGTTTGTTTTTTCACATGTTTTCAGGAGAGCTGGAACGAGCAGACATCTTATTTTTTCCCTTTAAATACCAGTATCACAAAACACAGCACTTTGCACACAACAGTTACCTGTTTCAGACACCTTTAGTGAAAGGGAGAACATAGCATCTCAATAATGTTTGTCTTGCAAAAATTACTGTTTACTACTTCTCACTTGTGCATCTTATTGTTTGCTTTTCTGCCTTTCATATTTGAGTAGTGGTGAAGAGGGGACATTTCTAGGTCTGAAAGGAGCAGTGATGCTCCAGAACACAACCATTCATTGAAATGGTTTCTCTTCTGGTATGACACACCATCTTACTTAATACTGTTTGTCCTATGGTACTTCAAATGAAAAATATGTATTTAAATGAAGCATCAATAATTCTCAGTGATGCAATTCCTCTGTGCAGAACCTCAGAGAATATTCCCAACTGTTTGTCATCTGAATTTGGCATGCTTTAAAAAATTAATCCTTAAAAACTGCTGGACCTGGCTGCAATAGAGCTCTCTGAGGCTATAGTTGAAACTTCCTTTTAGCTACAGGCCAACAGGTTTCACAGAATGCATAGAAACTACCATTCTTTTACCACCCTCTGTTACAAAGGATCAATAGGCCTATGCAGCTTTTATGGCAGGAATACAACTGTAAGTGCATCCCCACATGTCTCCCACACCAACCTCCTTTCAGTATGAATATTCATAAATGGTTTCCTCCAAAATGTGTAAATATATACAACAGATGATAAAAGCAAATAGATGACTACTTTGCCAAGCCTGAATTAGTCCTCTGTGTGCTACTGTCCTGCTTTTAAACAGAACTACCTCACAATACTGTAAAGACAAGGAGTAACAGCCTCATTAGCTGGACTTCTAGAATAAAGCCCCCAAATATTAGATTGTAATTTAACTGCATTTGGATGCAGAAAATTAAGGGTAGGAGTGGGCTGGCAAATCCATGCTGCAAGATCAGAAGGTGGTTAATCAACTCACTAGCTTCCTGTTTCTGATATTTAAAACTATAATGACCTAATTTTATTCTATATAAGCCAGGCCCTTGCAACTTTAAGAGAAGTACTATACTTTTTGTAATTATGTATCTCAGCACTTACTATTTTTACTATTCTATTTTACTATTTTTAGTAAATCTACTGGGGCAGGAATAAATATCAATTATGGGACCTAAAGAGTCACCAGAGGACTCTGAACTTTTCAGTCCAAAACAAAGAGACTGCCTCACCCTTACATACATTTAAGTGTTTGACTGATCACATTCAACAGCACATGTCCCTGGAGACAGGCTTCAATAGTAACTTTAGCCAAAAGTCATCCATCTTTGTGTGTAAATTACAAATACAGACTGATAAGCAGTTATTTGAGTATTCTTGGAAGAGCTTTATTTAAATAAAGTTTAGTAACTTTCTTTTGATGTGACTATTTTCCTTGTGTAACCTTCATTCTTGGCACAGTTCCACTGGACTTGAAATAATTACAGAAAGGATTAACTTGGCCTTTCTGTATGCTTTATATACACCTCTAAAAGTTATATATAAGGCATTACTTTTTCTTATTTGCACTTCTTTGGAATGTGTGAGCTGACACTTTTTTTTTATAAACAGTGATCTATGGGTTAAAACTAAATCTAGTAAAACTGGCAATTCATGAGGTGTGGGGGACTTCTTTCACCTCAAATCTTTGTAACATTTTGATGCACATTTAACAGCTCTTTATCTATGAGTCTTATAATTATATGAGGATCTTGGCTCCCATTTAAATTAAATCCACACTATTGCAGATACTGCAGACAGAAAGAGGGAGAAAGGGAGAGATCCTACTTCTTCTGATTGCAGAAAAACACTTAAAATATTCCACCTAAGAGCTCTACATAAATATCAGGCAACCCCTAGATTCACTGCATTTTATAATGGTCATGTTCAAACAGAGTCTTATATTAACACCTGGAACCAAGAAGGATATCCACACCAAGAGCAGAGCAAGAGTCAAACCAAGTTAGATGCCAGTCGGGAAAGGCTGCCATCCCTGACACATCTGCCCATGATGAGAGCACAGGAAGAGAATTAGACCTTTGCCCAAGTCACCAGGCTAAGCTGATTACCACATACTGATCTGAGATCCTGACACACCAGTTACAGAAAATAAAAGAATGGAGAGGATCTCAGAGCAGGGACATCAGAGCCAGCAAAACTAAGTACTGCCATCACCAGAGACCAGCATCCATCACAGCAGACATTAAAATCCTGATACTGTTTGATAGCCATGATGGTGGGACAGTGAGCAGCACACTGACTAAGAGAGCAGAGGTGCTTGTGGCCAACCTGCTTCCTTCCAAACTCTGAAAATGCCTGTATATGTAAAACAGAACCCAGCAGTCCAGAGAGTTCAGTGATGGGTATACATGCAGGCACTGTGACCGTACCTACAGAATATCATTTGCCACATCTCTGACAAAAGAAACAACCCTAGTCAATTCATTTAGACTATTATTTTGCATCTCTACTTAATACTCTTTGTGTTCCACACAGTTTGTACATATGGATTTGATATAATTTTTTTTTGTTTTGTTTTCATAGAGCTCTTTGCTCTTATATTTATAGAATCAAAACCTGTCTTCATACAAAATAAGCTCTGTCCTTCTCTGAACCACAGTCTTCCTCCATATCCTTCTGCAATAACCCCAAATCTTTTCCATTCCTGGTTTTAGATATTCAAATGTCACTAATTTCTCTAAGATGCATGTACTGCAACCTAAAGCATTATGTTTCTTATTTACCTTCCATCTCCACTGGTGTGATCTAGCTTGTCCTTGCTGGTTCTTAGACATAAACACCAGACCAAGTATTAGCAAAAGCAAAGGACAAAAGAGGCTGTTTGGGAAGTAGAAATTGCATAAATTCCCTGCCCTCCACCACTGCAAAAAAATTCTCTCCTAACAGATGCAGGCCCTCTCAGTTTTTCCAGAACAAGAAAAGGACAAAATAGTATCTACATACATTCTTGAAGGCTTTGCTAATAAAGTGGTACTGAAAGACCTGAAAATTCACAGATGAATGTTCACTTAACAGCACTGAAATTTAACAAAAACCAAACCAGCATATTCCACAATGCTTGAAAGGACACCTAAGCCCAACAGAAATCAATGTCTAACCTAACTGAATCTTGACTGAGCTGACACTTCTGAGACATGAATTTTTATCTTTGCAAGGTCCCTGCTTACACATTCAGTTGCCTCACCTTAATTAAAACCTTTACTCTTAAAAGAGAGTAAAAGAGGGAACACTTCCCACCTTTCAAAGAGATACTAGTCCAAAAGCATACTATTGCTTAAACTGGCCTAAGTCGACATTTATCATCAAGATTTTTGATTTTATGGAAAATCTCACTTAAACTTTCATGATCTGTGAGATTACCATGCATGGAAACTATCAGCTGTGTCTGACAGAAATGTAAAAACACGTAATTTCAGCTGAAACTCTGTATTTCTTGCTGGTTGGATTGCAGCCTTTAATCATAACTTAGTTAAGGCCTTAGTCCTGCAGATGTCAGACCTTATACTACCAGTTGACTTCTTAGGCCTTATATTACCAGTTCTAACAGGACCAGCAGCAAGGCTTCACATACTATTTTAAAATCACCCAACACTTTAGAGGGGACAAGGCAGAATTTAAATTCCCTGCTTACTTTCAACTGAACCTTTGTTTGTTTGTCCAGCAGGCACTGAGTCTATAAAATAGTAAAAGCTCCAGGCTCTTCAATGAAATTTATCCCTGCCTTTTTTTTAACAGAAGAATTATAAACAACCTTATATCTGGCTGTTTAGGACAGAAAAATTTTTACATAGGATAGATAAACATCTTCTTGGAGTTCAATATAGCTCAAATTTTATATATCATGCACCATTTCCAGTACATTGCTCTTTGTCAGCAGACAACCTAATGAAATCATTGTACATGAGCAATCACCCTAATCTAATCTTTAATCAAACCTCCATGTTTTATCAAAAATCTGCTGTGCAAAATTATGCATCTGTAATAAATTCACTTGACAACATTGCTCACTTTTCTGGAACTTGAAGATTTATTAATGCCAGCACTTCTCTTCCAAAGGAACAGGCTGTGCGGAAATGGGAGACTTCACTCATGTATCAAGTTTTAGTCATATGTCAATCATTTTACCCTTGTTAAAATGCCACTACCTCCCCAGTAAAGTAACAGCATATAACAACAACACTAGACCAGGCTGAGGAGAGGAATGGGGTAGCACTTTTTTGGAACAGTACAAGAATTTTAACTATTGAGAACCTAACTGATTGAACTGCAGTTTGGACAGCATTCTGAGAACCACATCACTGCCTATGCAAAAAGCACTAGAAGCGTGGATTTACACAGTGGGTGTAATCCAGGTGCAATCTCACTTTGTCCTCACAGTGAGACACTAGACATGGACCAACCCTGCTCTTGAAAGTATATAAACATGAGAATGTGGTGCTGCATGCACTCCTGTAAGGGTTAACACTAAGTAGTGACATGTTTGGTTTCTGAGGACTTGGCAAAAACAGTTTGGATTTCTTAATGGATTTGCTGAAAGTCAATCACTCTCCAAGACAATACATACTTAACACAGCAAAATTCTGCCTATGTTTGTGTTCTGTAGTACCAGATAGCAAGTTTGAGACTGAGCAAGTTGAAGGGCAGGTTGGTAGAAACCAGCTCTAGTACCTATAGCAGTGATAAACTACAAACTGAGGAAGGCAGAGTAAGTAGATTTACCACACAATTTGGATTGAGTGGCATCAGGAATCCCACCTCTCTCATATTTAGCTGAGCAGAGTCAGTTCTAAATCAGATGGAGTTTTGTAAGGGAATTTCCACAAGGGACACTACATGACAGAATTAATGCAAAACAACATCTCAAAGACACAGCCATGCAGAAATGGGTCCCAAAGAACAATGTGCTTTGCTGTAACTAAGACAATTGACATGCTTTCTAGTTTCTAATGCTTAGCAGGTTTTACTTAGTAAAACTGGGCATTTGTCTGTTGTTTTATCTGGCAAGAAGATCTGCAGGTTCTTGCCAATTAACAGATTTACTAGCATTCAATCAGATTTCAGGATGTCCTGGTTGAAGTATCATCTAGTCTGCTACTATCATAGTTTTTAACACTTACAGCACCTGCCACAAGGTCTGCATATAAGCAGTTTTTTTCCCCTTCACTGTTGGGCTGTACTCTGTCTGACCACACAGTCAAAACCTGAACCAACAAAGGAGCAGATGGAGAACTTACTCCTGCCCTCATCTCCTCTCAGGGTGGCACCACTCACCAGCTGAAAGAGCAAAGTGGGCACTGCCTGCACTCATGCCCAGATGGAGTTGGCAAGTCTGCTCAAGCAAGAAGATTTTCACTCTCTCTTGAAGACATATGGTTAATATTTAGTTATTCTGCACATGGGATAATCATTCAGCAGAAGTAAGCTGTTTTAACATGCCCTTTATCCAATAATGTTGATCTATTTGTGCCAATTCCATGTACTTTGGTAGCAACTGGAGATGAAAAGGATGATGGGCATGGGGCAAAAAAAAGAATCATTGTATCATGGATTAAAATGTTATCAACTTCACGGTTAAGGCTGTAGTTATAGTTCTCGTCTCTGCAGATTGCTCTGAGTTACAGGTAAGGGAAATAGTTTGACAATTTGTAGAAGTGCAAACCTCTCTCCTGGTACTCTCTTGGTGCTCTCCTTTGCCTCTCCATGTCCAGCATCACTCTTCTGACAGCATGAAGGCAACAACCAAGCCCCCAACTCCAGGCCACACTGGCGGAGACCATTTCTTTCTGGTTCAGCAAAAGAGTGCATGGCGTGGTTTCATGTCCTCCCTGACCCACACACAGAGCAAGGTGGTTGCATGCTCTCTCCCACAACAGAGATGTAACCAAAACAGACCTAAAAGAGCGTTCTCCCTGTGGCTGCAGTACGCATTCTCATGGGGTGGTGTTCCCAGCCTTGCTCGGTCAGGTCTTCTGAATCCTTTTCCAGGTGTGTGTGGGTTCTCTGCCTACTGACTGAGGTGCCAGGACCCTGAGGCAATGCAGCACATCCTCCCAGGCCGCCCCCTTGCTGAGCCACACCTGGTGGCCACCCCCAAACTGCGGCCACCCCTCACCTCCCACTCGGTGTCCTACCTGGCATCAGCTGTGCCGCTGCCTCGGGGGCGGCGGTGGGCACAGCGTGGGGCTGCTGCTGGCTGGAGCTGACTTCAGGCTCGGCGCTCACTGAGGGCGAGCCGGCCCCCTCGCCGCCCGGGGCCAGCTGAGGCACCGATGGCAGGGTCTCCTNNNNTGAGAGCGGGATGCTGATGGGCTTCCCGGTGGTGGTGGTGGAGTTGGAGCTCGTGGCTGGCACCTGTAGGGCCGCCACGGTGCCCGCCCCCCGCGCCGGCGAGGCCAGGGGGCCGCGTGGTGGGCGCTGCGCAGCCACGCGGGGTGGCCCGGGCGGCGAGGGGCAGAGGCGCTGCAGGTCGGGGTCAGGGCCCACGGCAGGCGGGGGCACAGCTCTGGCAGCACCCAGGCAGGAGGGGCCAGCCGGGGGCTGTGGCCTGGGCTTGGCCATCTGCGTCAGCGCCAGTGCCGGCCCGTCGGCCCCGGCTGTCAACTCAGCGTTGGCCACAATGTAGTAGTCCTCGGGGAGCTCCTGCTTGATCTTCTTGAGGAGCACATCCCCGCCACCCTCGTCAGCGGGTTGCGCCTGGGCGGCCGCAGGCAGGCCCACAGCTGGGCGCTTGCGTGTCCCGGCGGGGGCGCGGGGCGGGTGCTGCTCAAAGTCGCTGTCCTCATCGGTGACGGAAGACTCACAGACCATGTCAAAGAGGGTGGCCTCATCCTCGTACTCCTCCACAGGCTCGCCCAGCTCTGATGGCTCGCTGCAGTAGGAGAAGTCGCAGGAGTCGCGCGTGCGGGTGCAGTCCAGCTTGGCCTTGCCCGGACGGCCCGGGTAGCGCTCCAGTGGGCTGGCCTGTGCCTCCGAAGGCACTCCCAGCATGCTGGGGCTGTCTGAGTTGAAGCTGCGGCTGTCCTGGAAGCAGACACGCTCCTGGGAGCTGGCCCGGCAAGTGGCGGCCAGGGGCCAGTGGTAGGCATGGCCAGCGCTGCAGCCCCACATGGCCGTCAGGTTGCCGTGGGCCCCCTCGGAAAGCAGGTGCTTGAGGTTGGGGATGAGGCTGCAGATGGTCCCATGGCTGTGGGCCCAGCTCACCAGCTTGGAGAGGTTTTCGGAGGAGGTGTGAAGGCAGTCCTCCATGGCACGGGATCAGCAGCACCTCGCTGCTGGGAAGTCAGCTGAAGACACGGTTCAGATCACGGAATCCTGGCACTCGTGGTCACATCTTGCCAAGCTCGTGCTTGCTGCTCACCTGCAAACAGAGAGCAAAATCCCGCTCTTCAGCACTCCCAGAGCACAACCACGTTTGCACAGGACAAATGAAACACTCGCAAGCTTAGCTAAACCCCTTTCACTCTCATCTCATGCCCTTCAAAACATGCTTCTCCAAATATCGCCTGCATTTAAGCAGCCTCATTCCAGATTCTGTCAGTAAAAAGCCTGCCTTTAAACCAAAACGAAGGAATATCCTTGCAATATACAACTAAAGATAAAACTGTTTTTCGAACAAGCCAGTTCAGTATCAGTGGCAATATCATCTGAAGATTAAATATCTGACAAAATATAAATGCAGCCCAAAAGATGTTGACTGTGTCTTCATACCTAGGAAATGAAAATGAAACAAAATCTTAAAACATACAATTAATATTGAACACCAGGGTGGCAATCAAACACCAACTCAAACACTCACACCAGATCTGAAGAAACTATGACATTTTATGTAATTTATGAACATTTCTCAAATGAATCAAATATCTTCTTTTCAACTGTGTTTGAGAGGCATCAGAATGAACGCCTGAAACTTGAGTTTTCAATACCAGGAATCATCAAGCAAGCTCACCCTTCACTGTGTTATACTGATAATGATCAGATCTCCAAAAGCTTCAGAGAAGCTTGAAGGACCTGCAAGATTCAAGCTATAACCTTCCTTACACTCCGTGACTTAACATTTTGCTTTTTTAACATCCTGTTTATTTTCCAAGATCCAAATCATGATTCAGTTCAGGAAAAACACCTGTCATTTTCATCAAAACTACTTAGAAATTTGCATTACATGATGATGGCAAAGTCTAAGCATCTGTCTTTGTGTACACCTAGTGCCAGAGAAGTCATCTCAGTGATCTCAGACAGCTGAAGTACCTGTGAACTTTTGCTCATTTCTGCAGCTCTGTTTGGAGGCTCTCCCTAACTTTCTCTCTCCTCTGCTTTGTAAACAGGACCTGCAATCTTGGAGTTTCTGGTGTTCTCATTTCAACTGTACTCTCAGAAGTATAAACAGAAAAGTGCTTTGCATTTTTCCCAGCTGAAATGCAGGGTTCATGACAATGTTACACCTCATTTAATTCCCTGTCCTCTTCTATGCAACTATTTTTAGATGCAAAATGAACTGCATCATGGCTCAAAAAGACTGCTACACAATGGCTAACTGCCCCTGGAGAATGTTTTCTCTAAAATCAACACAAATCACTACCTGCCTACATAGCTGCTCTTCAATATCATCTGCCAGTTAGCTGCAGGTATCCATGCTTGCTCTGAGCCAAGGGAGGTGAGGAGGCTCTGTTTCAAGGGTTTTGCAGACTGCACATCCCTGCCCACTCCCTCCCGTTCACCAGACAAAGGTTGGCCTGTGCACACCAAAACTGGAAACAAAATGGGCAAGTACTGCCTGTGGTTTTCTCCACAAGGCTCCTCATGGGTCTTTCCACCCCACTCAGGCACTGTGACTCTTTGGTGGAACCAAGAATGGAGCCAGCATGGGAATTTCTGGGTACTTAAAAAACTTATAGGTATTTTTCCAACATCTTTGAAATTAAGCATGAGATGGAGGGAATGGGTGAACAGGAAGAAGTACATCATTAAGAAACAGAGTTAAAATTCTGTAAAATTCAAGTTTTCTTGCAGTAGCTCAAGCCAGAGTGCATGCACAGAGAACAACTGCTGCAATAACTCAAATTACAGCTTCTACTACAGCCCACATGAAACCACAGGAATAGTACAGATCTCACAACATCACCTGTAACACAAAGATCCTTTCGTGATCAGTGCCTCTGTGCAGTATAACAGATGCAGAAGGTCCCCAACTTGCAAGCCTTTTAGGCACTGGAGAAGGCTCCCCTTTGCAAACATACAACTTTTAAACATCTAAACTTCCTTTTTGTTATATTTTGTTATTTATTTTATACCTTGTAAAGATACACTGTCAGTCTTGACAGGGGTCAAAACCCCCAAGGCATCCACATTCCTTCTGAGAGACATATTCAAAGATATGTACTTGAAATGCGCACTGCCACAGAAGAAACACCAAAGGATGGGAAGAGTTACACCACAGCCATGCAAGGCAAAGAAGACAACCTGGAAAATGAACAGGGGAAAGGACAGAGAGCTATCCATAGTCAGTGATACAGTCAGAAGCTGCATCAGTGTAAAACCCCGGGATATCATGGAGCTGCTCAATTGCTGCACAACCAGGTATGTATCTTGGGAAGACAGAAAGCACACCTCAGCTGAAGAACCATTTTCCCCTCAGGGAAATGAGATAAGGTCGACTACCACGGTCAAGATGGTCTGTGCATGGCTGCAAATTCAAAGGCAGCAGTTACTCAGAAGCACTGTGTCTCCAGTTTGCTAACTGCAGGAGACTCATGATGTAGAAAGCAGAGCAAATGCATCATTATCTACCTGGTTTCCTGAAGTGGGAATTTGTCTGCTCAGTCAGACGTCATGATGCTGTCAGACAGTCTGCTCTTATTTGCAAAATCACATTTTAGAGATTATGTAAGTCCTTCATTCAGACTGGCAAGATCTGATAAGATGACTCATGCTTAATAACCTGCTAACATGATAACTCTGAAGTCACACAGTAACTAGCAAAAACATGCTATAGCTTCAGTGTGAATAACACCGGTATTTTAACTGCATTACAGGGGCCTGCCACAGCACTTTTCTGCAGTTCAGAGCCTACAAATACCTAATTCAGAGTAAACCATGTGGCACTGGACATTCACTGCAGCTATCTGGATCCTAAAGTATGAGCTCAGTTTTAAGGCTTTTTTAGCTTTTATGACCTCAATTACATGTCTCTATAATAACTAAGGTGTACAGAATACATGCTGTGTGAGAAAGCATTATTGTAGCAAAACCATTCCTTGCGATCTTCTAATGCATTAAGGGGAACACCATTTGACTTTGGAAAGAGAATATTGTCGGTATCCAGAACCAGGGTTTTGCCACAGTAGATCTACTTGGTACAATGAAGAATAGAAACCTTTGAAGATTAGCCCTCTTCCATGTTCTAGTATGGGCCTTGGCTTATGTAGCTTGATGCAGACAAAATTCCTCTTGACTTTACACACAGCAGTAGGAAAAGGCCCTTTCTTAGGATGCAGAGAAGATGCACTAACACCAGGCAAGTCCCAGGAGCGATACCAGTTGGTGGCTCTCCAACATGAACCCTTTCATTTATCCCATGAAGAGAAAGAACAAACACTGCTGGGAAGCAAAGATCTGGCTATGTCAACTACCTTTTCTCTTTTGGCTCCTTGCACATGAAAGTGATAGACTGGAGCTTTTACTAGGACCTTGTGGGATGTTCTTCAGGACAAACAGGGAAATCTGTGATGTGACTGTCTCAGAAAGCAGACAGCAGAGGTGAGGATGCAATGGAGGAGCTGAATGGAAAAAAAACGCAAGGATGCAGAAGTGTGCAATGGGAAGCGGGTGGTGTCCTCCAGCAGGGTCTGGAATGTGCATTTGGTGGACCTACAGCTCAGGGAGGGCAATGGGTGCATTCTGTTGTAAAGAAGGAAACAAATCTTGTTAGGATCCTGCCCCCTCACAGACTCACAGGTAGCTGGCAATGGATTTCCTTCCCAGGGTAATACTACACAAGTCGATTCAGACTAGCTTGCATCACACATATGTATGTTTGAAATTCTATTACCACTGCTGATTATTAGCACTTCCATGATGACTTTTTTTCAAGGGAACAGTATAGCCAGACTGCTTTAACAAACCCCTTGGGACAAGACTGATACTACTGAAAATTTCGTAGAAGTCCAGGATTCTTAAGTAAGACTACAATGGAAAACTTACTTTTTTTAATAATAGAAATTAATCTTTCCAGTCACATAGCTGTATAAAAACTCCAACACCTGAACCCTAAAACATTAAAAGGTAAGTGTAAAAAAAGCCTGCATTTAATCATTTTAAACAGCATGGATTCTAAACCAATCTTACAACAGCTGAAACCTAACTTCAAAGTGGTTTTGTTGAGAAGCAATGTTTCATCAGCTTCAACATTCAGAAAAAATTTGAAAGCAGTTGGGCTCTGCTTTGTTATATCAGCAAAAGATGCTCAGAATATTTTAAATCCTCTCTGTTTTCAGCCTCCACCCAGTCCAAACTTACCACGCTGTTACTTCATCATCATCCAGAGGGGAAGCACCACTTCATTTTTTTGAAAGACCTATCTTTTCCTACTTAAAAGTAAGAAAACACAATTGATAGCTCACAGATTGAGAGCTCTCTGTATTAAAAGTTTAACCACCATAGGTAAGTATCTATCTTACTCAAGATTTTAGCTAACCAACAATATTAGCCCTTTTCTTATTACTAACATTACTTAAGCCAAATGCTTAGCATTGATAAATAACTGAGGTCAACAACAGCAGAAATCTACATGTCAATTTATCAGAAAAGGCAGAGTAGTACTGAGGCCCCACAATGTCCTGCTGCAGTCCCACAGGCCACACTAGCCATCAGTCCAGGATCACATGTAGGATTTCTCTTTCACAAAGCAAGATGCTGAAGTAAACTCAGCAGGAGCAGCAGCCTCATCCAGATAGCACTCTGCAAATGCCGGGGACCTTAGCCATGCAACAGAGCACCCAAAATCAGGCCACTGCTAATCACCTTCTCTGCTATCTCCTACGAGGGGGATCCTACTAACAGAGGAGTTAAAGATAATCCTCTTTTCCCAGTGTTATGAGTTCTTCACTGATATCACGAGGAATGTCATCAACTTATCAAAGGACTAGGATGGACAAGCACTCAATCAAAACAGACCAGCAAACTGGAAGGACTGGGAATAGGCCAATGCATTTTCTCTCATCGCAGATGAGAGGAGTACAAAACTTTTATGTCAACTCAAATATTATTGAATTTACTTTTCACTTTAAAGAAAGACTATGAAACAAGAAGAAGCAGAGAGGGAGAGAAAGCAAGCATGTAGAAAATAATAACTTACAGGCAAAGTATGAATCAAGTAGGTTTACCATGGGGAAAAGGGGTTGACTTCCCTCTCTGATACAAACTGCACATGGCTCCTTTTAGATAGGAAGACATGTTTTTAATTGTCTCTCCAGGAAACAAAAGAGTATGCATTACAGGGGAAAGGCTCACAAATTCTGGCAAGTTCTGCAAGCCTGTGAGGTAGTTTGGCAGTCATGTATCCTTAAACTAGTGAGTAATTCCTCTAGCTATGCTCATTTGTCACTGTTCCTTATCACTTCTGTACAGCCTCCAGCTGGCATTTTAAAGGGGAAAACAACCTTTCACCTCAACAAAACAACTATTTCCAAATTATGTAAGCTTATTCTGTTTGTGTTTTTATGTCTGTAAGAAATAATTTATAAACAAATAAGGATGCACAGTAGGAACAAACCAAAACCTTCACGCGAATTTTCCACCTCCACAATTCTAGGCTCATCTCACATTTTACATAAATTCAGTCATTTAAGTGTAGCAACTGCCTTCCCTTTTGTGTGTTTCAGAGCTTCTGTGCTTATATCTTGAGCTTGCTGATGTCACTAGGTGCTCTGCTATTTGAATGAGCAGGCCAGGGTTTTACCCACAATGAACCACAATTATGATTCCTATAACAATAAGCAGCACCAAGAATGATTTCCTGAGAGAGGGATGCAGGGGGTAGTAGGACAATAAAGTAATACACATGTTTCTCGGCAAGTAATGCTGTTCTCCATTCAGAAAAATGTCATGGTTGTCTGCCACATTTGCTCCACAAGGCTGCAGCTCCTAAGTTGATTGTTAGTCTTCAGGGAAGACACTTTCCCTGCCAAGTGTGGCACGCCTTCAGCTGCAGCTGTCATCACAGCAAGCTGGAGGAAAGTGGCAAAACCTGTTTGCTGGTGAAACGCCTTCAGTTGGCTGAGAAAGAAAAATATTTGGCTGGGACAGCATTTGTGGGTTTCCTTGCCTTTTCACATGGAAGACTATCACAGGATTAAGAGCCTCCCAAGGGCCTACCTCATTCACACGATAAAATGATTCATCCATAGACAACAAAATGGACTAAGGAATAGTTTGGAGGCTCGATCCTTAATCTGAATTAAGGCACTGCTGCTTCTATTCTGTTTGGGGTTTTTTCCCCAGCACCCACTAAACAGGAGCTACGTGAGCCTTGCTCTTGCACAGTGTGGCTGAAGGGTCATGAGACCAAAAGAACACCAGGAGGAGAAGCAGGTGAAAATGGAGCAGAACAGATAATGCAGCAAACCTGATCAGTCTGATGAGGATCTTGTCACCTAAGAACCTCTCCTATTATTCAGATGCCAACGTGTCAACTTAAACTTCCTAAGAGTGACCCATTCCTCACGCTGTTCCCCTAGAGCTCACTGTGATTCTCTTGGAAACTCCTCAGACACATAGAGTCCTTATCATGAATCCCCTACCAAACGACTCCCTGGGCTGGTACTTTCTAGTCCTGAGGTTCAGTCCTCAGGAATATAGGCCTGATTTGGTTGTTCTCATTTGCAGAATGTGGAATCATCAGAGAATGCTACAGATATGCATGGAACTGATTCTTCTGGCTGAGGAAGGACCTTTCTTCCAAGGAACATGTCAGAAAGGAAAGTGATCTTTCTACAGTTCAAGAATGTATCTGCAAAGCCAGTGAGTACCTCCAGCTCCAGAGCAGTCAAAGCACTTGACAGTGCTCTGATTTTTTTTTCCCTGTCTCTTCCTTACATATCCCATGGATAACATTCTGACATGCTCTTCCACAGAAGCTCTGAAGCACTAATATAATCCTGTAAAATATTAACATTCCACACTGCTTACAAGTGAGCGGTGTACAGCTGAACCCAGACGAGATTTTAGGATTTTGAAAACACTGAATAATGTAAACAGTGTTGGTCTTTAAGTAGTGTAAAAATGGAAGACAGAGAACTCTTCTTGTTCTATTCAGTGTTTAGCAGGTGCACCCCTGAAACTTTCTCTCAAAGCCTCAATGAAACCTAATTCATTTTGTTAATGCAGACACTTCTCGACATAATCTGCAGTAACGACCTGAGAGACAACACAGATTCTATGCCCTGACTTGAAAGCTGTGTTTCTTTAGACTGAAAAATGAAAGCAAGTTTTAGGACTAGCAGTTCTGTGGACTTCCAGACTGTTGGATGTACTACACAATGACCATCATGTGCCCCCGTGTTAGTGACACAGGCTGAGGGGAACTGCAGGGACTTGCCATGGAAATAATTTCCTCTCCTACACACACTCTGAGCTGCATTCAGGTTCAGTGTTTCACTTCACCAAGATGCAATGCTGGGCAGCGTTTGTTGCTGCTTGCATCACTGACGAAATCTAGCGTGCTTGTGTCACCTCTGCCTCTCAACTCAGTTCAAGTTGCACCTCCATGTCAGAATTTAATGAATAAACACACGCTTGAAAAACTGTTTGGGCCTGTTGGTTTGGGGTTCTTTGGGGTTTTTGCTACACCTCAAATTCTAAACCTGGAGAGGGAAAATAAGTAGAAAGGAACTATCAAGTCTTCATCATGTCACCAACCAGTTTTCAGAAGGCTGCTCCCACATAAAAATTTTCTATGCACTGTTTTAAATGGCAGAGTTTTGATGCAGGGAAAACACAATCAGTTTTACATGGTCTTGAACTGAACCCAAAAACCAAGTCCTGCATGACTGAACTGCTAAAGCACCAGACTCCTCCTGAAGTTAGGACAAATCTAGCCCTGCCTCACCTCTCTTTGAGCTCCTATCAAATTCACATTTACATTTCAGAATGCTGCAATGGCCAAAAATGACTAAATGTATGTGTGATCCAACGCATATATAGCAGGAATGTTTCTATATAAAATAAAACTTTTAAAATAAAAATAATCCACCTGGGCCAACTCAAATCCTGCTTCTAAAAATATAAATGCTCCGTCATCCTACACAAAACAAAGGCATACTCACTGTTCACTCCAGCATTTGTTTTTAAAATGGTAGAAAGTTCTCCAGACTAAACATGTGGTGAGAGCAAGCATTTTCAGTTGTGCTCATAGCTTTCTCCACTTGGAACAGTGGCAATGATGTATCAAGAATGACTATGAGTGCAAAATCCACCCTGGATATAAGTTGTTGGAAAACTGTGCAACTACCATGTTTGAATTTGGCTCTGCTTTCCATTAAGGTTATAATGCATCTGACACCAAACTTTTCCACACCTTCAAACCCAATGCATTGTTTTCATAAAGTGTCTTTATACAGCAATGTCAAAATGAACATTTTCAGCTCCGACATATTTATTGCCACACTGTTGCCCATTCCTTGAATACAGGTAGGACCGCTGTTGCACAGAAAGAAATAAATACTGTGATGCAGCCAACCTACCCACAATCAAATTTGCTTAGAAGAGCTTGATTGAATTAACACCCACCAAGGTGAAGACACCATTGAGCTCAGTGATCATCAAACAAGATCCAAATGTCTATTTGATGAGCTTGGACTTGACCAAGGAATAACGCCACTGCAGCCAATTCCCTGGATAGGTGAATAGATAGATGAGCCGAGGTCAATTGTATGAGGTTCAACTAGACCAAGTGCTGGGTCACAAGAACCCCAGGCAACACTACAGCTTGGGGGAAAAGAGGCTGTAAAGCTGCCCAGCAGAAAAGGACCTGGGTGTTCTGCTGGACAGCAGCTGAACATCAGACAGCAGTGTGTCCAGGGGGCTCAGAAGGCAAATGGCATCCTGGCTTGTTCGAGCAATGGTGTGCCCAGGAGGACCAAGGCAGTGACCATCCCACTGTACTCAGCACTGGTGATGCCACACCTTGAGTCCTGTGTCCAGTTCTGGACCTCTCAGTTTAAGAAAGATATTGAGTTGCTGGAGTGTGATCAGAGAAAGACAAGAGAGCTGGGTAAGGGTCTAGAGAGTAAGCCCTGTGAGGAGCAGCTGAGGGAGCTGGGGTTGTTTAGCCTGGAGAGGAGAAGGCTCAGGGGACACCTTATCAGCCTCTACAACTACCTGGAAGGAGGGTGTAGAGCTGGGTGGGAGTCCCATCTCTTCTCCCACGCAGCTGGCAATAGGACCAGAGGACATAGTCTCAACCTGAATCTCTCAAGAAGTTCAGGTTGGACATTAGGAGGAATTTCTTCACAGAAAGGGGGATTAAATATTGGAATAGACTGGAGGTGGAGTTCCTCTCCCTGGAGGTGTTTCAGGAAAGTCTGGACATGGCACTCAGTGCCATGGTCTAGATGGCATGCTGGGTTTTGGTCATAGGTTGGACTCGATGTCAGAGATGTTTTCCACACTAATTGATTCTGTGATTCTGTAATTTTGATCTCTGCTTTCTGCAAACCCAACGTGATTCAAATATGCCTCTACACTCATATAATTCTTGTATCATTACCTTTGATATATGGCATTTTTAAGCTGAGTCACCACTACTGCGATCCCTTTAGTAATCTTGAAAATCTTGCTTTGAGTTCACATTTTGTCTACCAAAATATAATATAAAAATACAAACCAAAGCAAAAAACCAGCAGGATAAGTTATTTACTGAGCTCTATTTCTAACATTTGCTAAGGAACTCAGAATGACTGGGTAACCCCATATACAAGTGTCTCTCTAAAAGTTCTTTCCAGAGCTTTGCAAGTCATATGTAAAGATGCAGACTGTGCTCAAACACAGCTACAGAGGTGTGTTATAGCTCTGGGAAACAGCATGTTTGGAACTGTCTGATTTCTGGTCCAGGCTCTGATTTTACCCATGAATTTCCAGCTGTTCATGAGAGCCCCAAAACCACACCTGTAGTCCTCAGAGAAGGGCTGAGGAATGGTAAGAGAGGCAGGAATAAAACTTCTTGCTCCATTTTTCTCAATCCGGTATCTCTTGTGAGTGATAGAAATTCTTACCTCTTTTAATGACTGGAAGCTATGCTTTATACAAGAGCTGGCATCATCACTCAGAGCAAACTGAACAGGGGGCCAGAATGACAACAGCAATGTGACTTTCCAGAGGAAACATAACATGTCCCTGGTTTTGCTTGTACCAGAACTTGGTCTTGCAATAGCCAAGCAGGGACTCTCAGGCACATCTAGCACTTGATGCAGAGCCTCTGGGATAAAATCTGCTCTGCAAAGAGGCAAAAATGATAGTGACAGGGAACTCTGCATCCAGTCAACACCTTAATAGCTAAACAGCTCTGCTGAAGCAGTGCCAAGGTAAAGACCTCATATTCACAGTGCCCCCATGTGCTTTGTCAATATGAGTGTCCATGGCAACATCAGCGTAAATGTGATGGTGACATCAATGTACATTGCTACACCATGCAACCAATGGGACAGCACAAAGGAGTACTTGAGAAGAAGCATTAGGATTAGTAAAACATGGCAGGGAGTTTTACTGTAGCCTCAACTCAATCTTGGCCATCTCTCACTAGCTCTGTACTCAGCAAAGGACATTTTGAAAGAAAGAACACATTTTCTGGAAAGTAATTTCTGAAAAATATATCACCAAGAAGACATTAAATTGCTGAGCACTTGAACAAAGAAGTCTAGATTTTGCTTAAGTTACCAGGGAGCTTATATATCATAGACTGGTTATGCTGCGTTGTTTATTAAAATTTGCTCCAAAATTGCATCTCTTCATACCATTTCTTATGATGACTTGTATATAAAACTGCATTACATCGGACACACTAGCGTTTGTCTCAGTTTGCAGGTCACAGTCATTCTTTAATAGAGAAATTGCACCACATGTTTGGAAACTCTTCAACATACATCATTCCCTGAGTTTACAACAAAGTGTGTGTACCCTCTTTACTTTTAGAATTACAATGAGAAGAACGAAGCACACTCAGCCTGAAGGCAAGATGTGTTCCTTGACCTTTCATTTTCCTAAAAGTTGTATTAAGAGAAAATCTGCACATAACTTACTAAAAAGAAAATAGGAACATTAACACTGACTTGCACAAAAATTATGGAGACTGAACTCTCACATGTTCTTTGAGGGAAATCAATGCCTCCAGTTCCAGCTCAGACAACTTAACGACTCCATGCTATTCCTTACAAGCAAACACAAGCAGCTTCTGTGGATGAAAGACTTTACTGTGCCAGATTTGGTTTGTATTTTTTATTTGCAGGATTTCTTTAATTTCAAGGCTTTTCTAAGCCAAAGGGAAACTGGAATGTGCAACTGTGGGAATATTGAAAACATGCACTGCTTGCCTAAATAGTGCTCGTGAAACCACACTATTAACCACCTACAAAAAACAGGAAAGTTGTTTCCAGAAAATTAGAACAACAGAAGAAGCAGCATTTCTGTATGAGGAAGAAATTCCGCTTTCTATACTAGGCTTTAAGAGTTTAGGTTTTTCATTTTTTTTAACACAGAAATGGTTTTGGATGTTAAAATGATTTTCCAAGGACTTAATTCTCAGCAAGAAAAACATTCTGAAACTCTCTTTACAGTGTGCTTTTTGAAGTATCAACAACTATCATTATCATTAAACCACTGGCATCAGACCAACATCCTGTCCTGCAGCTGCTTTTTAAAATCTTTTAAAAAACTCTCAGTCATGAAGAAAAGAGTTGGTTTTGGAAAATAGACTTAAAAAAATACAAGAAACATAAAGATAGCAGATTATTCCATGGGAAGGCTTGTATCCAACTGTGCGTAACAGATCGCATACAATGAGTCCCTAAAAAAGTTCCTAGACCTGACTTTGACATGATGTAGAAAAATGAGTAATATGAAAGCTGCCCTAGAAATGAGCCAGCAAGGATTTGCATTCAGATGTAAGCTAGTCAGAAATACTGGGCAACAACCTAAAGGTGACAGCCAGTAGAGAAAAAATGCTCCATCCAGCTATGTGCCAAGTTTTCTATTATCCCTGGAAACATATCTAGCTGTGTCCCTCTAATATCTGATCAATTCAGATTAAAATGAAAATGAAACCAAGGTTTAAAACAGATTACATTTAAAGATTACTGAGATGGGTTCCCTGAAAGTACACCAAGAGCTCACTGCTTCATGATGCTTACCCACACACAGGTGAGAAGTTGGTGGCAAACCCACAGGACAAGCAGCCCAATCTACTGTCTCTTGATGGAGCAAGCAGTGAGTGGGTCACAGTGCAACACAGAGTTCTGAGGGACTGAGCCTCCCCAAGCCACTCTGCATGGCACTTTGAAAGTCTGCAGGTCTGAGTTCAGTGGCACTGGAGCTGCAGAGGCTTAAACAGCTGTACAAGGAAAAAGTCCTTTTGACTGCTGCTAGCTCAGTCAACCCAGGCCCCAGTTCTTAGAAGTATTTATGTAATCAAAAGGATGGACAAGCACCAAATGGGATCTTCAGAGGTCTATGAAGACATGTAAAATAAACATCTATAAAATCTGACCCTGAGTGTCTAAAAACACTACAAAGCTTTAGCTAGGCAAGTTTCAAAGCTTTGGTCAAAACAGCTAAATGTGTGTTCTTGAGCAAGTACATTTATTATTAACATCAGTGCAAGATTTGACATGTACCACATGTAGATTTAGGGATGGTGCATGATTAAGAAACAGAGAGAAACCCCAGAATATTCATGTTTTACATATAGAGGCAGAAGAAGAAGACCTTTATCTATCATGGAGGACTCCTGAGTCTCGAGAACCCTCACTTACTTCCTCTTGGAGATTCAGAACCAGAACTGTACCCTTCAGACAACCGGAGTGGAGACCAACATGCTACATACACTGCTCAATACTTGGCAAAGCAAGTGAAAAGAAGACTTACAAAATCACTTGACCAGTAAAATGGGGAAGCATGTCTAAGTAAAAAAATTAATATATAGTTGCATGTGTTGTTACATTGTTGCATTGCATGTCTTCATTAACCTGTCAGTGTTCAAAGCCAGGCAGAATGGGACTCTGAGCACCTTGATCTTGTGCGTGGCACCCCTGCCCAGGGCAGGAGGGCTGGAACTAGATGATTTTTAAGTCCCTTCCAACCCAAACCATTCTATAATTCTGTGATTCATTAGTCTGTTCTTGCTGTGTTTTATTAGTACTGGATCTATCGTACCAAGAAGAGATGAGGAAATTCCTTCCAAAATTACCCATTTCTGTTCATACTGGTTCATTTCATTAGAGTGAATAACAGACGAATAAAAATAATTACAAGCAGCATAGTAATTTATTTTAAGGTATACATCTCCAAAGCACACTACTAAACTTCTTCAGGAAATGCACCCAGACAAACTTCCTAGTCTCTCCAAAGATAACACAAACTAAAAAAAATACCACATAAAATACAATTTTTTTCCATCTGTGATACTCTAGACTTTATCTTCTCTCTTCTTCTCAATTAAATGACAGATAATACACCAAAATATTTCTTAAAACACAGTAAATTTCAAAGATACTGGAAGATCCTTTACTATATCAGCTTCACAGTGTTTCCAACTAATTCTTTCTTGTGCTTGCATTTAGTCCAGCCTTTGAAAAGATTAGTAGGAAAAAAAGAAAAAAGGCAAAAAACCCCCACACCTTTGTCCCACAAATATGCGCTGAAGTGTTACACTGTGTAGGTATTCCAGGGACACTGATATCAATATCCAACTTCTTCTAACTCTCTACAAATATAAATAGCCTATAATTAATGACCAACACTGAAAAACGTGCCAAGAAAAACTGAACATCACAATCCAGGTAACACAGAGCTTTCTAACACATGTAATTACTAATCTAATACTTGAAAACAGTTTTGCAAGAACATGCACACATTAGATACCCATTCATCCAACTGTGTCATGGAGTGTATTTGCATTTGAAGCCAGTCAGGTCTCTCACACTTAACTATTCATTCAGATCCAGCAGATATCTGGACATGTCTTGTTTGCAGAAATAAAACAGAACCTAGAAGGGCTGTGTTGGAATTACACTGAGGAATGATACAGGCTCTTACTTAGAAATTAGAAACGAAATAAAAAGAAGAAAGGGTGAAAAAGAACATGCTGACTTTTATAGAGGGGCTAAGTGTATTGAACTATCCTGATCAGTTTTCTTTAATTTCTGCTGACATTTTTCCAATAGGATTTTTTTTGGCACTGTGCTTGGACCGCTTCATCTCCTCCCAGAAACGGCTGTCTCAGTCAGAGCTACTGACTATTTACTAGTATGTTGAGTCCAAAACAGAAAAATCTGTGTTGTATATTCTCATATTCATGCTTTGCACCATTCTTTAGAGGTCTGAAAATTCGGCTGGCTCCTTCCAGTTGCAAACTGTTACCAGTGAGAGTTGGGAGGGGAGCACTGAGAATTACTACCATCAAACTCAGCAGTGGTGTTGTCACATCTCTCTACACACCACTTCTTCTGACTTTGCCAAGGCAAGATGTCCTTTTACCTGCTGCAGATTGCAATATCCATACTCAATGCCGGAGCAACCTCAGAGGGACAATTATCCCTTGCCTTACACCACGTCTAAGCCCTGAGCTGATTTTCACCCCTGCTTTGCACTGACAGCACTTCACCTTTATCTTCAGGCATCTCAACTGTCATTTGCTACATGCAAGGAGAATGAGATCTTTCAGATTTGAAGGGCAGTTCTTGTCAAACATTCACATTCACACACACACACACAGACACCTGTTCAACTGCTAGTAAAAGGCACATGTTGGCACTAAAGAGAAGGATAAGAGTGCTGATTGAGTATTACCACTGCAAGCACTGACAGAGTCAGTGTCCCTGCTATGTTCAACCTCCTAACCCTTCTGATGGTACCTAAGGTTTCAACAGCATTTGTCTACTGAGATCGTATTGAAAGGTCAGAGCAAGCCGGCACCTGCAGCTGCAGTCCCATGACACGTACAAAGCCAAAGACAACACTGTGAACCAACCCTTACAAAGCAGTCCTCTACGCGAGGTCTTTGCTGGTGTGCCAAATTGAAGGGAACATTTCACTTACTGCACTCACTGTCATGGGAGGCTCAGGCCCCTGTCCTGCCTGGGCAAAAGGTCTGAAGCAATTTCTAACCCAAACTTTCCTGTAGCGCTAGAAAAAGAAATTCTGCAACACCCAACAGATGAAAACACTTAAGTCTTGCATGACTGGCATACCTGTTTTTCCTTATGCCATCGAAAGTATTGACACACTGATCTCTCTGCAATCACCTTTTAAAATTTAACCATTTCACTGGACTGGAGATGCAAGTACTGAAATGCTGCTTCTGAAGGGCCATGAACACTAGCACTTCTCTAACTGTGTCTCTCTGTAGACAAATTACAACCACCAATGTCCACAGAAACAATGGCACTGAAATAAAGGCTTTAAAAAACACAGGACGTCTGAGAAGTTCAAGCAATCCAAATTGTATTTGTCAAGGGCAAGCTCCATATTACCATCCTCATAAAGCCCAATAGCAGCAGGAAACAAAACTGAATGGCTCTGTTCCCCCTTTAAATGTCTTTTATGAAACTTTTAGACCAGTTAAAGTACGCTCATTGATTTGGCCCTTGGAGATGGAGGTGCGTTCACCTTTGTTAAAAGCAGCTTTCATTTCAAGCTGCACCAACAACACACTAGAGAGGAGTCTATCCCTGTGGTTGCTAAAGCAAGCAGAACACTCACGAATATGAGGGAGAATTTAGCCTACTTGCTGTCTGCCAGACTGGAACAAATGGGTCTAGGAATACTAGGAATACAAAAGAGATACAAACAAAAATAAGGCCTCTCAAAGCATTTTAAAAGGCTTAAGTTTAGAATACCTGTACAGCACAGGGATAAACCTGCCAAAGACAAAAAGACAAGAAGTGAAAATCTCTTGGTTGTACACTTGTGAAAGATGATAATAGGGAAAGGGAAGTCAAAAGATTTCTCTCTCTGCAGCACAGCTGCACAAGTTAAACATTTCATAGCTAAGAGTACTGTGTTCAGTAAACAGACATTAAAAAATTTTTTTTAAAGGTAAGCTTCTGGCTGTTCACACTCAGAGTCCAAACCAACAGACTGAGCAAGAAGAGCAGTGTGGGGCAGAAGGAGAGCCGCCTCTGGAACAAATACATCATTTGGCAGGCAGCATTGGTGCTGGGCCAGCAACTTGAAGTGATACTTGAGCCAACCATGCAAAAATACAAACGTGCAGAAGAAATCCTCTCTGCCATTGTCCTCCAATGCATGGAGACCACTCAAGCCAGTGGCAGGGGGTGAGAGAGGGGGACAGCATTAGGAACTACCTTGCCACTAGGCAGGTGGTGCTCTTGGTGAGACTGACCTGCTCACCTGGGTGGCTGCAAATGTCTATCACTCAAAAATGGTGCAAATCTGAACCACAGCTACAGTTGTGCTACATCCAGTGTTGGGCTTGTCTAGAGCAGTATCATTCAGGGCTCCCTGTTTTGGTGTTGTACTGTATGTATTAGTTTCTTGCTTTAAAAACAAGTGGTTCACTTCTGTTACCTATGGAATATTTTTGATGTCAGTAATGTACAATGTTTATGGCACCAGCAGTTGACATTAGGAAAAAACTGACTTAAGAAATTAATGTCAGCAAAAAGCCCACAGAAAAACTAAAACATAGATTTATATTTAAATGAATGTCCCTGTGGTAATGCTATCACTGGACTCAACTGCTCAGTGAAACAAAGCAACACTGTCACCTGTCTCTGCTTTAAAAAGTGCTTCCACAGAAACTTTATGACTGGCTTTAATAATTACTCTTAAGAAATTCACTCCATACCCAAATGTTTAACTCAATTACTCAGTTTCAGCAAGGGTCAAATGTGCCTGTAACTTTCTTAATGTTTCCTCATGGCATCTGACTGACTCAACACTTACAGTAGTTCTACCATTAGGCAAAAAGGCATGGAGAAGTAAGCTTGCCCAGAGGGACTGGTGGAAGGTAATGTGAAGGTTTCAACCCCGGCTCAACTTCATCACCTCCCTCCAGCCCCTACACCTTCATCACACATGCTGCTGCCATGTATGTCACTGTCAAATTGTATGCCAGATCCTAAGTGATGCAAATGAGGGCACTCCCTTGATTTTCCTTGCACCTTTCCATTAATGCCACCCTAAACTCTTTTGTCACTGAGGTTAACATAACAGGATGCAACTTACAAGTGTGATAATCCGCACTCTCTGGAAATCAGGGGAGATTTTGATCAGGTGCAAGAGCCAGATTAGTGGGTTCCTCATTCCACACAGCAGAGAGGGAGAAGTTCAGAGCACTCTTGGTGAGCCCAGCATGCACAGATGCCTGTAAAATTAAATTCACAATCCTTTTAAATCTTCTCAAACCACCCTTGCCACAGAAGATCAAGCATTGCCCTTTATGGCAGTCTCTAGACAACCTTCTCTGTTAACTGTGAAGAAGTGGCTGGCAACCAGACAGGTCACAGCAGCAACTCCTGAAAAACTCTCCTCCCCAACAGTCTGAAGCTTTCCACTCACAGCCCATTCAATCCCCAGCATGCACATCAGCAACCTTTATGAACACAAGCAATGCAATCCATAAGAAAGAGCAATAAAACTTTCCATTTCTGCCAGCAGAATGCAGGCATATTGCTTTGCATGGGCAGGCTTGGTGGATTGCATGCGGGAGGCACAGTGGAGTGCACAAGGTATCCACATGCACCACACACAGCAAGCTGCACTTCCTGACAAGCATTGGGCAGCACGAGGTAGCCCTTCCATGCCCATTTTTGTCTTTGTTGTTTAGCTGTAGGCCCTTTCTCCCCGAGGTACCACTGACTAAGGTATGGACCCCAAAAATACACTGTTGGATATTGTTTCCTCCTCTCACTAGAAAAAGATACTGCTTTAGCATTGTCTGTGGGGAAGAGTATTTTGTGTCTCACTTCTACCACAGGGGTAGTTGGATGGAGAGTGGACAGAACCAATGCAGACTACTGCAAACTGCAGCATTTCAGATGGAATTAGTCTTCTGATTCTAAACTTGGTTTTCCTTTAACAGATTTATACCTAAATACAGTAAACTCCTGGAAGCACCAGTCCTGAGCCATGTGGCTTTTGAGGCAAACTCAAATTTGAGAGTGCCGCCTCATCTTCCCATCTAAATTCTACCATGGAATTATCTGATCCAGTAGATAGTTTCTTCCATCAGACTACTTCTAACTTGAACCACCAGAAACTTCTTTGTATTTCTGTGTTGTTTTCATCCTTCTCTCATTCTTTGTCTAATGATATTACTGACACCTATCTCTTCGGAGCACTCAAGTAAAGGACATTTTCAAAACTTGAGGCTTTTTTCCCCTCCACAGTATATTCTGGTAATGAACTATTGCAAAACTCGAGTCAACAGGGCGCCCTGGCATCCAGGAGGGCCAACCCTGTCCTGGGGACCATCAGGCACAGCATCGCCAGCCAGTCAAGGGAGGGGATTGTCCCACTCTGCTCTGCTCTGAGGCAGCCTCACCTTGGGTATTGTGGGCAGTTTTGGATAGCACAATACAGAAAAGGCATTAAGCTCTTAGAGAACGTCCAAAGGAGGGCAACGAAGATGGTGAATGGTCTGTAGGGAAGCCATATGAGGAGCAGCTGAGGTCACTTGTTCAGTTCAGCCTGGAGAAGAAGAGACTGAGGGAAGACCTCATTGCAGTCTTCAGCATCCTCACAAGGGAAAGCAGAGGGGCAGGTACAGACCTCTTCAGTCTTGTGACCAGTGGCAGGACTCAAGGGAATGGCATGAAGCTGAGTCAGGGGAGGTTTAGGCTGGATATCAGAAAAAGGTTTTTCACCCAGAGGGTGGTTGAGCACTGGAACAGGCTCCCCAGGGAAATGCTCACAGCACCAAGCCTGTCTGAGTTCAAGAAGCATTTGGATAATGCTCTTAGGCACATGGTGTGACTCTTGCGGTGTCCTGCATAGGGACAGGAGTTGGACTCTGTGATCCTGATGGGTCCCCTCCAGCTCAGCATATTTTGTAATTCTATGATTCGACGAAAACTGTCTTCCTGCAGTTTCCTGCCCTGAGAGAACAGAAATATTGGTTTCTTACAGCAGTTGATCATAACTGCTGCTTTTCACTATCTTGATATAAAATACTAGGACCACTGCAGACTGGCAGTCAACTACTAATTGAAGCCTTGATTTCGAATGCCAGAACTACAGCCTCAGAAAAAGAAAGGAAATTGACCAGAAAAACACTGGCAAAGCAGTGGCTTATAAAACAAAAGCTTTTCTGAGGCAACTCTTACACAGAAGTCCAGACAGCACCACCCTACTCTTCTGATACCAAGCAGATGGTGTTAGTATCAGGTGTCCGCTCTGTACTTCTATCAGATACAATAAATAATACACAACTAATGCAAAATATCAGTTTCATTCTCTTCCTACTTCCTTGAGACTGCACTGAGTGCATTACCTTATCTCTAGCTGAATGCAAAACGTCTGCCCAAACTCATCACTGAAGACTGAATTAAATTTCCTTGGCAGTAATATTATTATACATGCAGCATGTTTATCTAGTGCTGTCCTTTCTATTTTCTATTGAAGTGTCTTGCAAATGTAAAAGCAATTCAATTTGTGGCCTACTCAAATACTTTCTACCAAACAATCTAATGGGTCAAACCATGTGAAAAATGGTAATGCAGCTTTTTTTTTTTTTTTGTCAGTCCCCTGACAGAAACCAGGGGAAAAAATACATCCCACACAACAAAACCAAGACATTGTTATCTGAAATACCATGTCACATCAGCAGAAATTTTCCTTTGATATCCTCCTGAATACTTTATAGTATAATTATAAATTCAGCAAAAGTTATACGCTTCTATTATTTTTGAAAAAGTATCTTGCAGAGGCAGAGCACAATTAAAAGTAGTGCAGTGTCTAAAACAAATGCAATCAGAGAGTATCAAACCTCTACAACAGTCACGAGGGGAAACTGCCAGACCTTTGATGGTTGTGAGAGTCTTTCAAAGTGGTCATTACGCAGAGGGGAAATGTGAATCAAGCAGATAAAAATTACATATATAAATTAATTCACTTGACCTTCAGTTAAACTTCAACAATATACCTCATGCCTTAGGGAGAAGGCATTAATTCACACAAAAGCACTGGGAAAAGCAGACCTTCCTGATGTGTGAGCAGGACCTTCCTGACAGAGGGCTCTAGCATTAGTCATGGGGGCTCTGCTGGTTTTGGCTGGGGTATAGTTAATTTTCTTTGCAGTGGTTGATATGATGCTGTGATAACAACAATGATAACATGGATAAGTCTTTGTTAATACTGAGCAGAGCCCTTTCTGCTTTTCGTACTGCCACACTGGCAAGGAAGTTGGAGCTGCATGGGAGGTTGGGAGGAGACACAGCTGGGAGAGCTGACTCCAACTGACCAAAGGGAGATTCCATACCATACGGCATCATGCTCAGTGTATGCAGTGGGGAGAAGAAGGAGGAAGAGGGATGCTTGGAGTGCTGGTGTTTGTCTTCCCAAGTCACTGTTGTGTGTGATGGGGCCCTGCTCTCCTGGACATGGCTGACCACCTGCCTGCTCACGGGAAGCAGTTAATTATTTCCTTGTTTTGCTTTGCTTGTCCATGTGGCTTTTGCTGTCCCTATTAAACTTTTTTTATCTCAACCCACAAATTTTCTGGCTTTTACCATCCTGGTTCTCTCCCTAACCCCACTGGTGGGGGAGTGATCGAGCAGCTGCGTGGGGCCTGATGGCTGGCCGGGGTTAAGCCATGAAAGGCACCTGGGTCCAACTCTCCCAGTTGCTGGTTGGCTGTGAGGAGACTTACACACCAGTCAGCACTGCAGAACTCTGCTCAATCCAGTCCCAGAAGCACCTTTTCCTGGGACATCAGCCCTGGACAAAAATCTCATGCAAGACTACAGGAAACTCACTGCACCTCCAAACTGCAGTGTGCAAGATCAATTACCCACACAAAACCCAGAGGAACATTAGGTTCATCCACACAAAAGTCCTGGTCCCTCTGCACAACCAGGATATTCCCACCTATTGTCCCCCAACCCTGAAGCTACAAAGGGCTGCCTTAATTATATGGAAATATTTGTTCAGTACCCATCAAGGCAACCAGGTATATCCTGCAAGCCTTCCTACTGACTTAACCAACCCATTTCCCAAAGCCTGAACATGACATCTGTGGAGGCCAGGGCAGAACATCATTTACACAAAGACTCCAGCTCCTTCCTCCTCACAGCAGTCTCAAGAGCCATATGTAGATACTTCTCCATCTTTTTACTGAATGGCACAATGAAGTCCCTCCTGAAGAATAACCTTAGCAGGAAAGGGAATATGCACTGATCACTCCAATTCCTCTGAAGAGCTACAGTCTACAAAACAAACAAACAAAGAAAACCAAAACCATGACAGGAAAAAAAGACTGGCAACTCCCTTGGAACACATCATTTGATGAAAATGACAAACAATGTCACAAATTTACCCCAGCTATGCCAGAGGGAACAAGAAAACCTATCTTCCAATATGGCACAGTGCAGGCACATAGTGAAATTCCCAGGTGCAGGCAGACAAGGAAAGATGCCCAACAGCTGTCCATATGTGCTCACTCAGACTTTCTCCTTTTTAATTGTACTAGGACAGTAGTAGTGCACCAATACTAATGAAGTAAAACATGAAGCAACCTGCTCTGCTCTTATCTTGTTAAAAAGCATATTCCTCATTCCCAGTGTGGATCTCACAGCCCCGTGCACGGCACCAACACCAAGGTAGAGCCAGGAGGGGAAACACTGCCTCCCACTGAAGAAACAACTTCTCCTCCAAAGGAAAAGATGAACCATTGAGCCCAAGGGGCAAGTCCTGAGATTTTAAAATACACACATACATGCTGGATCCATACCTCTTTGTTTCAGAAAACCTGCTGATGCGGTTCCATATTTTTACTTCCCCCATCTTAATCTTCACAGTATTATGCGATGTAAATACTTCTGCAGCAGTTAAATGGTCAGTAAACTAAGCTAATCAAACACAGCCAAACAGTTTAGTCACTATCTAGGACGTCAGCAGAGGTGAAGACAGTCTTAGGGATGCCTGACTGAGAAGAGGCCACTTAGCTTAACTATGCAACAGGAAAACAATAAATGTTAACACACAAACACAAACACAAAATTAAATTGCAAAGGTTAACAGTGCGTATTTTTGCTATATGGCTCCAAGCTGCTATTTCTCAATGACTCCTGGCTAGACCAAAACAAATTTTGATGATCTTTATGAGACTGTTCAAATGCATACAGCAAACACAGCATGTTAAAGCAGATGCAGCATATTGAAAAGAGCTCAATTTAAGTGCAGCATGCTTCTTGCAAATAAAGGGCTGGGGGAATAACCACCCTCCACATAAATTGGCTGATGCTGTATTTCAGCAATGCTCTGCGATCTTGTGGAGCTGTTCCAAAACATGACTTATGTGCGATGCTCAGTATAATGTATTCTTTTGTGGTCCAAAAGAAATGGTAAATCCAAATTTACAAATATTTTTTTCTCTGCCAGACAGCCTTTTTTTCTCCATACATGTGAATGCATTACTTAGACACTGAAATCAGTCTCATTATTTGAGAGTAGATTATCTAACCAGAGGAAAAAAGATAGCTGAGGGGGAAACAATCACATTCTATTTGGAAAAAAAAATATGCAAGAAAAAATGGAACTCAATTATCTATTAAAATTTGCAAGCATTAATTGACTAGTGCTTCTGTTTCTGTGAGAATAACTCACCTGTATTTTGCTGGATAGTACCGTAATTTCTACTATGTTACAGAACTGAGGTCCTAGCCTATTTATAGTAAGACAAAGGCAAAAAAAATCTACTTAGTGTGTGTTTATATATATTTCATATATAATTTTCTGGCTTCCTCCACTCATGCCCGCAATAAATATCTTCTCTTCCTAAAATCGAGATAGACTTGTAAAATCAGAATATCTGATCCAGCTCTCCACAACCAAAAAATCTTTGTCACCAGTATTTCAAGCACATCGCACTGCCTGTTCAGCAGACACTCAGCACTGCCTGATTTTTAGGCTGATGTCAGGAACCAGGTCAGACAAATTGGGTGGAGTCCTACGTTGCTTGTTTAATTCACAATACTGAGTACAGATAAAATCTGCCATTTATAGACCCAACACTTCTTTTTAACCAGTTTATTTCCACAATAGTTTTCTGTATTGTTGGAAATTGGAGATGGAAATGTTAAACTTGAGTGGTTTGAAATTAAGTAATCAGCACTCATCAAGTCTGTAAGATTGCTAGGATACACACATCTGGCATAGACTACGCCAACTAGTTTACTGAACAGTTTCAATTGCAATTTACTGGTTACACAATAAATGTTTGCCTCTTGGGTTTAGAAAATTTAACATTGGCTCTGTGAGAGCTCAGTTCTTGAAAACACACCCTTGTTTTTGTAGCTATGGATAAGAAGGTTAAAAAAAGCAAACACCAAAACAGATATTATTCTTTCCCCTAACAGCACAAAAAGGTAGTATGACATCAAAACTTTGAACAGGAAATACTCGTGCTCCTAGTTAAATATGAAAAATAATAAAAAAAAGACTCTACAAACAGCTTCCAGGTACAATAAAATATTTAACCTCACAATGTAGAGTGGAGTGACCTGAGATGACTAAGCACTGCTTTAGGGGGACTGTTCACGTGATGGAGAACAGAAAACATTCCACTGAATGAGTAGTTTGGTATCTTCTGTGCAAAGCTGGCTGCACAGCAAGGATCAAAATCTCACAGATCAAAAAAAAAAAAAAAAAAAAAGGTGGCCG
>JAWWEU010000091.1:21480389-21493229 GCA_035583155.1 Acropternis orthonyx
ACATACAAAACAAGGGGAAGAAAAGGCAGAAAAGTTTGACTAGGTTTTCTCAATTGACAGTTACAAAAGTAATGACAAAAACCATTTGTAACTTCCCCTCAGAGGCATTAATCTTTCATATGCTCTTCTATTTGCAGCACACGAACCTGAATTTTAATCTTTTTGAGGCAGAATAGGACCAAAAGGAAATATGACTTTAAGAATTCCTCATTAATTTGGAATAGCTAGATGTAACATCAAGAAAATGATTGTCGCTACTGCGTGGTGAGGACAAGACAGAACTTGCCATTGCAATACAGTGGAATCCATTCAGAGATTTCCCAAGAGATATACACAGAGCATTTTCTGCAATGCCAAGCTCCAAACCTCATTTTCCTTTTTGAGCACAGAAACACACTTGCAGCCTGTGAAAAGCAGATGTCACAGAGTGAAAGCACAGAAATCCCACTCTGAAAGCAGAATCTTTCTTTCTTCCACCCTCCTTCTTTCTCCATACTATCTACACGCTGAGCATGTGTCTCTCTAATTCAGAAAGCTGCTACTTATGTGTGTTTTTACACTATTCTAATAGCAAATTCCTCCACTTATACTTGGCAAAGTGATATTAAGGCATATAATCATAATATCTAATAACCAGATTCATTTGCACAAAAACAGGCTCTAGATTGGAGGGTTGGACTAGATAACCTTTAAAGGTCCCTTTCAACCCAAACAATTCTATGATTCTATGATAATACTTTGATAAGAAACCTCCTGATCACATCAGGCAACAATTGAATTTAGAGAATTGGCATCATCCTAAGGGCTTTTTTTTTAATATGCTGTCAAAATCAAAGACAGAGCTCTAAATGATATCCTGTACATGAAAAGATGTTCCAACCTACTGAATCCACCCCCAAAAATGCACAAAAGAAGGACCATAGGAATTGTGAAATCATATCTTGGTTAATTTCAATAAATTATAGAATTGATAAGCCAAAAGTAGGTGGAGAACAGTTCAGATCATTAAGTTATATACCTTTAACATTTCTCTTTTAACTATGGTAAGTTATATAAGGTCTCTAAAGATGAGAAGCTTATGAGACAGAAACTGACAAATAAGCTATTGCACCTCATATATGAAAAGATTTAGTAATTTTGCTTGAAATGAAAGAGCATCAGCATTTTGCAAAACTAAGCTGGAGCTTCATTTGAAACAGTCTCTTCTTCCTACATGCATGAAGGGACTTGTGAACACTTAATGACCACAGCAGCAAGTTTCCTGTTTACTCCAAGTTGCAATTAATTCTTGGAAATATAAATTTCAAATCAGTTGACCAATAACCAAGCAATTTCCTGTAGAATGTAACACATGTAGAAAAATAGCACTCCAGCTCTAGGGCAGCAAAACAGCTACACAGTATCTCAGAAAAACTGAGATAACATCATACATTTTGTTACAATTACTTTGATTCCTTCTCCCAGCACTTACGTAAGGTACGTTCCTCGGACGTTGACATCCATCATAAGATTGACCTTCTTCGTTGCAGTTTCCAAAGTGCCAGTCAAAGAGATGGCGCTTGCATTGTTCACCAAAATGTCAATCCCTGGTTTTAAAATAAGTCATTTCACATTAGCATTTAGCCTGAGTAGGGCAGGCTGTTCATTATTCGAACAATCTGTGTGTTCATGTCTCCCTCACACTTTAACATACCTCCAAAAGTCTTCACAGCTTTCTCCACAGCACTAATAATTTGCTCTTCTTCTCTCACATTAACAATGCATGGCAAAGCCTTTCCTCCAGCTGCTTCAACTGCACAATTAAAAAATTAAACATTTAAAACTTTGCTCTCAGATGAGACAAATAATATGAACCTTTTGAGAAACTCATGCAGAGATTTCAGAAGGCACTGAAAATCACACTCTCAAATGGTGACCTTTTCAGATGTTGTGTAAAGAACAGGGAAGCCAAAACCAAATCTTAACACTGCAAATGTGTATTTCATACAACTCAAGTAACATACTATTTTTATATTTATATACATACACATCTTCATTACAGTAACATTACAGCACTCCTGGGAAGCCAGAGAAACACTAAGCTTATTTTAGCGAAGGTGAACTGGAACATCTACACATTTTTCCACTCAGGTATGACAGTTAAACTAGGGCATACACCCAGCCTAGCACCTGAAACCAACCTTCATTTGTTACAACTTACTTTCTTCTGCAGCAGTGTAGATAGTCCCTGGAAGAGTAGGATGGGGCTCAGCTGTCTTGGCAGCTATCACAATGTTTGCACCATCCTTGGCAGCTTTCAAAGCAATGGCTTTGCCAATGCCTCGACTTGCGCCTGTGATGAAGAGAGTGCATCCTGCCAGTTTCCTGAAGGTGAAGAGGGAAGTGGAGAGTAAAGGGGAGAACAAAGAAGAAGCTCTAAATCATTTACTTTTATCACTCTCTAAGGAAAAAAGTAATTAGCGCACTCTCCCAAACACACAAATGCCCTCAATCATTTCACTAAAAACACAGCCGCCAAAAACGAAAGGCATGGCTACAGCTACAGCAAAGTACCGCTGAAGTAAGATCATTTCCCACGTTTGCAAACACTGTAAAGCAAGAAAGTTACACAGGTCACCCAGTCACATTTCTCCTTTTGTAAAATGATCCCACACACAGTTTACAACAGAGCTGCTACATTTTCCAACAGCGGAAAAGGAGTAATTTGTAAAAACGAAATGACAGTTTCTAAGGAGACAACATGCCTACACAGATCTCTGTAATTTGCTAGTCACAGTCTCTAAACACAAAAAACTGCTGTCTCAATGTAGTATAAAGTTCCAAGTCCAGAGCTACAATGCCATATGCAAGAGACAAAAACTTTATTTTCAGAAATGGCAATTATTTCTCTTAAATCTTCTATACTCAACAGATTTCCAGTAACTACAATTAATCCAATGGGTGCTCCAAATTAATGGGTCTAATCAAAACCTTTGGAGAAACTAACAATTTTTAGAGTATCAGAAAGATGTCTGGCTGACACAATGTCACTGAATTTTTTGAAAAGAGAAATATCAGCTCCAGTTTAAAGCATATTTGATGATAAAGCCTTTTAGAGCACAGGTTTTCCATATGAAGGAATGTGTGTTTCAGTGTTCTGCTTAAAGCTCATGTTACTTTTTGTAACTCTGCAGCAAAACCAAGAGTTTTTAACTCCTATGCATATAAACTATGTGCAATGGCAACTTCACGTGTCACTCATATCTCAAGTGTTACCCACCGGCCTCCAAGCTCACATTAGTTTTCCTTTCAGACTGGGCCAGCCTGAGTACTCTTTCTCTACATCCATTTTCAGATGTGTTTTTCCCCCACTAATCTGAGAACATCCATATCTTAACTGCTCTCTACAAGGGTGTTTGTTTTCAGAAAGCAGAAAACTGGAATGGGGCAGAGAGGGCGAGTGATCTTCCCCTGCAAAGGCAGGGTTAGGCATCTACAGGATCCCAGGAAGTCAACAAAATCCTGCAGGTGCCATTTCGAAGGGCTTTCATCTGCAAAATTGAGTCCCAGAAAGACACAGGAAGAAAAATATGTAAATAGCAGAGTCAGTCACAAAAAACTGCTGCCAAGAGTTGAGTCACATGCACACAGAGTGAAGTTCGACTGCAATACATAGTCAAACTATGAAACTCAGTCAAGTAAGGCCAGAGTCTGGCTTCTACCTACAACCAGCCAAAGTGAGGTCAGCAGAATCCACCTTAGTCTGGGAAGAGGTAAATGGGGTCCAGTGAGAGGCAGCTCTGCAGGAGAGAGAAGATGAAGGAAGTTGGTGGGGCTTTAAGCCCCGCCAGGGGCAAGAGTGGCCCATTCAGGAAGGCAAGCAGCTGTTCCAGGAGACTGGCATGGCTGTGCAGGGAATGCTTGACTCAGCTCCCATGAACAGAGGTGTCACACAAGGAGCAGGAGCAGTGGCAGTCCACAGAGAAGGAAACAGAAACATTACCGGGCATGCTGGGGTGGTGTCAGGAGAACCAAAATTCACCTGCAGCTGAGGCTTGTGAAGGACACAGGCATTCCTCCTACTACACTGGTAGTAAAACAGGCCCTTTGTTCAACGGGATGGGTGAATACAATGCTTTCAACACCATCTGTGATGATATTTTTGCTTCATATTTAAGATATTATCTGGACGGATGCACCACCTGACATGCAGTTGGTTGATCAAGCTCAGGGGTGGTGGTTAGTTAAAGTCATACTTGCAAGACATCAGATTTATTTCTTAATTCACTCAGCAGCCCAATAATTTACGAGTCTACAAAGCAAACTTTACAAAGTGCCTGTCGAAAATTCCTTATGACCTGTATTATAAAGGCTGCAGGTACAAGAGAGAGAATACTTTTATAGGTACAAAGTTACAGACACACTGCCGAATCTGCATTAAAGCCCTGCGATGACTATCCCCGGAGCACAGCGCGCCGCTCAAGGGCGAGGGGGAGCCGCGGGCCGGCAGGGACCGCACAGAGCGCCCCACAGAGCCCCGCACAGAGCCTCTCACGGAGCCCACAGCGCGCCCCACGGAGCCCCCCACGGAGCCCACAGAGCACCCCACGGAGCCCACAGGCCCTCCGGCAGCCGTGTCGGGGCGGCCGCCGAGCCCCGGCGCCTGCAGAGCGGGATGGGGACAGGAACAGGAGCGGGGCCAGGGAGAGGGCCAGGGAGAGGGAGAGGGACAGGGCCAGGAGCGGGCCGTGCCGGGGCAGCCTTACCCGGTGTTGGGCAGCATGGCGGCGGCGGCGGCGGCGGGGCGGGCCCGCGGGCCGGGGGCGGGCCGGGCTGTGAGGGCAGGGCCGGGCTGAGCGGCAGTGGCCTTACACTGGAACACAGCAAGTTTCACCTCAGCGTGAGGGAGGAATCCTTTGCACTGAGGGTGGCAAAGCACTGGGACAGCTGCCCCTTTCAGCTTTCATGCAGAGGTCCTGTGCAGCATCCTGAGAGGGATTTGGATTTCACTGAAAGCTGGTGGCAGAAAGGGAATTCACCTGGTGGATCTGAACCTGCTGGAGAATTGAAATGGTTGGTTCTACTGACTTAAACAGAAATCAAAGCGACCCATGAGCAGGTGTGCTAGTCCTGGTGTGTTGACATAATGACGGCTGTTGTTGGTTCTCTTCCACTGCAGACTCCTGCAGGAATGATGCATGAGCAGGCTAAGGGGCCAAGCACTGTCTGTACACTTTGCAACTGGGACATCTTTCATGCCACCTGCTTTCCCAAGGCTGGAATCCTGCACAGATGGAAGCTAAAGTGCTTTGCTAAGATATTTTTCAGGCACACTTCTGCATCCTGTCTGCAGGCACTCAGTCCAAACGAGCAGGGCAGGGCTTCACTGCCACAGCTTCATGCCAGGATTGTAAGCCTCAGGCCCTCGCTGTGCTCCATGGAAGCGAGCCATCGTGCCTGTGTGTAGAGAGCTGCTGGTTTCAGCCATGCACCCAAGTACCTGCAGGAGAAGCTCCTCAGCATCTCATTCAACCTTCTTCCCTTCAAGTGTTTATTCTCTTTCCAGTATAATAACAGGGGAACTGGAGTGATAGGGCTTTTTTCTGTGCCAGGAGTATCGGTTTGCATCCTAGAAGGTTTTTTTAGCATGAAAAGCAGAGGTCATTCAAACAGGCACTACAGAAAGAGAAACACTTGAGCATTGGCTTTCAGTAGTTTTGCCAGTGCCTGTGTGTTAGCCCCGCAGGTGAGCAGGACAGCACACGTTTACTGTGGGCTGAGCACTCCTGCATCTGTGTTTGCAGTCCAGTGCTCTGCCTCTGCAAAGCAGAAATCCACTGTCCTGCAGTGGAGGATCCCCTCACTCCCCAAACTGCACTTCCCAGCATTCACTCTGGAGCAGATCTGGCCTCGGACCCCCCAACTACTTGCAGGAAAACATGGTATACCCTTCTCTTTCAAGAGCTGCTACTTTAACTTTGTGGGGCCAGGTATTTTGCCCATCAGCCTTTTAACTTACACAAACTTAAACAACCACTGCCATGTCGCGTTGCAGCAATACCTCTCTGGTTGCCACTGCTCCCCCTGCTACTGCAGACTTCTGTCTGCTGGAGCCTCCCTCTGCCAACTGCTTCTCACTCCCCAGTTTCACTCGTGGCTGACCTGGCTCCACCTGAGGAAGGTGATGAGGAAATGCAGCCATGCAGAAGGAGGTGGCAAGCAAGGTCCTGGTGAGTGCTGTCAGCTGGGCCCTGAGTGTCCCCAAGACAGTGAGAAGATCTTTCAGTCCAGCAATCAGCTCTGAACACACCATGTGTCCTCCAGGTGAATCCCAACAAACTTGCTGCCTCCTTCCAGTCACCATGTCCTTTGCCCTGTCCTATTTGAGTTCATATGTGTTCACATGCTTCTTCTGCGTCAGTTCCATTAACTGTTACAGGAATGCCTTCTTTACTACCTGTCCCCCACTGTTTAGGAATATGTCTTTGTAGAATAGTAGGTTTTGGCTGTATTTTGGCCACAGTTGCTCCCAAAGAAACCTTACTAGCATCTTTCCATTGAATGAACTGTCTCTGGTGTGTTCTTATTTTCAGGAAGGAAAAAGGACTTCAGTTACTTAATTTCTTTTCCAAGAGACTTTTTGCTCATGCTATGAACTTGTATAAGCTTGTTTAATTGGAAACATTTCTACTAATTTAAGAGACATTACACCAGCCACAGTGAATGTATAGTACAGGCTTCCAGCTACTCTGGAGACAGTGGAAGTCTGTTACATTCCTTCAGCACTATAATGGCCGCTCCAGAGGTGGTACATGTGCTTTTAGTGAGCTGCACCAGCCCATCTACAGTGATTCTGGCAGAGACAATTCAGCATCAAGAAATTAAGATATCAAGTGCCTGGCACAGCACTTCCTGGTTCAGTATCAGGACTTTTAACTGAATTATAGAAGACTGCAGGTTTTTTAGAACTGGAATTTGCAAAAGGCAATACATTCTTCCACTAGTTTTAAACACCCAGACAGCTACCTTCAGAGCATCTTGTGTGGAATAGCTACTTTTATAGGCAATTTTTTGCTACCTTTGCTACCAAACAGCCTGTTTAACACAGCAAGACTGTGTTTTCAGCTCACAAGGATGAAAATGCATATTGAACTGCATATTGTAAAAATTTATGTCTGTTACCAAAAGAGGAAAAAACAAGGCAGTTTCATGAGCAAGTTACAGTAAATATCTACTAGCACATTTAATTTATTATCAGTTCATCAGGATTCCTTTTAGTGTTTATTTTCAGGATTTCTTTTGAGCAGTCATATAAGTACAGGCAGGAGACTAGTTAACATATAAAGCGTTTGCATCTGTTCTGACTGTTTTAGCTCTTTCCCCTTAGAGAAACTCCTAAAATTAAGGTTCTATTTAATGACAATTGCATTTATTTAATAAAAAGAATGTTTGAAATCTTGCTTTACCGATGACTCAAATAACTGATCTGTATTCCCTTGCTTGTAGCCTTATATTGTTTTCACATCTTGCACCAGCATTAGCCAACTGTGTGTGCTTTTTCTCTCTTTTGCCTATATACCAGACTCTAACATTTCTTGGAAAAGCCCAGGGTATTTGAGTACCCTTAACTGATCTCAATGTTCTTTCAGAATAGAGGAAGAAGGAAAAATCTGCAGCTTAACTCTTTTATAAGGTACCTTGTAGGAGATTAACTTTGACCTACCTAATAATGTTCTGGTTAAGCATGGTTAAGCATTTCTGGTTAATTATGACTTGGTTAAGCATTTCAAAGTATAGCCAAATTAGTCCTAGTTTGTGTCATTATCAGCTGCTCCTCACTATTACCACTATACCTCTGCGTGTGCATCCACAACACTGCAGTTTAGTGCTCTCACAGCGGGGAGTATCCTTTACACAGCTGAACACAGATTTTTGCAGCCCTTAGTGGTGCATCATGTTGGGTGGAAGCAAATATATAAGGAAGCTTAAAGAAGGCATCACAAAGCACCACTGTAAGATACTCTTGCCCTAATAGAGCATTATGAGGATGTGGAAAATGTATTTATGGGTTAGAGAGAGAGAGACCTGTGGAGTTCCGAAGATCCTCCAGGAGATATGATCTGGGGTGGTCTGAACTATACAAAGCAAATGAAACAAAAGACTGGGCCACACAGAGATAAGGCTGATGTTCTCATGTGCCAGGTCTGCACTCCAAGATTTTTCTAGCTAAGATCTCTACTCCTCCATATTTAAGGTGACAGGCAAATGACAAACTGAAAAAAAAAAAAAAAACCATTGCCAGATGAAGCAGTTCCAGTCCCCTGCCACATTTTTTCCACCCACAAGGGTACCTGTGGCTCAGCTGTGCTAATATAAAACTGTGGTCCCACTATGAGCAATAATGGGAAATCCAACCAGCAAAATTATCTTTTTCTTCAAGTTAAGCCACATGAATTCTGCAACTTTGTTCACAATTAAAAAAACCAAACCAAACCAAAAAACCCCACCAAACCCTCCCCAAGCACTCAAAAAACCCTCCCACAACCAAACCTCCCCTCCCAAAACAACAAAAGAGCAACAAAAAAAGGCCAGTAGAGAAACACAGAGGAACAGAGTTAAATTTTGTTCCATAACAGTAGAAAAAAACCCTCTGGAGGAAAGATAAGTAAAGCTGACATGTGGATCTTTGTGCAGAGCAGAAAGTGTGCTGTGGATGCATACTCCTTCAACAATAACACTGCTACATTATTTTAAATTGCTTCTTTAATTTGTCGTTCTGATTTATCTGAAGGTGGCAAAGCCCTTTCACCCAGTCATGTAAGAATTTACTTAAATGGACAAATGAGTCCATTTCAGTCTGTAGAATCTCCTCTGTCTTTCTAGAAAAACATGCTTGCCACCTGCTGCCCTTGCATATCTCCCTCCAATGTTCAGCCGAGAGCATTGGTCCCGAAGACGTCTAACCTCCTGCAGTGCCCATGATGCCTCACTTAACCATGCAGCTGACTCAGATTCTATTACACTGGGATGATTAGTATCAAGGTCAGTTATTTTTTCCTCAGAAACAGCTGGCTTGATTCCATGTGTCCTTTAATTATTACTGTGCAAACAAAAATGTGGAATGGCAAATACCCTGAGTTAGGAAAAGGACAGCTGAAAAACAGAATTCTATGATCTAGTTAGAAACCATGTTTTCCACTGTAAGATACTTCACTACCAATTCTAAACAAGTTTTGAATCCCTAAAAAAAGACTGCAATGATTTTTTACATTCTGTACTCTAAAATCTGAGTTGGTCCAAGGAAATTGATGATTGAGAGAAATGAAGTTCCACAGCAATGTATGAAAGCTTCAGAAACTAATAGAAGGCTGAAGAGCTATAAAATGAGAACTGCAGTCAACTTCATTACAGCTTTTGCTACCATTCAAGCAGTTTTCCTCGAAGTGGCATGAAGGAAGAATATATGGTGTGCTGTGGTACAGTATTCTGCAGCATAGTAATGGGTATGGGTATGGTATGGAAGGACCATTGCTCACAAGTAAAATGCACAAGCCTGCCCTGACAGGCAATAGTTTCCCTCACCAAATGAGACTGTGTTAGTAATCTACCTTTGAAAACAATTTTCTTTCTTTTCTAAGGAATTTTGAAATCGGTGTCTCTTTAAGGTTTACTTCTCTGGTTTTCCTGTTAAAAGCATGACTGCAGTGCTTACAGGCAAGACCCCCTTTCTCATATTCCTCTGTCTAATTTGGTCCTGCTGTACCAATCAATAAAGTTTATAAAACCTTTGAGTTTTATACAACCAGCCTGAAGAAAAGTGAGTGATGGTCGTTATTTAATTTTTTTAAAATTTGTCAAAGATCCTCAGAGGATGGCACAATGGGACAGCAAGATGCATCTGTTCTTACTGGTGTACTCCAGAAAACCAGGAGGAGGAGGGAACGGCACAGGATTTGCCCACACGGGGGTGCATGTATCTAGTAAGGCGAGGAGGTCGGTTAAGTATTTTGGTAAGCGAGACACTCGCAGATAAGCCCCACTCTGCAGGGGCTTCCACTGACTTCGCCTAGCAATCGGTGGAAATAATTACCATATTGTATCTTTCTATATATATTCTAGAAAGCAGAGACATAATCACTTCATGCTCAAAGAAGCAGTCACTTAAAAGCACCATGTCGAACCTAAAGGATTTTTATCTACAAGAGGAAGGTGAAAGATCATCACTTGGAGAAAATAAATTAAAAAAAAAAAAAAGAAAAGAAAAAAAAGAGGCAGCACGACAGGATCAGAGTGCACACACAATGCTGCAATAAGGAAATGTTCCCTTAAAGGCCAGTATAATGAGGACAACGCAGTGACAGAGAATTTTTCTGCGGAAAAGATCCTCCTTGAACTCCTAAGTAAAGCAGAAAACAGATCTTGCAGATAGCTCAATAGCCATGAAAATCTAAAAAAAATCTGTAACAGGCAGAGAAAGTCACTCTGGAGAAATAGCATCCTGCAAAAATATTAAAACTCATAGAAAGCAGTGAAAGATATTTGAAACAACTTGAAAATTAAGTACTGTCCATCAGTTTTAAAGCTGCGGGAGGCACTTGGTGCTGTTTTCTTCTCAGCCTGAGCTTATATTAAGAAGAAATACATGAATTTTTTTTTTTTTTGTGGGAGAACACAACAAGGTCATCTTGAACTATCTCACAGATAGAGCACATTTCTAAACCTTTGATGTTTTTACCTAACCTTGGAGATAAGAGAAGAATCTCAGAAGCTAGCAGTAGAGAACTGTTTTTCAGTTACAAGAAAAGTTTAATCCTTCCTGAACATGTAGGAATCAGGTCAGAAGGCTTAAGCTAAAATATTGCAACAATTCCAAGAAGAGAATAACAAAGTTTCTTACTTTTTTCTTACTAATCAGTAGATAGAGAAAAGCCTTTCATTATTTCAAAATTAGTGGGAGAATTAATTATTACTAACCTGAAGCCAGGAGATGTGTATTATAATCAAGACCTACCCAGTATGACTTTGATATTAAAGCAGTGGTGAATACATAAGATGTATATTCTTTCTGGTAAAAACTTATTATATTCATTCAGCATGTATTGGTTGAAGGCAAGAGACGCTTTTAAGCAAGATATACTGATAAGTATTTTTGCTTTGCCTCTTGTTTCAATAGATTAAACCCATGAAACCTGTAGGGAAAGAACCATACAAAATTATCTCATGTTAAAAGATTGACAAGTGATGCTTCTCAGGGGTTGGTGTTGGGACTGGTGCTGTTTAATATCCTTGCTGGTGACAGGGAGAGTGGGATCGAGCGCACTCTCACAAAATTCACTGATGACACCTAGCTGTGTGGTGCAGTCGACATAGTGGAGGGAAGGGATGCCATTCAGAGGGACCTTGACAGACTTGAGGGGTGGGCCCATGCAAATCTCATGAAGTTCAGTAATGCAAGGTGCTGCACCTGGGCTGGAAAATCCCAAGGACAAGTACAAGCTGGATGGAGAATGGATTGAAAGCAGCCCTGAGCAGAAGGATTCAGGGGTGTTGATGGAAGAGAAGTTTTACATGACTCAGCAATGTGCATTTCAGCACAGAAAGCCAGCTGTATCCTCAGCTGCATTAGAAGCGGTGTGGCCAGCAGGGTGAGGGAGAGGATTCTGCTCCTCTACTGTGCTCTTGTGAGACCCTACCTGGAGTGCTGCACCCAGCTCTAGGGTCCTCAACAAAAGGACACTGACCTGCTGGAGCAAGTCCAGATGAGGGTCGCAATCCCCCCCATAGCAGGGGACTGAACTAGCTTTAACGTCCCTTCCAACACAAACCTTTCGATGATTCTGTGATGATGATGATGTTCTGTTTTGACAGAGTAAATAAGGCAAGTCCAAGTTGTAAAAACTGTCTATATCCATGGTGCACTAAAGTACATCTTTGCTTCCAATGTTTTCAAACATCTCACAAACACATGTAGTTTTTAGCTTTTGATTAATATAAGTAAAGAAATGTTTTATAAATATGAAAAAACTGTTTGGTTCTTAGAAATTGTTCTAAGATAAACTGCTATCAGACTTAAAACTTTGAAATTTTACAACTGCATCTCCTACAGGTTTTCTGAATTGTATGATATTCCTTTGTTAAATTTTAAAAAAGCATTAACATTTGCCATTTCCTGTGCAACTCCATCAGGCTGTTTCATAATAATATTGCAGTTCCATCAGGCAAATGCATTGTAAAAATGTGCTGCGTAGAAGAATGCTTTTGATTAAAATGTATAGCAAGAAATTTCTGTGAAATAAGAGCTGCATTAACAAAGCTGGCACTTGCCCACAGTTGACTCTCTTCTGGTTACTGCAGCCTGTATCACCTGCAAGGCTGTTTACTTATGACAACAGTGGAGCACAACTTGTCCCTCTGTTGTCCCCAGGAGCCTCTGTTACAGGTACAAAACATATAGCCTTATCTCAGCTTCACACTGCAGATCTTTTTAGTCATTCCTACTTGATATAAAAGGGTGAAACTTACAAGTGTAGTGCTGTAGCAAATTGCTCTGATAATTGGACACTGAGTTCCAGTTTCCTACATTACCTCTTCTGTTCTTCAGCCTTCACACAAAAGCTTAGCTGTCTGCTAAGTCAGTGAGAAAATCCAAGTGAGGGATTGAAAGGATGAGAGAAGGCTACTTTCTCTCTTCAAAACGTTCCACTAACATTTTTAAATTAGAGTTTATTAAAAACAAACCTAAAAGACCCCATCTCCTTTGCTGACAGCTTGAAATGTACTGTCAGTGTAATGCTATCACTGTTGCTGCGTCCTTGGCCTTCAGGTAGGTATGCAGGCAGGAGGCTACAATGCTTTCCTCCC
>JAWWEU010000091.1:21500314-21521835 GCA_035583155.1 Acropternis orthonyx
CTGTAATCCCATTGTAGAAGGACACCAAATTTGTCAGGCACAATTTGCTTCTCAGTGAAGCCATGTTGGCTGTCACTGCTTTCACTTCAAGAAGGAAAGTGAAAACCACTAGAATGACCCCAAATTTCTTTTTAGTTCAGCATTCTTCCTTCCAGTTCACTGGAAGCTGAGTTTCTTTCTTCTAAGAACCAGAATTACTTTCTCTCCATCAACTAAAATTGCTAAAAGTTGTCAAAGAAAGCAAATAGTTTGGCTCCTTCCTCTTTATAACACTATATTTTCCTTTTCCTTAGGTGATTGATATGGAGTGCTTACAGACCTCTTCCACAATTTTCTGCAAGCCAACACATTTTCTTCAAAAACTTGTTGTTTCCCAGTGCATATTTTGTGATAGAGAACATGATTCAGCAGGTCTTTATCGCCAGTCTTATGCCAACAACTCTGTGGAGTTTTACTGTAATACCACAGTGTGAAAGTAAAGAAGATAAAATGGGACTGCAGCTAAAAGTTACTTTATAAAGCAGAGTGTTGTGGTCCTCTTTGCAAAGTACTGATGCAGCTAAAACCAAGCCTCCTCTCCTGCTTGCAAGCAAGACATGTCAATGATAACCCTTTTGTCAGTTACTTAGTTCCATATAGCAGCAAAAGGATTTTTTTTCCCCAGTATAGCTATGTTTAACTGACCTATGTTCAGCTATGGGGGTAAGCAATCTTTCCAGGCTCCCTAATCTATATTATTCATGTCAGCAAAACCTTTTCAGTGTTGATTACACCCAAATAACAGGCAATCTCATTATGTGGCTATTTCTATCTCAACTACGTTTTCATTTTAAAGCAGTGATGGGGACTACAGGCTCTATTCAGTCTGTGGATTCTGCATACTTTAGCATATGTATGTATCATACAGAAAACCAAGGGAAAAAAAAAGGTAAAAGCAATAGCTATCCTATAGTCTTCATAGTAACGTATCTCAAAATAAGTTGATGCATGCAGAACACTGATTGTAATAGCACAACTAAATGCAGATGGCTAGAAAAATGTGTGACTAAGCCAAGTGACCATGTGTAATTTCTTGTTTCTGTTTGATGTCTCACTGATGCAGATCTTAGAATTTTTGTTTTTAAGAAAGCCAACAAGACCACAGGAAAACTAAAACAAAAAGCTGTAATAAAGTCATTACCTTCTTCAAAGTGAAGCCTTTTAATAAGTCTGTAATAAATTATCAGTGAATACAACTACCATAAAAGCTAGACTGACAAACAAAAAAAAAAAAAAAAAAAAAAAAAAAAAAAAAAAAAAGGCAAAAATCTCACTACATAACATATTAACTAAGGTTCAGCTTCCTCTTTTCTCTATTCACATACTCGGGCATAAAAAGAACTGAAGGCCAATGTAAACATGAACATTAATTAAAAAGACTCCTTCTGCTGCATTCTTCCTTCATTTGATACACTGAGATTTTTTCCAGACAGGGGCAGATCACCTGTGCCAAGCACAAAACTCATTATTTCCATTTTCCAATGTCTTTGAAAGTAAGGCACTCTTATGTCTACCAGAACTGGTAGAAAATTTTACTGGCAGCTCTGAACTGTGCAGGCTCTTAATAAGTGTCACTTACCTTAATTCAGTGTGAAGCATACAGAACATTTGTTCTGTATAAACAGGTGGCTGTTTATACAGAACAAATCATACATTCTTTAAACATTTTGTGGGCCACCTAGTGTTGCTCTCCTTGTCATTTTCTTCAGGAAGCTCCATTTAGCTGGTGTTGTCGTAAGTATGGACATTGACTACAGGATGGGCAAGGAATGAGACAAAAGAAACGTTCTGATAGGGTGAAAAATACCACAGGAAAAGGAACCAGATTTCAGCATTTGTCATATTGCCAGCAGTAAGGATAAGTAGGGTTTGATATAACTATGTGCTTCTTGATTAAGGATGCATCAGAAAAGACATTTCAAAGCAGGTACAAATGGGGAGCTCTGTTGCAGTGAGATGAAGCAAAGTTGGCATGCAAGCCCATGAGGTGCAGAGGATACTGCTGGGTTTCATTTCCAGCTCAGCTGTGTGACCTTGAGCAATTATTTCTATGCACATTCCTCTGCCCTATTTTATCTATCTATATTGTGAACTCCATAGGACAGACCTCTTTCCCCACTACTTTTAAGAAAGATATCTGTGAAAATAAGCCATATTTCTAGCACAGGGGAGGAATATTCTAGAGCAGCAATGATCAGTAATCACAACAACTTTAATAGGTCCAGGAGAAGGACCTAAATCTTGGAATAAAGTGAATGTTCAACAAAGGTTGAGAAATTGTGTCTCTCTGGAAAACGGAAGTCTAAACAAAAATCAAGGTACCATATGTTACAAAACCAAGTTTCCAAAACTTTAGAAGAAGGTTTGCAACTTCAAATGGCATGTTCATCCAAAAACCCCATGCTTAATAACTAATCATAGCCATCAGGGCTGTTGCTGCTGTCTTGTGCCTGCTGCCCTGTATAAATGATTAGAGAAGTTTGCTGCAGCGTGGTATGCATTGGCATGTTATTAGTGCCCACATCCAGTTCACTGTTAGAGAGCATGCTAGAGGTTGAATTTGTCTACAGCCACCTGAAAAATACTTCAAAGCCTAAAAGTGTACACCCTGATGTGTTGTGCTGCAGCCAGGATAGGACTCTTCCATTTCACAGCTTACTGTGTATAACATTTGTCTTGTAATTCTGGCATGTAGGAAGGAGGTAGTGTAATGCAGCATTATGTATCCATGGTTTATTGTCTTGCAGGCCTTACAGATGGAACAACTGTTACTTGAGTAGGTGAAATACACTTCAGGCCCTCACAAAATTAGTATTTCTCATGCTTAGGTTGTATTTTAACATGTCAGGGTTTACTAAAGTTCTTTTCCTAGTTGCTGTGATAACCTCAATAACTTCTGCCCCCAAATGCTACTTGTGCTTTGGAGCCAGCTTAGGCTTTGAACCTACAGGGAGACCTGCCAGCCAAATGAAACCTCAGTTTTTCTTCTTTCATACTGTCTTTTTGTCCATGAGATACAAACACAGAGCTTTATAATGAATGGAAAGGAAATGTGATGGCTGGAGGGTGGTTGTGAAACAGAAGTTCCCTCCCTTCCATCCTTCAACCAGTGTGATGTTCTTAGGGGTGAGAATGTCTACCATGCCTTTAGTGTCATGCTGGAGATCAGTGCAGAGCACCACTGCCAAAAGCAGCAGGAGGTTTGAATGTCCTATCACTTTTCATACACATAATTGACCTCCAAGAGTTTTATTCACAGCCTTCTTATAACCTCTGTAGAAGAACTCTGAGACTGGACCAGTGTTGGAAACACCCTGAACAATTTATTTGTGCATGCCTCTGGCAAGGACACACATGCCTGTCTAGAGTGCTCTGCCTCAAGGCACCACTGAAACTGGTCCAGTTCCCTTCTGGAAATTTGGCAAGAGTTAGACAACAAAAGTAGCTGTTTGTGATGGCACACTCTTGGTTTTGTTTCCACTCCAGATTATGGTAACAGGAATGAATAAGGGTTCTTACTACCGATAAGGTCTGACTTCATTCAGAAGTCTTCTGTGTGCAGGTGAAGCACAGACCATTGTGACACTCTCATCGTCTTGAAAGGGCCCAATTCCATAAGGAAAGAAACAGGCCATCTACATGTTCAGTCCTGCTCATGTAACACATGCTGGAGGTCCCACTGAGTTCAGTAATACTAACTGAACATTTGGAAAACTGGATTTGACCCTGAGTGTATGGCTTGAAAATATCAACTTTTTAAGACTTTTTTTTGTGAGCATGTGTGCCCATCACTCTTCCGGGGCCAGGAAACAAGACACAACTGACTTCAGATAAACAGTGAGTCTGCTCTAGGCTTATAGGATTTGCCCTGAACCTACCTATGACTATTCTTGCTTGCACAAAGGTCTGAATAGGTGCACTCACTGGATTTAAATTTTAAATACTCACAAACATAAGCTGAGTGAAGGACAACTGGAAGGATTTTCTCAAACCCTCATGTATTAGTATTTAATATTCTTCAAAATAGCATTACTGTTAGAAAAGCTTTAAAGTTGTTCCTTTCATCTTATTACCCCTGGCTGGAGTTTCTCAAGAGGCATTTTCTATTCCATTTTTCCCCTGAAAAGTGGAAATTCTGTGTAGATTTAAAATTAATTAATGCAGTCACCAATCGGCAGGTTTTTTCCCATTATGATTCAACTTTGATGAATGTTGCAGTTCTGTGCAACAACTGGAATGGTGAAATTTGAAGACATTTCCACGGAATTTGTGAAGGCACTTTTGCACAGTGTGCTTGAAGGAACTTGCACAGTAAAATTGACAAAACACTTTAAAAATAATTGGTAGTAGCATCCATAGCTTAATTCCATTTATGTTTTCAGCACATACTTTTCCATTTAAGAGCATGAGGACATCTAATAAATCACAAAGGCACTGTTCTTGTAGCAAAGAACCAAAGACAAGTAACCAGCTGAAATAATATTGTGTGGCTGCCAGGTATTCCCTCCTGAACACGAGAAATTAAGGTAAATCATTTGTCCCTGTCTCTCTTAGTTTACAACTGAGTGCTGCCTTTGCTTTAGCTACCTTCCCTGCCCACACCCCTGCAACATGACAAGTGGCCACTTTTACAACAATAATACAAGGAGAACTTACAGTTAATTAACTTGTTCTGACACAATGCCCCTCTAAGCCGTCTCAAAAACAGGGAAATCCATCACTGCTACAACTGACCATATCATATATTAGACTAGTTCTGAAAACACAGTTTGAAACCAGAATTAGAAACATCAACAATTTGGGGATCTAGCCCAACTCAGGAATTAAGTCTCTGTAAATTTGACCTTATAGAGCCCAAATCAAATCCTTGGATCTCTATGCAAAAAACCTTGCAGAATTAGGCTCTGGTGCTTAAAGCAGGTAAGTCAGACTAAAATGATTGCCATCCAGTTTGTTATATAAATTCAAGCTCTATCTATAACAGAATACTGTAGGCCACTCTTTTAAACTACATTTTTTAGGGCTCTTGATATCCCAATGTATTATAACTGAAACGAGGCATACCTTCTTAATCTGAAGTCTTCATACCATGGTCAAATTATATCTGTATGTGAAAACAATGGAGAATAAATACTCACCAGATATCTCTCCTCTAAGCTGACTGGAAGAATGAACACCAATAATGCTAGAAGAAACATATAACAAGACTGCTTAGTGCAATTGCTTGACAAAGTTTCTCAGTTGTCATACAGTTCTCTGGAAGAAGCAGAAATATAAGTCTGCAAGGAGAATTGCAGACTATTCACTAGCCTATCTTGAGTCATTGGTATTCAGTGACAGGACTGGACATTAGGAAACATTTATTTATCATGAGGGTTGTGAAACCCTGTAATGGGCTTCCTAGAGAAGTGGTTGATGCCCCAAGTCTATCAGTGTTCAAGAGGTGTTTGGACAATGCCCTTAACAAAATGCTTCAACTTTTGGCTAGCCTTGAAGGGGCCAGGCAGCTGGACTGTATGATCACTGCAGGTTCCTTCCAAAGGAAATATTCTATCATATCATATCCCATCCCATCCCAGCCCAGCCCAGCCCAGCCCAGCCCAGCCTACCCATTATCTCTTGTTGCTTATCTGTAATATACTGAGTCCTACTGGGCCAGTTGCTGAGCAAACAGAGTGCAGAACTAGCCCTGCCTGAGCAATGGGCATCCCAAAGAGAAGGCAAGCATGAGAGCGGGTACATGAAAGAACAAACCAACAACACAATCATTAACAGAGCTGTTGTAACTGTTCTATAAATTATGATTTTGACAAATGCTGACCACCTTTTGACAGCATTATCAGAGACACCTAACTCCCCTCAATGAGCACCTTCTCTCATCCTTGTGGAAGCACAGTCATACACAGTTGGTTTCTCATTCCTTAGAACTATGGGGGGGGAAAGAAGCCATTAAGGAACTAAAAAGAGAGTGGAAAGGCATTCTCCTAAAATGTGTGCCAAATCTCTATTGATTAGTTCCTATTCCCCACAATCATTTCATTCTCTGCCAAATTATCACTTTTTCTTCAACTCTACTAGTCAACTGTTTGTAAGACTGGACTTCATTAGAGCTAGTAGAAGCAATCTTCTTAAATAAGACTGAGGACACCTTTTTAAATATTATTTTCTAGTTTGGCCTAGAGCACAAAAGAATTCTACTTCTCATGTTCATTTTGCAATTTTCTCGTTCACCTGACAGTTACAAAAAAAAAAAAAAAAAAAAGGCAAAAGAGAACTATGAATGGAAATACATCTTCACATAGGCAGATGTAGAGTGGTAAATCTGCAAGGAATATGGATAGCTTGCTGAGCAAAGGGGACAGGGCTTATCAAAAGGTAGTTCAGAAGAGCCTATGAACAGTTTGCTGTACAAAAGAAAGCCTAGGTTTAACTCTAGGCTACAAACTGCTACTAGCAGAAAATAAAAGCTCTTCCAATGAAAGAGGCATAAGACCAAGCACAAAAAAAACCAGCTGTGGTCTCACTGCTTCAGTACTTTTCTAGGCACTTAGACCAGGAGCTGTTAAAACACAAAAACACTCATTATGCATCAGCATAAGAAGTTTTGGTGGAAATGGCTTAGTCTAGAAGCTAAATATTATTTAGACCCACAGAAGTGCAAGTAGAAAGGTAAGTCTTCCTGAGAGCAATCTCAGAAATTGCCTGCATGCCAACTGGGAGTTTTTTGTGCCCACACAAGACCAAGATGCTTGAGCAAATGTCAGTGCAAACTCTGCAATTCTGTGAACTCTTTGGTACCAAATAATTCCAAAAAATTGTGGAATAGAATTGTCAACTGTAGTCAAGCAATAGATACTGCATTAACAAGCAACACTGTGTAGTCAAAAATTATCCTTATTCTAGATGTCCAGAAATCAAACATATAGCAGTTTTTTCCCTGGCTAAAACTCCTAACCCAGTCATGTGTAAGTTGGTACACTCAGTTACTTAAAAAGTTCATCTGAGATAGTGCTTCTGTATCTGCTTGTGAAACTAACCCTGTGGAGCTGCGAATAGCAATTTGTTAAGCATAATGTGGGACTATAAAATCACACTGGAGCATCCTAAAAGACAACTAATTAATAACAAAGGTGTAAAACAAAGGAGTCATATACTAAGAAAATAGAATTGGCAGTTACCTACCAAAAATAGATTATTTGAATATTTGAAAAGAAAAAAAAATAAGTATGCTACAGATGTAAAATAAAAATGTGCTTCAATTTACTAGAGCCATGAACTGATGGGAAATTTGGCCCACTAATGAAATTTACTACCAAAAACTCACCTGTGACACTGGAAGAATGTCAAGAGAGGAAATGACAATCTCAAGGGAGAAAAAAAGGGGTGTTGTGTGACAATGATGTTCCTCTATAACAGTTATCAGCTAATTGGCCATGGTGGAAATTGCTGTTTCCTTGGAACTTCCAAATATGCTATAAACAAACAAACAAATACACAAAGCTTACCACTGGAGGGTATTGTTTTGTCAAGCTGTAACAGAAAGGTACCTGAAGGAGGTAATAAACCTGTTACGCCCATGTGATGATATTCACACACTGAAGAAAAAAAGCTTGTCAATGGAAATGATGTGATCATTTCTCCATGATTAGGCCAGGCAGTGGCCTCAGTTGAAGAAAAATTGAGAAAAATTAGATGTCATGAGTTCAAAATAGAAGTACTGAAAAGAGAGAGGTCAGTTCTCTAAACACTGAATAAAATCTTCATACAACATGTTTGTTTATTGAGAAGAAATTTTGTACTAGAAATCCATGTCACAGAATGTCAAAATGCCAGTACAATAAATGAGTCTGTGTCCTGAAACATAGATGGTTAAAATAGGCAAGACAGAAAAAAAATAAATGTTTCTCTTTAGCCAGCAACCAAGTCAACTAAGAAACCCTTGTACAAACAATTTCCAACACTGAATTTCATTAGTATTACCAGAATTAATACAGCATGAAGATATTCTCAGTAGTTACCTCATAACTGTAAGTACTGTTCAAATACAAAGTAAATCATCAAATCAAGCCACTTCCATCTGGGGAAAAAATGGAGTTAAAAACTCAAGAAACACAGTGTTTTGATGTTATCCACAGGGCTTGGAGCAATCTTGTTCAATAGAAGATGTTAACATTGTATTTCTGTGTTGCACAAGAAAATAAAAAAAAGGAGTATTTCTTCATTCGAAAGCAATGTCTGCTTCTCCAACAGAAATTCTACTCAAAGAAAGCCCTGACCATTAACTTTCTTCCGCTAGTGAAGATGAAGACCTTCCTGCTGGCTTCTCTTCATCTTGATATCCTACCTTCCTTCTGCCTCTGACCTACAGAGAGTAATCATGCCCAGTAAGTCCCTGTCAGGAACTTTGGTGACAAACAGGCCTTGGTTGTCCCGCCCAGCTTCTCCTAGAGCCTCCATGTACACCCTCTGCCTGGGGTTTTCATTTAATCTCATGCCTGGGCTTTCAGTCTCTGAGATAGTTCTTATGTGCACTTGTCCCTAGCTCTTTGTGCCTGAATTGTTTGGATTTCCAGGATTCACGTTAGACCTAGCATGTTACCTTCTCTTCGCTTGATGGTCACCAGAGTCACCACTCTGCTCTGCTCACCTGCCTTTGGTGCCATGGGACAGCACTGAGTTCACCACAGGGCATGCACTGTGGCTGCTCATCTCCAACCTTCTCTTGAGTAACAGGCTCCTCTTGCTGCTACCTGGCCATCCCATGGAAAAATGAGACTTGGATTCCTAAAAGACTTCCACTTGTCCTTACAACTTGGACAGTAACTTCTGCCTCTGGAAGCCCTTCTTAATAACAATCCTTAAATGCTTCTCCTACCTGCCACATCAGGTTTGTAAATCTCACAGGTTTGTAAACAGTGGCAGTGAGTAACTCAATTCAGCACAATAAAAATGGAATGGGAAAAAAAGCATGATATTCCCTGACCATCTACAAGCATGTATCATAAATTAGACTGAAAACATGCCACAATTTTAGATGGACCCCCAAAACAGACAGCACATTAGAGACATAATACATACACACCCAAGATTCATACCAATTGGATTCTGGAAGAAGGGCAATAAAAAGGACTAAGAATTAGTTCTTTGGTGCCATACTCACAGGTAAATTTTTCTGTATTTTTTTCTCAAGGACAAAGTGTCTCAAAACACTCAGACACAACAGGAAATGTTTGGTACTGTCTTATCAGTGTTGTAAAATGTTTTTCCTGAGAGATGAAACAGCAAGTCCTGTTCTTACTCTGTGCCTGTCTTTTTTCTCCTGATCCTCTGTTCTGTGATTCAAATTGCTACCTTTGGGTTTAAACCTGGGTTTGGGGTGACATTATAAGATTCCTCTGAACTGCCCAATGCCAAATATTTACTTTAAAAACAAAATGTATTTACCCCACTGTGGGTGGGGTGTGTATGTTCACAACTTCACAGATTCTGTCAGTTCTATGCACAAATACTGATTTTGAATCATAATTTTACACCCCGAGTTTGCTAGATCTTGTTTCAATGTTTACCTTAAGGTCTGGTAACAAATTAAAATTTGGTATCAACAGACACAAATAAAATATCTTTCAATTTCTGCCATTCCTAAGTATTACACACCATTCCCTGAGGTTCTTTATATCCAAACTTTGCCAAAGTCTATTACTGTTCTCCTCTGATCTTTTGCCACCTTCTAAAGTATCCAAAGATCTTGGCAGCTCTAGACTAAGTTGACTGGGCTATAGTTAACAGGTTAGCTGTGTTGTTTTCAGCACTGGTAATTTAGTTAGTACATTCCATGAGACTGACAAATACTAATTTGTTACCATTGGTCATAAATGCTGTTCAGATTTACTGTGGTCTTAAAAAGACTGCATTGAAATCATGAGATGATTCATAACCTCAAAGGGTAGGAGTCTTAATTACAAAAACAGTTTCCCCATGTCAGGGTATTTCAGACTTTACGGTGAAGCAGTATAACTAAATTGTTTCACAGTAACTTAATGTGTAACAATAGCACATATATTTTAATACATTCTTATACTTACCAACCAAATAGAAATCTCTCAAGTTTATCTCTCAGGAAAAAAACACAATGTCCCTCAAAAAACAGCTGCTGCTGAACCGCAGCCACACAGTAATTTCAATCTGAACTAAACTTAGGCTTTTAATAAATACAGCTTTTAGTTTCTTAGCGATAACAATTTCTCCCTTTTCTTCCCCGCTGGCAAAATTCTGTTAAGATTCTGCACCCAGTTTCTGCAACACATCAGGGTCCTTAGTGCAAAACACAGAACGGTAAATCACAATATCTAATTGTCACTTTTAGTGGTTTGTTCAATGGAACTAGTTTGCTCAGATGAAGCATCTTCTGTTTCTCTCCAGAAGCGACCAACAGTGTCACAGATGTAACTCCCAGTGCAGTGGGCAATCTGTGGGGAAGTCATACCCTACCATGAGCTGACTGCCAGTACAGCACGGAGTAAACCACAGAAGCCCATAGAAGTCCATGGCTGCTCTCTCCAGACAGCTGCTCTGCTACACTACTGGACTGACCCCAACAAAAGGTGGAGAAAGCTACCTTTTTAATGTTTGTGGAATGACTTTAGCTGTGCCAGAAAGCTAAGGAGCTGGCAAATTGCAGTGAATTGTCAGATTTAATCAGAATTCTCATTTCTTGAGCTATAGTTGCTAATGAAAGCCTTGTTTTGTCAAGTTCGAGCAAAGCTGCATGACCTAGTCAATGACTATTCTGCTAAGAAATCCCTTAGGTTTTTTTCCAGGAAACTAAACACAGTTCTTACTAGAATTTGTGCTGTGTTGTATTCGCAGAAACACAGCATATCTAGCTACATAAACATAACATTTTATAAAGAACTGGGAAGTTTTAATAGGAGAATTACCTGTAAAATAACAATGTATCACATTATTCTGAATAAATAGGAGCTAACTAAAATGGAGTACAGGATAGTATCCCTTTGAATAAAAAGCAGTTTAGAAGACCTTTTAGCTGCCAGCTACTAATTAATGTTAAAAACCCCCCAACTTAAAACCACATGATACTGAAATTACAATTACAATTGCAAAAGAGGAAAATAGGTCGGGTTTTTTGTGCTGTTTTCATAGTGTAAGCAAGTATTAGCAATACAGACAACAGGAATATTATTAAGATATGAATGAGAAAAATACGGTACGTGTTTGTTTCTTTAAATTTGATATGATAACATCAAACACAAATAATTTTCAATAAAATGCTGTGCTGCTAAAAACAGATAAACATAGTTTATTTAAAATAGATCAGGTTGACTGATTGTGTCTGTCTAATCATATTTGTATGCTGAGTAGACGACATATCGTGCATCCAGGCCCTGATGCTATAATTGGATCTTGCTCCAAGTTCTATTTAATCAAACTAAATTATATACCTCTTTAAAGTAAACAAGACCATAATTCAGTTTATGTGTCACTGAAACACAACACATCCATTCAACACAATTGGGCACACCTAGTTTATAGCCAGCAAAACTCTGGGGACTTCCCTGAAGTTGCAAGAAACATGAATTTGACATGAATTGGGATAAACACAATTCAAAGTAATGGGAAAGGGCGAAAAAGTAACAGACATAACCAACCAGGCAAGCAAGCAGAAAAGAATGAATAAAATAAGTGGACCAATTTAAAACAAACAAACCCACAAACAAACAAACAACTCCCCCCAAACCACAAACAAACAAAAAACTCTACTAAAAGTGTCACAGGCAACGTAGGAATATAACTCCCAGAGCCCAAGTTTACTTCCTGGAAGTGTTTTCTCTCACATTATCTTTATCTCCCTCTCTGTCTACCCCCTTCACTCCTTCCCTCCCAGGAAGGGAAAGATCAAAGCTTTCTTCCTTTCTCTTGTTCCCTGCATGTGTTAACAATCAGCTCACAGGCCCTATCACAAAGGATTTATTTTCTTTTTCTATTATAACAATCTATCAAACTTTCTATTGGCTTTGTGAATTGCAGTTGGAAGTTAATTTAAAAGCATTCTTCAATGGCAGCACAGTCAAGATTATCAGCGAAACACACTTCTTTCTATTTTTATAGTACTCAGAGCAATTACAGAAGAACTGTTACAGTATTTTTAAATTATAATGTATATTTAACCTGTAACAAGAAACATGTGTGCCAAGGGATGAAACTGCATGGCATTTTTCACAATCTGACCTCTGAAGAGAAGTTATTGCAAAGGATAAAAACATCTTAATTTTTATATTTATATATAAAAATATAATCACTAATGTACATAGAATATATTCTAATACACTGGAAAAATTGAACATATTAGTATATTCTCACAAGTGTGTATGCATGTTCTCATATTAGAATACCTGTAATAGACACATATATATTCTCCCCTTTCTTCCTCATAATAACTGTTTCAAATATAATTGGTTTTGAGCCTGCTGTTAAAACTAAAATTCATTTTTTTAAATGACTAATCTTCAAAGTACTTCTTTGATCATGGTGATTTATCTTGCTCCTGTAGTTTAGTTTATGGGGGAACAGAAAAGCAAACTTCTAAATACTTCTACATTCTTAGGATTGAAGTCTATCAGACTCACAGCACATTGACAATGTCGAGAATTGTCATATGACTGTCATCCATTTCATAGAGGCTGCACATTTCTTTAACGACACAGCCCAGCAAAGGCATTCGCTCAGGGAAGTCCTTAAAGTCCACCTTACAGAGGACATAACCAGAGGAACACAATTCCTTGCAGTCTCATGACATGCAGATTCCTCATCTGATAGCTCCCTGGTGTCTTCACAGTACCTCCTGCTCTTGGGCACCCCCCTCTAGGGAACCGGATGAAGCAGCAGCTCATTTGACCCACCATGCAGCCACCTGAATGTCACCAGACTCAGCCACACATCACTCAGCAGTTTTCCTCCCTGCTTCCCAGTCCTCACACACACTTCTCCAGGCATCTGCCCACTCTCCCACCTCTGTGTGTCTTGGGACCACCCAGCTCAAGGTGTTATTTTGTTATTGCACCAAGACAAATTACTTTAAGGATTTGGACACCTGTGTCTCTGCTATGGGAAACTTGGGGCCAAGTTGTTAAGAAAACCTGTTCTGATGGCGTGACTGTGGGGTGCATAGCCGTGAAGGGGCCTGGGTCCCAGCTTGGGTGGTGCAAGAGTGACTGTCAGACTGGATCTTGGCTGGCTGGACAGGAAAGACTCCTTAACATATGGCTCAGTGAATTTACAACCCCCAAAGACAGCTCTAACGTGGACTGGAACTGACTGCCTTTGAACAGTGCAATGAGTAGAGCCAGGGCTTGTCCCACACGAAAGAGAAGCATGACCAGCACCCAGTTTGGGGCTGGCACAACCAAACTGCCCCTGGTAGTCCTTGCCAACCAGTCAGCTTTCACCCTCTGCCCTGGCTGTGGGACTGAGACTCACAGGGCAGGAGGACACTGGGTCCCACAAGGGAGGTCTCCCTGAATTGGCACTACCCCCTGAACTTTGCAGCACTGCAGGAGTGAAGGAGTGGCTGGAGAGCTGCCCAGAGGAAAAGAACCTGGGAGTGCTGGTCAACAGCTGGCTGAACAAGTGCCAGCCACACGCCCAGGTGGCCAGAAAGGCCAGTGGCATCCTGGCTCGTACCAGCAATACTGTGGCCAGCAGGACCAGGGCAGTGACTGTCCCTCTGCATTGGGTAAGGCCACACCTTGAGTCCTGTGTCCAGTTCTGGGCTCCCCACGTCAGGAAAGGCACTGAGGTGCTCGAGTGAGTACAGAGAAGGCCAACTGAGCTGGAGAAGGGTCTGGAGCACAAGTTTTGTGAGAAGCGGCTGAGGGAGCTGAGGAGGAGGCTCGGAGGAGGCCTTATCGCTCTCTACAGCTACCTGAACATACACCGTAGCCGGGTGGAGGTCCATCTCCTCCCTCAACAACTGACGGGACAAGAGGACACAGCCTCAGTCCGTGCCAGTGGCGGTTCAGGCCGGGAATTAGGACCAATTCCTCCACAAAAAGAGCGATTAGACATCGAAACACGCTGTCCAGAGAGGAAGGGAACTCACGGCGCCCCCGGTGCGCCTGCGCCGCGCCCGGCCCCGCCCGGGGCCGAGCCGAGAGGGGTCGGGCCGTGAGGGGAGGGGCGGCCCCGCCCTCGGGTGCTCCCGCCCGGTACCCGCCCTTCTCGGTGCCCCCCTCCCGCCGTTCGCCCCCCTCAGTGCCCCCCTACCCCGGTTCACACCCCACGATGCCCACCCCCCCGTGTCCTGCTCCCAGTTCGCCCCGCTCTGTGCCCCCCCCCCCCCCCTCCCCGGTGCCCGCCCTCCGTGTCCCGCTGCCCGCCCGGCGGGGCCCGGGGGCCGGCACATCCCGGCCCCTTCTTCCTGGGAGCCGCGGGGGTGGGGAGAGAGGGGCTGGGTGAGGCCTCTCCCGACCCCGCCGGGAGGGAGCTCAGCGAGGGGAGAGGTGCGTGTCGGGGAGGGGCCGGGCTCGGGGTGGGGATATGCCCGAGGGCTGCTCCGCCAGGTACTCTCGGAGGAAGGAGGAAGCCGGCAGCCCTCGCCGAGCCGGGACGGAGCGGCCGGGCTCTTCCACGGGGCAGCTCCGGGGTACTCGGGGCGCGTGCTGGTCTCGCTTCCTTTTCTTTCCGCTTCCTTTATCCTGCCCGCTCTCCCGGCACGGTCCGGCTGGCGCTGTCCCCACGCCCCTGCCCGGGGTGGCGGTGCCCCGGCCGGCTGCGAACCGACCCCTCGGGGCTGCCCTGGCCGCGGCTGGGCTGTGCTGCGGAGTTACCTCCGTGAGGGTGCCGAAAAGCCCTTTGGCCCCTGGGTGGGGGGCGCGGCGAGGGCTCGGGTGTTCGCGGGTTCGCGTGGCAGCTGAAGTTCTGTGCCTCACGTCTGTAGCAGGGAAAACACGGGAGCGCTGCTCTATGGCTCGGCGCTGGTGCCCGGTGGAAGTGCAGATGTGGAAGGGAACTGACTGACATCTATCCTGAGGGGTTAATCAATAATCAGAGTGGTTATTTGTGTAGTCCTAAGTGTATTTTATAGACCGCGCTGAAGGCTTTAAGTACGCGCAGCAAGTTGTTGCAGAGATGAAATTTATACAGCATGTCATCCTCAGAAGATAAAAGTGTTTTTAGCAAGTCTGAAGTATTGTGCTCCCTTTTCTGGGGTGGTGTGATGTACACTGACTATCTGTCATGTGTCTTAATGAAGTTTCTTAACTTGAAACTAAGCAGTAAACCCAAGTTCATCATATGTGAAATGAAAATGTGATTGCTGGTATTTTTTTTCCCTTTCCTGTTGGTAATTCAAAATCCAAAGCCTGGGAAGCTTGACCATGGTGGGCAATTCAGCTGTCGCAGGAAACTAACCAGGCCTAATGTCGGTAAAGTACTTTATTGTTTCTTTTATTTATTTTTTTTCATCATAACAGCGCGCATATGTGGAAATGGAAATGTTCACTAAAGACAGTGCTTTCAACTTCATGCAAAGATGTAGCTGTTACGCTAACTTAAATTGCCTCCTGTACATCAGTGACACGTAAAATCTTAGCTATTCTTGAAATCTAGGAATTCTGAAACAATATGGCTTCTTTTTTTTCCCCCAGTGATTCAAAAACTTTTCTGACATTTCTTAACACTGTTGTAGTAGAGGTCTTTATAGGGAGGCAGGTTGACAAGAACAGTCTGGTATAAATGCTGATTAATCAGAAAGCAAATACTTTTAAGTATGTTTTTGGAGAACTTAATTAAAGAAGTGTAATGAGTAATTTTGTTATAATCAGCATCTTTTCACATTTGCTTTGAAACTGCTTTTTGGAAAATTTCAAATTAAGAAAAGTTCTCAAATTTCAAATTAAGAAAATTAAGAAAGTTCTCACTGGAGTGAGAATCTGTTTTTATTATTCTGTTAAATGTGCTTATGAGGAACATGCAATTTTATTTTTCTATTTGAAAATATAATTATTCTGTTAGATTGTGGAATTGCTATCTAATGTAGCTATATGGTTCTTCCTATGGTTACATACAACTAGTATGATGAGTTTCCTTTAAAAAGTGGTGGGGAGTGTGTTGTGTTATTTTTTTTTTTAAATTTTCATAGGTTTTTATTATTTCAGTTCAGAAGGGAGGGAGAAAGAGCCATCTGTTGTCCTTGAGATACTAATAAAGATAACTAAATGTTGACATTCATTCTGTTTTGAGTGGAAATGATACAGGTAAAATAGATGTAGTTCTTAAACTGTACAAATCCAACATCACAAAGCAGAACCTTCCTAATAAACTTGCTTTTTAGAGAGTAAGAAGAAAACTATGGGCATGTTAAAGGTGAATCAATGGCGTGCATTTTAAGAAATTTTCTTAAGTAGAGCCTTTTATGTGTTTCACTAAAGATACAGGTGGTTGATGATAACTGCAAGTTTAAGTATGCTGTGAGATATTAAATGCTGCCTCTGATGCTTCAGGAAGACCTGGGGGTTTGGAGTGGTTTGGGGGTGTTCTTTTTCTGTTAGAAGATGCTAAATACTTTCTGAGAATTGAATTTCATTGAGTGATCTCCAAACTGTTAGTTAAAAATGCAAGCTGTCAGGACTGGGATCAGTTAAAACTGCCCTAGTAAAATTACAGTAAAAAAGTTCCATTTTTTCATAAACCAGCTTGCGACTTCTTATTTTGAAGGGCATTTAACGAAAAAAAAAAAAAACCAAACCCAACTAAAACAGAAAAAAAAGAGTAAAAGAAGGAAAATTACACTTCCTTGGTGCTAATGCAGGAATAAAATACAGGGATTAATTTATTTATGTGGAATGTTGAGGCTAATTTAGATCCAAAGCTTATATTTAGGGAGGGTAAGAATACATAAAGGTAAACATGGAGAAACCATTTTTATTTGGATCAGAAAGATTCTATAGAAAGCTGTGAGAATTTCACTGTTTTATAGCAAAGCAGTTGACTTTTTGTTTAAGCTTGTATTTGCAGGAAAATATGAGTCACATTAAACTGATAAAATTCAAAGAAACTGGTATGAACTGTATTTTTTTTTTTTTTACTATCAAAACCAGCCCAGGTATTTACATAAATGTATGTTTTTATGTACCTGAGGTTAGTGGCTTCCTTGTGGGTTAGTAAGAGGAGAAATTCAGGAACAATAGTAAGCATAGCAGCTGTATTTATATTTGTGAGTTAAATTCACTCATTTCAGTACTAGATTAAATCTTCTGTTTTAACAAGGCTTTGGAGTTGTGGAAAATTATGCTTAAGCTTTTTTTAAAGAGTCATGAACCACTTCCACATTATTTTCCATAGGTTTCTGGCTCCGAAGTGGTTTTTTTTGATTTATATTCTAACTAGAATAGAATTACATAGCTTATTTTTCCTGTAGTTGCTTCATAAATACCTGTTTCTATCCCTCTCTGAGTTATGTGATTGTGAAAAATATCTAATATAGGGCTAACGTGAATGAAGTTATCCCTCCTTAGGAGCTTTCTATTCACTTGTCAAACTTGTTTACTACTAATAGCTGATATTATCAGAAATGGGAATCATCTGTCACAATCAGAAACGTGAAAATAGCAAAATACAAATCAATCTCAGTTTCCCTTGCAGTTGTCAAATTATTGTTGATTTGATTTGGTCTATAGTCAAGGAAATTTGTCTGCTTTGGGTACCCTGTTGGGAGAGATAAGGAATTGAGTATGCTGTGTCCTACCAGGGACTATTTATTAGGTTTTCTGCTGAACTAATCATGTGCTAGTTGAAGCACTCGGGAGGTGTTAAGTGATAAGCACAAGTGTGTGTTTATATCAGCTTTCTTAAGGGATATCCTGAGTAAACATAATATTGTGTCAAAATGTGAGGATGAGTTAGTTATATAATAAAATTACGCCTACAGCTACTGCTTCATGACATGGTTATTAATTCTTTTCTTTTGCACTCATTAACTGTTGCATGTAATTGCACTCTTGCTTTGGTTTTCCTGCTTTTGACCACTGTTTGTAATTTGTAGTTTTAGTTTCATTTCGTGGTGCATATTTTTTATGGAAGGCTACATTTGAGACTTTTTTCTTTTTCCTTTCTCATTTCAGCATGTGAAAATTGTGCCTGTCTTTTCAGGTCTGTGGACGTGAGTTTTGCCTTGGAGTTAGAGGCAGCGCTTTTGACACTGTTGCAAGGTAAGTATTTTGGCTGCTGATCCTGTTGATACCACTCTCTTCCCTGCTCTTGCTGCTTCCCTGCTGCCTGAAGTTGTTCAAACTCAGGTCTGTTGCCAAAAAGCAGCACCATCCTCGACAGCACATTTCTGCACCTCCCTCGTAAGTGTAGCAACTATCACGTGTGAACTGCATGTAAATCAAATTATTCTGGTACCAAACTGCCTTGCAGTTGTTAGTCACTGCAGTGGGAGCTGTGAAAACACAAGGGTGAGGAATGACATGACTGCCTTTGCTCACTGCAGCCTTAGATCAGCTTAAACTGACCAGGAAACCGCACCCTAAATTTCCTGTGAAAGCCAATGGAATAAATGTTCATGTGATTCAATAATCTAACCATTATCTTTATCCTTGCAATTAACTTTCTTAATCACACTGAACTGCAAGCAATGTAACTTGTTACTATTCTTATTCATTAAAAGACATGGTGTATTACAGTGGCATTTAAAGTCAAGGGGAAGACAGACCATTCTTTCTCCATAGTGAGTAGCAGAAGCAAAGGAACCAGAATAATGTTTGCATATGTACACTCTGTGGAAGTGTGCATACTGCACACAAGTGTACAAGTGCATAATGGGGTCAGTACTCCCTATTAGGATGTGACAATTTAAATGAAACATTACTCTTTTTGGGAAGGATGGTTGCATTAATCACAGGAATAAGGATGGTCCAAAACCAGTTCAGATGTAGGCAAAAATCAAATCTTATCATGTCATCTGCTTTGGGTGGGACCAGACTATGTGGCAAAACCAAGGACTGGTAACCCTTTCCTTGTCTGTAGGTCGCATGGTAGCTACATTTAAAGTGGCACAGGAGAAGGATGTGACAAAATTTCCATGTGTAATAAAGAGCAGGCCACTGCTAATCTGATCTACCTTGCAGTGATTTGGTTTAGAGTATCTCTCGAACTGTTGACTGTTGCTTATTAGGTAGTTTCTAGAATGCAATACTTTGAAAAAGACAATAAACATTTTTGAATGAGAGTCCAAAGTACATTTTTGCACTTGTCCAGAGTGACAACATACTTCAAGGACTTCATTGGAGTTTACAAATTGTGCTTCAACCTTTTATGAGATAAAGACTCCCACATCTTAAAGATCTTTTCCAACCTAAATGATTCTATGATCCTATATGCCTTCATCCTTTTACCAAAATGGTTTCTAGGCAAGAAACACTAACTGTACTGTTTGGCAGTCAGCATGAAATACATGTTGACACAGTGATCCCAAAGACCACTCCAAATTAAATGAATATAGCATCCAATTATTATATTGACATTAACAGGTGGCTTAGTTTAATTCATAAATTACACATAATCCCTCTTGGTTTTGTTAGGTCTACTTTGTCTTTCTGACTTTGCTCTGTTTTATTAGGTTTTCTTTCTGGTTCCATTTCTATGGGGTTTTTGGTGGTTCCCTTTCTCATTTTTCTAACCTCTGTACTGTATTAATTTTCTTACTCTTTTTTAATTTGTCAGTTCAGCTGTTTCTGTTTTCTAGTCTCTAATTTGTCTTTCTTGCTCCATGTGTACAGACAATCTGTTTGTTCTGATCTTATGTTACTAGGAAAACTACTCTAGCTTCATGTCTCTTCCTTCCCCATTGTCTCAGTTACCTGTTCTTTCCCAAAACACTACCAGTTTGAAATCTGTAATGATTTCAAAGTGATGTTGAAATCATTACTGTGAAGTTATCCAGTGCACAGTGTAAGACCTTGGATGCAGTGGAAGCTGTAGTGCAAAACTTAGTTTCTTTGGAGGAGGCTTCTTGGACTCACAAGTAGGTGATTTGCTTGTTTTTAATTCGGTTTCTGTAACTGATAGAAAACTTTTTTCTGTGTGATAAAGCCTCGTAGAGGTATAGAAAAACTTGCTCTCCTTGTAAAACTTACCAGTTGCAGAAAGTGAGGATAAACTACATTTACTGTTCAGTCTTACAGGTGTACTCATTGCCTGAGCTAAATGTGCACTTCTAGAGTCCTGCCACAATCACTGAAGATTAAAAGCAACTATCTGTTGCTTCAGAAACTGAGTTGTCTTAATTGTTATTAGTTTGAAAGTCTGTCATAGAAGACTGTTCTGTATAATTTTCTTTTACTAAGTAATTTAACAGTAAAAGGATTTTAGAGTTACAGTTGAATCACTTTACAGTATACTTTGAAAATCGTTATTGCAATTATTTCACCAATAAGTTGTGTGTTCCATTGAGAGCTGGAAGAAAAGAAGACTCTTACTGGATGTAATACTGTGAAGTAAAACTGAAGGGAAAAGTTCATGTGTGGCTGGTATAATATTTAGGTGAAGGAATAAGAGAGTAGAAGAACTTGTCCTTATATATTGAAAAAAATGAAGCATTCATGTCAACAAAAGATGCAGGTTTTCTGAATACAGTGGAGAAATGTAAACAAAAATAGGGGTATATTAATGCTGTGCTGTCTCCTGAGTCTCCAGACAGTCTGAGATTATGACTATGTTCTCATTTATATAACTCATGTATTAATAATGAAGCTTTAATCTAAAGTATGATTCTTACAGGGACTGGTTTATTTACTAATTGTTCCAAAAGATTGAAGCAGAGTTGGGCTGAAGAACACAGACCGCTGCATGAGAAAATGCCATGCAGTGAGAAACTGATAAGAAACATTGCTTAAGGAAGCAGGGAGGAAACCAAACACTGATGAGACAAAAAGGACAAGAACTGTGGGAATCACTGGTGTGACCATGTTTTCTTTGCATACAAAACTACTCTCCTAGAAAACATTAAGTAGTAATTGAAAATTCAGCTTGTGAATAGGAATATTATACTCTATTGTTATCTTGGTGCAAATCTTACATCTCTTAGAACAAGACCTTTTTCAAGTCATACTTAATTTATGTGACACATATCATCAAACAGACTTCTATTACTCTCCAACCTCTTGAATTCAAGTGTGCAATCCTTAGAATATTTAGTCCTAGAGTTATGTGATTGTTTGTGCATATGAATCTTTCATGTAAAAATATGAAAGTTCTAGTTTTCACTCTTGTGAAGGAAAGCTTTAAATTTGAAGCTGAAAATTAAACAGTCAAAAAGCAAACAATCAAAAACATGTGCCTTTATAGTGTCATGGTTAAGTTGAAACTGGGAAAATTTTTTTTAAACTGTTTGTAAGGTTCTGAAAATTTTTAAGTTAGAAAAAGTAGTTTATGCTTTTAAATTAAATGATCACTTGAGAGTCAAA
>JAWWEU010000091.1:21523250-21542090 GCA_035583155.1 Acropternis orthonyx
GTATTACAGAGCTATGTAAATTTTCTTCTGACCAAATTCAAGAAAGACAGCTTATTGGTGCTTCATTTGGGTTACTGGATGCTTAAAACTTGATTTATGCATAGTGAAGCCTATAATAACGATGCAAAATTATATACAATATAGCATTGTACATTTGTGTCTTCAAGCCAAAAACCTGAAGTTTAAAGCCAAGTATTTTCTTGCTGTACAAGACTTCATTCTACATAGTGCTTATTTACAGATGTGTTCCCATATTCAATTCCTTACTAATAATTAGAATGAAGATTTTTAGTAAGCATTGTATTGGAGGTTCTACTGATTTTTTTGGAAAAGGTATGTATTTGTAGGGAATATATTGAAGTAACTTAACAAAAAACCTTTCTAACTCATTAGGAAAACTTAATCTTCATGTATTTAAGGATTAAATTAGCTAGGAAGAATAGACATCAATCTTTATAGTTAGTAAATGTTGTATTTTTACTGTGAGAAAACCATGTTGTTGGAAATTGTAAGTGGCGGTACCATGAAGAAAAGCAGTCATCTTTTTGATGCACGGTTTCAAAGAAAGGTCTGCTTTTGTGTTGTGATGCCTGCTTGGTCTCTAGAACATTCAAAGTGTTCTTTCAGATGAGCTTAAAGCCTTCATACTAAAGGGAGATATTTCTCACTTTAAGAACAAAGAGTCACATTTTGTGTTCATTAAAAACTTAACTTGTTGCACTAATTTTACAGTGCTTGATAATCACGTGCTCAAGATTGCTTTTGCATATTTTGCCACGTCAAGAGGAAAATGCTATTTCCTTAAGTTTTTGCCCTGTATCCAGTACAAATGCAAAGTACATAATGTTTTTCTCTTCATCTTTTAATTACTGTTACACGACTCTTTGAAAGTGTACAGTATCTTGTTACCAGTGCAGGAGGAAGCTTCAGTAGCTGTCAACAGAGGCAGTAGAGTGGGCTGTGTTGTGAGCAGAGCCACTGAGCATTCAAGCCTATGGAAAAGCAGCTCTCAGGGCTAAAACAATGTGCTTCTGGGAAGACTGGTGATCAGCAACTTAAGCCAGTGTGTGGGAGGGGTTTTTATAGTGGAGGAAACGAGATTTGCTTATTTGTGATCAATATCTGTAATTTCCTTTTGTTTCAGCTTAGTGAAATAGGAGGCCTTATCTCTGTAAGGTCAGTTTATTTTTAATGCAAATATATGATTTCCCTTAGTTTGCCCCCACTTTCTTTGAAATCTTTTTATTTTGGCATCAACAGCTTAGTGCTTTACATTAAATCCCCATTCTGGAAGTAGGAGTTTCAACTCCTTTGCAAACATGGTTTGTGGAAGTAAAAGTAAAAAATATAACAGGTATTTAGAGAGCTTACTGTAAAAGTAGAAGATAATGGAAATTTTTACTCTTCTCATGACCCTTAACTTTTTTTTTTCCCCCACAGATTCCATAAAAATTAATAAGTTAAGCATTAGAATAATTCAGTTAAACTTAACAGTGATTTTTCACTGGTATAGCTTGAAATTGTCATGTTTCAAGTTTACTTGGAGCAGTAATTAATTTATTGCCATATAGAATCTTGTAAAAAATGTACACAGCCATAATTTATATTCATGGAGAGAGGTGCTTTTTGAAAGATTCATTTTCCCTTAAAATTGTCCTTTTTTTCTCATTCTAGCTATCTTGTAGTAAACACTATGATCATTATTTTTCCTTGTTGTTGACCTAAAAATAATAGTCTAGAAAAGTGGCTATCTAAATTCTAGGAAAACCATCTCTGCAAACGTAGGTTTCTGAGATTATTCCATTTGTAATTAATTGAGCTGTACTGAAGAATTTGTGACTTCTAGAAAGTAAGAGAGGAAGAAAATGCTGCAGTTGAAAGCTCTGTGTGTGGGGGGTGGGAGGGGGTCTGGTGGTGGTGTAAAAAGGTGGATTTATTTACATTCAGCCATTCTAATAATCAAAAGGCTGTTTATAGGATTCGATGATTCCAGAAGTAATGCTAAATAGGTACCTGCTATAGTTTTAACAAGTGGACGTGTTCTAAAGAAGTATTTTGGAATACTCAACTTACCATTCTGTTTCCAGCTGTATCAGACTCACAAAGACTTTAGAAACCTAGAGTTGCTGACTTTCGGATGTGTGTTACGTGTTTTAGCTAGGAATGCAGTGGGTTTTATACTTGAATGGCAGAATCATTAGCATAAATTATTATCAGAAATTGAAAAATCATAGAACAGCTTAAGTAATTTTGAGTAAGTGTCTTGCTGTAGTCAGAAGTTGTATGATATGCCTTATTTAGTCAGGGAAATTGCCCATGGTAGGTACAGAATACTTTGTTTCATTACCCTATCCTGTAGTGCCACAGTCTGTAGATGCCCCTTACTGGAAATGTTACCTGTTTTTAAAGACATGTCCAAAATCAAACTGAGTTTTCCAAGAAGCTGGTTTCTAGTTCCTAGTTAGTAATTAAATGAAAGAGTAAACTTGAACTAGCTGTAAGATGCTCTATTGCTCTTACCTTACCTGTCACCACTTAATAATCCCAAACAAAAGTGAAAATGTTCCTGTGAAGTAGAAGTGGAAAGTCTTAATGGTTTAAGAAAAAGCAGTCTTAAAGTGTTAAGGGGTCATTGATGTGTTTGGGATGATGGAATGAGTGCAGAAATAGAGGAGGGTGTTGCAGCCTTGGATTGGTAGCTGTCCTTGTGTTGAACAATTCCATTTACCTCATTTCTCAGATATATATCACAGGAATATTTACCATGTGATTGATACAGTCCTTCTGGCACGAAACACAAGGATGGTGCTGCTTTCTGTGAGTTTGGCTTTGTGCTTGAAGAAGTCGTTATGAGAGAGGGGTTGTGCTTATACTTGTCCTGCCTGCCTCTTCACTTCCACCTGTGCAGCCTTGCAGGGAACTGGTGCGAGCAGTTCACTGAGGTTAAGTAGCTACTGCTGTGCTGTGGAAACTGAAGCAGTAGTGATGGCACCAGGGCACTGTAAACTCACATCTCTGCTGAAAGGAGTGCTTGTTAAGGTAGCTTTGCAGATGGATTAGGCTGTTCTTTTGTCTGTTTCTGAGCTGGACTTAAACAGTGAATAACTAGAATGTAGCTAGCAGAAAACTTGTGTACGGGGAGAGAGTAGCACTCTCTGGCCTCTGTAGAAAGATTTTTGTAAGACACTGTCTAGGGCATGCTACCTTCTTGCGTGGACATTTCTGTACCTAAGACCTTGCCATCCCTTTTACCAAAGCAGTCTGTAGCATATCTTTGTCACCACATTAAATGCTTCTTGTTACAAAGTATTTAAAAAATAAGTAATTTCTAACTGTGAAAGAAAGAGACAAAGTGAACAAACCTCCTTCTCCAACTTAAATTGTCTTTTTGGTGGATCCTTTATGAACAAGTTGTGACGACACTGAAGAAGTAAATGTAATCTTTTTCACTAATCCAAATTATCCCAAACATGCCTTTCATATGTCAGCTTGCAGGAGAACTGCCCTGGTGTCAGCTTGTCTTTGCATTCTTCTGCATTGGTTTTGGTTTTAGTTTGTTCTTGCTTTCAGTCAATGAGTGAGAAGGCTTGTCAGTTATACTGCTGGCTAAATAATGAGATAATGAAAAGGATCTATGTAGTATTCTCGTACTTCATAAATATCTTGATCAGCCACCTGCAAAAGCAGTAGTGTTCCTAGCAGTTCTCTTATACCTCATCCTTCCAAGGGGCATGTTATAGTAAATAAATGAGCTATAATAGTATGGGTAGTTGTGTAACTTAGTATGGATATCAGAAGGTAAAAATTGGAATATTGTTTTGGTGGAGCATTCAAAACTCACAGAACAGTTAAAAGTTCCTCAAAAAAGGCACCTGCTGCCAGAGTTGGATGTGCTAAAACACCAAATTTTTCACAGCCTTCATGAAAAATGTGGAGATTTCTTCTGCTGAATAAATGCCAAGTTAAAAAAAACCCAACAGGAGTTACATCAGTAGTGGGTTTTTTTCCTGCCATCCAGTAAATGAAAGGAAGAACTGGTGTAATTAAAGATCATTCTTAATGTTTTCAACCACTTACTACCTGCACATACATCTGCTTTCATTTTATTAGCAGGATATGCATTTTACAATCAAAATGTGCTCTTCTAGTGCAATCTCTGGATGCTGGTGTACTCAAAGTACTTATATGCAGTTTCATGGTCAGAAATTATAAGTGTGTTCTGCTGCTGGAGAGGAATGAACACACTCATGTTTTTCTCCATCCCTAACACCTGTACTCCTTCCTTCACAGCTAAATTTGGCTGAAAACGTTTTTCATCACCTTAGCCTAGTCACAGCCTTCCATTATGAATGACCTTCCCTCACTGGGCAAGTAGCAGGAACACGTGGTTAACAAGGATAGAAAGAACAAAACTGCTCCTTTAAGCACAGACAGCTTTAAAACCAGTACTGGGAGCAGTACTTTCGCAGCCGATACAAGCCAGCATGTCCCATCTCCTCTTTCTTTGCAGTGCATCCTGACATTCTTTCAGCTGATTAACTAATCTAACTTGGCATAGAGTCCTGACAGGCTGAAGAATTGATTCATCTCATGGAAAAACTCTTGGGCACCAGGGCTGGTGTAAGATAAACAGTTCATGCCTGTGAGCAGTTGGGAATACTGGACCAGGGGCAATGGGAACCTCTCCTTTCCACAAAGTGGTGAGGTATTGTTTGGGTCAACATATTCCATCTTGTAGAGTAACTCCCTTAATCTCAACTTTCTCATTAAAATGCTTTTATAGAAGAGTATGGTGAAAATTCCAAGGACCTTAACTGCCCTTCAGAGGTGTTTGTTTCTCATTGGCATTTTGAAGCTGATGCTTGGCTGGAATACCACAGAAGTCTTGATAAGTAAACAGCCTTAACAGGCAGCTAGGTGCTAATTTCTAAATGAAGAATCTGCAGTGCTCAAACTCCTCTCTCTCCTAGTAGTTAGAACCTGAAATTGTCAGTATTCTTAAAGTGTATACTTCTGATTTTCAGTACAATTTTTTCTAGATATGTGTGACCTACTATCATATTCTTAGGAGGACGGTCAGGTTTCTGTTTTAAACTGCTGTAGGTGTATTTAAATATGTATCGAATTAGTTTTGTGCTTTGTCTGGTCACAAATGCTGACTTCACCTTCTATGGCTGTGTGTTTGCTCATATGTAAAAAGGAATATTGTATTGCAGACCCAGAGCCTGCAGCCAGCTCATTTCTTTTCATAAGCATTGTTAAGCATTATTATTGATATTTTAAAATGTAAACTGTGTAGCCTAAATATAAGTAAGAAGTATAACAGCTGAACTTGCTTACTTCTTGAGATTTGGGAAAAGTTATGTGGTTGGCATTTTTTTTTCCTGAAAAATAAGTTCCTAGTGTTCTTGGGAAGATTAAATTACAGGAGTTGTTGCACTTTTGTGTTAAGTTTTCTCTGTTTCTCTGTAACAGCTTTTACTAGTAATCTTGTCTTTTATTTCTTAGTGTGGTCCTGACGAACTTCTGGTGCCAGTAACAGACTGTTTACCATGAACAATTCTGCTACAGGTACACATTAGAAAAAAAAAATCACAGTTCTTCAACAGTGTGTGTTTTCTGTGTGTATTTTTTTATTCTTTATTGTCACCATAAACATCGTTACCAAATCTGAACTGTAATCTGACTCCCAACAGTACAAGCACTGGAGCCTATCCAATTCCTTGACAGTATTGAGGAGCTCCAAAGCTGATCAGTTGAAATGGAGAAAAAAAGTAAAAATAATCTGTTTTCTGTAATCATGGTCAAGCAAGTACCCTTCTGTACAGATTGTCAAGTGCCTATTCAATTTTTCTGTAGTTGAGTGTTTGAAAGGAATTTGTTTTGAAGTATTTCAATGAAGTCAGGATTACAAAGACACCCATCTCAATTTGGTGGAACATAAGGCACATTATGTGATTTTATGATAAAAAGTTCAGCTGATGCCCCTTGGCATTCTTGTTCTACACTACCTCCAAAACTTCTTGCACAACAGCACAGACTGTCTTACGATTTAGTTTCAGATGTTTTCTGCCAGTTCTTATCTCCAGGCAATCTCTCCATGGGTTGAGATGAATGGTAATGTTTTTGCAAGGGAAGGAGTGAAAAAAATACTACTTTTCCCAATCAGATGTTTTCTGGTTCTGGCACAGGTTACTGTTCAGGTATGTAGTGAAAAACAAGCAGAATGGGGGTCTTTTGAGAGATGGTGGGAAATTGGATAGACAGATGCAGAGTAAGGAGACTGAGTCTATTAAAGCATTGTGATGGCTCAGTGTGAAACCACAGTCATATGTTTCTTCAGACATGTTAAACTCTACTCCTATCCAAAGAAATTTATACTCTGCCCTCTGTATGTGTTGAGAAAGATGCAGTAAGTTTATATGTCTGCCTGTAGTTTTAGATCAAACAAGAAATTGAGAGAAAGCTAGGAACTGCTTCCTTTAGTGGTACTTCCAGCATATGTGAGCTTGAACTACTTTTGGCCAATGGCTGCATAAATTAACTTTGAGTCAAGTTAACTTAGTAAAGTCAAGGATGTCTTGTCCATTTTGAACTTGAAAAGTTAAAAATAGAAGGGGTTGGTAGGCTTTCATAGTAATATATCCTGCCATGGCTCGGTACTGATACGTGTTTAATATGTTCATGTTTGTTTTAGTCTCATCCCCAACAAGTGTGGCACATATTCATATCTTTCAGAACACATACAGAGAACATGAAGCCATTTAAAATTTCTTGATAGAAAAATTAATGCATAACAGACTTCTCCATTTTGCAGATGGGAGAGTTGTTAACTTGGCTTGTAAGTGTGCTGTAGTTAGGGCTTAGATCCTCTAACTTGGAGTTTTATAGTCTTCTATGAATAAAAGAGTCCTGTGTAAACATCCGCATACAGAACAACTAGTGTGAACCATTTCTCAGCCTTGGACTCTACTCGAAACCTACAGCAAAATCTAAAATTTCTTATAAAACTCATACAAATATTTTTTCCTCATCTTTTTGTTGTTCTTCTTGGGAGGCTAAATGCAAGACATAAGGTATTAGACTATCTCTCTTGCCTTCATTACAGTTGCTTCTAGAACAATGTGTCTGTTCCAGATGTGGTGTGCAGTGTAAAAGTGCTCTCAGGAACTCTGAGTCATCTCCTTGAAATGTAATCATTGGCCACTTACCTGCTACAGGATCTGAACAGGCATATGTTTTAAACAAAACAAAAAACCAAAACAAAAACCAAAACAAAACCAAAAAAAGGCACTTTTGCCAAAGTGGAAGACTTTAGAGTTTGTGTGAAATTCATGCTGTCTGTCCTTTTCAGAGTGCTTTTAAAACTTAAAATCATGTGGAACAGTGGGTTTTCTTTAATAAAAGGAGTAAATAAAAAACTCTTTAAGTTTACATCTCAGCCTCAGGAAGATAAGTTAGCGATGAAAAAAATTAATATATTAATCTCAATTACAACTTGCCCCTCTTCTGTGCAACTAACATTTTGTAAATACTTGGGCATTTGAGAATAACCAATTGGCCTCTGTGTCTGTAAGATTTTTTTAAAAAACCCCAGCAAACCAAAGCTAAACCACAAGAAAATAAACAAGCCCAAACCAAAGCCAAACAAACATAACCTTCCCCTTGCAGTTGAGATTTGGAATAGCCAGTGAGGTCTTCGTATCCTGTACTTTGGTTATATATGAACTGTCCTTTCTTAAGATTCAAAGAGCTATAACTAAGTTGATGTCAGTGCTAAGGCAGCATTTCTCTCTTTTAGGTTTTGGTATCTGCAATAAGTTTGTCTTGTTTGCTTGTCTGTCTCCTTCCATAAAATATTTTAGATAATGAGAAGAAAAAAGTTAGAGGAGGCAAATCACCATGTTCTCCTTCACGTGTCCTTCATATTCGTCAAATTCCAAGTGATGTTACTGGAAGAGAAATCATTTCATTAGGTCTCCCTTTTGGCGAAGTAACCAATCTCTTGATGCTAAAAGGAAAAGGTCAGGTATGTAATTTTCAGTGTTTTCATTATAAGAGCAAGGCTGAAGATGTAGTTCATGTTATGACACTTTTCATCTTGTGTTTGACTGAAATGATTTCAACATGGTCTAAATATTTCATTGATAGCTCAAGATTTTCTTTCAAATGCGAAGGATGTTATGAAATTTATTTGAAGTTTTTAATACTTTGGACTAAATAATGATCTAGATACTTGTTAATAATATTGCTAAACATTATATCCATGTAAGAACATATGGATGATAAAGAGCTACATTATCACTACTGATGTAGACATGTGTCTTGAAGTAGCTTGCCTGATGAAGTTACTAACATGCCTGTGAGTTTTTTCACGTTTTTAATCCTATGAGATGTGAAAGAGTAGTTCATATAATGAATAAACACTGAAATTCTAAAAACAATAGGCATTCGTTCAAAAAATTATCTAAAGCACTGAGTTGGGTTAATATAATCCATAAATGGATAGATGTTTAGTGTCCTGTTCCTACTTTTTCAATGAGTATGTGTATCTGCTTCCTAAGTAATAATGCTTGAATTCAGGAATCTAACATTAGCAGTGTGGTATTTTTAGCAATGTTGCTTCTCATATGTCATACTTATTCCACCTCTTTTTTAATGACTTGATGTACTTAAAATGTAAAACTTTCTAAGAAAACCCACATAACCCTGTAAACATGCACACCCAAGTGCATTTTAAGGCTGAGCAAATCAGGACTGTATTTTCACATCACTGTTTTCTAGTGAGAGTGGAATTGGGAAAAAATGATGCTTTGATGCTTTGTTCTCTCTCGTAAACAAAAATAGTACTGAAATCAGCTATATATTGGTTGCAGGCATTTTTGGAAATGGCTTCTATAGAAGCTGCTGTTTCTATGATGAACTACTATACTCCTGCTACACCTCACCTCCACAATCAGCCGATTTATATTCAGTATTCCTATTATAAAGAACTTAAGACTGACCATCTGTATTATGAGGCGGTAAGTATATTATTTCCATTTATCAGGATAAATTTGCACAAGCGGCATACTGGTTTTGGCTAGGACAGAGTTAATTTTCCTGGTACCGGCTTGTCAAGCCGTTTTTTTTTTTTTTGGCATCTCACATCGCCCTGCCGGTGGGAGGGCATAAGAAGCTGGGAGAGGACCCATCTGGGACAGCTGATCCCAGCTGACCCACGGGATATCCCACACATATAGTGTTGAGCTCAGCCTTGAAAGCTGAGGGAAGGACAAGGAAGGGGCATGTTCAGAGATGTGGTGTTTTTCTTTCTAAGTAGTTACGCTCAGTGAAGCCCATGCTTTCCTGGAAATGTCTGAACACCTTTATGCCAATGGGAAGTAGCAAAGGAATTCTTTATTTTGTCTCGCTTGCATGTGCAGCTTTTGCTCTACCTGTTAAGTTGTCTGTAACTCAATCTGTGGGTTTTCTCACTATGACTCTTCCAATTTTTTTTCCCCCATTCTGCTGGGGGAAGTGACTGAGAGGCTGTATAGCACTTTGCTGCCTACCAGGGTTAAACCACAACATTAGTAAATAAATAGACTACTTTTCACTACACTGGTAGTCAAATTCTGATATATGTAATATCTATCTTTTTATTTAAGCAGTAACTTCTTTCAGACAGGGACTTCTCAGTATCTGTATAGTTACTGTGAAGGAACTCAAGCTTAAAAAATAGTTCATCCTGATAAGCAGGAAATCCAGTGAAGATGACAGGAGGACTGCATGGATGCACAAGATACTCCTGACTGACCTTAAACATAAAAGAGAGGTATAGAAAAGTTAGAATCATGGGAGGGGCCTCAAGAAGATTATAGAGCATTATCTGAACATGCAGGGAGGATGTGGTTAGAAAAGTCAAAGACCACCTGGAGTTGCCTCTGGTGAGGGACGTGAAAAGCAGCAAACTCCTCAGAGCGTATCAGCAGTAGAAGTAAGACTTTTTTTTTAAATAAGGGGACCTGCTGATGAATGGGGCAAGGACCCTGCTGACAAAGGACATGGAAAGGCTGAAGTTCTAGTTACCTTCTTTTCAGCCTTTAGTGATTGAGACTTGCCTTTGGGATTACCAAGCAACTGAGAACAGTGGGAAAGCCTCAATGACGGAAGCAAATAATCTCATTAGGGAACATTTAAACAAATTGGATAAACAGAAAGTCTTTGGCCCTAATGAGATATGGTTGTGAGTGCTGAGAGAGCTTGCTTATGTCATAGCAGTTTCACTCTTACAGTCTTGTGAGGTCATGGCAATGAGAGGAAGTTCCTGAGGACTAGATTAAAAGAAGATCTCTTTCCTATCTTAAAGAAGGGCAACAAGGAAGATCCAGGGAACCACTGGCTTTTGCCCTTAGGAAGGGAATGAAGGAACTCACCCTGGAAAACATCTCCAGATGTTCTAAGGAGAAACAAGTGGTTAGGAAAAGTCAGCATGGGTTTTTAAAAATTATGTAATGCCTGATGAATGTGATGGTCTTCCATGGTGAGATGACAGGTTTGGTGGATGAGAGGAGAGCAGTGGATACTGTTTATCTTGACTTTAGCAAGACTTTCAACATTGTTTCCAATAACATCCCCATAGATAAACCGGCTAAATGCACTCCGGTTTAAGTGGATGGTGAAAGGCTAAAATGGCTGTGACCAGTGGCATGAAGTCTAGTTGGGGGCCAGTCACTAGTAGAGTACCCTAGGAGTTAATACTTTGTCCAATACTGTTTAGCATCTTTATTAATGTCCTAAATGATGGGATGGGAAACATCCTCAGCAGGTTTGCTGACAACACAGACCTGGGAAGGGGTAGTTGACACACAAGAGGGTTGTGCTGTTACTCTTGAAAAGCTAGAGAAGAGGACTGACAGGAGGAACCTCATTAAATTCAACAAAGGGAATTGCCAACTCCTGCACCTGAAGAGTAACCTCAGGTACAACTTTATACTGGTGCTAACCAGCTGGAAGCAGCCTGGGAGACATGCCAAACACCAGAATTAATTTCTTTCTAGTAGTTTTGAAGTACTAGAAATTAATTTCTGATGAATATTAATTAAAACATGCAGATGACTCATTTAAATCCTAATCTTTAAGCAAGGAAATAGTCTTTGCACAGCAAGATCAGAGTATACAAACCATCATAGTACAGTTGAAATCTCTTTGAATTTTTAGATTCTTGGATGAATTTCAATGGATCCATTTAGATACATAAGTTATATACTGTGATGTGTATATCATGATTTTGGTTTTTTGTAAGAATGTTGCAAGTAATGACTAGGTCATAAATCATTCCTCACTTTTAATTTCTGCTCACACAGAAGTCATTGAAGTCTTGCAAGCTTGTCAGTCTGGTAAATGCTGTTTGACCCTTTCATCATCCAAGATTGTTGGATTGGCTTGTTATTTGCAAAAACAAATAAACAAGAAGATTTTTTTTTTTTTAAGGATGTGGTTTGTGTAGTGGCCAAATATAATCATACGTATATTTGCAAATAAAATTCCTTGTAGCTCTTTCTGAGTGTTTTCAACCTGGTGCATGGCACTTGCCTTCTTCTATAAAAATATTTTCTACTTTTAAGAATAAGGGGTTGACACTTATTACATCTGAGTTTCATATCACTTTTAAGAGACCTTAGCAGAGCAATGGAACCCTGTGTTACTATCCTAGTGACTAGGCTCAGGCCTAAAGTACAGATTATTTTGCAGGGTTATCTTTTTCTGAAACTAGGTTGTGTCTGTACCATGTGCCCGGTTTAGTCTGTCATCTGAGAAAATAGTGTAGCTGAGACTTGATTTCAGGTCACAACAGTACATTTGGAAAGGAATATCTCTCCATAGTAGTGCTACTCAGAGATGGTATGAAGACCTTTTTAGGGAAAGCCTAAATGAAAAACAAGTGTACAGACTTCCCAAGTCACAAAACTCCAGTTTGAGGAGTGAGATTAAACCTGGTTTTGTGGTTAATAGCTTTGAAAGTAGAGCAGGGTATGCATCTTTATGCTTATCTCCACCTAATCTCAGTTACTGAAAAGTATGAAATCCTCAGAAAGCAGATCAAATGGTTTCATGTGCACTGACTGGTTGTTATTCTATTACAATATTGTCATCAATATTGTCATGAACAATATTGCTGGAAAAAATCTCTAGATTGGCAAAAGCTTACTGAATCAAAGCAAAATTGTGTTTATATGACTTAAAGTAGTAACAGTTAAAAAAATAGTTTTAATTCTGTGAATTACACTGACTAGTTATAGGAGAGGGACATGGAAAGGCAGAGGTATGATTTACCTTTGTTAATGTGGGATTTGAATCAATAGTCATGCGAAGGAACTATGGGGTTCTTTTGTGGTTGCATTTTATGTGCTTTTCTTTTAAGAGAATTTTGTTTCAGTATGACAATTTGCATGTAAATTAATTATGCTTTCTGCTTTGTTGTAATTTCAGGGATCCCAAGCTGCATTGCAAGGTGTGAGTGCTGTGGAGCGTGGAAGCCTGGCTATTAAAAGTGCACGTGCTGCTGAAGCTGGGCTTCCCGCAACTCAAGCTTCTGTTCTTCGAATCATTGTTGAAAATGTTTTTTATCCTATCACTTTAGAAGTGCTGTATCAGGTAATGAGGACTGCTTATAAAAAATTAAAATTACAGTCTGTTCCAATGTTGCTGTTGTAAATCCGTGAGCTTATTTTTTTAAGTACCTGTGGATCCTTAATCTTTTGAATAAGGACTATCTCTTTAGAATTATTTCTTGCAGTTTAGGGATCTGGATTTGAAACAGGTCTGCACAAGTAAATAAGGCTTCTGTACCCAGCTTTTCATGTTGTCTTTTTTACTTTATTTCCTTTCTGTGGAAGCAGCTACAAACTTGAACTGTTACTTCTAGGTTATGCCCCCATGATAAGCTAGTGAATTACTGATTGTTATGAATTTGTGGATCCATATTTTAGCACTCTTAGTACGGAGTAACTTCTGTAGTTTGCAATATATTTTAGGGGTTTATATTCACTTCTATAATTCAATGCAAATGGCTTCTACAAATGCTTTTGATTGTTCATCGATTGTTAGAATGACATTTAACTGCCTCTGAAAGCCTAGAATAATGGGAGGCTACAGCTATGAAAGACATTACTGTAACTTCTGCTAGGTATTTGGGCTGTGCTGTTGAGAGCTTTAAGCTCAAAAATAATAGCTATATGAGATCACTTTTTGTGCCCAAAGGATTTATTGATACTTTTAGAGATACTGCAAAGCTTTTTCAATTACTAGTATATTAACGCAGGAAAAACCATGCCCCAAGTATGAGTTTCTTAAACTAATGTGATTTAAAAGAATTGGGATGATTTTTACAAGAACCTGCAGTCCAGAAAGATTTTTTCCCACTCTGCTACGATCTCAGACAATAGATGATTGTTAGCAACACTTTGTTTTTCCTCTTATCTTTTAAAATTTTCTCTTTCTCTGTTTCTTTCCACCTTAATTCTAGTTAACTAGTATTGTAGTTGTCACTTTGATGTAGCAATTTGCCTGATCTGAACTTTTGTTTGTATCTTTGAGTGTGTTCACTCATTAGTGAAGTTGTACAAATACTGTCTCAACTGCTTAGGATTATTAGTGCACTCCAAATAACCTGAGAACAAGCTTCTGTGGTTATGGAAGCTGTACTAATTTAAATAGTGCAACAGCAAAGAGGAAGTTCATGTTCATTTACTTTCGTTTGATTGAAGTTTACTTCAGTGCAACGGAACTGCATTTTCAGTCTCTAAACTGTCCAGTGACCCTCATTCAACTACTTTTGCAATAGGTCTAGAAAATATAGCAATATTTGAAAAGGGATCTTATTTGCAATTCTTAACAGGAGATAATCTTCTCTAGTTAGAGCAGCACTTTGTGCCCAATGGCTACAATCTAACATTATTTTAAGTGTGAAACGGTTAATGGAAATTAAAATTTTCACTGTCTAGTTTAACATCATATGAAACACTAGTAGGCAAGCTGTCATCCAAAACTTCAGTTGTAATTTTTAAGTTATAATTGCTTGTTAAGAAATTAATTTTTTTAACCACAATTCACCTTAAATCTTTACCATAAGCAATAGAATATGCAGTGTTATCTCTGCAGAATCAAAATTGATATATACTGTGTGTTTAGGTTTAAAACCAAACAGGAGTACATTAAATTTCATTACCTTAAAAAGATCTGTTTAATCTTCTGGATAAACATGGAAAAAACATATGTCAAGAAGCTGTATTTAGGCCTTTCATAAGAGGAAGTGCTTTATGAACAGGAAATCCATAGCTAATTTTAAATTGCTCTGACAAGGTTTCTGTTCCATTTTTTTATGACAAAATGATGACTGCAGCTTTATAATCTTGCTTCTGGGAGATTGAAAAACTGGACACAAAGGTTTGGGATGTTAGTATTTTACTGATAATTCTAAGCCTGGGCTTGCAAAAGGTACTTGTCCTTACCTATGACCTTTCTTTCCATTGCGAGTTAAATAATTCTCAGGGGTTTCTGCTTTCCTGACTTTGCACTGACTCTAACAGTTTGTTAAAAAACTGTTAGTATTTCCCAAACTCATCATTCCTCTTTGACTGTTAATTTGGACAAAGGTTTTCTGTACTTGCATGATATGTCCTAGCTTTAATTTTGTCCTCACTCTTTGTGGCTTTGCTTTTGTATAGACACCTTCATGTAGTGCACACTCTCATTTTGTGTATACATATTTAATTTCAACCTTTTAAAATATTTCTGCAAAGTTTGCATTTGCAATACATCAAATCCCATTTGATTGTAAAGTATGTGGGTAGGTTCCAATCTAGGTATTTGTCTTGCTTTTTTCCTCTTTGTCCTCTAGTTTGGACACTGGATCTTTGTAAGCACATCACCTATTTAAGTTGTATTTTTAGTTAACAACTTTGCAGAATTTGTTTGAAGTACAGAATGTAAAGGTGGATACCTTGAAAGGTAGTTTGCAGTTCTCATCTCAAATGGCTTCTAATAACAAGGAATAATATTGATAGGCCTATCAAAATTGACCTGATTGACAAACCTATCAGGTCAATGCATGACTCTGAAACTGGTGTAATTGGAAAAATTGTGGGGTTTTTGTCTATGGGTTGATCTACTCAACACCTGATCTACTGATGTCTGATGGGATGCACCTGTTTCAGAGGGGAAAAAGAGTTGTAGTACAGGAGCTAGTGGGGCTTTTTGTTAGAGCTTTAAACTAGCTTGGGACAGGGAAGGGGAAAATACCAGGCTTGCTGGTGATGAGCAGTGGGATGGTGTGACAAAACTGGGAGTCAAGCACTAGTGGGATCCCTCCATCTGCTTCATGAGGTGTTGGCTACACACCTGAAATGTTTCTACACCAATGCAGGCAGCAAGAGGAATAAAGAAGAGATGGAAGCTGTGGCCCAGTCCCAGAGATTTGACATCACTGGCATAAGTGAAACCTGGTGGGATGAGACCTGTGACTGGAGTGCCCTGTTGAATGGTTCCAGGCTCCTTCAGGAGGGATAGGCAGGGCAGAAGAGGTGGAAGGGTGGCACTATATGTAATAGAAGACTTAGAATGTATGGAGCTCACAGCTGGCAATGACACAGTTGAGAGCCTTTGGATAAGAATCAAGGGGCAGACAAATAGTGCAGATGTCACCATGGGTGTCTGCTGTAGACCTCCCAGCCAGGACAATGATGTTGATGAATTATTCTTTGAGGAACTAAGGGACACTTCCAAATCAACTGCCCTTGTCCTTATGGGAGACTTCAGCTTGCCGGAAACAACTGGAAGCATCACACAGCTGGTGCAACCCAGGCCAGAAGATTCCTGAAAAACCTGGATGACAACTTTATGGAACAGGTCCTCCTAAGGGAGCCCTCTCAGAAAGGTGCTGTCCATGATCTGCTGCTTGTCAACAGAGTGGATCTCATGAGGGCAGTGGAGATTGGTGGCTGTCTTGGCCACAGCAACCATGAAGTGATTGAGTTTAAAATCTCTGTTGACAGGAGGAAAAGTGCCAGCAAAACCTTGACTCTGGACACAATGAGAGCAGACTTCAGGCTGTTCAGGGAACTAGAGAGTAAAGATCCCTGGGAAAATGTTTGTGCAGGTGCTGGGATTCATCAGTGCCCACCACTTTTTAAACATAACCTCCTAAGGGCACAGGAGCAGCAATTCCCAAATGTCAGAAGTCAAGCAGGCAAGGCAGAAAGCCTCCTTGGCTGAGCAGGGATCTTCTCATGGAAATAAGGCAAAAAAAAGAAGTGTATACCCAGTGGAAGCAATGTCAGGTGACATGAGAAGAATACAGAGATGCTGGTTGCCGTTGTAGGTAGAAAATTCATGTTGCCAAAGCTCAGTTGGAGTTGAAGCTGGCCAGAAATGTGAGGCAATAAAAAGAGATTTTTCAAGCATTTTAATGGCAAATGGCAGTGTAGAAATATCTTTGACCCCTTACAGGATGAGAATGATCACTTCACAAAGAGGGACAGAGACAAGAGAGAGGTGTTTAATGCTTTCTTTGCCTCTGTCTTCAACATGGGTGATGGACCAAAGGGGTCTCAGTGCCCTGAGCTGGACTATGTCTCTGAGAATGATCAACTCGCAGTTGACCTGGACTTGTGTGGGAGCTGCTGCTCCAGCTACATCCCCACAAATCTATGGGGCCTGATAGGATTCATCCCAGAATCCTCAAAGAGCTGGCTGATGTCATTGCAAAACCTCTCCCAGTGATTTTTGAGCAGTCTTGGGAATCCAGAGAGGTCCCAGATGACTGGAAGTTGGAGAACTTTGTCTCGACTTCAAGAAGGGCAAAAAGGAGGACCCCAGAAATGACAGGCCTGTCAGTCTCACTCCAGTGCCTGGTGAAATCATGGAAAAGATTCTGAGTGGCACAGAAAGAAAACTGGAGGACAATGTAGTCATTGCCCACAACCAGCATGATTTCATGGGAGGAAAGTCCTGGTTGTGGAACCTGATTTCCTTCTGTGACAGGGTAATCCACCTAGCTGACCAAGAAAAGTCAGTTGATATAACCTTTTTGGACTTCAACAAAGCTTTTTGTACTGCCTCTCACATCCTTCTGGACAAAATTTCCAGCACAGAGCTGCATAACTGTGCATTGTACATACACAATGGGTGAGCAACTGGCTCACAGTTGAGGCACAAAGAGTTAATAGTGATGGGGGTGACATCAGACTGGCAACCTGTCACTAGTGTAGTTCTGCAGGGCTCTGTCCTCAGTCCAGTTCTCTTCAACATCTTCATTAACAACTTGAATGCAGGACTTGAAGTAATGCTGAGGAAGTTTGCTGACACTAAATTGGGAGAAACTGTCAACTCCCTGGAGAGCAGAGAGGCCCTGCAAGAGAGACCTTGGCAAATCAGGTGGCTGGGCAATCACCAACTGTATGAAGTTTTAACAAAGGCAGTGCTGGATTCTGCACCTGGGACACGGCAACTCTGGTTGTGTGTATAGACTAGGGAATGAGATGCTGGAAAGCAGTGCTACAGAAAGGGACCTGGGGGTCCTGGTCGATGGCAAGTTGAATCTGAGTCAGCAGTGCCCTGGCAGCCAGGAGGGCCAACCCTGTCCTGGGGGGCATCAGGCACAGCATCGCCAGCCGGGCGAGTGAGGGGATTGTCCCACTCTGCTCTGCACTGGGGTGGCCTCACCTTGGATAGTGTGGGCAGTTTTGGGTGCCACAATACAAAAAATACATTAAGCTCTTAGAGTGTCAAAAGGAGGGCCATGAGGATGATGGGAGTGTCTGGAGGGGACACCATATGCAGAACAGCTGAGGTGACTTGGTGTGTTTAGCCTGTAAGAGTCTGAGGGGAGACCTCACTGCTGTCTTCAACATCCTCATGAGGGGAAGTGGAGGGGCAAGTACAGATCTCATCACTCTTGTGACCAGTGCCAGGACTCGAGGAGGTGGCATGAAGCTGAGTCAGGGTAGGTTTGGGTTGGCTATCACAAAAAAGTTTTTCTCTCAGAGAGGAGTTGGGTACTGGAAGAGCTCCCCAGGGAATTGGTCACAGCACCAAGCCTGGCAATTCAAGAAGTGTTTGGACAATGCTCTTAGGCACATGTTGTGATTGTTGGGGTGTCCTGTATAGAGACAGGAGTTGGACTTGATGTTCCAGATGGGTCTCTTCCAACTCAACATATTCTGTGACTTGGGAAAGTCCATTTGTCAAACTCAACTCTGATTCATTATCCACAATGTCTCTGCAGCCATGGGACAAATGCCTGTTTGGCCTGTCCTTCCCTCTTCTTAGCTGATCAGTTATTGCTAAACCTTTAAGGAAATTTTATCCTTCTTTCCTATCTTTTGTAGTCTCTTTTTTAAATTATTTTTTTAATCTCAAACAAAATTCTGAGTTCACACAATTTTTGTTTAGTTCTCACAACAGAAATATTTTCCAGAAATTTATTTGAAATACTAAAATTCTGGTTTTTAGAGTGCATGAATTTTTCATTGTGTCTGAAAGTCCACGTTTTTCCTTAACAGATTTTCTCTAAATTTGGATATGTCTTGAAGATTGTCACATTCAATAAGAACAATAAATTCCAAGCTTTACTCCAGTATGCTGATGCAATGAATGCATATTATGCCAAAATGGTAAGTGTAGTGTATTCAACTTGATTTTTTTGTTTGGTTGGGGTTTTCTTCCTCACTGTGGTAGAAGGGGAACACTAGGAATATCTTGACCATTAACTCTGATTTCTCAGCTGTTTCTAACACTCTTGAAGCACATGAATAACTTTGACAGCCTTCATTAGTTAAGAGGACAGCACTCCATTGT
>JAWWEU010000091.1:21551269-21566363 GCA_035583155.1 Acropternis orthonyx
TACTCCTGTTAGTCAAATATTACACACTGATCTGTGCTTAACTAAAAGCAATACACCTCTTAAAAAAACAAACACAACCAAAAGACAAAAACAAAAACCCCAAAACAAACAAAAAACCCAAAAGCAAAACAAAAAAACCCCCAACAACAAAAAAACCCACCAACCAACCCCAAAAACACCCACCAAACCACAAAATAAAACAATATTCCAGCTGTACCCAGGCCATGACTTAAAACACAATTCTACTTGGCTGTTAAAAGCAGTCCTCTTGTAGCGATGTAAAATTCTTGTTCTACACACTCAATACATTTACTTAACTGTAAAATTGTTAAAATTAGGAGTTGTTGGCAAAATGGAAGTTACCTTCATATTCTGAGGTTTAAAAATTTGTTTACCAGTTTCTTTAAGTAATTGTTGTGTTTCTGTTTTCCTTCTAACAGCAAATTCCACAGTAAGCATCAAAAGAAACAACTGCAGATAGAGCTGTAAGACAAATCACTTTGATTTGTCAATATATCATATCAGTGAGTTTTTGATGATGGCTGTGGATGTGCTTTCTGCAGCTGATTATTCAAGATGATGCTCTGAACATTAAAAGAGTGTTCTTCTTAAGAATAAGCATACGTGAAGCCTAGGTCAGAGCTATTTTTAGGACGTTGTTGCTTTACATAATACTAACCATATCTGAGAAGTCATGTAGAACTTTGTGCTGTAATGCATGATACAGTAGGAATGCATTAAATAATGCTTAACACCTTAAAAGGTATAAAATAAGTATGTACAACAGCATTAATTGTTGGAAATGTATTTCTTGGCAACTGTGTAACACTTGTCCTTCAGTAGGGGTTGTCTGAACCCTATCACTTCCTTGGCTATGTATAGAAAATCTTGTTGACCTTATTTCAGTATATGTTTCTCCCTTATTGCAGGGCTTTAGTGTACACTTGAGCATTCTTTTGTGACATTTGGAGTGTCTGGTTTTGTCTTCCAAAAAACTTCTTTTTAGTGGGAATATTGCAGTCTCATTTGGATAAGAAATTTCTTAAAAAAACCACGCCATATTGAAGTAAAATATTTAGGCCAGAAAGATAAACTCCTGATGAATTTAAATTTCACAATCATAGTAATTGTTCTCTATTACTAAATGGTAATGATAAATGGGTATGGGCTTGCACTTAGGCTGCAGTATATTCCTGTTTTGAATAATTTAGGTATTTTGTTACACATTTCAAATGTGAGATGATCAGTAATAGGGCTAAAGAGTGTGACTAGCACTTCTGATACCCCAGGTATTTTTAATATTCATTACTGGCAAAACCTTTGTCTTAACTGAATAAATTTTGACTGCATTAGGGTATAAATTATGTTCTTTGCTGCTTGGCATACAAGAATTTAATTGAAAATCACTGGGGAAAAATAATTTTTTTCAATATTTAGCTTTCTGTTCACAGCTTCTATTCAAACATAATTTAAATACCACTTTCTATATGCTTCATATATAAACAATCAAATTGTACGTGTATCACTTTAGAATGTCATGGTCATCATGTAAAGTGATGGCAACAAGATTGAAGGCAAAGCAAACACATTTTTAAGCAACTAGTTTTAGTTTTGTAGACGTTGTCTGCTGTTTATAAAATACAAAACTGCTCTTGAACGTTCTCTTCCATTTTTAGTTTAGCAAATATCTTTCATTTTTTTCAGGGAATGAGCTGCTAGCTTAGAAAGAATAAGTTCAAATAATGAAGCTACTTAAAATATTAATAACTTCTGCATCATGACAGACTGAGTCTCAAGTGATGAAAATGCATGAGCTGAAGTGTTAGCTTGTTTGAGTATTTTACATGTGCATTGCAAGTGTGTACTAACAAGAGTGCCATACACTGTAGTTATTGCAAGGAATGGCTTTTGGAGAGACAGGTTTATGTATTAGCGTGCAGTACTTCTTCTATTCTTTTTGTTTACCATACACTTATGGAATAGATGTCTTTATTTGCATGGCTTTAGAAATAATATACTCATTTTATCATTCAAACAGGCCATCACACCATATGGACTTTTCATCCTATTTGGTAAGATATGTCAAATATCCCTTGAGAAACCACAGGGCTAGCATTCTTTTTATTTATCTCACATATGCTGGTTAATTCAAGCTCTAATGTTCTGTCCTTGTCCAGAGAATGCACAAGAGGATGCACTGGTTTTAAAACGACAACAATTTGAATCAGGAACTATAGGCCACAGGCACTAAAAAGGCAAAACTGTTCTAGTGTCAGATGGATTTAAATGTTTGGTCCAGTTTGTTTACTACAAAAATGGGAAGACAAAGTAAGAGGACAAAACAAATATTGCATCAGAGGAAATGCTGTACAGAATTGGCTCATACGCTAATTGCGGGGGACAGTGTTTGGCATAGTAATACTTCAATGTGCCTCTTTTAAGGGGACTTTGACAACTCTTGCACTAGTTAAAAGCTGAACATAAACATACAGTTTTATGACTAAGATCCTGGGGGTTTTCCTTCATTGTGGAATCTCAGAAAATAATGTGCAAACTTTAAAACTCTCCCTCATACTAATATTCTAACCAAGCTATTTAATGAGATGATTATTCTTTGCAACTCTAATGTTAGTCAAAAGAAACAGACGTACCCTTCGTGCTGCTTGTTGTAGTGCTATGAAAATATTTCCTTTCTGTATTTTCACAGGTGTGTATGGTGATGTGCATCGGGTGAAGATCATGTTTAATAAAAGAGGAATTGCTTTGGTTCAGATGGCAGATGCAACCCAGGCTCAATTAGGTATTGATTTTTAAGGCCCAGTTGTGCCTCAGGCTAGCATGAGTGTAATATAAACGAGGAATTCACCACCTGCCAGTGACAAACATAAACAAATTAAGTCCATTACTACATACAAACTGTTCCTTGCATATGTTAACAATACTCTTAGTGGTTTAGAAACAAAGTTCCTGTGAATATGTCTAGTATATGTTAGAATTAAAACATCATACAAATTTCCTGTAGTTAATCTTAGTAAGACATCATATAATTTTCTTGTAGTTTATCTTAGTAATACATCATATAATTTTCCTTTAGTTTATCTTATATCTAGCTGCTTAAAAATAATCAAGTGCTCTTTACTGAAATGCCATTTTGCATTTTTGTTGCATTTAAACTGGAGATTATATTACATCCTTGTACTTGTTTTAAATACACTGTTGTGACATAACCCACCTGTTAGACACACAAGTTGCAGTTTAAATTTAAGATGTGAAATCTGACACTAAATAGAAAAGAACTTTAGTGTTTAAAGGATTGTCTTTTCTTCCCCTCCATTTATTCCTGTTCAAATTAAATTTCCACTGGTTAGCTATGAGCCACTTGAATGGACAGAGGCTTTATGGAAGGGTCATGCATACTACTTTTTCAAAATATCACACAATTCAACTTCCTCGTGAAGGGCAAGAGGACAGAGGTCTGACAAAGGACTACAGCAATAGCCCTTTACATCGCTTTAGGAATCCTGGCTCTAAGAACTTCCAAAATATCTTTCCTCCATCTGCCACCCTGCATCTCTCCAACATCCCGTGAGTATCTACATGTGTGATCTTCTTGGAAAGGTGTTCTTTAAGTTATGTTCTTAAGTTACAAAGCCTGACATAAGCTTTACCTTCCCTTGGCCTTTTACAGTTCATTCTGCTGTGGGTCATTGTGCTATGTGATTAACAATAAGAGAATCCTTTAACTGTCCCTTTTTTATCTTTAGCAATGAGGATAACTGAGTGAATGATATTTGAGTTTTAATCAGTTTAATTTTCTTAAGAGTATGCTTTTTGTTTTTTACATATTAAGTCCTGTGTTACAGATTTTCACAAAGATTAAAGACAGGTTTTTTGAGATTATGTACTGGAGTTACGTGACAACAAATTCATCATTGGCATTGTAACTTAATATAGATACAGTTTTTAATAATTCTAACACTTTTTAAAGAGTAATTTCTACAGAACTCTGACCTCTTGCATACAGTGGAAGTTGTAAACAACAAAAAAGTATTAGGAAAGGTGTTCTTTAAGACTGAAACAATGTGTTTTTATATCTAGAATGTTGTCAGCAATGTGTGGAGTGACAGCCAAACACAAATTTTTACAGGCTTCTTTTGTTTGGCAGCTGTGCAGGGAGGGAAAAGAGGAAACTATGGGATTTTGTCCAAGTAACAAAACAAATTATAAGACACTTAGAGAATGGCTTTTTGAGTAAAATAAAAACACTTTGAAAACCAAAAATATGTGAAATACACTCAGATTTCAAGATGAAATGTATTCCTGATTAAGATCGTAAGAGAATTTTTTGCAATCCGAATTTAACTGAGAAAGAAATGGGTTTGGATGAAAAACAGTAGAGTGTAGCTGAAATAATTTTATAGCACAAAGTAAAGTTGTTTGGGCTGAAGTGTTAACAAGGTTTGAGTGGAGATAATTTTTGTTGTTCAAGCTTAATTTTGAAGCCAAGGTTGAGATCTTGATATTACTATAGAACTCTGTACTCTTCTACATGTTGAGGGGGGTTTGTTTTGGTTTTGTTTGTTTGTTTTTTTCAATTAGGCCTTCTGTTACTATTGATGATTTGAAGAACCTTTTTGCAAGTCAAGGATCTACTGTGAAAGGATTCAGATTTTTCCCGTAAGTTCTCCTGTAAAATTGCTGAGTAAGCTTTCATCCAGGAAGGTGGCTAATTCCTTTTTTGTGACATTCCATGTATTTATAACTATCATCAGAATTCCATGCCTATAGGCAAAAGCAGTACACCTATGACAATTTTTATGATAATTTTAATCTTAAAATTTCAAATCAAATACTATGTTAGCATAATTAAATCAAAAATATGCAACCTTTTGACAAATTCCATATATGTTCAAAGTAAAGTAAGTTTAAGGAAAATAAACGCTACTTCCTTAAAAAAATGCAAGCTGTGTATATGTAAAATGTCATATAAAAGATGAACATGTATCTGTGCTAACATCGATTAAGGTTACTTGGCAGCATTATTTTAGCACAGTCATACCTGCTAGAGTAAACTCATCTATATGGACAATACAAGTGTCTCTAAGAGGCCTTCAAGCCTTGTTTTGACCCAGTTTTTTGAAGTCCAGTGTAATGAAAGAATGGCATGACTTTAGGCCATTGATTTGCAAAATTTATATAGTTCCGTTATCTTTGGATTTTAGCAGGTGCATGACTAGTTCTGACTCTTTTGCTCTACAAGTGTTCAGTGTTTGATATGGCTGAAAAACAGTTATGTCGCTTTTCTGTGCTGGCTAGTGAAAATTTGGTTAAGATTAATAATGGTTTTCATTGTTCTTCAGGAAAGATTACAAAATGGCTCTCATCCAGCTGGGCTCTGTGGAAGAAGCAGTTCATGCTCTCATTGAGCTTCACAATTATGACTTTGGAGGAAACCGCCATCTCCGAGTTTCCTTCTCAAGATCTACAGTCTGAATTTTCTGTGCCCTTTCCTTTTAAGGCTGTATAGTGGTTTCAGTAAAATTTTCAAATAGAGACTGAGGCAGCTGAGACAAGATTTGTGTCTTACAAGAAAAAGCTCATTCATACACAAAGAATTAAGTGATGGTCTTTTCTGATTCTAGCTGCAAGTATGTGATCCATAGAAACATTCTTCTGTGAAATAGCTTTAGCAACTGTATGTATCATCAAATTTCCTGCTTAAAATTGTATTTTAGAACATGCTTTTGGTTTTTGTTCAAAATCAGCCTAAGAAAACATTTTGGACTGCTTTTACAATACATCAAAGAGTATTATTGACAAAATGGTAAATCTAGTCTGTGAAGATTAAACACTACTTTGAATGTGAAATAGGGCTCGAGTTTCTTGAAGAAAAGTAAGCAATGACTCTGAGTATCCTCTAAATAGTATTTATGTTACCAGAGTGTGGATTCATACTTTGGCAAATCTTTACAAATAATTTGTTTATAAAATTAAAAGTCTGTGCTGTTCTTACAGATTAAATTATTAGAGAAGAGGCAGTGCCTTCTCTCTGTAGAGTAAAAGGTATTTGACAAGTTTCTTTCAGATGTGATAGCAGACACTTAGGTTGACTTAACCATAGAATGGAAGTTTGATGTCCTGTTTTTACTATGACATGCTGTGTAATAATACTTTGTAGAAAATAAAACAAGAAAATTGTCCTGATTTAAAATAATCTTTTACATTTCTCTAAATAATTAAATGTTTACAATCTTATGAAAAATATTCAGGTCTATGGTGGTTTGACAGGTTTTTAAGAAGTTGGGGTTTTTTAAGGTCATCTTTGGGAGCAGAAAAATTAAACCTCAAGAGGTGTTTTTACCACTATAATGTCTAATACTTACTGTGTAGTTACCAAATTCCTTATTATGTGCCTTACTATGTGTGTATTATACAATAGCTTAGAGTGTTATCTGAAGTATCTTGAAAAAATATTGTGGACTTTGTGATAATTCTCTTCTTGGTCTTTTTGAAAATATATTTCTTGATACTTCAAGATAGATTTTTTTATTAGGTAATTCTCTGAATTCTAGTTTCTTATGCTTTTTTTATAGCGATTGGAGACAAGTGGGAATGAGATTTAACTCATTGTGTAATCACATAGGTGATTATTTGAATTTACCTAGTTGCAGTTGTCTGATGAACATACTTTGCTGAAAAAAAAATTCAGATCCAGAAAAAATACACTAAAACCCCCAAACAAACCTATATAGAAAGGCCAAACAGCAAATTCGCTTCAGTTTCTGGAATTCATCTTACTTTTTGAGAGGCATTTGCTGTATCAGAATATTTTCTTTTAGGTTTCTGCATCTTTTTCTCAGTATTGAACTTCAAGTAATAGAATGCTATCATTCTTTCCTTCATAAGTATAAAAAATTGTTTGGTACTGAATATTGATTTCTCTTTGGGGAATGAGCTGAGATGCAGTTAGGTTTGATCTTGAATGTACAGGTGAGTATTACTGACTTCTGATCATATTTTAGAAACTTAACGTTCATTTTAAGAGATTTTTCTTTCTAGAATTTCATTTAAATTAATTTAAATTTAATTTTACCACATTTCTTTCAAAGGCAGCATTTATTCTAACTATTAAAGACTTTATTTCTGCTGTAATATTTTGACACTCATACTTTTTTCATTAATTCATATGAATTGTATGACTTTCTAGAAGAAAGAGTATGTTTCTACCATGATCTGAGTATTCTGTAGTAAGCTTTTTCAAATTTTCCCTCTGAATTACTTTTGCAAAATCAGCCAGATACTAGCTTGCCTTCCTTTAATGTATATTGGTGAGAGATGTAGTGTTAAAGAAACTTACCTGTCTGACCATCCAGGAGCCACTCAAGCAGTCACACTTGATTCACCTGAGTTTGGGATTGAGGCCCCTTCCCAGCTACACATCCCCTGCTCACAGAGGCTGACCAGGTTTCCCCACTCACTTGACCCCAGGTTTCCCATAACAGAGTCTCAGATGCCTTGATCCTTAAAATAATCTAATTTTGGTGCAACAACAAAAGAACACGTAGAGCTGGTGCCTCCCAGGAATGACCTTGAACAAAAGAACCTTGGGCTTTTTTACCCTCAAAATTTAAAGGCATAAAAGTCTTGGAGTCATCAGCCCCTGCTGTGTCTCCCAGTGTCCAGTCCCCTGGCTGGGCCAAAGGGTCAGCAGCTCACAGCCCCTTGCCTGGGGCTCCCACCATCCAGAGCTCAACCTGCAGCTCCACTGCATCCTGAGCTACCTGCGCTGAATGGATTCCTCAAGAGTAGCAGCCAATCATATAAAGATGGTACAAGACCTCTACACAGCAACAGAAGTGTGCTATTGGCAGTAGATAAAATGCTGACTATGAATACGTAACTACGGCGAGTGCTGCTCAACACAACTATATAAATATGCAGAGTGTGCTATGTACTTTAAAGTTCAGGTGGCTTAGGAATAATATACAATGTTATCTTTTGGATTTCGTATAATCACAGAATTGTTTGGGTTGATCTTCATAAGCTTCTCATAGGCCTACCTCTCGGTCTGTCCAGGTCCCTGTAGGTGGTATCCTTTCCTTCCAGTGTGTTGACTCTACCACATGGCTAGGTCATGTCAGCAGACTTGCTGAGGGTGCTGCTGATCCCACTGTCCATGTCACCAACAAAGGTGCTAAACAGCTCTCGTACCAATACGAATCCTGGTGGAACACACTGCTCATCTCTGGTCTCCACTTGGACACTGAGCTCTTCACCACAACTCTCTGAGTGTGACCATGTAGCCAATTCCTTCTCCACCTACTGGTCCACCCACCACATCCATGTCTCTGCAGTTTAGAGATAAGGATGTTGTGTGGGACAGTCAAATTGTTTACACATGCCCGGGTAAATGACACCTCTTGCTCTTTCCGTATCCGCCACTTCTGTAACCCTGTTGTAGAAGGCCTCAAAATCTGTCAGGCATGATTTGTCTTTAGTGAAGCTACCTTTGCTATCACCAAAAGCTCCTTATTTTCCATGTGCCTTAGCATAGATTCCAGGAGCATCTACTTCATAGTCTTGCTGAAAATCAAGTGAGATTGACTGACATGTAGTTCCCTGGGTCTTCCTTATTTCCTTTTTTAAAAATGTGGGCTATATTTCCTCTTTTCCAGGAAAGCTCTAGCTTTCATAGAACTGGGCTGGCTGGACAATCACTCTGTTTTCTTCCCAGACTACCCATCCTTGCTTCCATGCTCTCTAGGCTTCCTTTTTGCATTTGAATTTGTCCAGGAGTATCTTGTTCATCTGACACCATTCTGATGTTTTTGCCCGACTTCCTCTGTGTTGGGATGCATCACTCCTGATCTTGTTGGAGATGATCCTTGAATATCAAATCGCTTTCTTGGGCCCCTCTTCCCTCCAGTGCTTTAACCCATGGTATTCTACTAACCAGAACCCTGAAGAGGCCAAGGTCTGCCCTTCTGAAGTCCAGGATAGTGAGCTTGCTGTGCACCCTCCTTGCTGTCCTAAGGGTCTTGAATGCCACCATTTCAGGGTCCTTGCAGTCCAAGCTTGCCCTTGAGTTTCACATTCCCCACTAGCCCCTACTTGTGGGAGAACAAGATCTAGCATAGCACCTCTCCTTCTTGGCTCCCCTATCACTTGGAGAAGGAAGTTATCATCAATGCAACCCCCTGGATTGACAGATACTAGGATGGTTGCAGTCATGAAAACCAGGGCTTGTGAACGTGAGGCTGCTCCAATCTGTCTGTAAAGGGACTCAGTTGCTTGGTCTTCCTGCTCAGGTGGCCTGTAGCAAACCCCCACTATAAAGTCACCTGTCTTGTCCATACCCATAAGCTCTCATTCAGTTTCTCATCCATTCCTAGGTTGAAGATTCATGTACTCCAGCTGGTCATTGACATAGAGAGCAACACCACCTCCTTGTCCAGCCTTCCTGTCCTTCCTAAAAAGTCTGTATCCTTCCATTCCAACACTCCACTCTTTGGAGGCACTCCACCACGTCTCCATGACACACCAATGAGATCACAGCCCTGCATGCATGCACACATCTCTAGCTTCTCTTGTATATTCCCCATCTTATGTGCTATTGCACAGATGCCTTGAAGTTGGGACCGCAGTGAAGCCAACTTACTGGCTAGAATTCCTTCATGTTGCTCTTTGGGTGCTTTCCTGCTGACTTTTGATCCCTCTTCAGGCTCTGAGCATCTATTGCTGGCACTGGCATCAAACTGGTAGGAGTGGGAAGGATTGAGATTCCACTCCCACTGGCACCTTTAGTTTAAAGCCCTCCTCACGAGTTTGGTAGGCCTCTGACTTTCTCTGACAGATGGACCCATCAGCCCCCAACACACCTAGTTTCTCAAAGCAAGTTTCATGGCCCAAGTCAAGCCCCTGGCTAGGGCACCAGTCCCATAACCATTTGTTGATTCACCAGATTCAACTGGCCCTTTCAAACAGCTTCCCTTTGACTGTGAGGATTGATGAAAAAAACACCTGCAGAGACTTACAGTTTTTAATGTAAGAAAACTCTGAATGTGGATAATTATGATGTTTACTTTTTGTTTCTGTGGCACAACTATCATGTATCTTTTTTTATTCTTCTTTATTGTTCTGTGTATGCCACTGAATTATTCTTGTCACCTTACTTTCATATCTGTATATATCTTAAAGACATTGCCTCCTAGGGAGATCTGCTTTTACAAAATGTGCAGAGAAGCTTCAAAGCTAACAGTGTGTCTTAATGTTTTCTTAGAGTGAAGGCCTTAGTTAAGGTGAGTGTTTCTCATTCAGTATTCTGCCTTGAATAATCAAAAGCACAAACTTAACTGCTTCTTTATCACAGTGCATTGTTACTGAAGGATTGTGGCAAAAGGAATAATTCTTATACTTTGTGCTTGACTCATTAGTGCCTAGCTGCAAAAGCACATTGCACCTCAGTTCTTGATTCTCTAAAGCGTATATTAGCAGATCCCTTGATATCTGTGAAAAAAGCAGAATTTGGGAAAGAATGGTATTATTCTACAGATTCTTACAGTGACATAGGATGGAAAGGAGCCTCTGGAGGCCTTAATCCTACCTCTCAGTCAGATTACAGACAGCTTTGAGCAGGTGCTCGAATAATTGTCCATGTAAATTTTCAGTGTTTCGAAAAATAGAGTTTTCACAAATTCTCTGTTCTTCACTGTTTCTGTTTGGCAGTCCTCGCTGTGAATCTGCTTCCCTAACATGTAGCTATACTTTAAACATACTGCATCCTGTCCGTTGCCATTTACCCTGGTAACTGTGTAAGTCTCAAGAAGATCCTGTCTTCTCTGTACTGTAGCCTTAAGTTGTTAAAGTTAGGTTTATAATTTCTTTAGCATATGCTATTAATATCTGTTGAAATAATTTATGAAGTACCTGGTAACATGCACACTGTAACCTGGAGCTTCTACCCTAAAACACTAGTCGGTTCTGGAAATTTTTGAGGGTAAGGTTCTTATTCTCCAGGGCAGTGCTCACAGCACCAACCCCAACAGAGTTCAAGAAGCCTTTGGACAATGCTCTCAGGCACATGGTGTGATTATTGGGGTGTCCTGTGAAGGGCCAGTAGTTGGACTTGATGGGGACTCCTTGTAGGTCCCTTCCAACTCAATATGTTCCATGATTCTATGATTGTATGATTCTGTCATGTCCACAAATCAACTCTGGGTTACCTCTGCTTCCATTTTTTTTTCATGTATGCGCACTTCGTTCAAAGTGTAATAAGGCCTTTTTAACAACCCAGGAGCAGGTAAGTGCCTTTTCAAATGATGTTTGATTTGTCATATAATAGTAAAACTGCTTCTTTGAATTTCTTCAGAAGTCTTTAAACATCAAATTTTTGAAACTTTGATTGATAATTAGACTCTGTTGCCTTGTCTGCTGGTCCTCAGTTCCACTATTGTTGTGTATTGATAGATTGAGTTCCCGCTTATGACAAAGATATTTCACAAATCGTTGGATATACACCTATATGTGATATTTTCTGATTACAGACAGCAGACCTTTGTTTGTATGCCAGGAAAACTATTAGTGTTGTTGATAATACTGCCAGTGAGGTTTGTGTGATCAATTATCTTGTCCTCCTCCAATTCATGGCAGTCAGGAAGTGGTAAGTTTTTTAATAAGGGATGTAGACCTGCTACCTGTCATTTTATGCTGCTAGCTTATACTTCTGTTTTTCAAATGAGAGGTGAGCTGCCTACAAAAACCATTGTTTTGCTTTAACCTTTGGCCTTGGTGTGTTGTTAATTAGATCAGAACTACCAGGCTTAGTGTTACTATTGTGCTAAAAGTATACCAGTCAGATTGCACAGAATTTTTTTCTTTAAATTAACTTCATCTTCTGTCTTCAGAGGTTTTGTTTGCTATATACAAGATTGTTTGCCTGCTCTTTTCAAAGCAAATCCTAACAGAATGGAAAATTTCTGATATACTTAATTGCAGGGTTTTGTTACCAGGGGATGTTATACAGCAACAAAATTGTACCAAAGTTTTTGTGTCTTCAGAAGTTTTATATGTAGAATTTTTCATATCTGTTGCCGTCTTAATTATAATAAATACATTTTCCCCTCTGGAAGTTATATATTTATATTGTTAAAAATTATTGTTGTCCACCGACTATACAAGAAGTGTATTTCCATACAGATTTAATTATCCCTCTGCTTTTCCCATTGCAGTTTTTTCTTTTGTAGTGCAATATGCCGGAATCCAAGCATAACCCACATATTTCCAGCGTAGAGCAGTCCCAAAGAAATGAAATAGTTGAAGGTCCCTGATAAATGAAGAAAGTTTTACCTTGGCAGACTAATGTCATCACCATAAGCAGTTTTTCAGGTCTTGGAAACTGCAGTATTTATGAGTGGGAAGCTACAAACTTCATTCTGAGCACTTTCTGATTCTTTTTGAATACGTTACACACTATCTGTAGAAGTTCACCCTAGAACTTCAGCAACACAAGGCAAAGGTTGTTAACCAAGCAGATTCTTGCATCAGAATGTCACTTCACTCTGACCAAAGGCTGTTCTGGTTTTACTGAGACATGTGAAAAACCTGTTTGCTCTCACACTCCTTTCTGATGGGAAGGCCCAATGCGAAGTGGACTTCATTTGAGACTTCTATTGGTGGTTGAAAGAATGGAAAATAAGATTGTAATGTGAACCAAATGGTGTGAGATAAGGCAAAAGGTTAATGGACTACTTCTAGTACTATACTCAAGACACAGAAAACATGTCTAAGAATTGCTGTCATTCCCTCATTTTACATGATCTGTTCATAAAAGCTCCCTTTCAGTTTACAGAAATGTTCATCTAACAAAATACTGTAAATACTTTTAACACCGTATTTTTGCCTTTTAAAATGGAAATGTAAAATGTTTTTATATAAAAAAGATTGTCTGCATATTTTAATAAGCAACAGCTTTCATTTCGAAAACATCTTGTGGCATTGCGTGAAAAGTAGTCCATGTCTGTTGAGATTACTTAAAACTGAAAGATTTAAGATGTATTAAAGAAATCTATTTTATGACTGTATAGTGCATGGTGAATTTGATTTTGTTTATGCTGTAATATATTCTGTTTCTTCAGGGTAGTGTGTTTTCTGATTACTTAGTATCTATACCTTTTTTCCTAACTAGTTCTTATAGCATGTCTTTTAATAAATGTCATTACAGCTGTACTCACTTAAATTTTCCTGTGTTCTTGTCTGTTGCTTTGGGTTTTTTCTTGTCTTATAATTGTGCAGCTAATAATGTTTTGTTTTCTGATTTTTCATTTAGCGTACATGGACATCTAGCAAAAGCTTTCCATATGAGAAGTATTTTAAGAAGGTTAATGCACATCTTCAGCAATAAGTGAAGTTCAGCAGCACCTAAACCTTCCTCTTTGTAGGGCAGAAGTTCTTATTTTCAGTAGAATGGAAATCTATTCTAAAATTCTGACGTAATACAGCAGTTGAAGACTGCTGCATTCTTTGAAATGGGGATGGGAGATTTCAGTGATGACAGATTTGGGGCCTTATCTGTGAAAATTCTTTTGTTTTTTCTTTTACCATGCTGTACTCTTTTCTAGCATTAGGATTCAAATGTGTTATCCTTTGCACAAAGATTTAAAAAATTTAAATAGTAGCTGAAAAAGATGGTCTGTTTCAGTTTCCTGTTTCTCAACTTTCTTTTAGATTGCATTTCTTTCAGATTCCTTTGCTTGTCCTTCTCTGAGTTACATAGCACTAATTTGACCCTTTTTTCTTGCATCCAAAATTCAGGATTGCTGGTAAACAGACAGTAGCCTAAAGCAAAAGATGCAAATATGAGGCTGATGGGAGTACAGCACCTCTTTCTGAGCTAAAATTCTCAGCCAATCTGGCAAGGATTTAATTGTCTGCCACCCAGTCCAAACGTAGCAGATCTTGAACAATCTGAAGTCTCGTGCATATACTTAATGACTCTCTGTGTCTCAAGACTAGGGCTAGAGGACTGAGCAAATCTAGTGTAAATTATTCTATTACCAATCTGAATTTAGATGCTTTTGTAGGGAGAAAAATCTAATTCATTTTAGACTAAGTTGCAGCTTTCAGGAGAATGCTTATTCTCTAAGGCTAGATATGAAGTCCTCACGTGTAACTCTTGATTTTGTGCTTGATACTTAAATATTTGATGAGCATTCTGGGAAAAAATGCTATGTTTTGGTGGCCAAAATCTGGCTTTTTAATTTTTGTCCAAGTCTGCCTGAGAAAGTGTGATAGGAAAGTGGAATTTCTGCCTGTTGTCTTGTCCCCTTCCTCCTTAACCAAAAAATAAATCCCATTTCAAATTCTTGTCTGTTGTTGTAACCCTGTAATATAATCACAGGTGATTTCATTTCCCTAAGCAGTTAATATAAGTGTCTATCTTGGAAAATGAAACCTTGCTTGTAATTATCACAGATATAGAAAATTTTGTTACCAGAATTTGGAAGCTGAAACAGAAAGGGTAGTAACTGACAAATTTGCCAACACTTAAGACCTCATATGGTTTGGATCAGTCCCAAAAGATTTCTCTAAAGCCCCAGGGCTCACCCATTTACAGAACTGGAAAGAAGATAATGCATGCTTTAAAAATAAAGTAAAAATTCCCATTTGCATTTTCTTAAGTGCACTGAGATATTTGGACTTGAGTTATTCAGCATGTAGCCAGGTGAGTACAAGGATACCTAAACAAAAGATATAAAAGTGCAAGTCATATGGTAGAATACATAGGTGAGAGAAGGCATAGGAGTTAGAGGCAGAGGGGGAAAGAGACTTCAGAGCAGTGAATCCTCACAGAGACCATTTCCAGACCACTGCCTTTGGTGTTGACCACAGATGCTGAAAAAACCCTGAGAGAAACACTGACAATGAGAACAAAGCTCTTTAGGGTAGGGTTAAAGTAGCAATATGAGTTCTCTGACTCCGAAAGAGCTCTTATAATAAGGATGATACTTTAGCCTCAAGTTAGTGATCATTCTCATTCCATAATACGTGCTGCTCAATCTAAGTTGGTTCATTAGGGTAACATTTTTAGGTCCTGGTC
>JAWWEU010000091.1:21572211-21590349 GCA_035583155.1 Acropternis orthonyx
GAATTCAATTACTTTGACTATCACCACAATTTTCTTATCACAAAGAAGAGAAATGGAAGCAAATACTGGTACACATGCCTGCTGGGCAATCTAATGTTAGAGAGAAAGGAAACACTGTAATTACAAACTAAACTTCCTTTAGGTTTAGCAGTGAAAATAATAAAACCCTTATCTGTCAAGAGCAGAAAATATAGGTGGATATTATTCTGTGTTTTCTTTAGGGAGATTTTAACATAAAACGAGCAAAACTGCCTAAGCTGTTAGGGATCTGCATGTGGGGACACTAATTTGTTTTATCCCCCTGAATCTTTAATTACCTTTCTAAATAAATTAGCTCTGGACTTGGGCAGGTGACCTCAGGGCAGAAACGATCTGTGGTTCATATCAGTGGTGGATTCAAACCTGAAGTACTGGAAGAGATTGCTTGGGAATTCTGTGAGTTCTATGTCACTGTCTCTATAACAAGCAAGTTAGACAAATATGTCAGGAATCAGAGTTGATCTTGTTACAGACCAAAAAAAGCAGAACAGATGACCTCACAACATGTTTTGACATTTATTATGACTGTGGATTGAATTTAGATATGCAAACAATATATATTTAACTTAGAGTAGCCTTTATGTGTAGTTTAATTATTTGGTTCTGAAGTATTAAGAAGTAATTAATTGTCTGTTTGAGACATAACAGACTGAACAAAGCAAGTTTTGTTCCAGTATAGGTCCTGTACTTTTTTCAGCTGACACATTTGTTTAATTTCTTTAAAGAATATTTCTGTTACAATTTTTCACTTGTTCTCCTTATATACATGATGTGTTTCTTCAGGCTTGCTGCCAAAAATATTTTGCTGTTTGTTGCATGAGGAGTTTGTAATTATAAAAAGTTGCTTTCAGTACTTTTTATGAAAGGAACAGTAGAAATTACAGTGATTAGTGGGTCTGCTACTTGGTGGGCTGCCAAGGAAGAGGGAAAATGTAATTTCAAAATCATTTTCATATGTTATGCAGAACAATTGCTCTCTGAACCATTCCTTTTAATGATAAGCTACTTTCCACCACTAAGCATGCATGCCTTCAGTTTCAGTAATTTAAAGCACAAACATGCAGCACTGACACCTGTAGTCTGTTATTCCAAAAGCAAGGTCACTTGCAAGGTAACTGACTGCCGATGAAAAATCTGATAAGGATGAATAAGGGTAACAGAAGCTCGTTAAAAATGCATACATGCTTAAATAGCCAGAACGGTAATTAAAAAAACACTGGAAGAGACCAACTTACATAAATAAATCAATAAATTTCATAACTTTAATCAAACTGGGTTTTGCATCCCTTGAAATCAGACACAGGCTGTTTGGTTCCTTGCTGTTGTACCAAACAGTATAACATCCCGCTTACCAACAGGTGTGTCTTTCCAGCCGCCCTTCCCGGGAATCCTAAGTAATGCCGTGCTCCACTCCTCCCCCGCCCCCGGGCTGGGGACAGCTGCAGCCCTTATCAGCCCTGCCACCCGCCCGGCCGGGGCAGAGGCGGCGGCTGGGGGAAGGAAAGGGGTTGTGCCAGGGAAGAGAGGAAACAACAAAACAGAACAAAAAAGGGAAGAAGAGAAAGGGTTTTGCGGGTAGTAGGGTCGGGGGAGGGAACAGGCCTCGATGAGGGTGAAAGGCGGGGAAGGCGAAGGCTCGGCGGCGCCGATAAGGGGCCCCTCCGCCCCGGGCTCTGCCCTGCCCTGCCCCGCCCTGCTCCGGGCTGCGCTGCCTCCTCCGCTCGCCGGGACGATGCGGCAGTGCCGGGGCCGTGCGGGGACATGAGCTCGGGGGGCGGTCGGCACCGGGGGCCGCTCCCGCTGCTCCTGCCGCTCCTGCTGCTGCTCCTGCCGCTGCTCCTGCCGCTCCTGCTGCTGCTCCTACCCGTGCCGTGCGCGGCGCGCAGCGCCTGTAAGTGCAGCCAGTCCCGCCCGGCTCCGCTCCGGGACGGGGCGGCACCGCTGTGGGTGGGCGGCAGCCCCGCCGGCGCCGCAGGGGCTCGGCGGCGGGCGGAGCATCCCTTGCTAGTGAGGGCGGCGGCGGCGGCCCATAGTGGTGGCAGGGATGTCTGTGGTGGTGGCGGTGGCGGCAGAGGCAGATGTAGTGGTGGCAGGGCTGTCCTTGGTGGTGGTGGTGGCAGAGGCAGCCCACGGTGGCAGAACAGCCCTTGGTGGTATTGGTGGGACAGCCCTAAGTGATGGTGACAGCGGCAGCCCATGCTGGTGGTGGAGCAGTCCATGGTGGGTGTTGCGTTTTGAGCTGGCTGGCGCGTCTCCTCTCCTCTCAGCGAGGGCTGTGGTGGCAGCGACCTCATGGCCTGCAAGGCTGAGAGGGCCTGGCCAGGGCGGGAGCTGCACCTGAGGGAGTGCATGAGTGGCATCAAAACCGTGAGGTGACTTTAGTGCTGATAAATTGTATACTGTGAAGAAGAAATAAGTCACGAAGTAGTAAGGGAGTTAGTAGTGAGGCGATGTGGGGGTGAAAACATATTTTTTATCTCCCAGAACAGCAATCTGAGGTACCATGAGAAAGTTCTTACCGTGGCTGTAATCTAATTTTCTCATCTATGTTGGCTGGCCATTGCATGCTGACAGTTTTCTGTTGTTATCAGAAAGAAACACACAAGTATATAAACACATGGATAATTAGGAGTAGGAATTTATGATACTTATCACAAGTCTCAAGGCACTCAGAAACACACTGTGAGTAAAACTGAAACCCCATGCATGTGGAAGGACAGCTTCATCACAGTGATAAATTTGGTGCATAAAAAAAGCTAGCGTGTTCCACTGCCTTCTCCTTGCAATTAGGGTCATGTATTCAGACACCTTGTAAAGTTGTCAAAATTTTGTCAGAGATGCTATATGTGCAGTGAGGTTTGTATTCTTACCAACTTCAGCTGTCTGAGAACGTAAAAAGTTCCATACTTCTGTGTCAGGCATCATGAGATATCTGCTTGTGCAATAATAGTTACTTCTTTTAAAATGTAAAAATGTGTAAGCATATACACGCTTTGTTTATATTCAAGCCATCCATTCCAAGATTTGTCATTTGGAAAGCAGGCGCATGTGTGAAGATAACAAAAAGAGCTTACAAAAAAAGTTGAGAGAAATGAACATAATTCCATGAATACAAAGAAGAGAATCAGTTTATATTTTATTCTAATTTCATGTGTATTTATAACCCTATCAAATTATAGTAAAATAGGTTGTGTGTTGTATGCTGCTAAACCACTTCTATTATAAATTGATTTCTAAAATGACTTAAACTCATTTTACTTCTGACAGCGTTCTGAACATTGTTTTTATGGGTAACACTTATACCACATACATATTGATGACACATAATACAAACAGATTCATAAGTAGCCCAGATGTCTGTGTGTAAATAATACGAAGAAAACTCCCCAAAACCACAGATGAAACAGAAATCAATACAAAAGGGTAACAAGCTAATATGGAGAAAAGATTAATAACATTGGATAGACCTATTTATTTTATGCCTTACATGTCTTAGTGACCTCTAAAAAACTCTTTTACTTGTTATCAGAGAAGGAATGAATGGACAAAAATGTTCAGTGTAATTATTTTGTTTAATCCTGTTTATTTTTTATCTTTAGTCTTTGAATACTGTGGCTATTTTTTTCCTGCAAGTTTGAAAATGAGACAGGAGAAGACGGGAGTCTGTTCTATGTGTTTTAATTTTATCTTCAATTTAAATTCTGTGCCAGTTTCCCATACCAAGCCACCTTTAAAAAAAATAAAAAATAATGGTGTCTTTTTGTCCTTAAAGCAGTTGTGACCAGATCAGTTCCAGATGTCTGTGCGACTTGTCACATTCATGCAACATGTCATCAAATTGAAGGAAAAAGTGTTTGCATCTGCAACTATGGATTTGTAGGCAATGGAAGAACCCATTGTCAAGGTAGGCTGCCTGTGCGTAAAGTGGCAAGAAAATCTGTACATTTCTAAAATGCTCTTTCTTGAGTAATATTAATGAATTCTTCTATTAATTACTTCTTCAAAACATGCTAAAAGCTTTGTCGTTTCCAGACAGAATTTCCCAAACACAGGATATGTGTGGATTGTTTTTCCTTACCAAAAGATTGCTACACAAGAAGTGTTGTTCAGCTTTGTTTTGTTACTGCGGCTGATAGTGTCCTTCAAGACTATCTCATACATGACAAATCAATGGGAATCTAAGAATGATGCCAAATGCGGTATCTGAGCATATGTAATAGCTTACCCCTGCTTAAAGGTGTTGGTCCTCCACCACTGATTGCTTCCATTCCATCTCTTATCCTTCCCTCACAAAGCACTGGCAGCTGCTCGACCCTGCACAGAATTCAGTTATCAACTTACTGTAGGAGAAACATGGAATCTTTGAATGGTTTAAGTTGGAAAGGATCTTAAGAGTCACCCGGTTCCAACCCCAATGCCACTGGGCAGGGACACTTTCCAAGAGATCAGGTTGCTCAAAACCGCATCCAACCTGGCCTTGAACGCTTCCAGAGATGGAGTATCCACAACTGCTCTGGGAAACCTGTGCCAATGCCTCACCACCCTCACAGTAAAGAGTTTCTTCCTAAAATCCAATCTAAACCCACCTTCTTTCAGTTGAAAGCCATTCCACCTTGTCCTATTCCTACAGGACCTTGTCAAAAGTCCCTCTACACATTGCCTGCAGTTCCCCTTTACATACTGGAAGGCTGCCATAAGAACACCTCAGAGCCTTCACTTCTCCAGACTGAAAAACCCCAACCCTTTCAGCCTATCCTTATAGGAAAGTGCTCCAGTCACCTAATCATCTCCATGGCCTCCTCTGGACTCACTCCAACAGGTTGATCTTCTTATGTTGGCACCTTGTGGTGCCAGCACTTGACACAGCACTCTGGGTGGGGTCTCACCAGAGCAGAGTAGAGGGACAGAATCCCCTCCCTTGACCTGCTGGCCAAGCTGGTTTTGGTGCAGCCTAGAACATGGTTGGCTTTCTGGGCTGCAAGCACACATTGCTGGGTCATGTCACCTACCAAGTCCTTCTTGGCTGCTCTTGAGCCATTCTCCATCCAGCCTGTACTTGTGCTTGGGATTGCCCCCACCAAGGTGTTCCAGTAAGTGCTGCAGTCTGTGCATGCCATAAGAGAGAGCAGAAGCAGAGAGCAGTGCCCTCTGGTTTCAGCAGCCCTTAGACTCTAAGATCAACTTGATCTGTGTCATGAAACTATTCACAGTTTCATCCAGGGATGACAGCCTCTCTCGGTCTGAATATTCCAGCTTACTAGCAATGTCTACATCCCAAATAATTTACAGAGAAAAACAATAAGGAGAAGCCTGATTACATGAGAAGGAGTGAGGAAGGGAGGATACTCCACTTTTCTTAATCTCTCTCCGATGCATTTTAAATGTATTGACAGATAAAGATGAATGTCAGATTGGAGCCAGCAAGATCTGTGGAAATCATACGCTGTGTCATAATACACATGGAAGTTTTTACTGTGTTTGCCTTGATGGATACCGAGCCTCCAACAACAACAAGACATTTATTCCCAATGATGGCACAAACTGTACAGGTAGACATCACAAAGAACTTTGAACACAACAGTTACAGGACTTAATTTTCTACTGCACAAATCTTTTTTTCCCGTTACTGTAGAACTTACTCTCTAACACTATGTCAGAGCACTTTCTGCCATGGATGCAAACATTTATTTGACATCCAGGTTCCTAATAGCTATAAATTAGTTCCGTTTTGAATTCTCTGCTGTGTTACAAATCATTATTTCATAGTCACATTCAAACAGTGGTCTTTCCAGAAGAAGAACAAGCCAGATTAAAGAAATGTTATAATTCCCCAGAATGTCATATTTGTGTGTCGTGTAGAATATTAGCCAGTTCCTTGTTGTAGCAATGAACTGTTGTAACTGATCAAGATATGTGCAGATGCAGGTTTTTTCTGGGATTCTTATAACAGGAGATAACACTGGAAACTATTTGCCAAGTAAACCAGAAATAATTCAGAAGATAGCTACAAAACTGAAGAATCCTCTTTGCCCATGCTTAAAGTCCAGACAATTTTAAGCTCCTTTGTTTTCCCAGGAGAGCCATCAGAAGCTACATAGAACTTTTCATGGAAGAGATAAGCTTGGGCCCTATATTAATTAATTAATTATTTAGCCCCCTCCCACTATTATGAAGCGCATGTAATTTTTTCTGAATTTTTAGATATAGATGAATGTGAGGAATTTGGGCTGTGTGGTCGCAATGCAAGATGCGTGAATACTGAAGGAAGCTACAAGTGTTACTGCAATGATGGTTATAAATTAGCAAATGGAGAGCTTTCTTTTCATCCGAATGGAAGCATAATTTCATGCAAAGGTGAGAGTCTTTGGACGCTATTTTTGCTAGCAGATAAAATCAGATGTTAATGATACAGTAGTACCTGCTCTGGTCTGTGCTTTTAAGTCTGATGGGCAGAAGACTTCTCTCTGGACTTCGCTTGCTCTATGGTTTGCTTTTTTTTTCTTCTTGGGTTCAGTCTGTTCCACTGATGTCTGGATTGTAGAGTCAACACCAGATATGATTTCTACAGGTTCTCAGCAGTGCTTCAGGTGCACAGGGTCAGCGAAGCTTAATAATGCCATGAGGGTAATGTAATTAGTTTCTGAATAGAAAGGAAGTGTGGTGTAATCTGCTTTTTTATATAATCACACTGCCTGAAGGGAAAGGGAAGGGCCTGAATAGCTGGTAAGAGAGATTAGCTGAATGAAGTGAGTCTAGGGGAGAGCAATTGCAAAATAACAATTTAGCTGTTTATTACATACTGTGCCTTTGGCATGAATAAACTGTTCTGTTTATCTTGCCATTAAAAAAAAAACAAACCACACACACCAAAAAAAAGAAAATCCAACCAAAACCAAGTTTCCAGTTTGAAAATTGCTCTTTAGTCTAGGTTTTCCCAGACACATATTGCTAGCAGTGTAAGCTGTAGATGTCAGAGCATGTAGTGAACTGAGGCATCCTAGGTGGAAGGAGCTCCCTAGCTTATATCTTATAGCTTATATCTAGCTTTTATTTCTGAATTACTGTCAGAACCATCAGTACAGCTCACTGCCTGTAGTTTCCTACTTTTCCTGACTGGAGTGCTCTGCTTTGTTTGCCAAAATTGCTGATAACCCTGCTTATCTCACTGACTTCCCTTTCCATGTTCTATGGTAGTGTGTCTGTACTGACCGTGTTTGTTGTGGAGTCAGACAAGGGAGCCCAGTCAAGCAGGTGTGACAAAGGAATGTGGGTTTCATACGCAGGTTGCTTCAGTGAGGTGAAGGAATTGAGGGGCAGAACCGTTTCATTTCTGCTTATCAACAGTGCCTCACTTTTCCTGTGCATAGGGAAATAAAGCTGGGCATTGGGGCCTGAAATTTTCCTCTGATGTTAAAATACCGTTCAGCCATTGCTGTAACAAGACTGGCAAAGAACCATCACATTGCAGTGTCTCCCCTTTGGTGTCAGGAATGACTTCAGCTGTATGTTAGTAAAGGCGTAGCTCAGTAATTGGTTCCCTGTGTTCCTCCAACTGTGGCCAGGACAACTCCTCCACTCTAATCTCCTCCTCTGGCAACCTCTCAGATTCATCAGATCAGTTACGTTTTGTGGTGTGACCATCTACTTCAGCTCCTTTTAAAGTGGTCAAGAGTGGTTATTTTTGTACTGTGACATCTTTTAACCCAGTCTCTTTGCAGAAATTGGATGTGGTTCCCCTCCTGAAATGAAGCATGGCTACATTGTGGGGAACTACAGCTGGCTACCAGGAAGTGCAGTTCAATATGAATGTCAAGAAGGATTTTACAGCAACGAAGACAAATTCTCATACTGCACTGCAAATGAAACTTGGGAGCCTGCCACTTTAAGCTGTGAAGGTGAAAAGAGTCTTAAATATTTTTTAAATTCTTCATTAAGGTGGATTATGCGTGGGAAGTGTTTTTGTGGAGACAGCAGTCTGTTTCCTAAATCTGAAGGATAGTTTTTTCAAGATCAGGCTATTTGCAAAAAACAAACAAACAAACACAAACAAACAAACAAAAAACAAAACAAAAAACCCCCCAAACACTGGAGAACAGGAGAGGTTATTGTCCATGTCTTCGTGTTAGTGTAGTGACATTTTCAGTGCTGGTCTGTGCATTTTTATAGGCACTGCAACATATCCTGCCTGTGAACTGAGGCCTAGAAAACTAGATTTCTGTAGCACTTAAGGAGAAAGGCCACTGAGTTGGAAGTTATCAGTGACCTCTCATGAAAAAGACCAGTTCTTCTGACACTTTGTGAAGTTCTTTCTGAAGATTGGCTGTAGATGAAAAAGGGAGGCATCATAGCACTCTTCACTTCTGGGTAGCCTTTATGATTTTAAGAGCATTTATGCATGAGCAAACACTTTCACATCTCTGAAGCATTAAGTTTCCTTTGACCGTCTTTAAAATTTCCACTTGCTTTGTTTTCTAATTTCCCATTCTGTTGAAATACTACTGCTTACAGGTGCAGGATTGATTTTGTGTTCCTGAGGGTATTTAGAAAGTCTGTGTATTAGTTAAATGCACTTGAAGTGCTAGCTAACAGAAGCTATACTGTGAATTGAAGTTGGATTACTGCAGGAGAAGAGGGTTAGCTGGTAAAGATAAGGGTAAACTCCCTTGTGGGAGTGCAGCTATCATTGGTTGCTGGTTGACTAACCAGTTTATCTTCCCCTTCCTTCGTCTCCCTAGGTGTGAATTGTGGGGTTCCACCTTCTGTTTTGAATGCAAGTCCAGCATCTGTAAGTGGGACCACATACAGAAGTGAGGTTACTTACACTTGTATTCACGGTTACTTGATGGCAAGCGGAAATCAGACTGCAGTCTGCAATGCCAGAGGACAGTGGGATGGTCCTGATTTAGTGTGCAAAGGTAAGTAAAATCTGCCTTCAGATTTTTAGCATAGGTATTGTTTCAGCCACTGTAATAAATAGCACTCATCCTCTTTGAACATTCAGTTTGTACAGTCTTTTGGCATTGGAAGTTCAGTCACCAAACAGAAACCGTATGTTGAAAAGGGTTTTTTATCTGTGTTGCTAATGAAATTGCAATAAATTGTTAAAAGTTAACATTCTAAGAACATAATCCCAATGCATGTCTGGCATTGGAATTACCATGAGATGAAAATTCAGCCTTAATCACTGACATTTTTCTAGTTCAATATCTGCTCTGTGGTTGAAGTCACTACACAGAAACTGAACTGCTAGTTAGTCATTAGCATCACCTCAAAATTCTCATATTCAGACAGTTTCCAGTTGCATACTATGATTGCTCAAGCATGCTATTGATATTTGAGATGATTCAAATCCATTATGTTACTGTGATTTGGAAGAATGTAGCCTAAAGAGTTCCTCGATAAGATGAAACACAGAGGTACATTTTTTAAAAAGTATTTTACCCAGCAAAATTTAAAGCGTTTTTAAATGAGCTCATATTATTGATTAAGGGTCCTCAGAATAATTACAATTTTAGCCAGTTTTCATGTGGACACATTTGTAAGATGATTAGTATCTTTATAGTTTGATCTAGTAGGATCAAGTTATGTGTTTATTGCAATCAAATGTAGTAATGTTTTTGAATGTTCAGTCCTGTACTTTTAAAGTCTTCTTAAATGTTTTTGTTCTGGGTTATGAGTCTAAATAGAAGGTTTGCAGTGTTACAGAGATGTGCTGCATTTCAATCTGCTTATAGAATGGCTGTGGGCAGGGAGCTGGAACTAAGCAGCAGGAATTTTTGTTTCTGATCACATACTGTTCTTCTAGAAGTTAAGCATATACTTCACATGTGCATTAGTTATTCTAAAGCTTGTTCTGGTGATTTATTATAGATGCATGCATTCATACACATTGGGATATGAAAAGGAAGGTAGTCATGATGGTGAATGTGGATGTATTGACCATTGCAATACATAATGTTTAATTTTGCCTCTAAAGGTTGTACAGATCATGATTCTAAAAACTTTGGGGTTTACTTCTCTGCTCTCTGGTTTTCTTAGTAGAATTTCAGAATCACTTAAGATTATTAAATAATTTTGAAAGCATTTGTTTTCTGCATATAACCTTCAGTGAAGGTAAGATTTTAATTCTTACGGTGTGTGCTTCTTACAATTGTAGTAATGCAGAATCTGTTTTTGGGGTGTAATGTCCACTGTGGATTTAAAAGTGGATTTTAACCCTAAACTAAGTAATACTGTTCTGTTTCTTTGATCTTCACTTTTTATTCTTTTTCTTCCCTAATTTTATTATGAAGCCACTGAAAACTGAACAAATTAATTAATGTATATGTTCATTATCCCAGCTTTCTAATTATCTGTAAGGTGGTTTGAATAATCCATCAGATTTTCCCTTAGAAGTGCTCATTTTGCTTGTCTGTAGCAGGTTCTTTTTTTCAAAGCTTGAATTAAATCCGCAGACAAAGATACATGACCTTCTTGATCCTGTTCTTTCATGTCACTCCTCAGACCATGTGTCTCTTTTCATATCTACTGTTACTAAAGATAGGTAAAATAAAGGAACAAATAGCACATAGGGGATAAGAGAGTGTTGTGGCAAGATAGATCCATTTATAAAAATTGGCTTCGAGGTCCTTGCTCTTCATTTCTAATCAGGGCACTTTGTTTTATCATGTAGGATAAATGCTCCACCCTGCTAGAAAGTTCCCAGTCAGAAAATTTTGGGTTCTGATGAACTGGCCTGGCTTCTAGAAGTCGCTAAGAAGTGAGAAAAAGTGAAGTGTTGATTACTTGCTGGGACAGTTCATTCCTCCATCTTAAACACTTTGATATGCCCTGCCTGCTTTCATTTATGGGTTTTGTTTTCCTGTTTTTCTCTGTTCCAGAAATAGACTGTGGCAAACCTTTGCTGATTCCACACACAAAAATTACCTGGAATAACTCTACCACTCTACGAAGCAGAGTGTACTATCGGTGTAAAGAAGGATATTATTTCAGTGGAGACAAGAATTTTTCAGAATGCACAATAGATCAGTCATGGGAGAATATTACATACGTATGCAGAGGTAAATATTATTGTAGGAAGTTGCTGCGAATTACTGTGCAAGTTAAATGGTTTGTCATTTCTGTTCTGAAGGCAGGAACAAGAGGAAGGATGAAGGCAAGAAATGCCCTTTTAATATATGATGTAAGGGATATGGTGGTACCTTTGGATGGAACAGTTGTGAAAGAGAATGTTAACCATACAGCAGCTTCTAGTGGATGCCACAGGTCTTTCTGTAGTTGCCTAGGTTTTTTACCTCAAACAGAAGGGGACTAATGCAACTGGAGCTGCACTGAGAACCTTCAACTTTAAAGCCTGTGGAGTGTCACCAGAGGGACAGAAGGCATTTGGCAATATTTTCTTGTGGATCTCATACATAAAGATTTATACATAAATACAATGAAAGTAATGACAATAGAATTCAAAACCCTTTTGCTCCTCTTTTTTCTCTTTTTTTTTTTTCCTTTTTTTCTTATAATGGCCAAATTCAGTACAGAATGATTTTCTTTTTAAAGAATGAGACCTGAGAAGGGAGACCTGTAGTGAAGTCGTTGTCATACTGTGGACTTGGAAACAGATATTTTAATAATAACAAAAAATAACAAATGTTTTGGACTGTGACTGTTGTGCTGCTTAGTGTTCTTTTGCATCCTAAGAAAGAGGATAGTTCTAGGACTGTCCATCTCTTTTTTTTTAAATACCAGTGCTGTCTTTCACAGATGACAGTGCTGATTTAGCTTTGTACCATCCTCATGTTTTTCAAAAGGATGGGAAGTGTGTCCTTGGCTGCTACCACTTCACTTTACACAGAGTTACTGATGATGTCTCTCTTGCCTCACTTGACATCTTGAGCTTTCACTGCAAATACAAAACATGTGATATTAAATAAAATGAGCATGCAGAAAAGCAGTTCTCTCAGCATTTATAGTGCCAAAATAAAAATGAACTGCTGTTGTTAGAAGTCATGATTCATATTTCACTTAGGCTATTTGAATGGCTGTACTTTGTGAATTGGTTTTGAAGACAACATTGTGTAGAGTGGTTAAGTCAAGTCAGGTCAGCTTCTGTCTTGAGCACTCTGAAGCTTTGAAGGGCCTGAACCTGCAGACCTGCACTTACAGGACTGTCATGGGTTTCAGCAAGCGCTTTGCCAGAGGCAAAAGACTCTAGCTTTAGCTGTTGACTCAGAGGGCCAAAAAAGTCAGTTATGGTCAAGTAGAATGGAAAAAAACTCCTTATAAAAATAGCCTAACTAGTCCAACCCCCTTTTAAAAAAAACTAAGCATGAATAGGAAATTAGTACAAAGGTCTTGCATCTTCTTAACTTCTACATTTTTCACATTTACTAGAGGTAACAAATGTAACAAACTACTTCAAAATGAAATAAAATTTCTGTTTTGGCAGTGATGCCTTTGAGATATACATGATCTTAAGGGTATGTATAATTAATCAGTAATTCCCTTTAAAATGAGGCAAAGTTATGTACCATTCCCAGATAACTTATGATAAAGGTTGGAAAACCACTTGTCTTTTCCTACTGCCTGGAAAAAATGCATTAGAAATAAAGAACTTAATAGAACATCCTCAGGAAACTCTCTTTGACAAATAATTACTTCATTTTTTACAAAATTATGGCTATGGAATGCCCTTTATTTGCATTGTCTGCTTGGATATATGGTAAATGTGTGTATGTGTACAAGTATTAGTAGCTAGTTTAAATATTAAGAAATTGTTTTACAGAATTAGTTTTACCAGTGATGATGGTTGGATTAAGCCATCAGCACAGTGTGGCAATAGTCAGCTGGGTTATGGTCTTTCTTTACCAGCCCTTGATTTGTATACGTAAATTCTGTATACGTAAATACGACTGAAGTGGAGGAAAGATACCAGCAATAAAATACCTGCTGTCTAGTGTGCTGAACATGTGAGCCTGGACATGCTGTATAGCTTGTCCTTGCAGAACTTCTTCCCCTGACGGGTAGGAGTGCTTGGTTTCAGAGAATCATCAGGGTTGGAAGGGACCTCTGGAGATCACCGAGTCCAGCTCACCTTGTCAAGGCAGAGTGACCTAGGGCAGGTGACACAGGAACGTGTCTAGTTGGCTTTGGAATGTCTCCAGAGAGGGAGAGTCCACGCCCTCCCTGGGCAGCCCGTTCCAGTGCTCTGCCACCTTCAGTGTGAGGGAGTTCTTCCTTGAGACCTGCCTTTGACATGTTTGTTTTCATTTATTTCATTGCAAAAATGGGCTGCTGTTACTCCAGGCACACATTGTGCTGAGCTCTGGTGAGATTTTATGGTAAACCTGGGAAATTTTTTCCAGAGTGAAAATGAGATTTCTGTGTGGGAATGATATTTCAGTTTGTTTCAGGAAAGGGCTTTGGCTATAAAGCACTATAGCGTTCAGTGCTAGGAAACAAGATAGTCGGAAACAAGAAGCTTGCTTTTCGCATTGTGAATTTCAGAGCAGAAATTGTCAACTTGAGGTTTTTTGTTAGTAATATTTCTCTCATGAAGAGAGTTTGTTCTGAGTGTAGGGTTAGAATAGAACATAAGGTAACATAAGATATACCATGGCTTTTTTTTTTTTTTAAATAAAAGGGAAAAATGTAAAATAAAACCTTGCCACTAATTTTTCTTTTTGAGTGGACTCCACAGATAAGGTATTTTTAAAACTTGTCATGGCTGTGAAAATGCCAGAAAAGAGGTTATTTGTGCCTTGGCTGTCTCTTCGAGTTCCTTGTTCCTGAGTCTATACTTGCAATGTACTGCTGTGTTTCTCAGCCATGTCAGCGGACATAATTTGTGTCAAGGTTATGATACAAGAAAAGGTGTCACATTTATGGGCATTGTGTCAAAACTCACAGTTCTGTAGGAGTTAGAACATCATCAAACCATTAGGATAATTGTAGTCATCAGTGGAAAGGATCTGATTGTCCTGAGACGTTGTAAATGCCTGATGTGATATGTTACATCCAGACATCTGGTAATCGGATAATTTCTTTACTCACCTGAGAAAACAGAGGTGGAGTTTGGTATGGAAGGTGCTACTTCTCAGATCAAAGTGATGCAACTCAGTGACAGTGAAAGCAAACAAAAGTATAGCTTTTAGCAGGGCTGTTTAGGCTTTTGTTTGTTTGTTTGTCTGTTTGTTTGAAACTCAGTTAATAATTACCCAGTTTGTGATGGCAAGTGCCAATTTTAGGAACCTCTTTCAGCTTGGGAGTAGATCATGTGAATTTCTAATTGCAGTCTGTCTATTTTTGTCTAGTCTGACACCCTTGATTGACCCATCTTTATATGTGTGCTTACAGTTGCATTCATTATCTTTTTGTCAATCTGGTTCAACACATGCATTACTATGTTCCTGATTGTCTCTGGGTGTTATTTTTAAACCAAAGGAAGTAGTAAATCATTAGCTATTTCTTCCTGAATGATCAGCTCTGCCTACAGCTTTGCTGTTTCTTTTTAGGTTTTCTCTGTGTAAAGCTTAGGGCTGAAGGTGAAAATCTGCTGAAATGTGGCAATCCTAGTTAAACTGAAAGCAAGTATGTATTGAAGCAGTCTGAGCAGAAGTTCTTTTAGAGATGTTGTTTGCTCTCATTTAATTCCTTTGTCTGAATGATTGTGTGGTCCGTATTAGTAGAAGATGGTGTTTGCCCCATCACTCACTGCTTTCATAGAATTGAACAGACAAAATGCACGGAAGAGTTAATACCTGGATTTTTTTCTCTCCTCAAAATTGCATGTATGTATGGGGATTGATGGGAAGAGCTCTGTAAGTGAACTTATAGGAGTGGATGCTCTTGTAGCTATTTGCTGAAGATAAATGCTGGAGTGGAGCTGGTCCTGTCTGGTTTCCAGTAAATACTCTTTTCATGAAAGTTCAAAAATACTTCACTGATAAGATATATCTTGAGCTGAGGTCAGTGCTAGTCAAGTGTTCAACTGAAGACTAGTCAGTTGTGTATGTGAAAGAAGTCATGTGTTTTTAATGACTATTTAGACACAGTTGTATGTGTGTGACTTACTTTTTGTGAATCAGGAGTACTGGGACCTGAGCATGCAGAGACTGCTAAGCAAGGTATTAAGGCTGGTCCTCAGAACAGTGTTAAGACAGAAGAGCATGACAGGACAGGCATTTATGTACTGGCTGCAAGTGGTATGAAGTTTTTCCCAGACCTCAAGCATGGAAAGGCGTATCTTCTTGCCTGAGCTTTAAAAGTGGAGTAAACAAGACTGAAACCTTCACCCCTTGTTTTCCTTTTTAAAATTGGTATCTTTGGTTTTCTTAACATAGTTTCTCCCCTTATGACACTCACTGATGCTGTTAAATCACTTTGCTTGTTTTTTGCATTCTACCATTTGTGCTCTGTTTAGCAGCACCTGTCTTTCCTGGCTGCCAACAGCCAGGTGGCATTTGTATCTCTCTATCCTTTTCCAAATTTGTCTGTCAGTGTTTGACTCTTCCAGAATCTTTTTCCACACTGCTGCTGTGGTCTCCAGGTATTTATTTGCATGTTGTTTCTGGAACTCTTTCCCTTGGAATGGAAAGGAGATTGTGAAGGCAACCTGAAGGTCAGTGGAGTAGCAGTGACATCCACTGGCATTGGTTAATCACAAGGTGAAATTTACAGAGCTCAGGTATGGGAAAATTGAGAGTTGTCTCTTCTCCCATCTCATTTGTAAGGTTGACTGTAAGCTATTGATCAAAATCAGATACTTTTAAGACCTGGATGCTACTATCTGTTAAGATGTCACACTGAGGCCAGAACATACTGTGTGTTTCCCAAAGGGAGTTCCCAAGCTCTGGAAGTCACTGGTTCTGTAAGATTTCACAGGAAAACTAATGTGTCAATAAACCCTTGAGGTGCAAGAATAGCTTTTCAGAGGTACCTTTGTACTGTTATTGGATACCATGTTTGTGCTATTTGGATTAATGTTAAACCAAGCACTTTCTGTATATTTGGTTGTTGGAACAGAGTGTGTGACCAGTAGGAGTAAGGGAGGAAAAATGCTCTCCTTAGAAGCCCAGGACTTTCTTATGGCAATTGCTCTGTACAGCTTTTCATGCTCTTTCACTCACACCCATTTAAAGTGAAAACTTCTGAGAAAAGGTCTGCTAGCTATTCTGTGAATTCATGGTAATTACCTGGTGGTCTTGTCCTTCTTCTTGTCCTTCTCAAAATTCAGGAAGCATGACAAAAAAAATTGATACAGTTACAGGAAAAAAAAAAAGCTACTAATTCTGCTTTCTTCTTTCCAAGGAGGCCACATAAGATTTCCTTCCTTGCATGAATACCCATCATGATAATTTTTGTTGTTTGCTGAGAGTATTTTATAAACTTGTAAGTCAAGTTTCAGATTTTCATGCTGAGCAGTCTTGGAGATTACTCTCCCTTGCCCCTCCACCTTGTTACGCATTTTAATTCAGATCTCATGGATATGAAAACGTTTTCCCTCTGTGAGCAGTTTTTGCCATCCAGGCTTTTAAAAAACATGTATCTGATTTAAAGAATACAATAACTAAACATAATCTCTTGCTCTGTGTTGGTATGGTTTTTGGACAGTACTGTGAAACAGATAACAGTAATAATAAGCAGCAATTAGATGCAATTAATCATACAGCCATTTGTAAGGAAATTTGTTTTAGAGGACATGTAAATTAATCTCTTTCTTCTGTTCTGAAGACATGGAAGCTTTCAACAGTATTTCCACATTTAATGAGTGTGGAACAAAGGAGTTAAAATTAGTTGGGTGACAAACTGGTCTAGTGAATGAGGCATCTATTTGTTGAATATATGGAGAGGGAGATAATGTTAGAAAACTGTTTTATGGCAGTTTTAATAATCCAAAAAAAAGGAAAAAAATTAGTGCTGCAAAATACATAAACAGTTACACTTCAGTTCTACATAATTGCCTACATATTGAAACGTTAGAAACTATTGATGTATTTATTCGTTTTATGACAGCCTGATGCCCATGTGCTACAAGGGGGAATCCTGTGAGATGGTAATGAAATTTATATACAGAGGAAGAGTGCCCTGATCTATGCTTGCTTTTACAGCAGGACATTATGCCAACTGTTTTGTGAATATTTCTGAAGTGTCTACCACTGCTGTCCTGTAAATCCCTTTCAGGCAGCCACTAAGGGCTTCTCAGCTTAGAATCTAGACAAAGTTGGATTTGTATGACCTTGGTCATGTAGTGAACGTAGTAAGAAAATACGGTAGTAGGACAGAGGCATGACTATTTGAAGGCTGATGAATGAAAGCAGAGGAGCAAATACATTCACTGTCAATCCGAGCTGTGACCAGGAGTTTTGTTCTTGGCTCTGTGAGGATGCGTCGTTATCTTGTCATGTGAGAGCAACTGCTCTGTGTCTGATGACAGCAGTGAGAGAACTGCCTTAAAAAAGCTGAGCTTTTTTAGAGTTGAGCTTCCTGGCTGTGCCCTTTCTCTGAGGCATAAACCTATTCTTAAAAGTGTGTAAATTAGCACAGGTATGTTGAGAGATGTATCTCTGGTTGCTACAATGGTGCTTCCCACATGCTTAGTTCTGTGAGCTTCATTCTCTTATTGTAGTGTTTGTTTTGAAAAGTGTTTTACTGTGACTGTGTTATTTAATTTTATTTATTATAAAACAGGAAAAAAATTTCAACACCTTTTAAAAAGCAACCCAAATAAATAATGAACCAAAACACTCATTCAGGTACAAGTAAGCTCTTTTCTAGTCTAACAGAGAAGCTTTCTTAGAAGTCATGGTTCAGTTTATGTAATGCTGGCTGTGTGTTTAAAGACTTCACAGTTTGTATTTTAGAACATGCTTCTTCATTTAGCCTGTTATTTTAAGTTTAGGAACCAACACAGTTAAGAGAAAACTTTCTGGCTAACATATGCCCACCTTGTTTATTTTTAGTCTGTTTGGAATAAAACAAGCAAACAAAAAAACCCCAAACCAAACAAGCCCCACCCTCTCCCCCCGCACCACACACACAAAAAACTCCCATAGAAAAAGGAAGAAATAAACAATTGTTCCAAACTTTAGATTTGTGTGAGAAATA
>JAWWEU010000091.1:21610690-21630939 GCA_035583155.1 Acropternis orthonyx
GAAACCACATTATTTATTTCTGAATGTTCAGGTGGTCCTGGGAGAATTAAGTATTTTTTAACAAAAAAAAAAAAAACAAAAAACCAAAACACACCAAACCAAACAAAAAGATACCATGCAATGAAAATAAATGAAAAATAAGGATAATTTTTGTACTTGCAAGGACAGTTCCTTAAATATATGGTGACATAATTAAAAAAAAAACCTAAATTGTTTAGCATGGTTTTATTGTGATTTACTTTCTGACTATAAAATGTTTCTCGTTAATGGGTTTACTTCAGCAGTGTTCAGAAACAACTGGAGATCAAGTTTCCCTCCTTTACACCATGGCTGAAAGTACTCTTCACCCATCTCATATTTCAGCAAAAAGAAAATACTTGCCTCTCCCAGAAAAAAAAGCAGCAACACTGGAGTCTCCTACAAATTCTAAATGCTGCTTTTGAAAGTCTCACAAATTTGAGTAAGGAAATGCAGTAACACTGGAGAGTGAGACAATAGTTTGGAATTATAATAAATCATGTGGTGCATGGAGCGCTTGAGTTGCATCTCCTCCGCTGTTCACAAAACCCGCATCTGATTAGTGCTGTTCTGATTTTCTGGTGACAACTGTGTGTTTATTTCTATGCTTTCTTTAGTTAATTAGTCTTGTGACCTAGTTAATGTACTGCCACACTAAGAATATAATGTAGGCAGTTTTTTGCTGTGGAGATTCTAAGATAAAGGATTCCCTAGGTTTGAGCGTTCCATTGCTAGAACTGTACAGACAAGAGCTGTAAAATAACTCTGGACATACAGAAAACTGTCCTCTTCTGAATTTAGGATTTATCAGCTCCTAGAGCATCATCAGAGGCTATCTTACAAATAGGTGGATTTTGGTTTTGAGATTAAAAGACTGGGCATTGGAAGATGGGAGTAGGACAGGTCAGGCCTTTCACTTTCTGTTGCAAATTCATTTCTCTTTATATTGAATGTAATTCTAGCCAACAGTGTTCTTCCCCTAATGTACTTCTGCAGCTGGAGAGGTTGAGTGTACTTTTGTTGAGAAGTGTTTCTTGAATCAGCTTGTGTGGAAGGCAAATCTGTAAATTAAATCTAAACCAAATGGGCCTGTTTCAGATGCCATCTAGCTAAACAAACCTACGCATTGCTTGCTAGATCATTGTCATAAAAAGTGGTAGAAAGCTGTGTTAAAAACACACTTTCTTCAGTCACAAATAATTACAATGACGTTAGAGGGTTTTTCAGTAAATAATGCCTACAATGTGTTCTGCCGTTTTTATGGAGGGCTGACATCTCCTCTAGAGATGCATAACTTGCTTATGGAAAGTGGTGTTACAGTGTCATGAGGACAGGTATATCTTTTACCAAAAATTAACATCTTGTAGGTTGAACTGATTTTCCTTGTCCCTGTGTGAAATTCTTTATTTTGACAGACTCACAGTAAGCCTACAGATGAGAGGTGCTGCAGAGATACAAACCTTGCTTCACTGAGCAATGCTAGGCAAGGATAGTAAACTGGTCAGGTTCTCTTTAGGGTTCTGGATCATTTTTGTGCTTCACATCAGTTGTTGAGAGTGTTTCTCACTGAAAGTTGACAGTGCTGAATGTCCAGCCAGTTTGTTCCTGTATATCCAGATGAGCCCAAAAGAGTTCCATTGAAGTAATAGAACTTGCTTTCCTCATGTTGAGCTCTGGAATTCGCAGCATGGGCATACGCTAATTTCACCAAAGTGCCATTTTTGCATGAATTCAGTTTCTTGCTAAAACACTGAATTGTCATACTTGAAAGATTTAACAAGTAAGAGTTGTGGAATCTTGCAGGGATGAGATCAAGCATCCTAGATGTCTGTGGTAAATCCAGTAAGAAATGGGTAACCTTTGACTAATGCTGAAAATGAAATGGAGATGACTGGAAAGGATTTAGTTTATATTTTATCAGGTTACTTTCTACAGTAGTTCTTAGTAATTCTGGTTTTGACAGCAAATTGCTGTAAGCTTTTTGCCCCTCTGTGGCTTCTGGTACTATGGACTTGTCTAAGCATGTCATTGCTGTATTTATCTCTATTCTGTTGTTTGGCAAAAAAACCAAAATGAAACAATAGAACAATGGGGAAGAGAAATCATGCCCAGTTCATAAAAATTTTGAAGGAGATGCACTGATCCATTCAGTAAGGCATTAGAATTTTCTGACACCAGAGACCACCTTGGCATGTGATGAGTGGGGAAAATGTGGACATTGATTCTATGAATTTAAAAAAAAAAAAAAAAGAAGAAGAAAAAGACAGGCAACTGAGGGTTGTAGAAGGATAATAATTTTTGAGAAATACACCATTCAATCTTTCTTGTTCATCTGTATGATAACTACTATATAGTCATCACCACTACTACTTGACTGAGCGTTAAGTCCAGCTTCTGAGTTTTGTTACTGTACTTCAGCTATGAGCAGACTTAGTTGTTCAGTCACCAGACTGAAGCTATAGTAATATAGGTTGTTTGTTTGAATTGTTTGTTATTTTATTTCAGATTTATCACCCACTCCGCAATATATGACTGCTGTTGGATTAGGGTCGGTGGCTGCTGTCTGCCTCGTACTGTTCCTGTCATTCTCAGCAGCACGGTATGTATTAACTCTGGTTCTATGGTCATCCACCCCAAGGCTTACATGGTTTTCTTTTCAGGTAATTTTTCTTGCCAATCTGCTTGGTTTAGGCATCTCAGGTGGTTATTATCAAGAGTACTTTTGGTGGCCATTAATGCTTTCCATTCCTTGAACTGATGTCCCCTCTATCTCTGCATTCACCAGCAAAACATCTGAAAAGCATGAGACTTGTATTAATAAAGGAAGGATTCAGGACAGTGAGTAGCACCAGGACTGTAGTTCAGAATTGTGATTTAATGGGAACTAAATAAATGAAGTTGTTGAAATTATGTACTTTGCTTGTGTACAAAGCCAATTTTTAGTCTTCCCAGCTTTATTCAAAAGGCATAAAAGGATTGGTTTATAGTAGTGGTTGATCTGTAGCTAAATGCCATGATAAAAAACATGTTAGAAATTTTTAAGAAATTTATTTATATTTCATGACCCTTCAAGCAGGGTCAATACCTTTATAACCATCTTTATTTGAAGGGTAAAACAAATACTCGAGTCATGTAATTGTTGATGTACATGTAAAATCTCTTCACTAAAAACAAATCTTTGTTGTCGTTTTAATATGCTTATCTCTAAGAATAGCCTTCTGACTTATGTCCCTTGAAAGGTCAGGAGCCTCCAGCTTGGGGGCTGTGAAGTACAGCATGGATTGATCAAGATGCTTATTTTGCATTCAGAAACAGAAGAAGTTAGTCTTAAACAGGGCTGGAGAAAGCAAGATTTTTTTCCAATTTTTTGTGATTGTCTAAATTTCAAGTCAGCTCTTGCAATGAAAATTCCAAATAGATGGTTCTGTGGTGTCCTTTTTTTTTCTTTAAATAATTAAAGAAAGGGATCTCAGGCTTCCCTTGCCAGTAGCATGCAGTGGTAAACTTCAGCTTGCAGTCTTGATTTTTTGGGGGGTTTTGAAAACAATGTCAGAGTTAGATTTGATATTTGAGGAATAAGGGGCTATAACTGTCTTGGTTTCTAAACTAGCTCTCTGGCAGGGGGCTTAATGCAGGAGAAAGGGCTTCCCTGGGTTGTCATGGTGTGAAAGGCTTCTCAGTTATTTCAGTTTCTCTGGTGAAAATGCGACAGAGGGATATTAGTACCTTTAAAAACTATGTCAAATCAATTAGGATCACAGTGATAGGATAGCAATTTAAGAATACAGGCAGTATGGGAAGAATCATGTATAAGTATGGGCCACTTGTGAAGGAGTGTAGAGAAGATAGGCCTGTTTCAGTTTTCTTTTAAAAGGAGTGAGAGCAGATGAAATCCTGGGAGCTGGGTACACCGAGTACGTATGACAGTGGTCAGGCTGAAGCGTGGTGTATTTTGGGCGGCAAGGATTTAATAACTCAGCAAGTATCTTTTAGGCCCTTGATCCCATATACAGAGAAATTCTTGAATCCACTCTCCTGTTCTAGGGAACATCATACAAAATCCTTAACAGAAATTAAAACTGCACCATCTCAGTAGTAGGCAGAGAAGGGAAAACCCAGATGTCAGTTTTAATAACACCCTTCAGAGTGCTTACAAGAAGTATCCGTAATATTTATAAATAACCAATACTCTTTTAGTTGTAGTTAACCATCAGTTTAATGCCTTTCTGAGTAAAAATATCAATGTCTTCTGCCCTATTCAGCTGTAAAATCTTGGTCTTGTTTCAGACACTGTACTCCAAAATAGTTGTGGCCTAGTAGGAGGAAGAGATAGAGGAATTAGACAAGAGATACCTGAGATCCATCTGATCCATCTTCGAGCAGGGCAATATACTGTCAAGTTGCTTAGCCTGGCAGAGAAGATACAGCCAGGAAGCATGATGTACAATTATACAAAATGCCATTATAGAAAAGCCGACTTCCTCCAGTTCATAATGCCGGGCTACATGTGCCATCCGTGGGCAGTATACCCATGTGCTTGTGAACTGTATGAGATGGAGGCACGGGAGCAGATTTCTGAGAATGCAGCTCCTGGGTGGTCTGCAAGAGCAGGCTAAGCAAACTTGTCAGTAATGACACAGCTACAGCTGATCCTGCCATGGTGTCAGGTGGATGGTCTCAGATTATTTGTTGGGGTCCCTGTAAGCTTCTGTCACAAAGAACTACTGTATTCAACTGCTCACCAGCTTGCCACATCTGCGACCTCAGGGATTATGTTACTGCAGTGGATCAGATTGTGAATTCCCACCAGCATGGCTGCTGACAGCAGTTTCAAGTGTTTCTCAGTGAGGAAAATTCGGAGACTGGATTCACAAAATGAATTTTTGTCTGTTTTAAAAAGTGTGTTAGCCCATAGTTGCGGCTGTTAAAGTGGCTAGTCGCTCACATACCTTGCTCCATTCCTCTCAGTTCTTTGCTTTCTTTTATCTGTAATGCCCATTCATATGCATAAGGACAGTGCCAGAACTTTAGATTTCTGAGGATCTGCACTGGGCACGAGTGCTGTTGATGGCAAGGTTAACATTGGTGAGGTAGTCATCAGGTAACCTATGGAAATGCTTTCTTGCACATCTCAAGGTGGCTTAATGTTTGAAATTTATACCAGCACCATGGATCTTCGAAAAACTTTAGAGACAGTATCATATATCCCATCAATATGAAAGATACAATTCTCTGCCAGGTCCATGCCTGAGTATTGATTGGTTTGTAAGTATTTTTTTAACTGCATTTTTTTTTCTTTCTGCAGCTGTTACCTCCACAGCACAGTGCATCCCCCACCTGCTGCTGTAGCCTGTGAGGCTGTACATTTATCTGCTACAATAGGCATGGCACAAGCAGGGATTACATCATCATTCCTAGAGACTGAAAATGTCTCTCTTCTCTGATGGGTTATCCCCTGAAGTCAGCATAGAGAAAATGTGCTATTATCACTGCCAGCGTCTGTTGAGTTTGGACGTATGTGTCACGTATGTACTTTAGCATGGGCAGTTGAAATGTGTTTGTCACTGGAATTGAGATGCTTATTGTCTTCCCTTATTCCAGGTGTGGTGTGTAAAGAAGAACTTTCCCTCACAAACATGTTTGTGTCAGAGTCATTATCATGCTTCCTGTGTGTTTGCCACAGGCTTTCAGCTATTCCAGCTCATGAATGCCTGATAATGAGTGCTTGTATTGTACTTGATTACATGAGTAATCCTCTGATCCAGTTGAGACTGTCTCAGGATTAACTACTACTTCAGATACCTTTGGGCACATAAACAGACCCATTACGACAGAAAATACAGATCTACCTTTGTATGAGATAAAGTGCCTATTACATTTCCAAGTATAAGAGTACAACAATTTTGTCAGTCACTTACGAGTGATGGTACATCAGTAACATGTATACTTGCTAGCCATGAAATTGTCACATGAAATAATGTCAGCAACAGATGTGTTCCAGAGATATTGCAATCATTGCTCATAGCAATTAGCAATAATTGTGAATAATATACCAATTTATAAAACTGCAGTTTTCAAAAAGTATAAGTAGCTTTAATAGCACGTGAAACTAATTAGAGGAAGGACCTACCTATGTTAAGTGCAGTTTTGTTAATCTCTGTTCTGTAATTTTGGCTGAGTAAAGTCACTAAATCATTGTCTGGTTAATGAGCTGGTGTGTAACATCTGGTTAGAATCAATAAAGTACAATTAACCAATTTCCTATGGCATACTCCCAATTGATTATTTTTTTTCTCCTGTAAGAAAGAATCAAGTGGCTTTGGTTACTTCCACTCCTGTTCAGAAGTTGCTTTGATGTATGTTAACAAAATAGTTCTGTTAATGGATGAAATAAAGAAGTGAGAGTTTTGTTTTTTACTCAGTTTTGTGATTTTTTTCAAGTTATGTTTTGTGTTTTACCAGTGTAAATATATTTGCTACCCATTTTTGGAATTGTAGGTGATTCTGATTCTTACTGCTTTTGTAATTTTAGATGTTTTGTGTCTCTAGGCTGTGTAATTAATGTTTTGGTGTTTAAACTGTAGCAGCAGGTTTCATACTTGGTAGCAGAGAGAAATTACAGCCAGTTTTCAATTGCAGCATCTGACTGAGAGTGCATTTTTCAGATCTGAGCACATACCATTTCTGTTATCCAGTATTCCACTGCTTACTAAATTTTCCCCACCAGTTAGTTAATAGCTGAATAAGAACACCTTTATTTGGATTATGGATTAAGAGTTGGTAGCATTTTCTGTTGCTAATTGAGAAAGGACAACTTAACTGTGCATACTGGGCAACCATGTTCTAATTTTTCAGTTTTTCCTGTGGAATTCATTCTCAAACATTCTGTGCCTAATTCCCTTTCTCAATGGAATAGATTGCAAGGTTTGGTATAGCAGTACAAACTGCACCACTTCATTCTGATTCAACCTTCTGCTGCTCTGGACAGGTGAGAGAGTTCACGAGCAGCTGTTCCTGTGTAAGGGAGAGCTGGAGAGGCAGGAAATTATTTAGGGACAGATGTGCCATCCTTTGTGAAAAAACCACTTCTTTTATGCTTTACCAAGGCCAGCAGTGTTTCAGTATGTTAAGCAAGATCAGGATTAAAATGTCCATCTTCTCCATGGGTATAGCTGGAAAACTGGAAGTCTTCCTGTAAGCTTCAATAAGTAATTTCTTTTCTATGTGCCTCTTCTTTACCTAGCTTGGTTTTTCATGGTGTAAAGTTTTCAGAGCAAGGTTTGTTTACTTACAAAACATCTACACTTCTGCTAGGACTTAGAAAATATATTCAATTGCTCATTTGGACACATAGTGTAGCTGATTAATATCCAGGAATGGACTGATAAGGGAGAAGAGACAAGGCAGGATTCTCTGCGAACTTAAGTTTCCCACAACAGCTACAGTTCTGCAAGTTTCCTTAATTCCCTCTGCCTCCTTTGTCACTCTTGGCAAACCTATGTCTGGCTGTGAGCCTATCTTCACAGAATCACAGAATCATAGAATATCCTTAGTGGGAAAGGAACCCACGAGGGTCATTTAGTCCAGGTCTTGGTCCTGCACAGGACTATCCCCAAGAATAACACCGTGTGCCTGAGAGCGTTTTCCAAATGCTTGTTGAACTCTTGTCAGGCTCAGTGCTGTGACCACTTCCCTGGGGAGCCTGTTCCAGTGCCCAACCACGCTCTGGGTGACGAACGTTTTTCTAATATCCAACCTAAACCTCCCCTGACACAACTTCAGGCCATTCTCTTGGGTTCTGTCACTGGTAAACACAGAGAAGAGATCAGTGTCTGCCCCTCTGTTTCCCCTCACAAGAAGTTGTAACTGCAGTGAGATCTCCCCTCAGTCTCATTTTCTTCAGGCTGAACAGACCAAGTGCTTCTCATGCAGCTTCCCCTCAAGGCCCTTCACCATCTTTATTGTCCTCCTTTGGACACTCTCTAAGAATTTAATATCTTTCTCATATTGCAGTGCCCAAAACTGCCCACACTATCCAAGGTGAGGCCACCCCAGTGCAGAGCAGAGTGGGACAATCCCCTCCCTCGCCCGGCTGGCGATGCTGTGCCTGATGCCACCCAGGACAGGGTTGGTCCTCGTGGCTGCCAGGGCACTGCTGACTCAGATTCAACTTGACATCCACCAGCACCCCCAGATCCCTTTCCATGGTACTGCTCTTCAGTGTCTCATCTCAGTCCAGTCTGTTTGAACATCCAGGGTTGTCCCATCCAAGGTGCACAATCCAGCACTTCCCTTAGTTAAATTTCCTATGGTTGGTGACTGCCCACTCCTCTGATTTCAGGATCAACTGGGAGCTGATTTATTTTGTTCATTTGTTTGTCATAGTTTTGTTCCCCCTTGGTCTGTCATCTGTGTTGAAGACAGAGGCAAAGAAAGCATTAAACACCTCTGCCTTCTCTCTATCCAGCAGATCAAGGAGGACATCCTTCTGAGAGGGCTCCCTTAGGGCCTGTTCCATAAAGACGTCATGCAGGTTTTTCCGGAATCTTCTGGTCTGGGTTGCACCAGCTGTATGATGCTCTCATTTGATTTCTGGCAAGTTGAAGGCCCCCATAAGGACAAGGGCAGTTGATTTGGAAGTGTCCCTTAGCTTCCCAAGGAATAATTCATCAGCATCATTGTCCTGGCTGGGAGGTCTATAGCAGACGCCCACAGTGACATCTCCACTTTGTTTTCCCTGGACTTCCCTGTGAGTTGTGAGTTCCCAGTCTGTTTGCCAGGCCCTCTGTTAGCCTTAGAAGGGAGTCTTCTATTACACTTACCTTTCTTTTCCTCTTAGCAGGGGAGGTCTTGATGCAGGTATTCATGCACGTGATAGTATGTCAAATGAAAATTTTTTGTTGTAAAATACACTTTCTACTACATGTCACTGATAGGTAATTTAAGTCTTTTGGGGAGATTTCCTTGATTCGGGTATGATAAAGACAGCCAGAAGCCATCCAGGCTTGTTTGTTTCAGTATTTATAGTATCAATCAATACTATATATGTAAGCAAGCCAGTATGCTCCATGTGTCCATATATGTTCTCAGATTTAACTATTCTCAGTAACCATTCCTGTTAGTGCAAGAGGTCTGGCACTATTTTGCAGGACCATTTCATATTCATTACAGTTCAGACAGAGGTCCAGCACGAACTCACAGCTCTCCAGCTCAGATGAAAGTATTTCTGTTCCTGGTGGTGGAATTGCTTGGAAGTTATTGAAGTCTCTGAAAAATCTAACTGTTGCAATACTTTCAAAGAAGAACCTGGTGTCCTTGAATCACATCCCGAGGGAACTCTGAAATCAGTTGGTGATCTCAGTGCTGAGTGCTGATATAAGAGTCAGTGTCAGCATTGCAAAAAGTACCTCAACTACTGCAGTTCCTGGCAACAATGACCCTTTGGACAGCACAGACACTTGGTCCTTTTACCTCTGATAGAGATGAGGTCTGAGGAGACAGAGGGCAATAACAGTATTTGTGGTACGGCTTATACAGACCTTGCTCCATTTTGAGGTTAACAAAAATGGCACGTTTACAGTCACAAACAAAAAAAAAAAAATTCCCCCAAACAAACAAACAAACAAACAAACAAAACAGGAGAGAAAGTTGCTCTGAAGTTCTGGTTTTCTTCCTTCCACTCTTTCCCCACATTTCTATGTGTATTTTTTTCCAGAAATACTGCTTTTTTACCTCCAGTTTCACAGTTGAATAAGGAAGAACAACCTTTTATTAGTGTTTTTCCACCTTGCAGCATCACATTTGATGTATTTCAGTTGCAGTTCATATTTTATGTTCCTTGGCATCCTTGTTGGATCACCATGTTGTAAGAAACTCTATACGTTATTCACGTATAATATATATGTGTGTACATATATATATGTAGTTTATTCTGTTTTTTCTATTTCACTTGAAAAACTGAAGATATAGTCAAAATTTCATAGCAAGGGTAGAGGAATTCATTTTCCACCCCAGGAATATAAAAACTACCAATAGAATGGGAAGCAACAGAGAAAGAATTATAGAAATAAAGTCAGTTCTTAATGCCAAGGGCCCAGATTTTCCTGAACACCTTTTAGCCCAGAGTATTTTAGCCTGACTTTGGTGATAATTCATAAAAAATCACTCCTGCAGCCATCTTAGGAAAAGTGAAAAGAGACCTGTCTGGTGAAGATGTTTCAAGCTAATGACCACAAAACAGCTGTGTGGTTCAATTTTGTTTTGTATTCCTGTGAATTCTGATCCATTCTGTGTATGTTATTTTCATGGGTACAATTGGCCTGGAGTATTCATTCATGCACAGTAAAACAGAGCCAGGTGAATGTGGAATGCCAAATTAGCAGCAACTGTAAATATCTGCTGAGAGGCAGAGAAATAGTGCTTCAATAGCAATTGTGCGTTTTTAAAGTACACCACTCTTTTACTGGTAAATCAGTAATATTATTATTATGTGATTATGTAGCATGTTTCAGAATGATGATTTGAGCTTTTTGTGGCTTAATGAAATCTGGCTCTTCCCAGTTCTGCTAAATTCTACCTTAATCACACTACCCTTCATGGCTTTAATCTGCCAGATGTTCATTTTTATTATAATAAAGCAGTCTCAACACTGGGCCTAGATCCATCTATTCTGAGGAATTCAACCTTCTGCCTCAGATTTTCATGAAATTCCCTTGAAATTAAGGCATCATCCAGGTTCCCATCCTGTACAATTTAACATTGTTATTTCTAAATTTAGTGCAAGGATACATACATTTACATTATCTTAGAATCTGCTGTTATGTTTTAACCAAACACAGAAAGAGGAGATGAATATATTGTGCATTTGTGCAAGAAGACTGAAACATTAGCCATATTTCCTGGTATGGCCACAGAAGTACTGCTATTAACCCACTGCTTGTCTACGCAGAAAGTCAGTGTGAAGCAAGGGAGATGAGAAATTCCTTCCAGCTACATGTTGCCTTTGAGTGATTCCCCTTTTTTTTTCCCTCTCTTCTTGAAAGATTTTTCTTTTAATCTGTCCAACAGCATTTGAGATTAAATAGGATTGTTGGAGTTGGTTGAGGATTCTATTGATCTGTTCTACTTTCTGCTGGGGCTCCTGGGAGTTTGGGTTTTTTCCACTGCACAACTTCATAATTACCACAGTAGGACTGCTTAATATTGCTCAGAGAAACCAGGCTGGTTTCATGTATTGGCTTTGGGCATTTTGCAATGATGAGCTGTGCTGTTTTTGACAAGATGTAGCAAGCATTTCTTTATCTAATAATATGATTTAATACAAATACCACTTCTAGCTTCACCCAGGTTTACCCTCAAAAGTGAAAGTCAGAGTTAGTGCATTGAAAGGGGATTGCATTTAGGATGACAAAGACTTAAATGACAATGATTTTGTAATCACAGGAGTGATGAACCCAAAACCTTTGGTAGAGTGTCAGCAAGCAAGAATACTAAGTTAATGATAAACAACCCAGTTTAATGCCATTTAAATGTCACTTGGTTTTGTACAAACATGTCCCAGCAGACAATAGTAACATGGTATGATAGTGAAATACTTTTGCCTGTAGACATTTTGTCTGGTACTTGGGCTTTTCCTTCCCAGATATTTTCCTCATAAGTCTGAGTATTCTTTGAGTATTAAGTAATTGCTTCCTGTGTTTAGTCATCCTAAAATGGTCTGTCTGTATGGGTAAAGTAGTCAGGATATGATTCGTTATAGGAATAAAGGCACAGTGAAAATCACTTGGAGTACTTTGGTACAGTGTGTGGAAACTGCAGTACCTGAAAGAGGCATTAATTTCCAACACTGGCTCTCCACTCTGGATATCAGGTGTGCTTTTTTTTTTTTTTTTTTTTTTTTAAGACTTCCAGTCTCTGTTGAAAATCTTACCTCAGCAGTCATTAAGAACATGAAAAACCTACACTGAACTTCACTTCTATATCCCTTTCCATTGTTAAGGTATGCTCTATTGAGAGTGGTATGTGAGTCAAGATTTAGAATCACAGAATATCTCAAGTTGGAAAGGACCTGTAAGGATCATTGAGTCCAACTCCCTGCTGCTCACAGGAGCTCCACCTTACCTAAAACTAAACCATATGACTAAGGACATTGTCCAAATGCTTCTTGAATTTGAACAGTCTTGTGCTGTGGCAGCTTCTCTAGGACCATGTCCCAGGGCAGACCACCCTCTCAGTGAAAGAACCTTTTGCCTAATACCCCATCTGAACTTCCCCTGATGCAGCATTCCATTTCCTTATGTCATATTGCTGGTCACCAGAGAGAGAGAGACCAGAACTTCCCCCACTACTGACCCCACTGCCCTAATTTGTAAGCTTGGGATCAGTTTGTCTAAATGTTGCTTCTGCACTAGGTACTGTAAGTAACTCTTCTACAGTTTTACTGTTTTCTAAAGAAATGACCCTGTTGCAAACTCTGTCCACATAATAATGTCTTTGCCTACACATTCAAGAACAACAGGAATCACAAAAGTGTCATGCTGTGAGTTTGGTGAAAGCAGGCAGTTGGGAAGAGTCCAGTCTCTACTCTTGTCAGACCCCAAGAATTCCACTACACTAGTAAATGACATTACAAAAGATGTTTCAAATGCTTTGTCCAAGCTTTAGGAAAAGTGCAATACAGAAGAATTCATTCTGTCTCTTGCATGCAAACAGTAATGAAAATCTTTCACTGCTTAATATGTGATTAGTCTCTTGTGTCTTCTAGAATCTGAGTTCAATTAACATCACTACACAGGTTCTGCTAGAAATTCAGGTCACTAACAAGATGCAAATCTGAGGAAAAGCAGGCTTGGTCTGCAAGATCTGCAAATTGTCTAAACTCTTTCAGCATCCCTGCAAACTGTTCTCTGCAGAATGATTTAAAGAATGATAGAACAATGTGGGGTTTTTTTAATAATTATTTGCAGACTATTAATGAAAATTGGAAAATCAGTGGAGCTGAAGGCAGTTATCATAGAGAATCACAGAAGTGTTTTTCACTAGAAAAGAGCAGTGACATTCTCAGAACTCAACTCTCTCAATCAAAGAGGAAAAAAACAACACAAGAGCAATCCTTCCATATGTAGGTCTTATGTGATAGTTGCTGGTCCAGAATAATAACACATACGCAAAAGGAAACTCAGGCTTCCTTGAGGGATGTGTTTTCCCAGGACTCTGGTCTTCTGGGAAATGTGGACACAGCACAAGTAAGGGAACATGTAATGCACAGAGAAGATTTACAAGCCAAATTGTGGTGTTCATATGAATAGAGGAAACAGATAGGTTTGTGCAGGTGTGCTGTAATGAACTGAGAAGGGTAGAAGATTTTTAAATGTGAGGCAAGATACTGTTTATAGTTATTCAGTTTACAAAAGCTTTTGAGTCTCTGACATTCATGGTGGGCTTTTAGAGACAGCCTCCAAAACCATTCTCTTCATACCACATTCATGCTCTTATACGTTTATGTACTTTCAAGAAACTGTGCTGAGAGTGAAGGCACCTGCAAGTCTGTAATGCTCTGTATTAGAGACTGCTGATTATAGGTCCTTGAGTGTGTTAGCAGCAATTTATTACTGTTTTTGCAGCTTGTAGTTTATATGCTAAGTCTGCTGTTGCCTGACTAGCACAAATGTGCTGACTTTTAATGATCTAGGAGAAGTCTCCACTTAATGGTCTTTTTCAGAGCTGTAGAAGTCTGGCTGCTGCCCACTGGGAAATCACAGACTACAAGTCTTGAAACTCCAGAAGCAGCAGGTTCCTTTACTGCCATCCCCAAGTGCAAATCACTATAATCAGTCCTTATTTTTCAAACTAAAAAAGCAGCTTTCAAAACCAATATAAATTACTCTCATTCCTGCCTTTGACATCTGTCAGCAAATATACCATTCTTTGACTTTAACTTTGTTACCTCTTTTTTCTTGTATGAGTTTTCTCATATAAGTTACATTTATTTCCCTTTGTCTTTTTCCCAATGGATTAAGCATCCCATGGGAGAGTATGATTGCATTCTTTTCCTCTTTTTAGAGAGAGGTGGAGGAATGGTTCTTTTTTGTGGGGGAACAAAATAAAAGTAGTTAAACCCCTAGGAAACACATTCTAATTAAAAGGTCTTCTAGCCTGAGTTTACCTGCTGTGGCATTTGCTTTTTTGCCCTATTCCTCTCAGACTTCAAATCAAGGGAGAAAAGGTGCATGAACATATTTTAAATTTGGAACTTTTTGTGCAGCAGCAGGAAAACCAAGAGAGAAAAAGAAATGCCTGTTAAAGTAATTTCAATCCTTATCTTGTAATCTGACACCAACAAAACTTGGCAGATTCGTCATAGTAAATGATTGATCCAAGCAAAACTCTCGTGAGAGTTCATATTTAAAAAATACAGTGAAGAGACGAACTGTCCCAAAATGCTTCAGAACACCATCCCGAGTGGGATTGCCTCTTCTACTGTTGAAATTTTGTGAAAAAAACAGCTTCTACTGTTGCCAGTCATTGAATCTGTCTTTGTCATGGTTCTCTACAGGCTCTTAGGACTTTTGCCATCACATTTAAATACTGCTTAAACACATGTATTGTCAGAGGTTCTTAAAAACAAATATAAAGGTTTGTTTAAAAAAAAAATAACCCGATTTTTCTTTTCAGAAAAAGAAATGTAGGTTTTATAGATAATCTGCATTTTTAGGCATTGCTGTATTCACTTCCTTATTTGTTTTGAACTGCTGATTCTCCTTTGTACTTGGGAAAGACTGTCAGTAGCCAGTACTCCTTCCTTTTGTACAACAAAACTTTTATAATGTTTCCTGTGCTTTGTAGCTGGGGTTAGTTGTCTTCAAATGCACCTCACTGGGATGAAAAACCTTGTCTCTGGCTCTGCATACAGATAATCATTCTACTCCCATGCCTGTCAATCATTGCATGTTCTTTATACAACATCTCTTTTCCCAAAGAACCCATAGCACTTTACTGTAAGAAAGCACAAGGAACAGAGGGGTTAGGTATTGTACTGACTGCCACAGGGTGAAATAGTAAGAATATAAACTAGAAGTGCTATAGTACTGTGAGTGCTGGTTTAGACAATACTATTCCTTTCTTTCCTGACAACTGTCTTTTTATGGCTTAAAAGCTGCTTCTGCCACACATGCCTGATCAAGGCCTGGTTTTCAGTAGCATGTTACAGATTGATTTTACATTTCTTTGGGGAATGAGAATGTTACATAAGGTGCTTGCTAATATAGGAGTTTTTGCCATGGATTTTTAAATCAAAGCTTTGTTCTTGTGATTAGAGCGATGTATTTTGAGAGTAGGTGGAAAATAGCAATATTCCATTCTGTAGGAACTAAGGCATTATTTATTTTTTTATCTGGTGAAAATTATCTGTGTGAATGTTACACCAACACACACTACATCTATGAAAAGGTACTAAAATATTGTACACCCTGTAGCTGCTTGCCTGATATTGATTTTCTGCAAGAAGAGCGATCATGGGTCTCTACTACACCTGTGAGCTTGCTCACATAAAGAAACCACGAGCAGAGCAACCTGTCTGCATTCTCTAAATGTGTTAACAGCAGGCAGTGTAACCTGCACAGATCCCCTCAGCTGTGGCTGAGCTTTGCAGTTTCTGTTGCTTTAAACTGGCAGCCACCTAAACCCACAGTACCCTGTTTTCCACAGCTCTAAAACAGTATTGGGAGACAGAATACAACACTACTTCCTGTGGGACTTCCGTGGAGTTTTCTGGTCACTCATACTCTTTGCTAGTGGGTGGTACAAGATAACAGACTGAGAGATTAGAAATACCAAAATCATTGACTAGCAGGGCCTTAGGCTTCTGGTGTAGGGTTGTGGTCTGAATACTGTGGCTACTGCATGATCAATGTCTGCAAGTTCTTTGGAAAGTAAAAAGCAGACAAAATTAATGAAATTATAATTTTTCCTTCCTCCTGATTTAAAAGAAACACCTCACTGACAACTGAAAAACCATGCTAAACTGTGGCTGACAGCCATATTTTTGGTCCACAGTGAAGTCAATGATGGAAAATACAGACATTTTCCTGGTGAAAGTACAATTATCACTGAAGAAAACTTTGTGGAGAAGCCACTGAAAGAAATTCTATCACCACAACATGATTAAGGAGGAGAATGACTTGAGCAAGAGACAAAGGAAAAGAAAATAGACAGAAATTGTGGAAAGATGAATCCACCACTTCTGCTGTGTGTGCTTTTTTAATCCAATGTGCATCTCTGTTCCAGTTCATCATAGGGAGCCATGTAGTTGTCAGTTTGAGGGACTAGCCAGACAAGTCAGCAGCATGGGCATCTGGTCACTCTGGTGTGCTGGCCAGGGAAGCAGGAAAAGATATTTACTGATAGAGAAAAAATGGTGCAGTGGGAGGAGTGGGGACAGCTGAAGCAACCTGAGTTTTAAGCTGAGATCATAGTTTCCCCTGTAAACTAAATTGGGAGAGTTTTTTCCCATCCTGAAATAAGTAAGTTTTGCAAAGCTCAGGAGGAAGCAGGCACCAGCAGACACCTTTCTAACCTGGTCATTTAGGCATCTATCAAAAGGCAGATATTCCTGTCATTGAGAGTAATAGCTTCAATTTGAATCTCTCCTCTTGCAGAAGGCCCTGAGTACCATAATCCTAGACACTTTCATAGTAAATGTAGAAAGCACATCCCCATCCACCCAGCAAATCATATTTCAGTGCTTATCATGCACCTTCGGGACACCAGCATCATCTTTATTCTTTCAGTGCTGCAGGTCTGTTAACAATAAGCAGGCTGATGAGCCCACTGGCTGCAATGGATGAACTCTAAAATAGGAAGCAGGCTTGAGGTAGAGTATGGGGTAAGAAACTGGAAAAAGCAGCACTGCAGACCCTCTGGTTTAGGATTTGCAGGCTCATAACATAGGCACATGTTCTGTCATTTAGAAATACAAAGAGATCATTGAATTTTCTGCAATCAGAAAAGAGAACATATTTTAGGAAAACCCTGTTTATAGCCACAAGCTATCTTGTGCAGAGGTTTTTAAGGTGAGACTGGATGTGGCACCTGGTGCCATGATGTAGTAATCACAGTGGTGTTGGATCAAGGGTTGGACTTGATGACCTTGGAGGTCTCTTCCAACCTAGCTGATTCTATGATTCTGTGATTTCTTTTAAAATAGACCCTTGCCCAGGCCCTGTGGCCAGGAGTTGCATTTTCTCCCTTGAGAGGCACTGTCCTGGTGAAAGCTCAGGTGTAAAAAATGCATCCTTGCAGCCTCAGTGGTGAAAATGCCTGGAAATACTTGAGAAGGCTAGTAGAGTCTGATCACCTCCAACACCTTTGCTGCGAAGTAGTTCTGCTGTAAGAGGACCAGTTCTTCCATACAACCCTCACACTTCAAACTTGGTTTTCCTTCCCCTTCCGTCTGCTCCCCCAGAACTGTCCGGGACCAGGCACATCTTTATGGTTTGGTCTGGCAGAGGCAGTTTTCTAACAAGAGTGCCCACATGTTCCAAGCTAATTTGAAGCCGTATTTAGCAGAATTCCCACTCTTCCTTATAGTGCTACTGCTTTTATCCCAGCAACACAAAACATTCCATAAACTTAAAAATCCCTGTCTTTAAGATTTCTATTCTACATTACTTTTGTGTATATTAATGATAAATCTGTTATAATTTGATTCAGGGAATATCACCAGGTGAGTATAATCCAGCAAATCCACAGAACGACAGGCTGCTTAATCCCAATTCAGCTAAAGCCATCAGGAGAGGAGTAGGCTTGGTCCTCTTCAAACTGCTGCAAATCTTCTTACATCATCGAAGCTGAGAGCACATTTATGGTATCTTCATCAGTTCATCCAGCATCAGATAGAAGCTGTTAATCCTTTTCCAGTAACCTGAAAACAAAATGCAGTATGGGTTTGATTTGTTTGGACATTTTTGTTTAATTTCTGTAGAACTCAGCCCACATTCAGTTGTGTCTGGCAACAGAACTGGTGATTTCTGGAAATCCCCCTCATGTGATTCCCTTTGCTGACTGCAACCTTTGTTTTCCTGATCTGTGACTGAATGTCACACATCCTGTTCATCACCAGAAAGGTATGAACTCAATGAGGCAGACAGTAAAAATGGAACTAGTGCCTGGTGTGTGTCCCCGGCCAGGCGCAGCTCTGCTTGCAGCGGTGTGCTTGGCCTCCTGCAGGTTTGGCTCCTGTGCTCTGAGAGGCTGATCTCTGCTGCACAAATAGTCCTTTCTCTTGGGCAAAATGTTCCCAAGGGCCAGGATGTCTTTGAAGTAAAATGATCCTGGGCAAGGAAGGAAGACAAAAGCAAGAGACAGGGTTTAGGGGACCTTGGCTGGCACCTCTCAGTCTTTGACACACCAGCAAGTGACCTGCCACCATGCCACAAGTGAGTGTCATTCACAGCCACACAGCAGACAGGGGGCCAGATGGTGCCCCATCCGGTGTTTTCTGGGACACAGCAAGGGCCTGAAGGGGCCCTGATTCAAGCTGCAGAGCACCTCTGGCCCAGAGACTCAGCCTTTTAAAACAAATTCACCTCCCTCTCGCTGCTTCTTGTGCAGACCCTTTCCAGGTTGCATTATAGTTATCTGACTTTGCTGCTGTGTGTGCAGGTGAGCCAGCCTGGCCCATATATCCTGACCCATCTCTACCTGAACATTTCTATGGCTTGTCATCTGCTGTCATCTGCTCTGGTTCTTCCTGTGGCACCTTTCCCTTGTGATCTCTAGGGAAAAAAAAGTCTAACACAGAAAATGTAATTCCTTGCAGTGCCAGGCTGGGGAAGCAGATGCACCTTTTCTGCTGACAGAGGGGCACTCACCAGCACTGACATCTTCATACAGCAAAAGCCACAAGACCTGGAGATCCTGGCACAGCATCCCTGAGACAAGGAGCAAGGTGTACACCTGACAGTAAGCTGGACACAAAGGCAGGTATGCTGGTAAGATCTAGTGATGTGGGAAGTGCAACAATCCCCTAGTTATTCCTTCCCTGCTGAGGATTCAAATCCTGGCTCTGCTTCTCTGTCCTGAGAAACAATGAAGTTCAAAGCTTCCAGAGTAAATATCAGGTTTTAGAGCAGGGCAGAGTGTAAACATAATGGCATTTTTTGCATTGAGTGTGGTTAAACACTAGCACAGGTGGTCATACTGTCCCTGGAAACCTTCAAAGTGAGGTTGGACCAGGCTTTGAGCAACCTGATCTAGCTGAGGATGTCCTGCTCATTGCAGGGTGGTTGAACTAGATACCTTTAAAGGTCTCTTCCAGTCCAAGCCTTCCATGATTCTATGACAAGCAAAAATTTATCAGAAATCAGAATTAAGAGATGACATGGATATTTTGACATGCCGAGGGTCAAAAGCCATGATGATCCAGAGATGGTCACATTATCTCTTACAGCACATTGAATGAGGATCTGTGCTCCGTGTGAGGAACTCTGCTGCCAAGGTACATGGCTGAAGTAAAAATTAAATTTAAATCAAGAAACCTATCCTTCTCGCTGCATGGCCTGTGTGGTATTTGTGGTTATCATTCCCCATGTTAGCTAAATGAAATTGGTTAACAATAAATTCCTTAATTGTTGATACCTATTTTGTGAAGAGTATACAAGGCATAATTCAGGAACAAACTGGAGCAAGACATGTGAAAGTGCCCCTTTCCAGAGGATCTCAGTGTAGGTAAAGTTCAGGAAATGACAGAAAAGAGACAAAACACCCTAGATCTTTGAAGTGTTTTGTAAGAAATTATGATGTTGAGCAGGAAGCCAAGGTAATGTCTGCAGAAAACTTGTTACAGTCCAAAGGTTATGTGAACATCAATGTTCCTATATTTGTTGAAGCAGTAAAAATATGGCACAAGTCAGGATTCTTATAGACCTGTTAGTTGTATTTTGCACTGGTGTGGAAAAAGATGCTGAAAAGAAAAACAGAAGACTGAAAACTTTTGAAACACTGTATATTTTAAAATGTCTTGATACTTCTGAGTAGCAATTCATTGAGTGCTTTAGAAAGGTTAATATTATAATCTTGAAATACCACAGAGAGATTGAGCAAATTTAAGCCCTTAATGCTGTGTTATGTTTAGTTGATGACCATAGTCTGTCCTCATTTATGCCAGAGCAAAATGACAGAAAATCAGGACTATGCTGCAGTCATTGATAGGTCTTCTTTGTCTTGAAGGTATT
>JAWWEU010000091.1:21634210-21649168 GCA_035583155.1 Acropternis orthonyx
GTATTCAGGTGAATAGGATGAGCAGACCAGGCTCCAGCCCTTGATTCTGGAAGAAATGAAAATGTTAAATAGTCAGCAAAGGGTTTAGAATTCTTAAATCCTATTTCAAATCAACAGAAAAAAGCTTTCTCCTTTTGACTCTGGTAGATGAAGTTGTATCAGATCACTGTGAATAGCGGTTGCCAATTGATTGCTTTTCTGCTGAGACCTGCACAGGTCTCAAACAGTACAGAGAGGAGTTAATGCAAGTAGTTCTGATCCAGGGGCTGGGTGTTGTGGAGTGGGGAAAGATCATGGGTCAGAGACCACCACGTAGGAGGTACCAGCCACCCCATTTCTGCAAGGATTTACATGGTTCCTGCTGCTGCAGGGGCAGACTGCTGGACCACTGGGGAATCCCAAAAGACAGAGGCTCATTGGATGTGCAGGTCACATTTTCAGCTCAGAAGAAATGCCATTTCTGCTTTCTTGATCTCTTTACCAGTCCCAGTTAAATCAGGCAAATTAAATTCTTGGCTGTCTCCCCTCCCCATCTAAATTTCTGAAAGAAAACAGTCTGTGTATAGAGAGGAAGTTATTAATACTTCACAGTTAAGTGCTGTGGTAGACATTGTGCCCTACAGCCACAGAGATTAAGCATTTACAGCCCCTAGATGCTCAAGATTTAAAAAAAAAAAAAAAAAAAAAAAAAAAGGAAACAAATAAACAAATATAGCCAGTGTGGTAAGTGTACCACATCTGAATCACGTTCACCAGCATGTAGCTCAGTACACAGCCCAGCATAGCTAGAAGAAAAATTTCTTATCAGGTTCTTATGGCTTATACTAAATGCTACATTTTGTAACCACTGCAGTTTTGGCCAGCATCTTTACGCGTTAGAAAATTGCTCTAAATTTGAAAGCTGTGACATCATGTCCTTGCTAAAAAACAATACACAAGAATTGCTGTGTTATTTGCCAGGTAAGCTCTGTACAGAAATTTAAGCTGTGTACAGGAATTACGGTAAAAGTTTAGAAGTAATTATAGAGAATTTAAATTCCCATTCAGACAGTTCTAGAAGAGCCTTAAGTCTTCTGAAATGAAAAAACCCTAGTATGCACTGGAATTAGATTTTGAATATTTGGAGATAATAGAATATTTCTGAAAGCAGAAAGACCTAACTAAAATGAAAAGTCTTAAAACCCTGATAGCAATTTTCTTCACAGAATCACAGAATGAGTCAGGTTGGAAGGGACCACCAGTGGATTCACCTAGTCCAACCTCCCTGAAGTATTACCTTAGAGCACATGGCACAGGATTTCATCCAGACTGTTCTTGAATATCTCCAATGAGGGAAAGTCCACAACCTCCCTGAGCAGCCAGTTCCAGCATGTGGTCACCTGGAAAGTAAAGAAGCTTCTTTCTGCTAATGAGATCTTCCTTAACGTTAAGAAACCATGGCTGTTGCTAGCAGAACGAAGGGTACTTTTTTATTTCTCCTCCAGAATAATTAAGTTGGTGTCACTTCTCAATCCCTATGATGTGGTCCTTGTTTGGACTGCAGCTGCCATTCCAAATTTCTATATATCATGAAACCCCAAAACTGAGATATGCAGTGTTTTAACTCCAGAAAATGCTTTCAGAAGTAGAAGTGTAGTTACAAAATCACTCAGTGACCCCAGTCTCCAGGGCTTAGTCTCCAGTCTGCTATGCCATGAAAACAGGAAAGATCCTTCAGAGTTTTCCTAATCCTCCAGTTCTGGTTTGGTGCATAGGTAACATGCAGTGATATTACAATTGCTTTTTTTAAGGGTCTTTAGTTTTTTCCAATGTCTTTAAATTTAATTTAACACCTACACTCAATTTTGTCCAATCAAATAAGTACTTTTGAGCAATCTTAAAGATAGATTGGTGTCCAGCAGAATGTTGTGTTCCTGGATGACATCTTTAACACACAGACAAATGAATCCAGCTTAAAACAAACCACCTTTGCTACCAAGGGCACCTTTATACTGTGGCATCAGTCTCCAGCACGTCATTGGTTGTACTAATCTACCAAAATAAAATGACTACTTTTAACTCACCCACCACTTACAAATCGTCACCCATGCTAAAATGTCTTCTGTTGTCCCCATGAGTTTTTACATTGCTGAAATGAAATATTTAAGGGATAGTATGCACGTTAAATGTACTTAGATAATTAGGCAGCTATTTTCAGTCATTTATGGTGCAGTCACCTCTCTACGTTGAGTTGATCCATGGGTCCCATAACAATGCAGTCACACGCCAAAACCCAGTAGTACTATTTTCACATTATAATTTGATTTGCAAAACACTCACTACGTATCTACCTGATCAGCAATATATTGGCTTCACCTTCTCTAATTGCATAGTGATAACCTATGCCAATTTCATGGCCAACTAAAAATTGTCTTAAGATGTTTTTTTAAAAATGGGAGAAGATAACAGTAAATTAGATACATTTTTAATTCAAAGTGAGGAAGAAAAACCTACTGAAACCCAGATGAGCTGGCAAATCATGGGGCAAAACATGGCCTTTCATAGAGTTTGGAGAAACCAGACAGTTTTTATTTGGATTGCAATCAAACCATATAAAAATCTAACCTAATTCCTGTCCCTCTCATTAAACTACAGAAGAGAGTTTGTTATACCAAAAATGTTGAAAATGCCTAGGGAAAAGGTGACCCTGAAACAGAACCTACAAGAAAAAGAAGGACAAAAGTCATAGAAGAGCCTCTAATAAGCCATAAACAGCAGAAAACTACCAGCAGTGTGAATCCCAAATTTAATTGCAGGATAGCTGCCTATTACAAAATTAAATGTGAAATGGTGTCACCAGTGATCTGTGTATAAAATAATGCTGCAGTAATCAAGTGCAAATCCCCTTCAAAACTCAAAGCATTTCCAGTTTCATGCTGAAGTCCAGATCAAATCCCTGGAGTCACTTCCAAAAACAGCTGAGAGAACCTGTAGCTCTCATTACAGTAGTAGTAGTTTCCACATAAGTCTTGAAAAATAAACCGAACCTTTTACTCTTACAAACTGTTTCTGCAGAAGTTGCTGCTAGGGTTATCCTATAGTAAAGGAGCCCTTTACTTCAAAATTAGTCAAAACCCAGCAAATTCCCAGGCAGCTCTGGCTCACACACTTGAGCTCAGGCTCAAGCTGGTGCAGCAGTGCTTACAAATTTATGAACCACACAATCCACTGGTTATGTAGGAGGCAGCAGTCCCTGCTCCAAATGTAGCCTGCCCTTGCTAGCAGGTTCCCAAAAAATATCCAGCATAGAACAGTCTAAGGATCAGCAGTTTGTTCCCAGGAGAGACATTCCTGCAATTCACCAGATCATATTTTGGACAGCCTTTCCTGCCTTCTCTGAATCAGCAGTCAAGTGATTCAACCACATGTCTTGTGAGAATAAAGAGAGAAATATGATGAAAACAAGAGAAAGTCAGTTATGTTCAGATCAGATTGCAGCTTCTAACCAGAAGGTAACTGCTTATACCATGTTGTTAAAAGTCCTGTAAAAATTTTCAGCTTAAACCAGAGTATTAGTGGCCAAACTCGTGTGTTACCTGATGTAGAGAATTGAAATTTCCAACAAAAATCAAAGTGTTCCAACCCCTCCTATATGAGATTTAGAAACAAAAATCTACATCCACTCATGTAAGAATTGGGATAATATGGACATTAATATGGAGATTAATATGGACTTTAAGGTGTCCACTGAGTAATCAGGATAAAATAAAATACTCCCCCCACTGAAGAAATAATGGAGGTTTAAAGCACAAATAAGCACCGAGTCAGCTGCAGTGCTCCTTGTGAAGGCTTTTCAGTGTTGTTTATCACCTGATAATCAGCAGACCAAGAATTAACATAAAATATGTGAAGTATCTAATTTACCTTGTGGAGCACCAAGATAGGCTGTGACCTTTCAGCTCTGTAAACAGCTGAAACATCCTGGAACTGGTTAACTGGGGAGAGTCAGCAAAGGTGCTGTTTAACCTTCCTTTCTTACTATTACGTTGTGTAACATTGACTAACTCAGTTGGTTCCAAGCTGATTTTTCCAGATTTCTGAAATGGGGAAGAATACTAAAGTTTGGAGATGCCTTTTTTTTTCCTTCTTTTTTTTTTTTTTTTTTCGGTTTATTGTTCTTTGTGAGCATCTGGCAAAGCATAGGAAGGACAAAGTCTTTGAAAAATAAATGTCCACCCCAGCCTGAAGGTAAAGCTTACGTATCCTCTGTAATGATCCCTCCAGAGACTGGTAAGGAAACAAAACAAAGCAAACCAAAAGTAGCAGGGAGGGGAAGAGACCTTGAGACGTCTGTAAGTCCAACCAACCTCCTGCTTCAAGCAGGATCAGACATGAGATCAGATGTGGTTCCTCAGGACTTTATCCAGCTAAGGTTTGAAACTCTTCCTTGGTTCCACCTCCCTGTGCTGTCCATGTTGGGGAAAAAACCTTCTGCTTACCTCCAGCCTTCGGCCTGGCTCAGCTAGCTGTGTGCCAGAGCACGGAGCTGCCCCTGGCTCCAGTGGCATCACTGCCTGGGGCTGGGCTGCCCTGTGCTTGGGTACAAGTTGGCCCCTTTCTTGTCCTGACCAACACTCTTCATACAGCACCCCTGCCCCTGTGCATATTGGCTGGTCTGTTTCCCTTTGGGGTCATCTGCAGATAACCAATATTTGCAACCAGTGATTTTTATTTTTTTAAAAAAAGTATATATGAATACAATCAAGCCTAAGAAACTTCTTCAGAAACCTGAAAAGAAAGAAAAAATAAAAAAGAAATAAGGAAAAAAAAAGATGAAAGCAAAAGCAAATTATTTCCTGAAATATGTCATTCGTGACCAACTGCTTATTGATAACTGTGGTGATAGATATCTGAACCGGTCTGTGTTTTGAACAGAATCTAGGTAAGCAATCTTGTCAAACCAGACCTTTACAATATAAGTTCATGCATATAGACTAAAGGCAGCTGGGTCATGTTGAATATGTATATACTGCAGAAATGACCACAAGAACTTTGTGAAATTCTGAAAATTTTCATCCTTCTCTTAAACAAGCAAATCTGCTGCAAGATGGTGTTTCTAGTTTAAAATCAACATTCTTAGCAAGCCTTTCTCCTAGTCTGAGAGATCTCATGAGAGGATTTATAGTAGCTACTCAGCATTTCAGGTGGGCAAAAAAGCAGACACATAGACAGGTATGGGCAGAAAGGGTTCACTAGAAACCAACTTCCTGCACAAGGCTGGGTTACCTTCAGCACCAGCACAGGTTGATCAGGGCTTTATTCAGGCTGCTTTTGAAAGCTTGAATGGAGGGAAATTCCACCGTCTCTTTGGCATTGTGCTCCACTGCTTCACCCTCCTTGAGGCAAATTGTTTTGCCTTTGTGTCTAACCAGAATTTGCTTTTCTGCAACTTTTTGCAGTTGTTTTGCTGTACACTGCTGAAAAATGTATGATTCTGTCTTCTTGATAATCCCCCTTTAGGCTTAGCAGAGAAGGTGGTAACCACTGCCCCTGGCCCTCTGGCTCTATTCCTGACTATATGGCTCTCATGCAATCATAAAACTTGAAGATATTCACGGGAAAAAGCTCGAAGTCCAGATAGTCACATGCAACCTTGCCTAGAAGTACCTGTCTACACTCCTGCTTAGTACTATCCCTTCAGAGAAGTAGAGAAGTGCCCATATGTTGAAGCAACTGCTTTTCCTTGCCGTGAGCAAGGGCAGATCACACCTCCTTGATCTCCTCCATCAGCACCCCACTGTGCAATCCGAGCAAGCAGCCTTCTGAGCTGGGAGAGCTGCGTGCATGGGCACAGCAGGGTACGTCACTGTTGGCACCGTACCTGTGCTGCAAGACCAAGCAGTCACCTGTGTACAGCAATCAGTCCTGCCCAGAAAATGGGAGAAGCTTCACGGACAACAGGAGGGGAAAGGATCAAATCCTTGGCTGTCTCATCTGCTGGCAGATCCTTTACAACAGTGAGAGCTGAAAGACAAATGTTGCTTGCAAGACATTTCCTCGGCCAGGAGCTGCAGAGTATCCAATTCTCCACTGCCTCCACGGCTGCCCCTGCCCAGGATCCAACACCTGCAGAGATCCAAGCCAGGATCCAACAGGAAGAGTTGTGCCTATCTTCTTAAATCGCTGTGTTCCAGCTAGAGCAGGTTTGGGAACTGCCTATGGCACTTTGAAATTACCAGAAGCTGGGGTTAGTTGTACAGTCAGCCCTTGGACAAAACTACTTTAGACTTCAGTAAGGGTTTGTTCCTGGGGAAGGAAGGCAGCACGTGGCATTTGTTAGTGCTGTATGTCTTTGTCCACCAAATGAGACTCAGTAACTCCAGTTTTTGAGTAGCAAGAAACACAGAAATTCACACATTCCCTCGCATTTCACGTGGTGTTTGAGTTTTCCTGTAAGCCTCAAATAGAGGCACAATACACAGGGATCTCTGTCTTCATGATCCTTCATAACTGTGGCAGTCAGTAGCCATGTGCTGTTATTCAGCAGCAACTGAGTGTCCAGGGTCTCAGATGTCTTGCTACTGCAACATGCTGTCCCTCACATGCCATGACTCCCCTGGGAAGGTCCCCATCTGTCACTGTTACCCCTGGGCATGGAACCAAATAGCTTTTTCACAGCTTTGACCTTCCAGGTGAGAAAATCCACTTCATCTCCCTGATGTCTGTGTAAGGCAAGTACCCTTCTGCTATTCAGAAATAACTACTCAGACATGAACTGTTGGTGATCCATTTGTTGGTGGTCCTTCTCCATAACTAGTTGCTAGGCTGTCACAGAGAGTTTGATTTCTGGATCACTAAATAATGAGGGTGGAGGAGGAAGCTCCCATGGAGAAACTTTGCAATGTGCACAAACTTCGCACATGCAATTGCCATTTTGTCACTGAGGAAACTGTAGAGACTTCCAAGTAACAATTAACTTTAAACACCAGCTGGACTTCCTTCTTTCTGCTCCCTCAACAGGCAGAAAAGGAGGGCACTTGAATGCATGACTTTTACAAGCACAGGAAACAATCCACTAACAAGTCAGACTCCTGCCTGCATGTGTACTGCCAGCCTGGCATTTTAACATTTTCCCTGCCATAAATATTGCCTTTCAAATCCTGCAGACTCCTTCCAATCTTTTACTGGAGGATCCTCGTTAATGAATTCTCTATGGACTTGTAAACATTTCTGCACCTCATTATTTGCTGCTTCTGGACAGAAACTGCTTGGAGTTTCATTAACAAAGATTATCATTGTGAACCATGACTAATTCCTTCCCAAGCACTTCCATATCTCATGATCATTTCTAGGTTTAAAAATAAATGCCAGCTGTCTCTCTTTGCTGGAGCTTGTGTAAAGTACAAAGGCAGCCTGATAAGATTATTGCAGGGCTGATCACGTGGTTTCTGTCAGAGGTTCCAAAAGGGGTTTTATTTTGCTTTACAGATTAGAGAAGAATTTCTTGAAGCTTTACAGGAAACACAAGATAACAAGCTTGCCCTTATGCTGCCATACTGTCATGCTGTTGTTATGTCATGTTGTTACATGACATTGTAAATCTGTAAAAATGAAAGGACCGAAAAGTAAACAATTGTTGACTCTGCTTGAAACAAGACAGAAAAAACTGTGACTTGTGGGAGCATGAAATAGTCATTCTTAAATTTCAGTTTGCAGTCACCATTATCCAAACTAATCTAGAAAAGGAAAACAAAGCCACCTGCAAAGCCACACTCTTGGGCTCCATTTTCTGCTGTTGTTTTTTGAAAGTGCAACCTACATGGCTATGTAGTGAAGGTTAAGCCAGGCAGAGTATACAATGCCAGTTTTGCTCAAGTTCTCCACTGCCTGTAATTCAAGAAAAAATAAGTTTGGGTAGAAGGGGTGCCTCACACTCTCTGCAATAGTCCAGTTAACAGTAAAAGGACTTGTCTCTTCTTTAAGTTGCTGTGACCGGGCTGACTGATGCCAACAGGGAAACAGTCTTCATTTTAAGATGTCCTTCAGCACACACTCCTAGTAGGTCTTAATAAAAACCTTTACTGCTTAAGGAGGTCTTCATATTCAACTTTGAGAACAAGTGTGATGTTTGAGGGCATTCCCTGCTGATGAACATGGGAAGGGATACCTCCACTTCTGAAGTAGGGAGTTGTTCAGCAGTATGAAATCAAACTTGGTGTTCCTTGTAGTAACCTGGTAGCAGTAACTTTGGGGAAGAAGGAGCTTGAACTCTAAAAGAAGAAATAATGAAAACATCAAGTTTGTGGTTTTGTTTTCATGATGCAACCTCTGAATGTGTTTAGTTATGCTGAAAGAACATGAGGCCACTAGGAGTGGCTATAATTCATTATCCTCCTGGGTTTGTGATAAAAAAATAGATTTAATAGAACTCTTGTACTGATCCAACACTCACCGTCTGCATCTTCTCACCACAACCAGGGTAAAGATGGAAGTCAGGGAATGATGCTCCTAAACATATTTTTCTCATGCAAATGACAGTTTTAATGTTTTCCGAATATTTCAGTGATTTCAAAGCACCAACAAAAACTGTTATGGGCTTTGCTATTGTTGGTGGTTTTTTTGGATTGTTTCTTTTTTGTTTTAGACTATGTTGATACTATGCACAGGAGCACCAGACATATGATTTTCTGGTCTGACTGCATAAGAATGGCGATATGAGTTGACATGAGTGAAACAGATTCAGGGAGATTTCTGTAAAGAATGGTAACACTGGAAAAAAATCTTTTCTATTTCTTTAGAAAATTGATTAATTGTTCCTCTCTGTCATCAGCTGCCACCTCCTTCTGTTTCCTGCTGATGTGGAGATGACCATGTGGGTTCATTGGTAGCCTTGGTGTACAAAGGGCTTGCTGCAAGCAGCCTGAACTTGAACTACTCTCCCAAAAATCTGCAATGTTTAATCTGAACTTTCTGGTGTTTGCAGAAGTAATTTTACTCACTTGCAAACATGAATAAAACATGAAAGCTTGTTTTCTCCCACTATTTCAATAGAAACTTCAAAAAGAAATATCTATATCCTTTTCCTAAAGTCACAGTTTTCCTTTGGGATGGCCACTGTGAGATTTTCACCCTCCCGATGTAATCTTCACATATTTTCAGGTTGTAAAATTCGTGCTAGGTATCAAGGCGTCATGGTGCTGGATAGATACAGCAGACCAACGTGCTTCTCTTACTTGCTTCTTTCTTGCCAACCCCACCTGCCACATACCCCCCCTCCCCAGCTCATAACCAGCCTTTGCACTACCCCAGTATCTAAGCAAACCTTGCCAGCCACCAAACAGGTTGTCTTATCAAATAACAGGAACACAGCCTCTCAGGCTTCAAGGGGCTCTCAGACTGCTTCTGATCTCTCTTAAATAGCTCTTCACCAAGTTTTCCTACCCTTTTTTCCCCATTTTAATTTGAGTGTTTCATTTGTTCACTTTCTCTGGGGTGAGCCTTTCTGCTGCAGTGATGGAGGCTGTTCCTGCAAGTGAAGGTGATTCTCAAGCTGTTCAAGATGTTCAAGTGCTGAGCTGGCTTGGACTTCTGCAACTGCTACAACTGCAAACTTTTCTGCACTCTATGATATTACTCCCTTTTCACACACACACAGAAAAAAATAATAACATGAAAATTCTTTTCAGACTAATTCTTTCAGTTTCTCTCTTTTCTGTCTTTCAGATCCACCTCTTCTTCTCTGCACTTATTTTCCCTCTGAGATATTTTCTTTTTTGGGAGAGCAGTTGGAAGGAGTTACTTTCAGACCTTTTGGATCTTGGTGTTCTCAGAGACTGGCAAGCATCTCAGGGGAGGCTGAGAGAAAGTATCAGTCCCTCTGGTCTAAGTGTGCTTAAAGGCTTTACTTCTCTGGCAGACACTTGAGGCTTGGCCCTCCCAACTTGGTGCAGTGGGGCAGACTGTTTTTATGCACATATGCCACATTGGAGGCTTGTGAAACAGCAATTTTGAGACAGAACAAGTGGACACTGTTAGCTTGCACTTTGAAAACATGGGCAATTATGCAGTCAGAGAGGCAGGCTCTGTGCCTTTACACATGCCCTAGGAACTATATTACACACTTCCAGCCCTCGGGTCCTACTACCTCCCCTGCCACCTCTGTGCCCAGAGCCCACGTGCCTTGCTAACACTGCAGAAAACCATCCACCTCTAGCTAAGTGTCCTTCAGGTGTACTTAGCAAGTAGAAATCAAACAGCTGATGTGAAAAGACAATCTCTGGAGGAGGAACAACTTTGTGGAAACAATCAGAAGCTCTTTTGTTTGAATTTGGGGAAACTCCCAAATTTTTATTGGTTTAGACACCTGCCTTCTCACTTTTAGTTTGGTCATCTTAACTACTCCCTTGTTTTTTGAACAAAGCAGTTTTTAATCATAGGAAATATATTTTCGTTCATTCTCTGTTTATTTTGGGAGGTGCCAAACCCGACAGAAAACGTGCATTAAAGATTGAGTGATTTCAGGGAAGATTGGATGGTCTGGGATTTCTCTTCTCCCGTATTGGACATTTGGAAACCTAAGAGCCATAGAACAACAATGATATATGGTTTGGGAACAAACTTTTTGTGGGTCAGTCATAAGAGTGATGAGCACACAGTGAGTCACCTGCACGTGCTTCTCTGTGGGAAAAGCAAAGGCAAACAAATGCAGATTGAAGAAGAGCCCTGGAAAATATGCTCACTGTAACAAACCAGAGTGGCATGTACTGCCTGTGTCCCCTGGGATCTTTCCCATTTCATCCTTTACTAGGGGTCTCAGTGTCACCTTGTGCCAATGACAGATGCCAAACAATGGCCACTGACTTCTGCTGTAGCTGTCCTTGAAACCAGCATCCTTCCTGCTGAAACAGCATGCTTGGTGTTTGGATAGCCCTGCTATCACTTAATTAGCAGCCTGGGACAATTAATAATTAGGTTGTAATTTTGTCCTGCTTCCTGTACTAGATTTCTCAAAGGTCCAAGTAACAGAGCCCAGGTGGCAGCAGGACAGATTTCTCCCTGGCTTCACAATAATTAGCAAGTTGAATCAATGAGCCTGTTAATCTGCCTATTGGCTGAGCTACTCTTTAAATGCTGTGATGACTAATACAGGCTAAACACATTGTTGAGTCGGTAATGCTTGGAGAAGAAGGATGCTATTTTTCAGTGGAAAAAGTAAGAACTGACACTGCCTCAGGCCACAGACCCTCGGACAAATGCAGTCAACAATGTCAAGATGTGTTCAAGACAAGAGAATCATCAATAGTCTCTGCCATTGTGTTCATCCAAAGTTATACAGTAATGTGAAACTCTCTTCTTTTTCCTTCTCCACATGAGAAGTGAACAGAATTATTTTGCTTTTTTTTGCTTTTACATGCAGGTTTACTCCCTGGTGGGAATCTCTTACTCTGCCTGGAGCCATTAGCAAAAAACACACTACACCTCAACCCCTGTTTACATTTAAAAAAATCCTGCTTTGCTTAACCCTTGACTGTAATTAAACAACATATGATGATATTTCTACCTGGGCTGGACTTTTCCCTGGTCCGCTTATGGAAACTGTAAATACTTGGTGAGCTACCTAACCCAAGGACCCAGACTTCAAGTCCACATCAGAAAAAGAAACCCAAAAATGATTGCCTTGAGATCACAGAATCACAGAATATGCTGAGTTGGAAGGGACACACAAGAATCATTGAGTCCAGCTCCTGGCCCTGCATAGGACCATCCCCAACAGTCACACCATGAGAGTATCCTTCAAAACATTTCTTGAACTCTGTCAGGCTTGGTGCTGTGACTGTTTCTCTGGAGAGCCTGTTCCAGTGCTCAGCCACCCTTTGAGTGAACAACCTTTTTCTAATATGCAACCTAAACCTTCCCTGACACAACTTCAGGCCATTCCCTCAGGTCCTGTCACTGGTCACCAGAGAGCAGAGATCAGTGCCTGCCCCTCCTCTTCCCCGCACAAGGAAGTTGAGACTGCAATGAGATTTCCCTTCAGTCTCTTCTTCTCCAGGCTGAACAGACCAAGTGACCTCAGCTGCTCCTCATGTGGCTTCCCCTCAAGGCTATTCACCATCTTCTTGCCCTCCTTTGGATTCTTTCTAGATCTTGATGGTGTTCTGGTTTCCAGACAGGAAAGGGTAGAATTAGTGCATGAATCAGCCCTGACTCCTTACTGTTGATACGGTCTAAAAAGATCTAAATTGGTCTGGCTTCATTGCAACTCTCAATCATTTCCATAATGTGCACCATTATTTGGAAGTTTCTTTTTGTTATATCATGGTTCCAGCTATGAAAGTCTTTCTACATACATTAAGAATGGAAAGTACCTACATGACACCGACAGCAGTTAACTCCTAAAAGTGTCAAAGTGTTTCTTTAATGCAATTTAGAAAGCATTCTCCTTCTGGGAAAAAAAAACCAAAACTGTCCAAGACACATCCAAATGGTGATGAATTCCAACTGTTCTCAGGAAAAACAGGATATTCAGAAAACTTACTGCAGAAGCTCGTATATATTAAACTTTTTGCTAGGGTGCACAAATTAAATCAGTGATTTTGTGTGAAAAAAATGTACAAAAGCACATACATATTCAGGTTCCACCATTCATTTTCAATGAAATATTGTGTTTTGTAGTGTGCTAGCTAAGGAAGTGCGTGGCGTTTACTGTCTGCACACAATACCATTTCAAGGGGCTGCTAACTAGCCATTTCTGAGGGAAGATTAACTGGCAAAAACTGTATTCTATGCTTTTTCCAGAGAAGTAGTTTCTACCTTCTCTGTTTTTTTCATTTACTTCCTTTTTCTCAATCCAAATTAAAAAGTCTTTCATACAGAGGGTCTTACCCGTTGCCTTGCTCTGGTTTCTGGGCATGAGGCATTGCAGAGCTATTCTGCGGCTTTGAGCTCCTTCCATCTGTTTCTGTGTTTTTGATTGTTGTCCTGTGATTTTGGCGCACACATGCCTGAGATCATGTTGCCTTGGCACAGCAGCAGCCCTGTGGTGAGGGAAACGGGGGCCCTGCAGTCAGCTGTTAACATGACCCCTATTCTGGTTAGATCAAATTGAATCTGGAGCCTGTAAATGAAAACAAAAAACTGCTGAACACTGAAACTGTTGTCATAATCCCTTCTTCAAACAGAAAACACAGAGTGCTGATGGTTCTGAAGTACATAGCTTGGACATCATCCTGACCAGGTTTGCATCTCATCCAAATTTTGTATGTTTACTTATTTATTTTATATCTGATGAGTAATGTGAAGACAGCACAAAAAAATCCTCACTGAGATCAGCTGGAGCATGGAAAAACAGACCCTGCCCAATTCCTGAACTCTATGGCTCTTCTTGCCCTCAGTGAGGAGTATTTCACTCACAGGTGGGTTTCTTTTGTGGTTAGCCACATTGCTGGATGTGGCTACAGCCACAGGTAGCAGCAACAGGGCAGAGATTACAGATGTCACAAGGAGGCAGCAAACCTAGTTTTCCTGGGGAGAACAGACCTTGCTGGACATGGAGTTCTGCAGATTCGTGAACTGCCTTGGAGAGGTTCCTCTTTTCCTTTGCATAGTGTTCAAATGCACGTTTTAATGCCTGTGTTTCCTGCAGTCCTTGAAAGAGCCCTTGCAAGAACCTGATGGTCAGAGCATGGACAGGTTCAGAAGGCCACCCAGTTCATCCATCTGCTCCTAAAATTTCTAGAATAGAAAAAGCAAACTAACAGGAAAAATTTCAAACTCATCATCCTGACTGCGGCTCAGTGAGCACAGGCCTGGCATGGGCCTGGTTCCAACTACCTCTTTGCTGTGTCACTGTTTTAAGTGTGGTGTGAAACTCATCAGATGATGTTTGAAGGTGAACAGGGCTCTGGAAAATCCAGATCCAACCAGACAGCATAACTGAGAGCTGCTGTTAGCTAGTCTCTGGACTGCAAGTGTATCTGGCAGAGTAGGAAATCTCCTGCAGTGAAGAATGGCTGTGTGCAATCCATCTATTTCAGCACAGACTACACAGCAAAGGTCTTGTGTGACACTGGGTTACAGTGCTTCTGGGAACAAGATACCACCAGGGCCACACCAAAAGCCATTTATGCTCAGATATCTAGTAGAGGAGAAACAGTATAGCATATATAGGATCCCCCACCCGGAGTTGCTCTGAGATGCTGTGATCTGCCTCTTCCAAAGAAACCTCAGTGCTGGACATGTCATGTAAGGTCCACATTGCTGTCACTTTGTGCAGTGTCGAGTACAGCACATCAGCTGGAGAGGTGGCAGAGCAAAAGCTGAAGCATGAAAGGGACTTTAATCTTCCTTCAGGTTTGGCTTTCTCAGCTCTTTTCTGGGAGTTGGTCCAACACCATTGGACAAACCTTTGGTTTACATGGAAAGCACAGCCTCCCAACTTGACCGTCTGCTGATTGAGATTTTCTATCTCCACTGAATTGGTGGAACAACATTGAGTTACATCAATGAAGTCATGGTTTGGCCAAGCATAGCAGCTGGTGTCAGCCACATGGGACACTGAAAATGGCCAGATGACCTGTTATAGTTTCAAAATCTTTCATGGAATTTTTCTCTCCCTGACCAACACAGGATTTTGGGAGCTAATGCTCAACCTCCCACTACCAGCTAACAAAAGGGTGGCTGATTGCTTTTCTTTCCAGCTTAATGACTGGGGAAGGTGGAGCATTTGAGGGAGAGAGGTTTCTTCCTGGTGCAGGACACACTTCTCTGCTCTGGCTCCGGCTGCAGTGTGGGTGAGAGCCCCATTTGTTGGGCTGGTGGGGCTTGTTTGGTGGAGGCACTTGGAGCTCCCTTGGCTCGACCCCACCACAGTCAGGGAGAGGGAGGGGTCACTGCCGCCTTGGATGTGCTTCAGACGTCCTGGGGGCTGATGCCATCTGCAGAGGAGGTGCTAAAGCCACCACCACCATCCCCCCCCCC
>JAWWEU010000091.1:21649178-21659910 GCA_035583155.1 Acropternis orthonyx
TGTCCATAAACAGAACTGCCCTGAAGAGGCAGAGGGAGAGGACTTAATTTGTTTGAAGGTTTCGGTTATGGTGTTGCTGTTTGTTCTGTTCTGTTTTTTGCTTGTAGTTAAGAACTGTTATCCTTCTCTATACATTTTTCTAATTAAAGTATCTTAATTTCAAAGGTTGTGGTGGTTTTTGGGAAGAGGCCTCCTTCCTAGCCCAGATAGACATCTTAGTTTTCTTTTAAACTGAGACATGGCCCTATCAACTTCACCACAGAGGTTACTAACAAATGCTTGTATGGTTTATTTTTACAAGGATGTCATGAAAACTGTTCCTATTTTGTATATGCAACTCCAGAGATGCTCTGCTGCTATCAGGCATGATAGCAACCAAAACTGCTATTTTTAATCAGAATGTTAACTTTCTGTGTTGGCTGCCATCAGCACTCTCTGGCTCTCTTGTGCCACTTTTTCAGTTTTTGGATCTGCTTGTTCTGCCTTGACATAAAAAGTGGAGGCTGTGACAAGTGAATGGAGAGGTGAAAGATACTTTTTTTTATTCCCTGCACAGAAACCTGTAGATTCTGTAAAGACCTGCTCTGGACATGGGCTAACATGTTTGCTGCTCTCACACAATCTGGGCTTTCCACCTGCACATATCACATGACCCACAGTACTTTGGGATTTGTTGTGACTGAAAATGCTTCCAGCAACCCAAGGTTTTCTTGTGTTATCTGCTCACCACAGGCCACATGTTCTGTCAAAACCATAAACACCCACCTGCCTGGACTGAGGTAAAAGGTTGTCTTGCCCTGCTTTGTGGAAGGGAAAGTCAAAGTGTGCACTTGGGCTCCACTTGCATTAGATGCACTCAGACAGTCTTGAAAAGCCCTATGTTTTCTGCAGCTCCATCCACCAGCAGGAATTACCATGTATACAGCAGTTCTGCAGACAGCAGCTAGAGGAGACTTGTTTATTGGCACAGTTAAATAAAACACAGCTCATGATAATGGCAGTTGGCTTAGCAGAGCAATTTATAGGATCAATGTTGAGCTTGTGGTTACCTGTTTTGCTGAACTGAGACCACTGCTAACCTCTCTCTTGGCACTGAGATAGCTGTTTCTCCTAATAAGTCTCAGTCACGGCAGTGTAGGTAATTTGGAGATGACTTTATTGTCCCTTCATGTGATATATATTAATTCTGTGGCTAAAGTGGGAACTTCCTTCTCTCTGCTGGGCCAGCAGCTGCAACATAGATGTAATGTGCATTAGCTGCTGTAAGCGTGAAAGAACAATCAAAATAAATTGATTGGGACCATAAATACTCCCAGTTCCTGCTCTGTTTTGCTCAGCTCAAAATAATTTGACATAAAGTATTTCAAAAGCCTTGGTAAGGTAACCTGCTTAGATAGGGAAAGTCAAGAAAGAGCAGGATCTGGAGTTCCCCTGAATTTGCATTCAGCAAACAAAAGCAGAAGTGAGTCCTGCTGAAAACCTGTTGATTAAAATGGTTCAGCCAGGAGGGAAAGATTCTTCAGCTTGTTTGTTTTTTAGCACTGATGATAGAAATTATGTCCATATTTTACAGGGACTGGATTTATACAGCTGTTGCTAAAGCTGTTCAGAAAGTGAAGCACTTAACACATGAAATGCCATATCACCATAGGCAAAAGGCAAGCTGTGTGAAAACCCATGGGACTTTTTTCTCGGAGCTGGGATCCACTGGAAATTGACAGTGAATCTAGCCAATTATGAAATCATTGCCTTTGACAGCTCTTGGTCTTTGAACCCTGTATCGAAGGGGTATAGCCGGAGGGCTTGCTGGGGTTGGGGAAGGGTGTGCTCTGTGAGAAAGATGGGTGTAGAGAAGGCAGAGGAGGGCTGCTGCTTTGCTGCAAGTAGGCATGGCCAGGGATGCATTAGGCAGGGGAAGGGGCCATTTTGGGGAGGAAGCATGCCCAGGGGTTACACTGGGTGAGTACATGTGCCCCCACCACATGCATCCATGTTTGCTGGCCACTTCCTTAAGGGAACAGACATGGAAAGGGGTTTTCAGCTGTATTTATGCTTTTTGTTCTCTCCAGCACTTTGTTTCCAGTCAAGAAGAGCAATAAAGATGTCACCCCATCAGTGCCTGAGGGAGGGAAAGCAGCTGTGTTGGACAAATACTTGAGCCAAACAGTTGTTGAAGAGACAGTAATCCTGGGAGCTCTTGCTGTGCACTGCAAAGAACCTCTGGGGTCAGACTATAGTCTTGGCCGTGTCAAGCTTAGTGTCCTGTACTGGTAGCCACCAAGTGTTTGACAGGTATAACAGTGTTGGTCTCCTCAGACTTACAATCGCTGTTTCACACAACAGAGTCTGGTCTGCAGTCCTCAAAGGGAACATTAAAAAGTGTGGGCTAGTCCATGCTCTGAGGCAGGGAGGAGATCCCACCTCACTCATCGTGAGGAGACCTGTGTGCCCTGAGATGCTGCATCCCCTCTTCCACCTCTGTCACCTTCAAAATCATCCTATCAATTGCCTTGGTCCCAGGAGCATCACTGAGAGGCAAGGTAGGGGTACCAGGGAGCTGCCAGTGGAAGCACAAATGGACCCCAGGGAGCATTGCTCCTACCACCCCTTCTGCCTTCCTTCTTCTTCACAGGTTAGCAGCCCCAGCCTTCCGTCCTACCCAGACCCTGCTGCCTGCTCTACTAGCCATCAGGGAGGTGATGCACACAGAAGAGCAGTGATGGGGAAGGGAGCCAGGGAGCTTCAAAAAGCACAGAAATATATACATTAAATAGCTCAATTGAATTCTGAAGTCCCAAAGATTTCAGTTTCTCTCAAGCCTTCTTGTTGTTTCAACTTTCTTCTCCCACCAGGGTAAATGAGATACTTTATGCTTGCATTTATGAACAAAAAGCTTGATCCTTCCCTCCCAACCCGGTTTTCAAACACAACATGATGAAAAAAAAATCCTCTTATGCTTATCCTGGGACCCATGTTTGCAAAGGGAGGTGTGCGTAGGAGGCAAGCAAAGCAAATAAATACAAAAAGAGAAAGATCAGGAGGCAGAGAAATGTGTGGTAAAGTCTGTGGTGTTTTCTCTTGGTCCCCTAACAGTTCTTTTCTTTTTTTTTCTTTCTATCCCTTATAATTTCAAAAATCTCTTCAGAATAACAAATTTGGGCTCAGCCAAGAAAAGGGGCCTTGTACAAACCAATAAGCCATTTTAGAAAGATCAGACCTTTTCTGTTAACAAAATAAGTCATGTTTCTTGGGTTAACAAAATCTCAAAATTTTGGCCTTAAATCTGTTTTGTACTGCATGCCTTATAAACAGGAAGTTAAAATCTGGCACATAACAATACTAAGAAAACCATCCAGGTAGGAAAATCAGATATAATACAGGCAGAAAGGTTTGCTTGCTTGTCCAGGTTGTAACATGGGACAGATTTCTAAATATTTAGCACTGTTTAGACTGATGGCAATTAAACATGTGTGCCTTAAAGAATGAGAGGACATTAGCTACCCCAAAGGCTTTCTGGTGCAAGCTAACCTCTGACCGAATAACTATGGAAAATGGCATTGCTGTTAAACTTGTAAGCCTCTCCCTCTTTTTATCAGCATTTATGCTTCCTTTGAGTCATGCCCACAACTGACAGTGAAGCACCTACCTGCTTGTGAATCACAAAAATAAAAATAAATAACCAAGAGGAAGAATAATTACCCACACAACAGGTCCACCAGCTTTGCCATGGAAAACGGTCTGTAGCTATGCCAGAACTGTTTGACTCCGCTACAGGAACCCCCTGTTCATCTGGTCATGCCTGCCATGCACTGTGCACAAAGGGGGCAAGGGGATGGTGTGGGCACACACCAGTGGAGCACCGTGGGTGCACTGTGCCCAGCTCACCCAGCACCTGCTGCTTGCTGGCTCTGAACCCCAAAATATTGTCCTTCTGGGGTTTGATTTTCAGAAGACCAGCCATAGTCTCTCTACAGCTCAAATATGTATTTGGTAGACTGAGTAGTGTAAAAACATTTTGAGGAGGTGACACTGACCCTGTTGCATGTGTGGAGCTACTACCTTGGTGTTCAGTTCTGGTCGAGGCTGCCTGATGACCTCCCTGTGGAGGTGCAACCATGAGGGATATCCACACATGGGAACACATCTAATTTCCTCAAGCTGCCCAGGACAGTGTTTACATCAGAATGATTTCAGCAAGCCTCCCTCTGTGTTTGAAAGTCAAATAGCTTCATTTCATAACATTTGCCATTTTATATAAATAGAATTGATTACCAGCTATTAATGCCTATTATTTTTCTCCTCCTCTTTGAATGGTTTTCAACAAAGACATGGACAACGTGGTATCCCCCAAACAACCTAGCTGGCAGACAGATGGTGCTAAAAACAATTTTGCAGCAGCCATCTGTCAGATAAGTCCCATGCCTCACTTTGGAAAGCTGATGCACACAGCTGAGGCACCCTAGGAAGTCAGTACCTGAAAAGGGTGAATGTCACTTATGTGCCCAGTACACACTGCAAATCCAGAGTGCCAGGGCCCAAGGCTATGCTCCTTGGGGTGAAACGTAAAGTCCCCAGATTTCTGGCAGCATGAAGGATAGACCAGGTGCAGCAGATGATGCTGCAGAGCCATGAATACACATCTATATAAATAACCCCACATAACTCCTGCTGCCACCATCAAGCTGGAATGATGATTTCACGGCACTTCCAAAGATCACTTCCATTCTCTTCCCGGACTAGTGAGGTCCATGTCAGGTGGTTTTTCACCTGCTGGGAAAATTCATCCTTCCTTTCTGCCTCTGAAAGTTTTAATCTTCTAGGGACAGTGTCCTGGAGCAAGTGATGGAGCTTTTCCTCTAGAGATCTGCCCATACATCTCAGGTGTGCTATTCCAAGCCAGGCAGCCAACTCAGAGCTGATCCAGAGGGAAGGCACTGGCTTACCCTTCATCAGCCACTCTAGTTTACATTTCTTTTCCACAATTCTGAACACACATTCACTGAAATCCTTGCTGAAAGCACCTTTTGGCAGTGGAAGATGATCATGCCTATATTGCTATCTCTTCTGATAAATATGGGCTGGAAGACATTTGATTTTTCATATACATGAATTGATTATATTTGAGCCTACAGGTAGCAAAGTGGGAAAAGGGATAACTGGTGCCCCACGTGTCCCTTTTCCAAGATCAGTAAACCTGTGAGGACAAATGTAGTGGGTCTCAAGCTCAACAGAATTTGCACTGTGACATTACCAGCATGCAAGTGCTGCATACTGGCAAGTCATACCAGCAAGAATCACAATTTCAGGTCAGTTGGGCAGTCATTTTTATTTTAGCTGCTTCTTTAAGGTAGGTTTTAAGCATCCTCACATCTATTGTGCTCACAGAGGAAGGAGCTCTGAAATGTGCTGGGGCTTTGTAGAAGCAGCTTAAAGCTGGTGTTTCTGTGAAATGCTGTGTGAGATTAATTGGACAGACTTTGAGCTGTTTATTAAAAAACCTGATTGTTCTCCTAAGCCTTAGCTTAGTCAATTACAATAAAAAAAGGGTTTCCAAATAAGTGTTTTTTGAACACACCCATAAGGATTCTCCAAATAACCATATTTAAACTGAGCTGTCAGTGAGTAGCCTATCCCTGATTCTAAACTCAGTTTACTACATACATCAGAGAAGGAGGGTACAATGTCATAATTCATAGGTTTTAAAAATTATAAACATTATTCAGCAGTTTCCCTTCCTCTGCCTCTTCCTCCTTTCCTTGTTCTGAGTTTGCAGGAACCTTTTATGTGAAAACCAAAATCTTGAACCCTGCAGAAAGAGAAACTTCTCTGAGTCTCCCTTACTGCCACTGCAGGCACCAAAGACCTAATAAAATTCCTTTCCTTCCCTTCCCTTCCTCCTTCCAGTGTTCTCACAATACAATATCATGATCTAGTACTTATTTTTCCAGCAGTTTTGAGGGTTACAAACAGTATTCAAAGAAAGACAAGTGGAGGCCACCAGGTAAACCCGTGGTGCACTGGTGCTAGCATAGAGGCAGTGCTGTGAGATGAGGCACAGGAGTGCAGGGATAGCTGTACCTGCTTTTCCAGGACGTGTTTTATGAGTGAAATCCCTACTCACACACCCAAGACTCCCAGTAACTCTTTTCTGAAAGAAGGACAACACCTGGAAACTGACTAATGGGAGCCAGAATCAAACCTCCACCTGGACTGGCAGAGTCTGGTCCATTTTACCACTCTCCTATAATGTACAAAGACTAAATGATCCCAAGTCTTCTCAACATGATCACCAGTTGAACATGTGTTTGAAGGCTGTACTTCATAGCAGTAAGGGGGCAGGCCAGGGTTCTTCTTACTCACACAGAATTATCTCTGCAAGTGATGAAATGCCAATGCTGACATGACACTGTTCTAGTGCACTGGTTATTGCATGGCCCTGACATGGGTCATCTGCCTCCCAAGGTGCTGATTTTTTGGGATTACTGGGAAAGAGAAACCTTTGCTATGGTACAAGGTTTCCACAGAAAACTGCTTCAAGGCACCAGCCAGTATGGAAGATATCTTGGGATGAACAGATCACAAGATAGTCACATTATACAGCTATTGGCAGTTTTGCTGGAAAAACCACTGAAGTACACTCAAGAGAAGTGACAAAAGAGCACCATTTGTGCAACAGAAAAGATGGGGAAAGAGTAAGACAGAGACAGCCAGGACAACTCCCTTGCTTGGACAATAGTTCCAGTGCAACTACTCTTTCTTATTTCTTTATTTCCCTCTCTCCATCCCTCTGACACATGTTCTTTCTGCTTCAGCAGAGCTACTGTGACTTCAGCTGAGATTATTTGAACCACAAGACCTTTAGCTAACAGCCTGCGATAACCATTCTGTATCCTTCATCCTTTTGCAGCCCACAAGGCCCACACCAGCTCAAAGCACAAGCTGGAGCAGCTCTGTGGTCCTTCTAATTAGCACTGATGAAGGTATCCCACTGAAAAGCCACTGTATAGCTGGAGCACACAGCTCTATCTGACCCCAGGACACAAACAGCAGGAAGGTCAGGCAGAAGTGACAGACTTCATATACTGCTACCCCCAGAGCCATTGAGAATGCTGCAACAACAGCAAATTCCTGCCTTGCTGCTTAAAAGCACTTTCATACACTTTCTTCTTGCACCACACTTCTCTTAAGGCTCCACTACATAAAACCACAAAAGGTAAAGTGTAACCAAACCAAAAAAAGCCTGTAAAAAGTCCATGATGTGAACTTCAATATTTCCCAATTACTATTAAGAAATATTCATTTAACGAAAAGACTAAAGCACAGTAAGGGTTTTAGGATTGGTTTAGGGAGCATTTTTATTGAGTGATTTTGCTGACATCCCCACACAGGCCTCCAGACCTGTGTCTGCCATGCTTTTTCATAAGAACTGGTTGTAAGCTGCAAACTCAGGAGGTTGTGCTTGTACAAGTGAGAGGTCTCTGCTCCTGACTGGAGCATCAGAATCAGAGCTTATGGCTTGGTTGAGGCAGGGAGCCCTGCACTAATCACACCCTTAGGAAGGGGGTGGGTGAGACTCCCGGGAGAGTCAGGGCTGAAGGACAGGCATTGAGGCATCATGCCTACACAGGGAAGTTTGCTCATGTTATTGCTTCTCAAATGGTTGGTGTATTGGTAAGGATAGGAAAGAGTGTGTGGGAAAGGATGCATAGGTGTTGCATCCAAAAAGAAATGCTGGTGCACAGATCAGACACACTATGGCTTCAGTCCCTGCTGCAGAGGGGCACGGGAGGCTTATGAAAGCCAGTATGGCACCCACCTTTGCCACAGTCAGCTGCATCCCTACAAACAGCCAAAACACCCCATGTTGCTTTTCTCCACTGCCATCCTGCTTCACTGTCTCTGCAACACTGCAGTGTTGTGAGTTTCCCATGTGTGGAAATGAGGTCAGCTGGCCAAACCTGTTCATGAACAAGGGCCCAAAAGGCAGACACACTGAAAACACTTGCTGGCATCTGGGGCCCAGGAGGAAAGCACTGATTTATCCTACAGCCAAGTGCCTTACGCCTTCACAGCTTCACATGGATATTTCCTGCTGTTTAGATTCCTGCAGTTCAATAACCAAAGGAAAGCATCTCCATGTTAGTGGTCTCTCACAAGAGTTGAAATGAAGTCAGCCCTGCATTACTGTTGACTGGTGCAAATTGGTGATACTGTTTGAGCTATGCCACCGGTAACAGTCCTAATTTCTTGATGCTAAAAGAGACCCTGCTGACTCCAGTGTCCCTCATCCATCTGATAAACCAGGGTCCACTTGGAAGTTCGTGCAACATCATGTCTAACTCAGGAGATCTAAATGGATTAATTTATGCTGCTGTTCTTGATGTGATTTTCAAGCTGTCAATCTTTCTTTGGTAAACCACTGCTTGGAGCAAAATAGAGTATTTCTTGGGCTGCAGACAACAAGGACTGAAAATGAGTACCTTCCTTGCTTATGCCAGGCTGCATCATCCCACCCCCATGGTACTAAGCCATGGCACTGAGTCATGCTGGGGAGGTGTCGAGCCAGTAGAGAGGTTGTGGCACTGATAACCTGTTCCTATGAGAGAGGTGTCCAGAGCTGTATGAAAAATGCTGATGCTGAGAATAAAATCGGGCGAGGAGGAAGGGGTGTTGTCAAAGTGCAGCAACTCCTGCTTCCATTAAGTCAACTAGTCTGAGTCAGGTAAGTCCTTTTTCTAGGAGGGGCTTTCCTGCAGTGTGCCAAGAAGTAATTGCATACCTGCTGAGTTGCATCAGTTCAAGCAAAGGGAACCTGTGCATCCACAAACAGGGCTACTGACATAATGAAAAAAGGCATCCTTACCAGGAGTTGTAGGCAAACTCATTATCCATGGTGAGAAGTTAACCAGTGTCATCTGAAGAGAAGAAGAAATAGGATTTCAGCATCTTTCAGGCAGTTTTTAAATGTTTCACCTACTGAAAGAGATGCTCAATTTCCTGTTTTCAACACTGTCATGGTTTAAGCCCAGCTGGAAATTCCTCACCATGCAGCCACCCACTCAACCCACCCTCTCTCCCCCACCACTTCTGTAAAATGGGGAAGACAATCAAAGTAAAACTTGTAGGTTGATGTAAGAACAGCTTAATAATTGAAAATAAAGTTAAATACAGTAATAGTGGTACATGATAATATAATAATGATGATGAAGATGATAATAGAAAGGGAAAAACAAGCAATGCACAATACAAGTGCTCACCACCCACTGACCAATGCCAGATCCCCCTTCCTGAACCCAGATTGGCCCCTCTTCTATGTAGTTCCCTCCAGTTCACATATAGAGTGGAATATCTTTTTGGTCAGTTCAGGTCACCTGTCCCAGCTATGCTCCCTCTCTCTTTCTTTTGTGTACCTCCTTACTGGCAGAGTCTGAGACAAGGAAAAAAAAAAAGTCCTTGAATTAGGATAAACATGGCTTACTAAAAGCCCCAAAACATCAGTATATGATCAACACCACTCTCATTCCAAATCCAAACCACAGCACTGTAACAGCTACTGAGAAGAAATTATTTCTACCTTAGCTGAAACAGGACAAACACTCTGGTGTGTGTTGACTGTCACAGGCCCCCTGGATGTGGACTTGGTATCATCAATTTCTGCATTAAAGGCTTTTTTCTCACAGCCAAGTAAGATGCTGAGAGCCATTGTTGTGGGAAAGACAAAGAGCAGAACAGTGATTTGCCAGATATCCTATTTCGCGGCATGTTGGAGTGATACGGAGAGGCAACCCAGCCATAAAAAAACCCATACACTTATTTTTCATGTTTCTTCCCATCTTCTGGCCCTCAGACATGGGTGAACATGGGTCAAAGAAGTAGTGGAAGGAGGAGCAGATGCTCATAAAATTGTAATGGCAGCAATAGGGTCCCACAGCACTCCCTCAACGCAAATTCACACAAGTTGCTGAGTCCCTGTTCATCTCACCACAGCACCTCTGCTATGCCTGTGTGCTGGTTTAAAGGTAAACCAGCTGGAGAAGGGCACCTGACTCAAGAGGGATTACAAGTCAGAGTTGCATTTTACTAAAAAAGATTACAATAAATACAATGATACAGAGAAAAATTGGTTCTAACTCACTAAAATCAGATGTATAACCCAGCACCCTGGAGCATGAGCAGAATGGTGTTCTTTTGCCCCTGTGCTGAGCACCACGTGGATCCCCTGAATACAAAGTGAAAGGAAATTAAAACCTGTTGGTGAGGATTATGGTCACAGTCTTGTTGAGAGTTGCAGTCACAGTCCTATTGAGGTTCTGGTCCTCCTCTGGATCTGATGAGTGGTACCACAAGTCCCAAACCCAAAGATTATATATGCTCAGGTTCAGGTGGAAATGCCCAGTACCTCCCCCAGGGTGGGGAGTTTCACAATGGGTGATTTAACTCTGTGAGTCATGGGCATATTTTTGGAATTTTTGATGGTCTAGATCCTTGCAGCTTCCTATTGTGCCAGTCCCTCACAGCCCATTAGCAGACATGACCCCTCAGGCTGGGTGTGAGGGTGGTGATGCCTCCCTGGAGGGGAGTTATCACAGCGGAGTCACTGGTGTGAAGACAGAAACATTCCTGTGCCTTGCAGGGTTCTTTAACACCCAGTATGTAGCCTGAGGGGTCAGGTGTGCCCTGGGCAGCTGCTGCAAATGATCCATTATTAACAGTTCATCAGAAATGACACAGA
>JAWWEU010000091.1:21687161-21700315 GCA_035583155.1 Acropternis orthonyx
AGTGCATGCAAAAATAAATTAAAGAACAGATACCAAACATACAAGTAATAAAACAACTGAAGGTAGATTTTCTTAGAAGTATATAAACAATTTGTAATACTTTTCTTTCCCCCTTCTCTTTTTGACATTCACAGTTATAAACATGTGGCTATACATCAAGAATTTCTTCTGCAGTGCCTCCACAACGTAATCTGTAGCGTCCTGTCCTCCAGCTAATAGTGGGGTCCCACAAAGCAGATAGGAAAATATAAATTGTCATGGATTCTCGGATGAACCAAGCTACTGCATAATCGAGTTTTGAAAAACAGAGAGCACCACCCTAGAAATATTAAAAACAACATACTGATTATTTAAGGGATATTTCAAAGTAATTTAAAATATTTGTTACAAATGAATCTATTCCAAAGCTTACTATGCAGATTTTCTTATTAACATTGGTTTTCTTGAAAAGCCAAGAACATTTTCTTGTTCAAGATATGATTACCCATATTAAACCTTAAGAGCATAGCAGAATGACCAGAAAGTTTGAGTAAGACACCTGTATGTAGAGCAACAGGCAAAGAAAAGTGTGACAACTTCATATTTTGAAGCTTCTATAAGCTTTGAAGCTTACAAAATTATGTTCAAGCAGAGACACCAGGTTTTTGACACAGGCCCCAGCATCTATACAGACCATTCCTGCACATTCCCAGAGAAAAAGTCTTCAGCCTATTGCACAGGAAATGTAGGATGAAGCAAAAAGGCTTATAGACTCCTGATATTTTCTGCTCCTTTGAGAACTTCCAGTTACATGGAGAGTTTGAAATCAAGGAGGTTTCAGAAGAGGAAGAGCAGGCATAATGATCTTTTACATGCTGTGCATGATGAAAAGAGTAATCAAAAAGTGACTATTAAATGGACCTTCTGGAGTCCTACAGAATCAACACAAGCTGCAACTCTTTTATTATTTCCACTATGCATTAAGACTACCAAAATAATATTTTCCAGTATGACGAGAACTACTTGATAAGTTTGAATACACAATTATAGATTTGGTTTGTATGGCATATGGTCACAACAGAAGACAGTCTAAATAGTTTCTACAGCATTAAGAGAACAAATGCTGTCTGATTCATGACATCTTTCTATACTGAAAGGTTTTTTGAGGCCTCACTCCTAGTAATGGGAAGCCACAGCTGTCCTCTAGGTCCATTATTACCAAAACAGAGTGAAAAAGGTTCTTGAGAGTACATATACAATTCAATATACATAGGACAACATGACAGCTAAGATTAAAAAAAAAAAAAAAACTAAACAAAAAAATCTCACAAAACTGCTGTTCTTGTACTGTTAAAAGAAATCAAAATTTCTGGATATGCATGGTTAGAGCAGACTGGAAACATGATGATTATGGGGACAGATAGTAAATTAGGCATAGGCAGGTGCATACAGAATACCAAATTGCAACCATGCACACTTGCTCCTTTTCATGCTACTGTAAAAAAAGCTGGAAGACTGAGAAGTAACAGGATTTGACTTGCAATCTCCTTGATGTCAAGAGAATTATTTTATTGTTGTAATTTGGCTTAGCTTTTTGCTGAAATAGATAACTTTAGTATAGTAACTTTAATAACCTTCTAAAAAAACCAAGTTACATACCTGAACACCTTTTAGTTGAATGTAGTCAAATATAAACCAGGCCAAGCAGTGACACATGAAAAATACCATTATATCCCATCTAAACACATGATGAGCTGCCCATCCTATAACCAGACTGGCAACAAAGCACTCTGAGATTGGCTCACAAATTATTGTGGCAGGCAACATATTAATTCGTAGTTTGGCCCACCTAGAAAAGACAGAAAAAAAAAAATCACTTGTGACTTTGCATTATACTTTATGTCTTCCTCCCCCACCTCATAAAATGAGCCATTGTGGTGTTTTCTGAAAATGCTAATCTCGTTTAATTTACACTTCTAAATAAAATACTGAAAAAAAAATCTCCCTTTCAACATACTGCAGATAGCATTTAAAAGGTACTGAAGGCTGGGGGGATTACTTGTCTTTTTAATATTTGTATCAGCCATACTTCTGTGGAAAGTTAGTGTCTCCCTCTCATCACAAAGGATGAAATGTGCATTAAGCTGTGCACTGAAATTTTGCATACTGGGCATTAGATGAAATTAGCTTGGAAAATGCATTTCCTCTCATTATCAGGTCATCTTCATCAGAAGCATATGACAGGGATGGGTGGAAGAAGTAATGATTAAAATTTTACCTGATCATTCTGGACTGAAACTGAGAAATAGAATATGAACCAGAGTTTTGCATTGCAACTTGTGTGGCCATCGCAAATTTCCAGCCCCTGAAAAAGGAATTGGTTATTATAAAAATGTGCAAATAAGACTAGACTATAAACACACAAGAACTTTATTAGGCTTGAAAAGCTTCCTTGGCATTTGTGCCATACTATTACACCTTTTTTTGCCTATACCCGTTGTATTATATCAAGACTTTTCATTGGAAAAAAGCAAATACTTAAACCAAATTCTCAGAAACTTTTGTCTACAGGAATTGACAGTGACATGGCTTAGTTATTTCTAAAAGACAATACAGATAGGACAAAGCACATGTCATTCACATGTTTGAGATATATATATATATAAGTGAAGCTGGTCTGAATACCCGTGTGTTAAAAAAGAAAAAAAAATATTTAAATCACACTTAAAGCAACAAGTTTACTTCAAAGTCATCTTACCGGTCAGCTATAGCTTTGGCCATAAAATAATCTTCAGCAATATACTGTGCAAAAGCTATCAGTCCTCCAGCTTGGTCCAAGACATCCTTCCTCATCAAGCATGACATTCCTGTTACACACTTAAAGCCAGTCAAGTTGGCTGAAATATATGACCTTGGATGGGAAGTTCCAAAATAAACCTGCCAAAACAAGAATAGGCATTTAAAGCTCTCTAAGTACTACTCACTGACAACTTTTGCTCTGAAAACATTTGGAGGGTAAAAGCGCTAGATGTGGCCAAATATGATGGTGTATTTGGAAAGATCTTTACTATCGTTCAAATCATTTACTACTCTGAGAAATTTATTAGTGATATTGGCTGTGCTTTTACAAATCTATAAGCAGGTTTTAAATCCACATATTGAACTACTGCACTTCATTTGGTATTATCATTTCTAACTTACTGATGTTGTTCTCAGGGAACGTGTATATATAAATAAAACCCATGAAGTAATGGACTAATCATTAGGATTAATATATTATCTGGGGACGGTTGACAAACATGTTCTCTTCTTCCTCTTGTGAAAAGTAGTTGCATTACTACATATATGTTCTTAGAAATTTATTATATGATTCTATAGAAACAGGGAAAATTTGTCTACTTACCATGCTTGCAAACTGAAATAATGACGAAAAAATTCAGATTGCTATTCAGCTAGGGTAGAATTAATTTCTTCTCAGTAGCTGTTACAGTACTGTGGTTTCAATTCAGAATGAGAATAGTGTTGATAACACACTGATGTTTTGGTTTTTTTGGTAAGCCATGTTTATCCTAAAGCAAGGACTTTTTTTTTTTTTTTCCTTGTCTCAGGCACTGCCAGTGAGTAGGTGCTCAAAAGAAAGAGAGGGAGCATAGCTGGGACAGGTGACCTGAACTGACCTAAGGGATATTTCACTCCATAGAACATCATGCCCAGTATATAACCTGGGGGGAGTTACCCAGAAGAGGGGCCAATCTGGGTTCAGGAAGGGGGGGTCCAGCATTGATCAGTGAGTGGTAAGCACTTATATTGTGCATCACTTGTTTTTCCCTTTCTATTATCATCATTATTATTATTTACCACTATTACTGTATTTTATTTATTTATTAAACTGTTCTTACCCCAACCTACAAATTTTACTTTTATTCTACTCCCCATTCCACTGGGGTGGGAGGGACAGAGGGTGGGTTGAGCGAGCAGCTGCGTGGTGCTTAATTTCCAGCTGAGCTTAAACTATGACAGCAAGTATTAAAACTTAAAACTAAGAGTGTCCTACAAAACAACAGTGGGCATAAGCGCTAGTGACTCTTGCTACTATTCTTAGTATAGATTGCCTTCACATTGGTCTTACAGTAACTCGGTCAAGAAAAGGCATGTTCCTCTTGCACTATACTGGATCTGGAAGCAAAAAGCTCTCCAGGAACACAGAAGCAGGAGTTGTAATTCTTGCTTTAGCAAATATCAGTACTAAGAAATTTCTGCTATAGCTCTCTGCTTTTCTCTTCTAAGAGGAAATTCAGGCTTTATACTCTTAAAAAGGGGAAAAAAAAATCACATGATCACTCCATGCAATGACAGAGTACTGAATATCACTGCATTTTCATCTATAACATTCTGTCCTTGATCCCCACCAATTAGTTTTGGGGTCAAAATGCCTTCTACATGCCAGCTCAGAATAATAATTGATTAAATTACATGCCTTGAGATACAAGGAACAAACAGAAAAACTCCACCTCTTCGCTCTGCAAAAGAGAACTTACTGAGAAAGAAAAGAGAGGAAATAGGACAGAACAAATTATATGAAGATGGTGGATAGGAATTAACTTTCCCCTTTCTCTTACACAAGTATTAGGGGACATGAAATAACACTACAGAGAGTAAGGGTCAGAGTGAACAAGATTGTGCATCATGAAATAGATTTATGGAACTTCCTGGTAAAGTTATAGACATACAAAATTTGTATGGACTCAAAGAAACAATAGAAATGTTAGTGTAAGAAATCCATTCCTGCTAGAATACTATGAAGAATTAGTAAATACACAAGTCTACTTCCTGTTCAGCAAGTCTCTCAGCTGAAAATTGCAGAAAGTTAAGACACTATTATAGGAAAACAGGATATAGGTCTTGCTTTTGTTCTACTCTCCTCAAAGCCTCTGCTTGTAAACACTGCTGGAAATAAGATACTGTGCGAGCTGGACTTTGACTTGTGTGGCCATTTCTGTGTGCCTTTTCAGACATCAAAATAGAATTAATTGTCCTTTCTAACTAAGCACTAGAAAACGTTCTTTAGTTTTAAAAATTTTGAAAATCAAATCTGTAATTTTCATCCTGCAATCTTTATTGTTTGTATTGTAAACTTAAATATTGAATGAATGTTCAGAGCACCACAGAGGAATTTTAGAGCATTTAGGAGTTTTCCTAGATAGTTTAAAGTGTGACTGTAGCTGAAAATAAACATTTCTTCACTCAAATGGTGCAAGAGGCAAAATACAGCCTTCAGCCAGCAAGGTTATGCAAGAAAAAAGAAAACACCGAACACCTCCCCATCCCCCCCCCACCCCGAACATTGGACTCACCTGTTCAAGGGTAGCAGCAAAACCCTGTCTGTCTGCAACATAGGGAAGTCCGTGGACCAAGCCTACTTTTTCAGTCATTTGATTGGCCATATCTGTCAGTGTGTCTGGTGTTACTAAGTCACAAATGAGAAAAAGTTTATGAAGCAATTCTGTCGTTAGCAGTCTACTGTAGAGAGACACTAATTCTCATTTTATTACCAGTACCAAGAGCATATATACTTCAATACACAGTATTTTTCAAGAACAGAGTTTCAGAAAAATAATAGTATTAGTGACTAATGTAACTAATATGATCAACAATAAGTATAATGGAAACAGTTTGGACAGTACTTTTAATGGTATCTTCCTCTTAGAGATGAACCCGTTCTTATACCATGGAAATATTTTTTCAGAGTTTTTACTTTAATTTCTATTTATATTCTCAGTAAAAATAGTCTCCAACAACTGCTTGCCTACAATGAATAAGTGCAACTTAACAGTCAGCACATTACAACACATACCCACCTCTGATTCCACTATCACAAATCCATATGAGATCATATTTGGCAACTTCATATCCAGGCATTAAGTTGTTAATCTTGGGGTTGATGCCAACCTTCTTGCCACCTAAAAAATACGAAAATCAGACACAAGTAACGTAAGGGGTTTTCTTTGGAATTTAGACTCAATAATGAGATTAGTTAGATATACTAACTGAAGAACACTGAATGTTTACCCACCAATTCTTAAAGTCCACTTTTAGGCAAAGTATTTACTTCTTAAGTATACCTTCACACCTGTATTTTAGATCTTAACATAATTGGAGTAATAAAAGAAAAAAATACTCAAATGCTTCCTCAAAATGGCAGGGTAACAAGATATTGTAATTAAAAGGGCAAGTAAAACTATAAAGCTTATTACTACATTTTGTAAGGTAAATATTACCCATCTTGTTTCTTAAGACTATGGTTATGACCATTATACTCTACAGTAATTTTAGCAGAAAAATGAAAAAGGAACAGAATAAAGAGAGACACTACTTTGCATCCAGCTGACAGACAGTTCAGTCTGTCAGAGAAAAAAAAACCAACAACATTTTACTACCTTGTTCTAATATCCCCTCCCTTCACTAATTCACATATAAAGCAAAGAAAGTGCTACAGTCCAAGCACAGGAAAAAGTATTGTTGCAGGACCTCAAGCTCAAATACAGCCAGAACTCCAAGTCACTTCCTGCACATTTAGTTCAGTGCAAAGACAGGATTTAAACTGCTGTTTTAAAAGTAGAAGGCAAAAATGTAGGGGTTACATAAATCATTCTTCCTAAATTTTTTTTGACTGATTACCACAGACTGTGACTACACATTTACTTTGTACCCCAAACTGGTGATTAAGTTACAGAACCAACATGGGCTGGACAAGACAACTATTTATTTTAGAATACTGTATATGGAGTTGAGTACCTAACATTTGATAAGTAAGAGTCCCACCTTCAAGTTGCACTGCTTACCTATAAACAGTCTAGCATCAACATTTGGGTATTTGCCAAGGAGCTTTTTGCACACATCAATAGCTGGATCATCATGATCTTGTACACAGAGTAGTACTTCATACTAGTAAAAACAAAAATGTATACACTCACATATACATTTACATACATATAGCTAATATCCATATGGTCTAGGGAATAAAGTTTAATAGAGTAGCAAACTAAAACTAAAAAGAGTGCTGTTATAGAATTAAAACCAAAGGGGCTGTTTTACAGTTGAGTCTATTTTTTTATGTACAAGCAAGTACTTGTGAAAAAAGAACAAAGGCTGTATCTCAATCATGTAATGAAAAATAGGACTTCTGCTGTTATTCAAGGGCTTCTATTAGTAATGGAATTAAACATTCTGGCATACAAGGTAAAATTTTTGTTTCCCATTCCATTTTTGTTCACATATGAATCTTAAATCCAATATTATATGCAGTGAAATTACAACACTCAAAATATTAAAGGAATGAGGCTGCAACACACCTTGACTGCATACCTCTGACCTACATCTTCCATTCCTTTACTTTGTAGATACATATGCAGAACAGAGTTGGAAAACAACCCACAGAGACCAGTATATGTACATATGTGCACTTAATTGTATAATAAAGCTAAGCTCAGGAGCACGTATATGCACATGTGATGTATCTGTGTATGCCTCATTAATAGAGTAATGGTTGAAAGAACAAGAGGTAGGTGTTTCAGCAATCAAGCTCCATGCTTGTTACATGAGCTAGAGACAGCGTGCGAAGAAAGAGCATTTTAAGAATCACTCAATACTGAGGCAGCTTTGCAAGCTTTGATAAAGGTTTTTCTGTTTCTGCATTAATTGATTAATTTCTGCAAATTCCCTGAATATTTCTTACTCAATATAAATTTCTTTTGCCCTGTTAAAATTACTGAATTATTACAAGCTATTAGAGCTCCAATACAAAGACTAAAACATAGCAAATAAAAATTTCTGATCAAGATACCTAGAAGTCCTTCTTACAGTCCAAGATTGAAAAATTCAATCATAATAAGAAACCATTTTTTTGGACCATATTTTGCAGTAAGTGTGGTAAATAGAGTCCCAACTGGCAACCAAAAAGTTCTTATTCTCCTTTATAGTTTTCTCTCACCTTGCTGGACTTTATTTTCAATAAACTACTTCAGCAAAAAACTAATCTGAACTTTGAAAGCTGCCTGTGAGCTCTTTGATGACAATTTCTGATGTTCTTGTTCAGTAAGAAGTATTTCATACAACAGAAGATATTAAGTTAAATACATACATACTTTCGACTAAAAATGGTATTGCCAAACACAAAATACTCAACTACTCTAACTGCATTCAGAATATTGTGGAAATTTAAAACCATTAACTACTAAATGGGAGTTAAGAATTTTTCTAGCACTATAAACTATCAGATGAGCATCTTTACCTCTCACAATGCAAACTCAAAGCCAATTTTGATCTCTACCATCTTATTAACATGGAAAACAGATTTTAAAATGTAAAAGACCTGTCTCATAAAGCAGACAGATCCTTCTATCACAATAGAACAATCCTGGAAACACGAACACCACAGAAATAACCAACAGAAGAAATTAGTTCTTTATTGAGCAATAAATTAAATCTGTAAAATAAAACTATTTTTCCAAGTAATTAAATAATTAACCTTCAATCCACAGTAAAAATGGCACTTCTATACTCATATTCTCCAAGCAATTCTACCAGAAATAAAAGCACTTTTCAGACTCAAATATTTGAAAACAGAACAATTCAAAGTAAATGGGCTTTGTGTGTGCAGTAACAAAGTGAGAATTACAAAATGTATGATAAAAGCAAAGGAAACCCAAAGATGCTTATCTACATAAACATTACCATCAGGTTTATTTGAACTTAACAAGAATACAAATACTTCTGTCAAAATTACAATATGCACAGTAGGTAAGAACTGTTCACTGATAAAAAGACTATATGTAAGTCCCACAGTTTAGAAACTGCACAACTAGAATCCATTCAAGACAAGGCTATTTCACACATAGAGTATCACAGGAGAGAACTGATCACTGCAGGTTGAATTCAGCTTCAATGGAAAAAAACTGTCTTAGTCTTTCATAGTAATTTTTCCCTGGACAGCTGAACTTTGAATATCAGGCAATACTGTTCTAATTTTTATTGTCAAATCTCTTAGAAGAAGTAACTCTGCACAATAACTACAAAAGCATTTGTAAACATTTTGGGGATCTTGCTTGTACTCTATAATCTGTGCCCCAGTAAACTGAAGCATTCACACATGCATTTTCACTCTCCTTGGGAAAAATATGATGGTCCCTGTTGTTATCTGAAATTCAGATTTTTGTGGAGTAGCAATATTTTAAAATTGCTACCCATACGTTATCAGAATTAAGGATCAAGACTATCTCTCATAAGGCAAGATCTAGCATAACTCTTTTTCTGAGTTCTTAAATGAGTTTTATTTGTAGTCAAAAGTTTCAGCTGCATAATGGTTTGATGCTTATTACAGTCATAAAATTGCTTAAGATATTGCTGAAGGTTCTTTGCACTGTTTGCAATATTAGCATACACAGCATGCCTTATATGTGCTTTAAAGTGTGCTTGGCTATGCTTTATTGTACTTTGTTGAGTTGAAAGGATTCACACATTCATGTCTGAAGCTTTTCAAAAGGTCCCAAGCTTCATTACAGAAAAACTATGCAACTTTTAATAAGTTCCAAATGCTGGGGATTTTTGTTTATTTTACCCTGCCTGCTTAGGGTGTAAGTTGAAAGCTCTCAGAACATACAAGGGAAACCTGCTGTACAGCTTACACAAGCTTTTGATCTTTTACAATTGAAGCAGCAGTGTCAGATGCAGTTTTGAGAAGAATTGAGAAAAGAGGGTAGCTTTTTAAAAAGGAATTAGTTTTATTTGCAACACGTAAAACATGTAATTATACTTTTGCTGCAGAAGGAAGAACAATTCAAGACATAATCAAGTTGCATAATTCTCACTCAAGCTTCTCATATGACTTTCTGAGGCATGGGAGGGAAAAAAGACACTAAATAATATACATACTTTCGGATAATCCAGTTCAAAGAAGGTTTCTAAGTTGTTGATCAGGTTAGGATCCACACCTTTTAATGGCTTTAGAAGTGAAACACCAGGAAGCTTGCTATATGGCTGTTTGTCTGTGGTTTTCTTATTGAGGTGGAGGCGCCTGTAATGAGAAATAGCATATAACACAACTTAGGAAAATACACTAGAGAATGCCATTCAAAACACAATCAGAACTAAGAAAGCTTGGGAGTTAAAACTGCTGCTAAAAAAAAGTTTTAGTTGTTGAAAAAACAGCTATTTTTCAATCTGATAGTCAGGCAATGCCTAAAAAAACCTTAGTATGACATGTAGGTTAAATTCAACTTTATTGAACTTACTAGATACTTCAGATTAATGCATTTTGCACAATGCATGTTGAACAATAAGAGTTTTACTTTTTTCAAACTGCAGCAGAGGCAAAATTTTTCTGCCTTTCTCCATAGCATTAAAACACTATTATAACAGGATGACAAGAATAAAAACCAATTTACTGCAAACTAGGCAAAACCCTAAAAGAGTAGTCAGGTGCTTTTTTCTGCTTTAAGTTATGCAAAATTTAGAGCAAGATAAAAGCACAGAGGACAGAGTTGATTCTACAGGTCAATTTGTTAACAAACAATTCCAAGAAAAGAATAAGGATCAATTAACTGTAGTGTAAGAATCCTAGAAACTCGACATCAGGCTGGGTCAGAACCATAGGCAAACTTTCCACATACAGTTCAAAACAGTTACTGGTATTTCAGCAATGAATCAGAATTGTTTAGGTTGAAAAAGCCCTTTAAGATCATTGAGTCCACCTGTTAACACAGCGCTGCCAAGTCCACAACTAAACCATGTCCCTAAGTGTCACACTGAACTCACAAAATATATTGACAGTGATGTCACAACCCACTAACATGAACATTTAATCCCACACTCCTGTGTAAATGAAAGGAAAACTGAATTCCAAAAGCTTGATGGGCCAGCGTACAATCAAATTTGCATCAAATAAGTACATTTACACAAAAAACTGAAAGAACAGTATTTGCTGAAATGTGAAATTTGCAAATTAGCATATATACCTGTTCTCTACCATGCACAGTGGTAACATTGAAAGGCTATTTTATTGCAACATGTACCTAACAATATCAATTCTTAACTTAAGCTTTCACCAAGTGAAATTACTGAACTATGAAGCAGCTCCAGTAAGAGAAGAGATACCAGTAGTTCTCTTTCTCCTGAAATGGGAGAGTGACATTTGGTACCTAATCAGCCTCTCCCACCATGTTCCTTTTAGACAGGTTCACAGCTGGACATCACTGGCATAATGCTACAGAGAATAAAAAATGGGTTCACTAAAAAGGCATAAGGACAAAGCAGATTATGTCCTTGTACTGTTGATTAACCCAGACCTGGGCTCTAAAGAGGTAAGTGGAAATAGACTTGCTGGGCATTTAACAGTCAAGGGATGGTCAGACCAAAGGAAGGAAAGTAATAGTTCAAATAGCTACACCAGGCAAAAATTTCCTCAGCAATATTCACAAACATAACAGCAAACAAGGTCTTTGGAGCCCTCAAAAAGAGAGAGTCTCACGAATGCAACTGTGACCAGGAGGATCAAAAAGTAGATACTGCAAGGGAAAAAAACCCCAAAACCGACTGTAGCAACGCACGTAGCTTTGTAGAGAGGCAAAGGCCTTGATAAACAGGAAATACAAGAAGGAAGTGGCAGACTAAATGGAAAAAGGTAAGAAAGGAAAGCATAAAGACAACTTTGAGGCAGGACTGTGATAAATTTGCACTAAGTTATAAAACAACAGAATCTTGAATGGCACCATATTACAAAACATGCTGACACAGAGTATTATGCAGGTGATTGAATTACAGTAGCAAAATCCTACAGACTCTGAAAGAGAGGGAAACCTTGCAAAACATGCAAATAAGGCACACAGCATTATAGCGATCTATTCAGCTACGAAGAACTGCACACTTTTGGCAGCAAATGGCAAAACTATCTCTAACAACCCATCTTAAGTAAGACTAGAGTTCATGTGCTATTGATAAGACTACACAAAAGAGGCAGCCTGCCAGTCTGAAAGCACTGTGGCATTGTGACACTAAGGTAAAGTGATTTCCACACCAGTAATTGCAGTGCTCTGTTAGACTCCGTGAAGCAGAAGGTAAATTAGCAGTAAATCAGAACATTTTACATGAAGGACTATCTGTGAAATGGCATAGTCAGACAAATAATAAAAGCTACAATTGAAAACCTACCATCATCAGAGAAACAGCCCAACCATTATCAAAAGAAGTTGCTTATGCTTATGGTGCTTAGTTCTCTCAGACAGGTGTTGTGACCACAGCAGTCTTCATTACTACATTACTTCTGCATGTATAACACATATAGTTCAAAGTTATAAAGTAAAGCAATCCTTTCTCAACATCTGTATCATGTATAGAATAACATGCATTATTTTGCCTTGAAATTAGTCCAAAGCAGCCAAAACCACTAACTACATTTGTTTAATGCATTTTCCCCTCCTCTGTCTAATGCAGTAGGCTGCAGAAAAACACTGCATCAAGGAATGTTAGAACAACTTTGAGCTCTGAAATAGATGTTGGCAGAGCACCGTTTACAGACACTTGCAGATAGTATGTGTGAAAATATAAGTGGCTAAGTTATATTTTAGTGCTTTTGCACCTACATTAATTAAATGAATCAGCCTGCAGTCCGTAGGATAGAAATTCCTTCTAGACAGTCTGGTAGTGATGTATGTGAATGAGGAAAGGGAAAAAAAGGCAGCACAATGAATAATGGCGTCAAGAGCTGTACTTCAACCACTCAGGGAGAAGTACATGCAAAGTTCTCAAACTTTGCTCATTATCACAATAATAATTAACCCACAGAAGCAACTGTAATCTAGATTTCTTCTAAGCAGAAGGAAAAAAGGTACTTCCAAAGACAAGATCCTGACAAGCAAGTTATCACTGCTCAGTATACTATATGATAAATTCTTGCTAATCTCTAATAGATTAAGCAATAAAACTTCTTTTCTTATAAAAGGCCAAGGGTACACTTTCTCTCCACACCTCATTAAGGGCAGAAGAGTATTATGACAGAATGGTTTGGGTTGAACAAGACCTTGGAGATCACCTAGTTCCAACCCCCTGCAATGGGCAGGGACACCTTCCACTAGAGTAGGTGGCTCACAGCACTGTTCAACCTGGTCTTCCAAGGATGGGGC
>JAWWEU010000091.1:21722400-21735012 GCA_035583155.1 Acropternis orthonyx
CAGCAGCCCAGGAGGGCCGCGGGTGAGGGGGAGGCGCTGGGTTCGTGTCATCCAGCGTTGCGGTTGGCTTTTGTAAAGCGCTCCCTCAGCCCCTTTCCCCACAGAGGCAGGGATCCGAGCAGCAAGATGCTTCGGAGCTGGGGCTGTTTGGTTTGGAGAAGACAAGACTGAGAGGGGACCTCAATAATGCATATAAATACCTCAAAGACAGGGCCAAGAGGATGGTACCAGGCTATTTTCGGTGGTGCCCAGCGGCAGGATGAGGAGCAATGGCCATAAACTAAAACACAACAAGTTCCACCTCAGCACAAGAGCTCCCTTACACTGAGGGTGGCAGAGCACTGGGACAGCTGCCCGGGGAGGGCGGGGAGTCTCCCCTTCTGGAGACATTCCAAACCCGCCTGGACACGTTCCTGTGTCACCTGCTGTGGGTGACCCTGGACCGAGTGATCTCCAGGGGTCCCTTCCAACACTGACTACTCTGTGATTTTGAGATTTTGCACAGTGGGGCTGATACAGGGCTGCATAGCCTCTGTTACTTTACTGCTTTTGAGCCTGAGCGCTGTGGCGGTGGCAGTGAATGCTGCGGGACAGGGTTGCTATTTGCAGCAGAGGCGTGCACCCGTGAGTCGCTGGTGGTGCTGATCCCGGTGAGTCAGAGCACCTGCCCCCGGGACTGGGGCCATGCCAGCACTCACTGCCACTGCCGTGTGCAGGGCCCAGGCAGCACTAAAGCAAGGCACTACCACCCTTGGCTGTGCGGGGGTTAGTGCCCAGTTAATTAAAAAGTCAGTTGCTCGCTGGCAATCATCTGAGTCAGCTATTCTTGCCTTTATTTCATTACAGTGTATATAGCACTTACTATTACCGTGATCTTGCCCCATTTTTGAGGGGGTTCATACAAAGAAACCTCCCAACACTTCTGCTCAGCTTCTACAGTTCAGCATTTGGGGTCTGTAGTCATAAATGGCATTTTATCTGTTTTCACTGATTGTGTAATAGGCAAACATGCTTTGCACTAACTGTTGTAAATTTAACTCCAGTACTCTGGGGTATGCTGTGGGAAGATAAAATGACTTGACCACCTGTGCTGCGGACAAAGCTTGCCAGAAGAAGCATAGCCATGCATAAGAGATTATGGCTTACCTGTGCATGAGAAAGTACACTTTTTCTCAGGACTCTTGACCAATAGCAAAAGTTGAACATTGCAGTGTATGCACGTTCTAATATAGTTTGTGGTTTTTTATCCACAGCTGTTATGAATGCAGGTGAAGAAGTGTTCATAAATTCTGCTAAAAACTCAGTTGTGGTTTTGAAAAATATTCTAGTCACCACAATGCTTTGAAACTGTAGAAGAAGTAAGTTTCAAGGTAGCTCTAGTTGTATAATGAGAAGTTAGAATGTAGTGATTTAAAGACAGCTTACTGCCAGAAAAGATGGGATCTCAGGTGATGGGGAATGTACTAAACTAAAAGCACTGTTTAAAATTGGAAGTGAAAACCTATGGATAACTGGTAGAACAAGTGAACTATCAGTCCATCCTAGAGCCAACACTACCTCTGTAGTCTGTTAGTTCCTAGTTAATATTAGTTTCCACATAAATAAATCGTGGGGCCCAGCAACATGCCTTTTCACTGGCTTCAATGTTTTCATATTAAAATTTCCTTAAAATTAAATTTTTAAGTAAAACAAATTACCTTAATTTTAAATTCCCCTCTTGTGTTTCTATCTCATTTGCAACTGAAAATGGCAGTCAGGTTTTTTTCTATTTGTTATTGCAGTTAGAGTCTAATGATGACATTTATATTGACTTAAGACTGCCTCAATGAGCTTTATATGCATTTTTTAGCCATTATTTGAATTGTCATGCTCAATTTTGGCACTGTCGCAGGACTAGTCTAGCCAGAGAATTATGACCTGATATGTATGAACTGTTGGAATATAGCAGATACAACCCTTACCTGGCTGGCTTGCATTTCTCTTCTAAGGCAGAAACAGCCTAGGCAAAACAGTATCTTGCATTAAAATATTGCAGTACAGGGAATCGAGGAAATTTGAGGGTAATCAGTTTAGCAAGTAATCGTAGTTTATTACACTGAAGCCGTATAGCTTATTCTTTGTCCTAGAAGGTGTTTGCCTGGGAGAGTACATTGATAGGCCACTTATTGTGCTATAGGTAGGATAGGGTTAATGGCTCCATGCAAACAAACTTTGCTGGGCCTTCTTCATGGGTAAAATGAATATAGGTTATTTAACCTGCTACTGACTCTTATACTTCAGCAAACCATACTGATGAATGAGCAGTGCTCAAACAATGTTACACAGGAAAATACCAAGCTAGCATAAATAACTGTTTATAAAACGATCCATCTTACTGCCATCCTCTCTGGGATATTATTCTGTCCTCTGGTTGCATGGGTAGAAAGAACTTTTCTCTCATGAGGCTTTTAAGGTAAAAAGCTGCATCACTCAATGTCCAAGCTGATGTCTGGTTTAAAACCAGAAGCTCCAATATACTTTCAGGATTACGATGGAAGAAAGGTACAGTAAGGCTTCTCTAGTCAAGCCCTACCACATGGATTCTTTCAGCAGATATATTAAGTTTAGTTGGGGAGCAAAGAATAAAAGTTTTCTGGAGTATGGGGCCGTCTGGAGCTGTGACAGTTCAGTGGTAAAGGATGTGTTCTTGGTCTCCCTTATGACAGTATGGAGTGCAGCAATTCATGGAGAGCGATATTCCTCAGGTGGTGCATATCTACCTCCTCCTCAAAGGTTCCTTATTGTGCCTCGGGGCAATGATAGACCTTGGTGTTTTAATCAAGTGCCGTGGACTTAATGCTAATATGTACTATGTTTAAATTTTTAAAAAGGTCAACCCTCCCATGGGCTGTAGAGCTACTTTTCTTGGTTCGTTCATCATTTTGACAAAATATTGATGAATTTAGTTAACAGTTTTTGAGTGTAGTTTGTTGTAGACTGAAGAAGATTCATTTAATAGAAATCTCCTTCCTAAGGGTCCTAAGTGGCCTAGATAGAAGACTTCTTGTTATGGCAGTGAAAATTATGCAAAAATGATGATAAATACTCATTTAATTTTGAACTGATAAAAAAGGGTATGTATAATTATATAGTTAACTAAGGAACATTAGTGTATTAACCTGTAGTGTTGCTGGTATTAGTGCTGAGAAGCCTGTGGAAACTGAAACTGCAAAAGTTTATCTTATTAGTATATCTGTGGAAACTTTTAACCCAAATACAAACTTTCCAGTTTTCTCCTAAACCTTTGGAGTTTCTGTTGAACATCATTGTTTAAATAAGCTCAGGAGAGAAAAAAATGTGATCTAATTCTCTATCTTCATATGGCAAAACAGTTTGCCACCTGGATTACAGTTAAAATTATATTTAAAATCCACTGAAATACTATTTCTCAGTTTGTGTGTGCTTTTGTTAGTATTTCCAAGTATATACACTCCAGTTCACTGTACTATTGCTGTTTCTGTTTAGAATGATACCACTTAGGTTCTGGCTAAATAGAAGTCAAGAACAAATTAGCTATCTCTTGCTTATGTGCATTTTTCTTTATGAAAATAGGGAAATGAGATGACAGGCAGTGGAAGTTTCCCCTTTGCATAATGATTAGATCCACTAATGCATCTGAAACTGTAGTCTGAAACTGCTTTGTAAAATACCTCATTATAAAGGGAACATACATTGGCAAGAATTGTGTGTCTTTGAAGTGTGGTTTTCACAATTGAAACTCTGAAATGTCTGTCTCTGAGGGCAAGCAGGATGTTAGGTATGTATGAGTAACCTTTTATTAAAATCTCTCTTTTGTTCCTTTTTTTTATTATTATTAAATGGAAGAAATGTGTAGATTACTGTTCGGCATGTTTATACTCAGTCTTGAAGCTTCCTTCTGTTTAAATGTTTAAATTATGAAAAAAGGATGTAGTAATTAGTTGGATTTTATATCAAAATCTATGCAATTGCTCTCTGCTTGTTAGTCTCCATGCCTAAGTGAGTTCAGAATTTTATTCAAGTCTTAGAGCACTTGTAAATATAAAACTCTGTCTAGTAGGGTGAAGAGAGAGAGACCAAACTTGCTAGACAACTCTGCCAATATCCTCTTTATCTGGCAGTAACAAGCTATCTAATCAGCATATGTGAAGTAGCCTGTGAGGTTTAACAAGTGTGGGTTTAGGCTAGCCATAGAAGTCTTTCTCTTGTCTGGTACTGTGTCTCAACAAATCAAACAACAGAATAATTAGACACTAGAACTCTTTTTGCCCAAGGATGAAAAAAGTTAAAGCTTGCAGTGAAACCTCAAAGTACAAATCTGTGAGGAATGAGACTTCACTACTTTTGATATTCAGAAATTTTTTTGTAACAGAATATGAAAGCAGTTTTTTAAAAGATTCTCAAACATATTGTAAGATCCATGCAAGTTTTTCAGGTACACAACATTCTTCTTAACAGATTGATCTAGGTCTACACTAACCAATACACCTCCCAAGTATTGCTGCTGAAAACAATTATGCTTATGCACTGTGCATTGAACTATGGAATACTTGGAGAATAATTACGTTTAGAAAACCGAGGTAAATAATTTCATAGAGTCACAGAAAAGTTGATTTGGAATAGACTTCTGGTGATCATTTGTTCCAACCTACTGCTTGAGCAGGGTCATCTGAAACAGTTTGCCAAGTTCAGAGTCTGTCTCCATCCTCATTATGCTCCCTGACCAGGTATTTGTGCACAACAGTAACATTCTCCTGAGCCTTCTGCAGGTTGAACAATCACATCTCTTATGGTCTCTCCTCATATGTCAGATGACCCTGTTTCTGTTAGCTTTGTGACCCTAAGCTGGTCTGTTTCTGTGCCACTGCAGGTAGTGACAATGCACAGAACAATGAAAACCAGGATGGTATGGGCCTTCTTTGTCCAAATGGGCACATTGCTGCTTATGGTCAACTTTGTGTCCCCCAGCACCCCTGGGTCCTTCTCTGCAAAGCTGCCTTCCATACAGTTGGCCCTCAGTGTGTACTGCTGCTTTCAATTGTTCCTCCCAGATGCAGGACTTAGCAATTCTCCTTCTTGAACTTCATGTAGTTCTTGTGAGCCCATTTCTCCAGACTGTCCAAATCCCTCTGAATGGCAATCCAGCCAGGTATGTTATCACCCAATCCTCCCAGTTTTGTATCATTTGCAAACTTTCTGAGGGTTGATGTCATTAATGAAGATGTTAAGCAGCACTGGCACCAGTATTGACACTTGATGCATTCCAATAGTGACTGGCCTCCAGCTGGACTTGCCACTGATCGCAAGGCTTGGAGCTTGAAAAGGGTGAAATCGAGAGAGTAGAGACCAGCCACAGAATTAAGCTAAGTAGTGATGTTTTGTGACTGAATAGGTCACTAGATTTAATGTTTGATGCATCCATGAACAAATACTTGATGCTCCAAGCATACCTATAGATACAATTAATAAATGTATTTATAGATACTGATAAAAAAACTGGTCCTTGAGAAAGCAACTGGTGTACTCCTGAATCCCAACACTGAACAGTGGTGGTACAAAAATAGTGGCTAGTGTAGGAGGTGGTTCCTGAGTTCAGTGGAAGCAGATCCAGGAGCAGCTGGAAAGCTCAGTTCTTTCTCACTCCTACAGCCATGAAGTGTGGAAGCAAAACCACCTTGGCTAGGTAGGTGAGCAAAATCATAAAGATGGTCATTACCTATCAAAGCTTAGAGGGTGGAGGACATAAGTGCTTTAGAAAGATATCTGGCTTGGAAATCAGGCTCAGCCCTGCCTTGAAGCAGGGTGTCTGGCCATTTATGAAGTCCACATTAACACACTGACTACAAGATAATTCATGTGATTGAATATAGTCATCAAGATATCTCATAGGATTTTTTACTCCTGTATCAAGGGTTAGAATTACAGCATACACCATTAGCTTTGTCAGAGGCATCCCTAAGGAATGCCTCTTTCCCAGACACCTCCAAAGATATGAGCTGTGTTTGGGTCTTCCCCAACCCTTGCAGAATTGCCAAGCATCCAGGAGTCACTCTCATACGGAGTGCCAAGGTCTCCTTTCTGATACCTGTGAATATTTGCATGCAATTTCATAGAATGTGAATGGAGGTACACACTGAAGATGGAAAGAAAGGTTATGTGTGAGTAACTAGAACTGACTGAGACATCTGTTCTAGCTGCGTGCTTGGTTCTCCTTGCGAAGAGTCATAGGTTTGTAGAAGTGATTGAAAGGAACAACTTGACATGTCCAGACTCTACTTGGGGGTGGTTGAAAGAACCTGTGGATGGTGTAGCCTGATGTTAAAAATAAACCAGTAAAATTGTTAAGGACAAAAGTTGTATGGCATTTTACAAATAATTTTTATGAAGTTATTTTAGTGGTTATTACTCAAGTGTTTTAGAAACAGTTGTTTCTAAATAGTTGTTAACATAATATTTCAGTCAGATACGGATTATTCCAGAGTTGCTCATTTAGCTGTTACTGCTGCTTCTCCATCTTACCGCCATGCTTTCTGACATCCCATTTCCTTTATTCTGTGAAAACAAGCTCAAAAATAGAGCTCTACTCCCAGGAAGATCATAAAAGCAGGTGTGCAAATATATTTCACCATCAGCTTGAGCAAGTTTTCCCAAATCTTTCTCGGGAGCACCTCATATTAACCATGTCAAATATACAGATATACATCCTGCCAAAGTAGTACCTGCACTTCTGTACCTGCTTTTAAAGGAGTTGCAAGTAACAGGCCCCTAATATGCAGGAAGCTCCCCTGTCCCAAACCGTGTTTATAGTGCAAACCTATTTCAAACAGAGAAATGTTTTATCCAGCACAAAATAACAGTTTTGTTCAGGACTTGCAGCAGTGCAGCCATTTTCACAATTGTGTGTTGAACTGGGCAATACTAATAGATCGTGACTTCAGGCAGTAGCTACTCCTGTGCATCTGGGAAGTGCCCTGGGTGTGGTGAACTGAGTCTAGCTGAAGAAGTGGGGGGTACTGCATGCAGAGGAATTCATTGGCAGCTCGGATGTTCCCTACCCAGCTCATGGGGATCATCTGTTCTGAACTATGCCTCCTATTTTCCACAGTAGTTACAGACTCTGGGCTTTGCATCCAGTTAGAAGCAATGAGGGTGACCTGAGTTGTCTGAGCTATCAAGTTTCCTGTGCTGTCTCTGTGGTCGTTTCTGCTGTGGTTGTTTAATTACCACTTTCACAGTGAAGCAGCTGGTAAGTGGCTCAAACACTAATATACATTGAGTCTAGACAGGCATAGCTTGAAACCAGAGTTTTACAGTTTCTCTCTAGATAACCAATGCTATTTGAGTTTCTGTTTCTAAAAACATTCAACCTTTTCATAGCATTTTCACATTTTTTGCAAATGAAAGATCGTTCTTAGTTGTGTTTTTACATCCTGCTTGACATGAGTTACTCCTTAAGAAAGTGGGGGAAACTGTTGGGCAAATTAACAAGTTTCAGTTACCATTTAAGCACATTAAGAAAGCACCACATTTTAATGTTCTTCTAATTTTCTTTACAAAAGGAATATTCTTAAAATTAGGCATACAGCAGGTGAGAGAGAAGGCTGAATTTTGATTTATTACAATGGAGTTGGCTCTGAAAAAAGAACTCCCCCTTTTTAAATAGTGATTTGACAAAATTCTGTGTACATTTTTCTTTCTCTAAGCAGAACCTATTTTTGTTTCTTGTAAATATTGTTAGTACTGTGTGAACTGGGGTGCATGTTGGGGCTGCTAGTTAGGGGAGGTGTGGGGTTACTAGAGACCTTAGAGTCATGGTCTTTTCAGGTAGTGCCTTTACTACTTTACTCAGGAGTGTTTTTTTTTTTTCAAAGTTCAGTTTTGGCATTGACCCAGAGAGTGATTTTTGTATGAAGATATACAGACAGGAATGAATGTGATTTGGTGTGGATGAATGACAGAATGCTGTCCAAAAGGATGCCCCTAAAATAGAATATCTACTCACCTGCTTCTGGAATCAACTGCCCTCAGCAACCGTCAGTGTCTGTCATCAGGCTTGCTTACATTTGTAACAGCAGAGTCTTGCTGGGAACAGAAGCAGGAGCAGTTGATTGCTGTTGTGTTAATGTTAGTGATATCAATCTGGACATCAGGGATGAAACAGTGGGAACAGCTGCAGGATCCTTCAAATTTTCACCTTGTACCAGAAGCATTATCTGATTCAGATATTGAAAAAAAGTGAACAAAAAAATGCTTGAGTAAATTCCCCCAATTTCATTTAAGTTTGAAGCCTCAGCCCAGAGTGTGAAGTGAAAGCCACAGGTTCTTGATTTGTCTGTCTTGCTTGTCTGCAAGCCATCTGCCTTTTTATCTGTGCCAAGAAGCCCTGTGGTAGAAAAAAACCTGCTCTTGAATGGTCTTATCTTGAGTGCACTTGGAGATGTCATGGATGCATTGGCACTGTATCCGGGAGACACAGCTGCTGTGTGCCCTTTGCCTAGGGATAAAAAGTTCAGTCCTGCACCACTGAGTCATAACTGGGTGAATCAGCTGAAATACAGGCAAGAGGTTTATTCTGTGTACTTGTCATCATGAGCCATCGTTGTGTTGCATCATGTATTCCAAAGCCATGGTGTCAGTGTAAGGTGTGACAATTAATTTTGATAAGGATGAAGCAAGAGTCTACAAATTACTGCATCCTCCAAAAGGGACTATTACAAGATTATATCTTCTCATCCATTTCTTAGTGACTTGTTCTTGTTTTTATTACAGTTAAATGTTCTTTTCAGGCATGTAATTGTGGTAAGTTTGAACAGGAAAAGACTATATTCTCTTTCTGTGTATCACAACTGTAAGGACCTGGACACATCCAGAAACAAACAGGCGTTCTGTCTTCAGCTGACTTCATCACGGTTGAATCAGAAATTTTATGCATCCCCTAGTAATCTTGTCTTTGCCCTTTCATTCTTTTTCCCTCTCAACCAAACAGAAATATTGCTCAGGCAACAGATGTTTTGTGTGTATGAGTGCAAACATTAGATGTGGTTAAATGAATAATGTTCCTTGACAGACTAAAGACATTTCTCTGCTTGCGTATGGATCTGTGTTCTCAATATGGCCTTACCTTGCTTTTTGTTGGGGTGTGACATACTGTTTCTCAATGCCATGAGAGAGCAGGCAGCTCACCTCAGAAGCTTGTGTCACATGAACAGGTGTGGCTTTGAAAGAAACTCCAGACTGTTTCCAGCAGGAACTTACTCACCACTGAGTCTTCTCACAGTTACCTACTTGTGAGAGTGGATCTGATAAACAAACTCTCATTGGGCAATAAAGTTATGCATGGCATGAAGTAATCAGTTTTCCTAATTTTTATCTGCATTTTTGAGGGCTAGGAAAATCATTCTCAAGGCTACATTTTTCAATTAACATAGTTTGAATATGTGTAATATAATAAAATCATGTCATAATTCACATAGCTACATACATGCAAAATCTTCTAGATTTTTTATTATAATTTCATTTCACTTCAATTCTAAGTATGTTGCATATCCTGTGGTACTGCAAAGAAACAAGGCTGTTCCTCAAGGAGCTTCTAGTCATGTACTACAAATATAATAAACAAAGATGGGGCATTAAATAGGAGAAATGTAGGTTACAACTAAAATATTTAGTTTTAGTAGCATGGAGTACAGAGATACCAGAAATCCATTTCATAATCTCTCTACAGCAATACAACAAATACAAAATACTGGAGCATAAAACTCATTTAAGCACAGTAGCTGAATCAATTTTGCCATGATAATTCTGGTAAATAAGAATGCAAGTAGTTGCCATGTACTCAGAAATACAAAGGATTCAAAATTACAACACTATTTTTGTGTTAAAGGTACAAAATAACTTTCTAACACACCATTAAATTAGGGCTTGATTTTAAATCATGCCCTTCTTAAGGAAGCAATATCTGCATCTGTGTTCACTGGACACGCTACTGGGCTCTTCTGTTCGTTCCCAACTTAAAAGTAAATGCAGTTTCAATGGATGCATCGGCTGACCAGTGGAATGATTCTCAGCAGACTTACAGAGCAAAAAACCAGTTTCAGGACACAGGGAATCTTAAATATTTGTTACAACAGTCTCAGGCTGCTTACTGATTCTGGTTACTGAAGTGTTCTGCAAAATGTTTTCATTAAAAGAGAATATCTTTGTTATACTTTCTAAGAAAGTTGATAACATTAGAGTGGTTCCTATCTGCTGGCTCCAATGAACTAAGGCTTCTTTTTAAGAGATAAACAGGAAGAATATTTTTCTTCTATCACACTGTTTCTTTTTTTCCTATCTAAATGCTACAGTTATTTTCTGATACACATATCTCAAACGCTTTCTCCCTTTAGTCCCAAAGCTTGCTGCACTTCTCTTATTTTCCTAATCCACCCATTTTACTGAATGGAATTGTGTCTAACAGCCAGCTTTCCCATTTTTTTGATGCACCCTGTCTATCTACAGAGATGCAGAGACACTCTATCCTCTTTGAAACTGCAAAGGAAACCACACATTAAAACCCCTTTCCACCCAAGAACTGGGCTTGTATTCAGTGACAAAGGGGCACCGGGACATCATCTCCAGAGGCAGAAGCAACACTGATATCACAAATGCCACACATATCTACATATGCCACTGTGCCATGTATAGATTACTGTCTATTGATTCAACTTTCAGCTTCCATATGCTTAATAGCTGGGATGTCCCTGAGCAGAGTAAATGCTCCCTAAGTATTTCATTCATTTTTGTGTGCTGTACTAGATGTGCACTCCTCCTAATTCTCATTTGCATGAACCTCAATCTTTCATATGTGGGTAAAAGAGGAAAGTGCCCATCTGACTTCACAGGGCCTTCTTGTACCCTGCTCCCACATCTGTCCTGTAGCGGACACCCTGCTCTGAATCTGATCCTCCTTCTCTCCTCTCAGAAGATCACTCCCATCCCACAACCAAGGGAGATCTATTCCTGGGGAAGTGGGTCTAAGTGAGCTTGAAGTTAGAGGAAAAGCAATGCCTGCTTTAAAACATGAGAGTGAATACTCCAAAAGTGAACAAGAGACTTGGCATAATTCGTTTGGTGTGTTTGATGTAGATACCTTGAAACAGAATGAGGAGTCAGGTTTTCAAAGAGTGAACTTGACCTTCAGAGCCTGGAGGACCCCAAGACCTACCTATCCTCAGTGACCATGTTGTTCAAGCACCTCTCTTCTTGCCAATGCTCACTTAGAATCTTATACTTAGAAACTTATACTTTCAACATTATAGATGCCTTTACTGATGCAACACATAGACTATTGTGCTCTCACTACTCACTATAGCTTAATGCTAACATTTCCAGCAGTCCAGTTGCTTGTGTTGTGTCCAGCACAATCCAGTGCTGTGTTCCTCTTCAGTGGTCAAGAGTCTGCAATGCCTGAACTTTGTTATATGGCCCAGTAATTCTTCCATTTCAGTCCACCTTCATCTCTCTTACTTCCTATTTGAGATCCCTTTGCAGGAGCTTGATTCCTCAAAAGAGTTAGATTCCAGACTTAGTGATACAAATGACAGTAAAATGAAGTACATGGTAAGTCATACTTAAAATACAGGTCTGAGATCATCTGCCATAGGTGTAGGCCAGGTAAAAAGTTCATGGTAGCTGTAAACTCTCCTGGAGTACTAGATGAAGTCCAGAAAGCCTCCTGTCATGTTTCTACATGCTATAGGTCTTCTTAGACCCTGTTCAGCACATGCAGCTTGTTCCAGCTTCCTATCCCAGCCTTAATCTGCTGGAAGGCAGGGTTTCTGAGGAGGTCTGTGGCTCAGAGATCTGTCTTCTGAAGTGCTTGCATGGAAAAAATCCTCTCCTGGATTGATACAGGAGTTTTATTATTACGCTTGCTTTAAATCTGCTGTAAAGGAGCAAAAACAGAACCTCACATAGCTGAGAACAGAGGAGATATCCCATACCAAAAAAGAGGAAGATATTAGATTGTGATAAAGTAAAACAAAAAGCAGGGGTTGTTATTAAAACAAACAACCAGACGAAATTTTGTTCAGCTTGGGTTGGCAACAGGAGAAGTGGATCAAGTCAGAGAGGTGCAGACCTCCATAAACCTTGACAGTCACCAGAATACATAAGAATGTTGTTCAGAAAAATAAGTGGCATGAGTGTTTGGAAACACAGCCATGTGCTGTGTGGGTTTGGGCATTGTACAAAGCCCATGTGTGTCTCACTTGCAATAAGCAGTGTGTATGTAGTTTACCAAACACAGACACTCTGATCACTGTTTTGCAAGTTGGATTTCTCACTGAAATGAATGAGTGGCCTGCTGGCGCAGCAATGTGCAGGAATGTTTGGCTCACAGAATTACATATTTCTGCTGATACGTAATGAAGTGCAGCACTAGGAGTCATTACTGGCTAAGAGTTTTACTGAGAATATCTTCAGCGTACACTTGTGTATCTCTAATGGCTGTGATTATGATGCACACACACTGCCACCCATGCCATCAGCAATACACAAGGCAGAAAACAAAACCCTTCCTCCTTTCCCAAGGTTCAACATGTTTTTCCAACT
>JAWWEU010000091.1:21735069-21752224 GCA_035583155.1 Acropternis orthonyx
ATATCTGGAAAAACCTCATTTTTGCACAACAGGACTGAAATGCTGTACTGACTTGCAGGCAGTTCAGAAGCGGTTTTGTTTATATTTGTCCTGTCAGGGCAGTGGTTTTCTGTCGCCTAGATCACACTTGCTGTCAACCTCACAGAAGCTTTTTTGCAGTACAAACATCAACCTGAGTCCTAGAATTATGTGGTCTATGTGTCTTTAGAGTCAGACCTTTAAAGATCTCTAAGAATGTTTTCAAATTTATTCCCAGTCTTGCTTTTTCACTGTGTTCTAAGCCCCCCGAGATGGTCAGTGGAATTTTAGTGCTAACACTATTTTACTGTAACACTATTTTAGTTCCTTCTTCTATATACACAGTGGATTTCTGAAAAACCTTCTTAGAAGCAAGATGATCATATTTATGCAACATATTTTGCAATCTTAGCTCTTAGGAAAAAAGTTAATTTATATCCCTGTCAGATCACGTGAATTCTAATAGTGTGAATTTTGGTAGTGATTAAGCAAAACCTGACCACATTGATCTGAAGTTTACAGCAAATGAGACTCTGAATTTTAGTTCCAATCAGGTTAAATTCATTGGATCTAGCAGAGGGAAGGGGGAGCAGCAGAAATGCTGTTCACAAGCAGTTTAACTCAGTGCTTGGGAAAAAATAAATGATAGCTGTTTGCTGATGGACATGAGCAAAACTTTGGGACAAGATGAGATTATAAAGCTTTTCATTTCTCTCTACTATTCTATATCTATGTCACTTTATAGGATTTTGATTGTAAGCAGAGGTCCAGCCTTCCTAATGCTCCTCAGCTTGATAAATAGACATTTTAGAAAATAAAAACCTTTCTGTATGGATGCAAAAAGTCATCTCAGCTTGAGAATTATATACGAGGCCATTCACACCAACAGCCAAGCATTGTCAGTGCTGTAATTATTTACACAGCAGTACAGGTTTTAAGAATTTGACTGTAAGAAGGTAATGCATTCTATGCTATTTTATCTTGCCCAGTGCCTTCAGATACCTTACTGTCTCCATGGTATTTTGATGAGCTGAGGTGACCATACGATCTCTCTATCCATTTCTTGGTTGTACAAGGGTGTATGAACATGCAGAGACTTGCTTCTCTAATTGCACATGTAAAGCAACTGTGTCCTGTTACCACGTGTATTGCTATCTATAGAGCTCAGCAGTTTATAAATATTGCTACATATTCTTATCAGAACTACATCAACCACAGCATCTCATAACTGTTCCATATGAAAGTGTTCCCAGGTCCCAGGGTGTGTTCAAGAAGGCCTGGGAAGAATACTGCACAAGCTCATGTGAAGCAAGAGCAAACAAATGAGCAGCCTTCTCTTCCTTCCCGTGTATAACCACCCCCACTCCTGCGTGCATTTCCCATAGCGTGATCCTGATGAGCCATGAGCAGACATTGTTGCTGTACTAGCCAGCACTGGAAATTCTGCCAGAAGTGCCTTAGCATTGTTTTCATGTACCTGGTCTTTTTTGTCCTGAAATGACTACTATTCTGGGTGAGGAAACAGTGGAAGGCACACCTGAGGAAGCAAATTTTAACTGTGACCTTTTCCTCCCTCTGCTCTTGTTTTCCTCAATTTTCACATTAACTGTTCCCTTACTTTTTTGAATTTATAAAAGGCATCCTTTTTCAGCCTGCAGCTGATTATGAAAAATAATTTATTCTCACAACCATTCCAGGAGTCAAGTAGATATAAGTATCACCATTTTTTCTGAAAGAATAATTGAGATTCAAAGTTCAATGGACTGCTTAAGGCAATATGACTATTAAGGTCTTGGTTTTGTTTATAGTTTTTGAACTATTGGGAAAGTCACATGCAGAGAAAGGAATCTCAAAAGTACTCATCTGCTTCACGGAGGTATAAATGAGATCATTGACCCTTGACTAAATTACGTTTTTTCATGTTAGCAGTGAGATCAGCACTTAAGTTAAATTTCACTCAACTGTTCAGCTGTCACCCTCCAGAGCCAAGCCATCATCCTTCTCCATGACAGCAGCACTCAACAACAACATTCAGGACAACTTTTAACATAAATGAGTTTGAAAGCAAGTTCATAGTGTAAGTGCAAAATCTTCTGCCAGTAATCTGCACTCAGTGAAAGCCTGTCTTTTATCATTCCTTTTACCCTGGTGATGAACTTCCTAAACTCCCTGACACTGAGCAATTGGAGCACCTGCAGTGATTTGGTTTGAAGTTAATGATAGTAACTTCACTCTTCTCACGGTTGTTTTACTCCCCTGTATCAACATGACCCCACTATTCAACATAGGAAACCTTGAGCTACTGCACTCCTGTTTCATCTTTGCATCTTATCAGCGATAGAATAGGGTAGACCTGTGATGTCTTGCCTTACAGTTTCATGGCAAAACAACACTAATATGCCACGCCATGACCAATGAACACCAGCATGCAATGGTCATCACTCCATGTGCTAGCAAAAATATCAAACTACCTGTGCTGAATATATTCCTTTCTGAAGTTCATTGAGGTGCTGCTTCAAAACAGACAGTAGAAGGAATATTATTTTAAGCTTGCCAAGTTGAGAACTTCTAGGAAGACAGAAAAGAAATAATTCCCAATAACTTAGCAACTAGTTTCTGCTAGAAGACTAGTTACCTTAGTAACTAGTTTAGCATGATTTCCTTTAATCCTGATGTGATTTATCCAGGAATAATACAAGAACAAACTCAGCAGTAAGAACAGTGGTTTTCAATTTTCATATATATGATCCATAAAATTCCAGGATACAACTGTGTAGTCTCAATAAATAAACTGTACAAAACTGGCAAGTTATATTTAACAAAAAAAAATTTTCCTTTTTTTTTTCCCAATTTTAATAGGAAGGTTCAGTTCTTGAAGCTGTTTGTTCATTAATGTATGTATTTTTATTAATCGAATACATATCAAGTGACATTTGTCCTTCCCTATTGCCAAGTCCTGATATATTGGTTTTTGTACTTCAGAAGCAACATTCCCATATTGGGTAACAATTTCAGTGTGACTGAAAGCCCTGCCAGCAAACAAAACCTTAGGAAGCTTTGCCACAACTTTTATTTCTTCTGGGAAAAAATTTACTCCTTGTGTGTTGATAAAGGAGCAGGAGCTAGTGTAATATATATGGGTGTCATCCCTGGCACTCAAGAGCACAGGAGATACACTATATTGCTGGGGAAAACCTGGAGTGTAGCTAGGCACAGTTTCCTCCTGCTCTGGCCAAAGTTTGCATTGCTGCATTGCTGCTTTTTAGTTTCATGTGCAGTGTCTGTTATTGCTTGCAATTTACCCAGTCAAGTAAATTTTTACCTGCAGTCTCAATAATGCCTGGAGCTATAAGTGTACTATGTACTCTCAGCTGAATTTTGCCCTATATGGAGGACTGATGGGACCTATATGCTAAACATATACAACGTACTTCTTGTTGTGTACAGATTTAATTTTAAAATGCTAGAATTTCTTCCATCCTGTCTCCTACTAAAGCTTCCTTCATTCTGTCTCATCTAGGGCACATGAACAGCTTGCAGCTGCTCTTTTAAACTGGCTTAACTGAACTTTCTGAATATTTCCTTTCTCAATCACCAGCAGCAGAGTTAGACATTTGCATGGAAACACTGGGGAAAACAATTCAAAGCTTATTGAAGAGCCCCAGCTTTAAGTGAAGCTTCCTGCTTGTATCCTGATTGTTCAAGGGTCTTTGCTAAACTGCTAGAGAACAGGTAAATGCCAGCAGACTGACTTTGGGGATAAGAATTATAAACAGACTTACACATTTTTGTCCAGTATTATGGAACCACGTATGGATGGTTGTTATAATGTGTCTTTTTCACCTTTATTCTGAGTATCATAGAATCATAGAATATCTTGGGTTGGAAGGGACCTCAAAGATCAGACTAGGGCAGGACCTATGCCACCTCTAACTCTTGAGCTCACTGACATGTCTATGTCCTGTGAGTAAATTTAAGCTTAGGATCCTTCAGTTCTGTCTCCTTCCCTGAGAAAGTTTACTTATTTTCCTGTTCTGCCCCAGCACTGGCTCATATTCACATGGCGGCTGGCTCGGTGCTGACTCTTGACAATGTGAGTTCAAGAATGATAGGTTTCCGCTTCACATGACATACAAGTAAACCTGAGGCATAAGGTACCAGGTACTGCTGACAGAGCAGTACCAGGGGACTGTGGCTGCAGAATTGGTGGTCTCTTGGTCATCAATGGCTTATGTCAGGTTTATGACATTGGCCTGCTTCAGGTTTTAAGTGTCATCACTGTCACAGTGGCATCAGCTGACCATGGTGAATGCTGTCCTTAATCCTTACCCCTTGAGCAAGTCCTTTAGTATTCAGCATTTTATCTGTAGATAAATTCAGAATGAGAATGGTTGCCATCATTCATAGGTGAAACTGCAAAACATTAAAAAATGGGTAAAATGCTGAAAAGTATATGACTTGAGATTTATGAAATGCTACTTAAAAAGGGAGGATTCCACAGTTCTTAATGACTTGAAGACATAAACACCCTAAAAACCTCAGCAGCTGGCACACACACATCACTTACTGTTCTTCTTAGATACGGTTTACATTTTGGGTAACGCACAGAAACTCCAGGCATTAATAGGGATGCCACAATGATTGATGTTGCACTGACAAAGGATGAAAAGGATAAACCGTGCTCTAAAGGGCTAATGTTTATAGTGTCATATTCCACACAGCAAGAAGTGACAAAGATAATAAATCCAATTTGGAATGGAGCTTCTTAGTGCCTGGGCAGCTGGGCCCTGGTGGTGCAAGAGGTGTTTATCTGCTGCTGGTGCACACAGAAGAACTGTGGTCAGCTCACACTTCTCTCTGCGTGGGCTGCACTGCAAAAGCAGGTGAAAACATCTGTGCAGTGTTCCATAGGCAATAAATTGGGTATGTAAATGTTAAAGGAAGCAGATTAGGGGTAAAAATATCTCATTTTTATGGTGTTTCTGTCTTCCTCAAGGGAGATCCATTCCTGAAGATGCCTCTAAAGAATGCACTGGATTTGTATATCCTGCCACGGTGCCTGCAACAGGGCTCCACTAGCTGCAGAACAGAGATGAAGTTACTGGCTGCTGGGGCTCCTGCAGCTGTTCTAAAGGCAGATATGTTCCCACAAGATGTCTTGTGTTTATGTCAGAGCACATATTATGCTATATTATGTCATCTATATGTACAGTTTATTGCAATCACATGGTCTTTCCCCACAACTAGTGGTGACACTAAGACCCTGCTGATCTGACATTGGTAGCAGGCAGAGGAACTCCCTTCTTTGTGACATTCAAAACAGTAAGTACTTCAAGAGGATATTTGCAAACAGAAAAAAATTTGTTCCAAAAACATATTCTTAATCAGATGCCTACCCTGGCTCTGAACAGGTGCTGGAATCCACCTATTTGTGAACATGAAGTGGAAAGTTCATCACAGCCAGTAGGCATTTGAAAGCTATTGTTTCTGTGCATATTACATTATTTCCAACCCAAGGGCTTAAATAAAATAAAAAAAGAAAAAGATCTGATCTAAACTCCTGTTAGTTTGACCCTTTCTTTCACGTAATTCACTTTTTAATCACCTCCACCAGCAAATAAACTTACTTCTGATTGAAAGAAAAACTTAGACTGTAGTGTAATCACTGGACTATGGAACCTGAGACTTAAGACAAACAATATCCATTACAACAGTCAGGGATAGGGTTTAATCCCCAAGGAGTTTTATGTTGTGAGGTATTGCATGCACATCCCATCTCCAAAGAGCTAAACATTTAGATGTAGAAGACAAGATGAAGGGAAGAATAACTATATTTTAAACACAAAGTTTTGTAGATAATCAACTTAAACATAGTTTAAAGAAAATACATATAACTAATCCCTAGATTCATGTTACCTATATCTGATAAGGCACAAGCTAAACATCTAAGTGAGCCAGTAGTTTTCTTCTGTCGTAAATGGATAGAGAGAGGGCCATGTCTACAAAAGAGCATACAACTCAACTAAAGTGCATGTGATTAATCCTTCTTTTCAGGTGTAATTTACACAATTAGTTTTAACTAGACATTACTGTAGTGATAGCTGGGTGGAAAGAATCATTCTGCATGACTTACCCAAGGTTACATAGGAACTTAATGCTGGAGTATGACCCAGAGTCATCTGTGTTCTTGCATGTGCCATTCTTCACAACCAATGCACTGTGTCTTACTTCCCTTCTGATCCAGCAGAAAGTTTAAGTAGTTCATGTGACCTAAGCAGTAAATGGGAATTAATACAAAATGTTAGTACTGTTGGGTTATTTCTGTTTCTATATGTTGTAGTTAAAAGTAATTCTTTTCACAGTAATTAAGCAATAATACATTGGGAAGATTCTGTTGGGTTTCCTTTTAATCTCAAGAATAGCAAGTTTCATTAAAGCTCTATTTGCTGCAAAATATAGTTTTAAAATGTATTACTATTCAAATAGGAGACCAAATCTGTACTTAAAAGCAGAGAATAGCCTTTTTAATTTAGAGATAAAGAGAAATTATCTTTTCTCTTTCCTGTTTTCATTGTTGTGTGTTTACAAAAATGCTCTGTCACTATTGTTGGTGTGATCCCCCTGTGTCCTCTGACAGTAAGAGGTCATCTGCAGTTGTTGGAGATCAGCTAGGCCAACATCAGGCTGGCATTTGATTTAGCAGATAGCCAGCATTGTGTCATTCCCTTCCTATTCTAAGGAATGCAGCTGTTGTGGGGGTCAGGAGCTTGGGGAATGACATTCTGGTCACCCATGTTAACCTCTGGTAATGATCTGAAAGTCCAGGCAGAAAAGATAAGGCCTTGTTGTTCACTCTCTGAGGTCCTCTGACCCTGCATTACACAAAGAGTGATAATAAGGTGGTCCTACTGTCCTTGCTGGCCCTGAAATCATTCAGATGGTGATCATCAGCAGTCTGCCACAAACCTGTGTTTCTTGAGGCTGTAAGCAGAGCAGTCCTCACATGGGACAAACTAGTGGATTCTGGTCCAGATTAAGATTTTCCACACTGGAGACTTTAAAAGCTCAGTTCATATAACTGACTTTCCAAGATGAGGGGTGGTAAAGAAAACCACATTATCCTTCTGTCTGCAAGGAGTGCAGACACTCATTTTCTAATACTGGCCATGCAGGTATACTGGACAGAGGCCTGTGATTCTGCAGACACAGATACATAAAATATCTCCAATTCTGACAGCCAATTGTCCAGCTTGCTCAGTTTCCACAGATGATCACAGAGTTTCCCATGATGTTTCCCATGTCGAGGCATGTTGCTATATAGGCTTCGTGCAAAGAAACCATAGAGAAGTTGTTTGGACCGTGACAACATTTCAAACTATTTTGTTATACAACCTCCCAACCACAACATGGGAAAGAATATGGGAGAGATGGTGGAGAGATGCCAAGTTCACTGCTCTACTGTAGCAGCTTTCTGCACAGTGCAAAATTAGAAAAGGGTCCCTTCACTGGAAGGAAGTATTTTTTAGCAGTGTGCTTCAGCAGAGGAGTCATTCAGTGTGCTGTTCTGTAAATGTTGGATAGATTCTAAGAATAAGCAACTGTGTGACCTTCATCTATGATGAATCTTGCAGTATTATTCTTCAGGTAGTAAAGAGAAGCCATGATCTCAGGCTGAGGATTGGTGACAGGATGTCTCAATTTTGTCATTGTTTATGAATTATCACCCTGTTATTTTCCTCCTAATTGCATGCAGGTTTTATGCTGTAAGTGTCTGGACGAAAAGACTGTGTGTTTGTAAATACCTTCATTGTTTTGTTTTCAGTAAATATTTTTATTACAGCAAATATTCTACACTTACAATCACACCTTTACTGCTTTCTTGGATATTTTGTGTCTCATAAAAGGCCTAAGAAATCCTGCAACTTTCTGCAGAGTTTGCTGCGATGTCCAAATCACAGGCACACACTTGTGCAGGATCTGTCATCGATTTGTGCCTCACCTTCTGCAGTTATAACACTCCCATAATCATGGCTTAAAGAGAGAATATATACAAATTATTCAAATGTTGGCCTTCTTTTTCCTTTGGGTGTTGCTAATTCTGTCCTGAATCGGGCTCATAGATATTTTCAAAATGAGCTCGTCTCCAGATACATGCCTCTATGTTGGTAAACTGACTAGACATAAACCATCTGTAGAATCCACATAACACAGTCTGGATAAATAATTAGTACAAAAGGCTGTTAGAGAAATAATAATAAATGCTATATCAACAGTTTGGCCATTTCTAGTTTCTCAGGTGTGTTCTTTGAAAATCATGTCGAATGAGACTTAACAGTTTGAACAGATCTGTCTCTTTTCAGACCCCACCTAACTTTATAATTATGTGAGCTGTGCTGCTATTAAAATCATTTATGTGTGTATACAGGAGGCAGCATAAAATTCAGAATGCAGAAAGCCATACTTGGGACAATTTCCAAGCTGCAATTTTCCAAAATGCACTATGCTGCAGATTATCTATATTTTGTTTTTAAAGATGAAGACATGGAGTTAAATACATCTGTATATATATTGCCCCATTTTACCAATAAAGTCAAGAGTCACACCACCAAAATGATGATTTGGTTAAAAACTATACAGTCTGGTTTTTTTCCTTAGTAAACCAAATGTGTCTCTAGTTGCATTCAGAGCTTTTAATCGCCTCAATTTGAACATTTGACCATGCATCAAAGTATCTTCTTTTTGTTTTGTTAAATACTATATTTGTGCGAAAATCTTGGGAAAAACCAGCATCATGCAAAGAAGAAGAATGTTGCTTAATGTGGGAAGAAATTACATGTTAAGAGAAGGAATAGTGCATAATAGCATTGCACAATGTGGGAAGAAATCACAGTTCACTCCTGTCATTGATAATTATTATTCTTTGCAATGTGTTTGGTACACCAAATCTGCTTAGTGATCTTAAAGTTAGGATCCAGTTTTATCCTCTGTGTCATTTGCATAAAAATGCTAGATGCCAGTTGCACCAGAAAGTACTTGTGCTGATTAAATCTAATTCTACAGGCTCCAGTCCAAAGAAGCCCTTTAGTGTAAAGCCAGTCCTGCAGTCAACAGTGAAACTGCCTTTATGCTCAGAATTATTTCTTTTAAGGAAGTCAGTGCCTTTCCTGCTTTTCCTGTTTCCACTAAAAAATACTCAAGTAAAAGACGAGTGCACAAAACTGCATTATTCCCATTTTTGTTCTTACTTATGGCACATCTTCTCAATCACTATGTGCAAAGTAAAGGACTAAAAACATTTCAGTTAACATATACAGCAAAGATTGACAGGGAAAGCTTGGTAGCCTCTGAAAGGGATTTCCTAAAATATCTCACTAAATCAAAAAGTATCTTGTATTGAAATCAAAGAAGGTTTGATAATTGTGTATGTGAGGGCAACAGAGCTGGGGAAGGGTCTGGAGCATTGGTCTGATGAGGAGCAGCTGAAAAAGCTGCGGGTGTTTACCCTGGAGAGGAGAAGGCTCAGGGGAGACCTTATGGCTCTCTACAACTACCTGAAAGGAGGCTGTAGCCTCATGGGGGTTGGTCTCTTCTCCCTGGCAACTAGGGATAGGACAAGAGGAAATGACCTCAAGCTCTGTCAGCAGAGGTTTAAATTGGATATTAGAAAGAATTTCTTCACCAAAAGGGTTATCAAGCACTGGAACAAGATGTCCAGGGGAGTGGTGGAGTCACCATCCCTGGGAGTGTTTAAAAAAATCATGCAGATGTGGTGCCTAGGGACATGGTCTAGTGGTGAACATGGCGGTGCCCAGTTAACAGCTGGACTCAATGGTCTTAGATGTCTTTCCTAACATTAATGATTCTATGGTCCTTCAGCTCTGTCACTGAGTTCTAAAACACAAGCTCCATTACCTGGTTGACTTGAGTCTGTCCACAATTATATATACACTATGGTGATATTAACACTACCTAACTGTGAGGGTTTGTGAACGAAAAATTGTTATTTTCCTAAAGACTTATGGAGGGAAAAGGCTAGGAAAACAGGAAATAAATGTATGTATTTTGTGGGGCAGGGTAGTTTCCAACCATTTGGTTGAGAAGGCTCAGGTACAACATGTAATATTATGAGAGAATACTAATAGGGACTAAACATTACTCATCATTATTTCTGCCTTCATCCATGATGAAAGGCCTTTATGGATGTGTATACCACCTCCCTAATTTACCTGGGTGGTCATTAGACTTATATATTAGAGATACAGACTTTTCATGATTTGAGGATAATTATACTAAAAATTTGTTTGTTTGCTAGGGATCAAATACAACCTATGAACAGTATAGGTGTCCAGGGCCTTTTTATACATAATTGCAAAGTTGCTCTTTCTTTGTGAGCCACCTTAACATTCTGCATGGCACTTAGTTCAGGTGGTCTAAAATGAGGTCATAGAAATTTAGATGGGAAAACACCCTTATAGACCTTTTTGTCCAACTCCTTATCAAAGCAAAAGTGATTGGTCTAAGTTGCTTTGCATGTTGCTGGATTTTGAGTGTCTCCAAGAATGAAGGACCCACAGCCTTTCTTGGCACCCAGGCCAGTGTTGGACCACATTCATAGTGAAAATTCTGGGATGGGCAGGCAAGAGGAAATACTATGGGTAGGAAGCTGCAATCCCTGCCCTGGCTGGAGAGGGCCCTTCTCCCTGCCCAGATGAAGGGCGACATGGAGAGAACAGGGACAAATGGGATAATTGTGGCCATTACCTTTCAGCTGATCCTGTTTGTCCCTGCTCCCTCCTGGCCATGGCAAGAGCCGGATGGGATGGTCCTGTCAGGAGGTGCTCTTGGGTTTCCCACAGATCTGAGCTCTTACCTTGTTTCTGTTCCTCTGTGTTTCAGCCCTTCAAAGCACAAGAAATGACATCTCACCCTCCATCAGAAGCCTGGCAATTCAAACTCTGAACTACCTAATAGTTGCAAAGGTAACTCCATTGTTCTCTATATTCTGGCTGCTACAAGACCAGCTGGGCAGGGAGAAGAAAGTCCTCTCTGTGGCGCAATGGCTGGCCATGCTGTCAGGAGAGCTCTGTTCAGAGCTGCTCCGAGGAGTTCTGTCTGCTGGGACCACCTGAGTCTGTGGGGAAGGCTGGGTGGCTTCTGGCTTCTCCAGACCCATGGACACCTCTTCCCTGCTAGCACTTCCTTTCACCCTGGTGTGCAAATACGAAATCTGTTTTATCATACAGACAGGCTCAGGAGGTTTTTTTGGTCCCTAGTGTCCATGAGGCACTGGGGAAGAGGAGAAAAAGGAACTTTGTACTCAGGAACAGTTGCCCAGGCATGCAGTGTGGTAGGAAAAGTTGCTGCAAGACCTTTCAGTGATTCTGCTGAAGCTTAATGCTTCCAACAGACCAGATGGGCAGAGCCCAGAACTGTGGAGATCCCTGAGAAACTAATCCTTGGAGATGTCCTCACTCTCCCAGCCATGAACTGTTTTCTGTTTCCTGCCTGTGTGTTGCTGACTTGGTTGTTGGGAGTGAGGTGCCCCTTTTCCAGCCTCACAGCAGCACGTGGCAGCTACAGATGCAACGTGTCATCTTGACTGATTTTAATGATGGTGCTTGAGGTCAGACTCACCTTCCAAAGCCAAGTGTCCCAAGCCAGGTGCACCTGTGCCATCACAGATACTCTTATGGGACATGAGCCTTGCAGTGTAGCTGATGTCTCTCTCCTTCATGCAAACACTTTAAAAATATGTGAATGAGCTTCTAAAGCCTAAATCTAAGACTTGCTAGGAACAAAGGAAGAAGTAGCAGATCTGAAAAAATGCAAGGACTCAGGTAGATGAGATTTGGTGGTGAAGGGAAGTAAACACATTGCTTTGCTGTCTTTGAGAACATGGGTCACAGTGGGTCTGCTGGCCAGGTGAGATCCCCTTTCTCCTCTCTGCTACTGTCATTTCTCCCATGCACACAGGGTGACCCACACATCCCTGTGGTTGTGGGTGAGGAGGACTTACCACGGAATGGCCCAGCAGACTGGAAAATCCCGGGAGAGGGAGAAGTGCAGGAGCAGACACCTCACAAAGCACCTGCATCCCCTCCTGTGATGGTGTGGAAAGACCAGGCCAGTCCTGAGTCAGTCCCAGGAAAGGCTTGCCCATCCAGCTCAGGGAGTGGTGGTGGCTTTTTCCTCATGACAGGGAGATGCACTGCGTCCTGAGCCACTTGTGTTCCCACTTTGTGGGGCTGCAAGTTTCCTTCCTCAGCAAAGGTCCAACAGGTGCCATAGCTGACAAAAGGGAAAGCCTGGAACATATGCTTAGGGTGGGTGTCCAATTAGGACTGTGGCAATCATGCCATGTACAGATCTGGGAGCTTTAGTATATACCCACTGAAGAAGTTAACTACTACATATAACTTTAAAAAAAAAAAAAGAAGAAGAAAAGAAAAGAATAAACCAGAATTACTCTCTTAGAATGGTGCTGTACCACAGTGCCCAACAGGATTATAGAGACCTAACAGACCAATACCATAGCTTCATAGGGAGGAAGCAAACTGCACTTTATGTTCTGGAGCTGAGGTTGGCTGATACTGATGCTAATATCAGTGTCTTTTAAAGCCACCTCTCAATCCTCTTCACAACCAGAAAAAAATCAGCCTTTATATACAAAATAACCCTACAGGCCTTGCAACACCATTGATTACCCTATATGGTGATCAATAATGTCCAAACTTGAAGATTCAGTTCTCTAGAAAGTATGAAGAAAATGTACGTGACATGTTTAGCTAGCAATTTACACCACATTTTCAGACATGTCTAAGAACAGATGTTTTATTCAAAAAGAGAAATAGTTCCAACAGAGAATGATCAGAGCTGATACATACTGAAATGAGAAAGATCAAAACAGAGATACCAAAAGGGAAGAGGCAGTTTCTAACTCTGAACCAAGAAATAAAACAGCTGAGATATGCACTTTCCTAAATACCCAAGGGATGACATTTTATCTGTAAGAAAACAAGACAGTAGAGCTGGTAGAATAGTGGAAAGTTAGGAAAACAAGATGACAACTTACAGTACTGCACACTGGGAAATCACACAGCCATCAAGCCCAGCATAGGTGCAGTATTTGAAGCATTGTATTCAGTTTTGATGCATTATTATAATTATAGTGATTTAAACACTGTGCCCTACAATTAGTTATCTTCTAGTATTTTCTCATCACAGAAAAAGGAAGATGACTCAGTTATGCCTTTACTCCAGTGATGAAGCTCACCTGAGAAGCTCCTTCCACCCTGTTCCTGCTGGCCTGCTGCTTTTTGCTCATGACCCTCCCAACCCCTAGTTTCTCCCATGTAGCTCTCTGGGGGCTTAAGAAATTATCCTGGTTAAGGATCAACCATTTTTTCCTGTCTAAGAAGGCCTGTTTGAGACCCAGATAATTCCAGTCTGTTCTCTCCAACTGTTCATGTGTTTATACTTTGCCACACTGTTGCAGTATCTGAATGCTGTACCATTTGATAAGCCTTACATATGTTCGATCTTGCCAGAACTGGCTGTTGTATCTATCTCAAGAGAACCAAATGAGTGTGGGGGTGGAATTCCCAGGTTAATATATACCCACACACGATGGCCCATGAGGCATCAACACAATACGAACAATAAATACTAAGGAAAGTAACATCAGCTCTTACTCATCATTGCCACAAAAGAAGAGGAAGCAGATACAAGTGAACACTTTGTCAGCTTAACAAAAAACAGCTCTCAGGGTTACGGTATGGTACACTTGAACTATAATTTTTGGCTAGTGCTGAAGACGGTGGTTAAATTATCCAGCTGCCCTACTTGTCTCTCCACTTTTCTGTGCTTGGTGCTCCTCTTTCAACACTATTGGTACTTGTTTGACCAGCCTGATCACAGAGCTAAGCTGACATAAGACCAGCCCTATCAAGTACGTGAATGGTTTTATCCTTACTGGGCTTCCTAAACTGACCCACCTCACCACTTGACTCCTGTAGTGTGTCCCAGTTTTGGGGCAATCTTTACCGCTTTAGACATGACAGCAGTACCTTATCTCACATACCAGAAAGCATCACTATCAGCCGAAGCGTGTGTGAACCAGAGAGTATTGGTTTAATTTGTCTGGGCTTCCTAGTATTTGATCTTACGGTAACACCTTTAAAAGCAGTTATGTGATACTGAGGAATTGTTTTGCTTAATGACCTGGCTTAATGACAGCTTCTGTGAACAGACAGGACAGAAACTGAATTTGTGTAAGAAATGTACTCAGCAATTTCTGCATCAAGCCTGTACCTCATGACTGAACATTTCTGCACTTCTTTTCAACAAAGCTCCAGTCCTGGAGATGAAGAATCTGAGCAAGTGTGACTTCCAGTGATTAACTGGCTTTATTGTTAAAAATTCATGTCTTACTTCAAGCCTGAATTGGATTGATTTTTACTTCCAGCAACTGGATCTGCTTGTACTGTTGGTCCCTTGACACTGGTCTATTCTAAGTAACTGTGGAAACAGAGTACTAGAAAAAGCACAATTATAATCTGTTATTTCACTGTGATCAGTCTCAAATATCCGTGATAAGATGTACATTCTTGCAAATCTTTATATTGTCTCCTTCACTTCTTTTCTAAGGTCTCTAGAGAGAGCTGTCAGGAAAAACACCCTAAGTGTACCAAATAGCATTTGTTGCTCTGCAAAGTTCATGCAGCCACCCCACCCAAAACTTGGAATGATTTTGTTTTTCTGAGAACAGCATACTCAGTTGTATATGTATTGTGTGGGGTGTATTTAGCTATTATCTGAAGTGTTAGCCAATGGCCACAACTAGGCAAGAGACATCAGATGGTTATGATCACAGAGCAGGAGTGATGCCAAGATGTCTGTTCTTGGATGCTCAAATTATCTGTCAACCTCATCAACAGATTTACAATCTGGGATGATTTTTCTACAGTTTGACTGGAAGGGCAAGCTGGTTTTATACTTCTTTTGCAGGAGAAAAATCATATTCTGTTGTATCATCTCGGCATCTGTCATCAAAGTGATTCCCTTACAGGATCAGGGTGACTTCACTGCATGGTGAGAATAGAGGAAAGAAAGGAGTTCAGGCTTTCATTGGCACCCATGTAAACCACCCTGGTTGAAGGCTACACCATTAGAATCTCATATATTCTGGGGACAACAGGGCATACTTATGCTGGCCTTCAAGACTGTGAGAGAAGCTTTTTTCTTATGGCATTAAACTTCCATGCACAAAGCCCACCTTCTTAGCCTTAGACCTGCAAAAAACATTTATGACGTTAAGTAAGACAACCCCATAGTAAAACCATAAAGAAATCCTGTCAAGTCCATCTTTTCTTAGGTTTAAGTATCAATGAGACTTCACAAAATATATTGCCTTTAATGCAACACATATAACACGGACACCATCTTGGCTCAGTGGGACTATTCTACTAACCCAAAACCTCAGCACACTCACCCACTGCACAAGCCCTGCTGATGGTTGACCAGCAACATCACCCCCAGAGAGGTCTGAGACTGCACAGTGCATGTGCTACAACTCTATGTAGATGTATCATAACTAGTATTATATCTAATAACATTTTATTAAATATAATAATAATGGACTAATCAATGTGCCAAAAATTTCCTAGAAAGGGACATCCTGGAATACTAACAGTCTTGCCCATTAGATATATAATCTTTGCCATCTTTAAACAAAGTTGTGTGCTACAAGGCTTGGTAAAGTTCTAAGATATGCCCAGGATTTAGTCATATGCCCCACACAGCTGCAAGAACGTGTGTTCTCACAGCCAGCCACGCTGAGGCTCCTTTTGTGTGTTGCTCACTAGCAGCAGGAGCTAGGGAGACAAACCTTGCAGGTGTTAAGACAGAGAGTCAATTTCACTCTCCAAATTTTCCATTTACCTCCATTTACCTTCAGCTGTGTTGGCTCAGCGAGACCACTCTACTATCCCAAAATCTCATCACACTCACTCACTGCACAAGGCCTACTGATGGCTGACCACCAACATTGCCCTCAAATAGATCTGAGGCTGCACGGTGCATGTGCTGCAACATGAAAACTGCCCTTTGAAGCCCAGTCTGACAAGGCACGAAAGCTGAGTCCTGCCCTCTTCCCTTCCAACTCTATTCTCCTACAGCACTGAAGGAAATGACTCAGTGAAGAAGGGGCAAAGTCCAAATCCAGTTATCTGTTTTCCATAGTGACTTTCATAATGCTTCATCTTTATAGTCCTTTTCAGAGCATGGACCTGGGTAAGTACTCTGCACTGCCATAGTCATGATATGTATGGACAGTCCATGACAGAACTTAACTGAGTACTCCAGGCATGCTGATGGTACACAGAGACCACACAGGAGTGATTGTGGACAGCCAGAATGGACTGTCTAGGGATAAATCTTGTGTGACAGTTGGGTGTCTTCTGTGAGAAAATGACTAGAACTGAGGATGCAGGGAGAGTAATGGATGTCATTTACCTTGAATTCAGCAATGCTTAAAACACTATTTCCACAATATTCTTGTATCCAAGTTGTGATGTTATAACCTGGATGGACAGACCACCAGATGGGTAAATTCTTGGTTGGATGATAGGCCCCAGAGGATGGTGGATAATTAGTCATATTCTGCCTTGAGGCTGCTAACAAGCAGGGTCCACAGAGACCTGTCCTGCTTAAGACCTGTATCCCTGACAAGGTGGACAAGGTGAACAAGGTGACAGGGTTTCCTCAAGTTATCAGATTACACCGACTTACAAGAACCAGTTGAAAATACATGAGGGCAGGGCTACCATCAAGAGCGACCTGGATAGCCAGGAGAAAGAGTTCAATAGTGCGCCTATACACTTGTGACAGGAGAAACATGCAGCCCTGCCCTGGACTGACAAAGTCCTAGCAACACTGCTGCCCATAAGGCTGGGTCAGTGCTGGGGAGAAGATCCTGTGACCTGGTGGACAAGAGGGTAGACTGTTATCCTCCCAAGGTCACTTTCAGCCAAATGACTCTGTACATGCTTTTGTTCTGAGATCTTTGTGTGAAAAAACAAATTTCTTTGTGCCCAAAAATTCCTGTAGGAATCATCCTCTGTAATTATCTTTGCCAATG
>JAWWEU010000091.1:21752324-21763660 GCA_035583155.1 Acropternis orthonyx
TCCTACGGATTTAGTGTGATAGAAGGGTATTTGGTGGATTTTGTCTGCATGTCTTTATGATTATTGGTTGCTAGAGATTTAACTCTGCTACAGTGTCAGAAAAAAGCCCTCAGCCTTAGAGTTCTTCATGCCAATTCCTATGTTCTCCGTAGCATTCTGACTTTCTGGTCATTTCCTTTGGTAACAGATCTTTCAAATGGGTATTATGGATCTTTTAATATCATAGGTCGGGATTTCAGATTCACTGATTACTTCTGTTTCTCTGTTTTGTCTGTCACATTTTCTAAACCCCTCTTTTCCTGATTTAGACAATGACTCCTCAAAACAGCTCCCTGCTGGGCACATTCCGAACTTAGACAGTCCTGATAACTCCTGATCAGTTTTCATTGGGACTATGCCTGGACTGCAATGCCATTCAGCATGAATCAGTGAGACACAATGTGCATTTGCACAAACAGTGTTCTATTAATAATAGCAATGCCTTAACATATGCATACTAGTAAGCAAAGAGCCTATTACCTTTCACTACTAATTATCACTTTTATTTCCATTTCCTTGCCACCTTTTTAGATCACATCCAGCCTAAACTGTAGGCTCTTCAGGGCGGGTTATTTCCTTTATCTGCTCACTTTAGTGACAATAATAGAATCATGCAGAACTAGTCATAAAATTGGAGGTGGAGCTTCTTATCACCAAGTTTCACATAGCTAAGCACTGAGTGGAAGGGAGTGGATTTTGGCAGGCCAAGGCAAAAAAACCAGTTGACTTGTCTTTGCCCTGCATTGTGATAAATCTTCCAGTCATGGCAAAGTGTCATCTCAAGACACAGAATCTCAGGACCGTTCAGTGGATATGAAAACTAAGTGAAATGTGAGTGTACAGTATAAATCACTGGAAGCTGAGTCATCGGCACAGAGTTTTGCAATATTAAAAATGTTTCTGTCTTCCAAAAAGATCCTACCAAGTAAATACTTTAGTATGCAATACTGAGCCTGACTGAGAAAAACCTGATTTCCTTACATGCACATTTGAAGCCAAGGCTCACTCACTCATTAGTTGTATAAGCCCAGTGCAGCATAATGGTGCCCTGGCTTACACTGGTATCTCCTAACTACCATAACAAGTATCAGCCACACTAAGGATGTTCATCTTTGGTGGGAGGGGGGTAGGGAGGGGAAGGGGGTGGGGAAAGGAAAATTGCTTGATTAATATAAGACTGGACAAAACATAATGACATACCATATGAAGATCAGGGAATAGAGTAGCTGACTTATTTTTAAGGGTGATTTTTTAATTTGCCTTATGTGATTTCAATGTCTCTAACATCAGCTGTAGTCATGGTCAGAACTACCCTCAGAAAGCGACCATTACACTGAAGAGAGCCTTTGCTGGTTTGTTTTTTTCCCAGCAGAAACACTTTATGTTCCCTCTGTGTTCCTCTGTTCCTGTGTGTGTAATCTTAGAGCTGTGAGTTGCTTCTTTGCCTTTGGGTGCTTGGGGCGGTGGCGGGGCGGGGGGGGGGCGGGGCGAAATGTTGAATAGTATTGCTTTGTTGCCCTAATCTTGCTCTTGTAACTTTTAGTAAAGTGTTAAAAATCCCAAAGGACATTTAGCATGACACATATTTCAGGGGTGTACCAATTCACCCAAAAAGAACAAAAGGAACCTGTTGGCTCACTTTAATACCTGTTCTCTTACATGACAAGAATACATAGAATAAAAAGGATCAAGACTGTTTGCTTCAAGTGAAAGTTAAATAATAGATTATTATTGTGGAAATGAAGTTAAACTCAAAGCAAAATAAACAAAATACTTCTTTAAACTCTATTTGGAACTGTGCTGTTGCCCATTAATTTCAGTTCATGGCATGTATAAAAAGGAAATATCCTTGGTGGAGTCTGGTGTTAATGAATAATTAAGGGATGCTTCTTAGCTTTCATAGCTGGGGGTATCATTCCTAAAAAGAACAGTTTCCAAATGCTGCATTACAAAACACAACAGAAGTGTGGGTGCAGCTTACTGAACACAGCCTGAAGTTTTTGCATTTTCCTTTCAACTGAAGTACCAAAGACCTGTTCTTTACTCTTTAATCCATATTAGATAAATTAATAAGGAACATGAACATATCAGAAACATCCTGAATTGTGTTTTACCTTGTTTCTCTCTGTTTAATTTCTGAAAATACAAATTAAGCAGTTAGGTTTTCTTCTCTGTACAAAAATTTGATTTTTATGAGTTTGCTGTTAAAAGAGTACTCTCCAACAGTAATTCTCTGGTCTTGTCACTCTGTTCGGCAGATGGTAGGGAGAGCTGACTAGACTGAAACTTCAGCCGAACTTCTTCTTAGGCATGACGCACATTATGAAAACTTTCCTTAATTTTCCAATGCCATGCAAAAGCTATAAGCATTGTCATACTGGTTACACACGAATTATGACAGTCTTGAAACTTCTGACAGATCCTGTGAGTCAGATACTAAGAGTATGACATGACATATCAACATTGCCAAAGACAACATGTCAAAGAGTCTTGTAACTCTGCGCCTGTCCTCCCTGCAGTACTGATGGAACATGCAATTATCCTCTGGCTGTGTAACATAACCTGTGCTATGCAACACACTTCTTGCATGACTGTATCATTCTTATGCCTGTACATTACCATTCATGCACTGTAAGAAGCTTTTTCATTAATTTTATAATTTAACATTGCTGTGTGGCATTTGAAGGAAACTAAACATGGCAAATGAAATTGATGGATGCCAGGAAGTGGACCTCAGAAAGGGATTACTTGGCATGCTTTGAGGGTCCAAGTGTTGGTACCTTTCTGATCTCAAGTTTAAGGAAAGGGTGTTTGATTTTTAACCTTATTAATTTATGGGCCTGACTGTTTAGACCTTCCTGGCAAGAAAGTGTGATAACGTGAGTCATTGTGGACTAAGCAAGCTCAGGTCAGGAGTTAGAAGTCTTAGCAGAGTTACAGCTGGAGCATGCTAACTGAAGCTGCTCTCTCCTGCTGACTTTCTGTCAACTGAAAAATGACACCAAAATGACCTCAAAAATGGCTGCTCAAATGACAGTCCAGGTGTCTCCAGGGGAGTAGAGGAAATGGGCTTAGACAATACTACTGACATAGAACTGAAGGAGGGTAAACAAGAGGACATCATGAAGGCACTTGAAACATATCTGTGCAGAAATTCATCTCAGATTGGTGGCACCCCCAGCACAAAAGCTCAGATGACATACATAGCAGGGATTGAATGTCCCTGTGAAACAGAAGCAAATGCTGCATGTCACTGCAAGCACAGTCCAGTGGTATTAGGGACACATGACAAACTGCATAACCTACCCCTCTCTATGGGTACAACAGGAAAGCTGTGCTTTCACTGCAGAATATCCTGGTGATCCTCACACTCATTCATTTCAAGATTCTCACTGTTTCTTTCACACAGCTGTTGCCACATGTGAACTTTTTGCTACTGCTACAGCTTTCAAAGCTGTGTTTCTTACACCTTTTCCATAAGTACTGAGTAATTACAGCCTATTGAGACAGATTCTATATACAAGCTTTTCCAGCTACACTGACAACCATATGAATTTGCACCAACTCACTTCCCCTCTTTACCATGACTCTAACAGTTAACATTAAATGTAATGTTTCAGCAAGAATCCAGGAAACATCACTGTAATTAATTTCTGAAGTATAAAAAATATGATCTTAAGCAATGCAGCCAAGATAGAGAGAGTTCTGGCACAGAACGCTAAACAACCTGGGAAGATCCCACTATACCAAATAATGTTCTCAAGTACGGTCATAGGCAGAAACCTAACTTAATAATATTTTGCAACAAGTATGACACTTTTGATCCATGATCCCGAAAGTATTTAATGTTGAAATAAATTTCTGAAAGTCAGGCTTGGATATAGCAATAAGAATTGGCATCAGAAGTGAGAAGCTCTTATCAGTGGGCAACTAACATCCTCAAAATTGCCAGTCCCCAGAGTATATTAATCACTCTGTGTTAATAAAAGTTTGTAGCTACCAATACTAATGTACATGTCAGAAGGTCTACACCTTTTCCTTAAATCAACCTATCCTTACTATGAAGTACCTATAGAATCTATTTTTTGTGTGATAATTTTTCCCCCAAGAAAAATCAAACCCTTGTCATTAGATCTTACAGACCATCATAAAAAGAATGCACTGGTATTTACAAATATTTGCAAAATACCACAGTTTAGAAAATGTTTTACTCAACAAGGATTACGGTTTCAGTGATACTACACTTCAGTAAACAATGGAAGGTGACTTTTCAGTAGTTAATCTTTTATGGCATTTTGGTGTCAGTTCAAAACAAAGCCTCCCTCTGTGTTCCATCAGGTGTGGAACATGAAACCAAACAGACAACATACTACAGTCACTGAAGAAACACAGTAAAAATGCCTGGAGACTCACAGATGTTTTAAAATATAAAATGTATCTTCCTACATTAAACCACTGTTACATCCAGACTGGTCTCATGTCTCCTCCAGCAGCTACCAATATTCATTGCTTCTGCTGAAAGAATAAATAAATAATGCCTCTTGGTATAGAAACACTTAATGAAAGGTGAAAGGAGAAGGGAAGAGAAATTGTTGATCTATGTGAGGCTTTCAGACCATAACTCTGCTTTTCACCATCACTGGGATAATTAAGAAAGTGCAGCAGAAATAGCATCAGCACGGTCCTTAAGGAAAACATCTTGACTTCTAAACTCAGGTAAGTTCTGAGCCTGATCATTATGTCAAAGCTTCAGTCTTCTTAGAAGAACTGATCTCTCCTGGGAGCCACCACTACTTGCAAAGCCTTGAAATATTTATTTGCAGAGCTGTACTTACTCTAGCTCCATAGAAATGGTATCTTGTAGGGCCTATTCTTTAAGGACCCTTTCCTATACCAGACATGACAGTTTCTGAGTGCATCCCAAGTACCCATTAAGGTGCTGTCTGATGTATTAGGGCATGGCTTTGCAAAAAAAATTGCATTTGTTTTTTATTATAATGCCCAAGAAGCTGTCAAAACCTTATCATTCTGGAAGCGTTCAGTGAACAGTTAAACCCATAAAAGAGGAAGTCATAAGCAGTTGTTAGTCGTCCTGAGATCATGACATCACTCTCTGTTCACTTGCCAATGTAGTACAGACTGGGACACTTACCCCATTATACAAAGGATTTCTCATGGCAGTTTCTCACTTCCTCAGACTCACCAGCTAGAGGTATTCATTCAAGGCCCTCCATCCTAATGATCACAGGGGGCTGCTGATTCCTTTGACAGAAGAAAAGACCAATTTCATTCTGTTTTGGTTTTTTTTTTCATTATTGTCTGAAGTGCTTGACAGAAAACAGCAGGCCATCCCTTCACTAGCAAAGATGGGGTGAGACAATGCTCAAACTAGTCCCTCTGCTCTGCCATTTGTAAGCCATTCCTAAAGACAGTAGAAACTTCTGAGATCATACAGTCTTGTCACAAAGCTGGTAGTTCACTGGCTTCCAAATCCCACAGAGGTGGACGATGCTATTACCTGTCAATCCTAGTACACTGCAGAATGTCAACCACTGATGATCTTTTAAGGTCTTTTTCAATCCAAACCATTCTGTGACTCTATGGCGTAGGTGTCACAAAGTCCTGCAACTTGAATCCCCCACTCACACATCACAGTGGAGCAAACTAGTATTGAGCTTGTGGTGGAAATATTAAATACATGCAGTGTTTCCCAGCAATGATCCAGATGCAGGGAGGATTTCTGTTATTAAGCATTGAGGGCAGGTAGTCTACTGACCAGGACTGAGACCTGCAGCATTTAACCACAGAATCACGGAGTACTGAGTTTGAAAAAGACCCCCAAGATCATGGAGTCCAACATGTGACCAATCACTGAGTGCCATGTCCAGTTGTTCCTTGAACACATTCCACAATGCCCTGGGCAGCCCCTTCCAATACCTGACCACCGCTTCCATGAAGAAATTCTTCCGGGTGTTCAGCCTAAACCTCCCCTGGCACAGCTTGAGGCCTTTTCCTCTTGCCCTGTCACCTGTGAGAAGAGGCTGATGCTGCCTTGTTGCAACCTCCTTTCAGGTAGAAGGGAAGTTGTCTACCTGAAACGTTTTGCTTATTTTAATACAGAGCAGTATTTCAGATTTGTGTCTTTATATGAACTGCTGCCTAAGAGATCCTGGCAAAAGTGTCAGAAGCTGCCTTGAAGACGATGTAGACAGGAATGGCAGCATGACAGCAACTGAACACACCAAGCCAGACATAGATGTTGAATTCTTTTTAATAAGAGATGCTCACTGCAGAATGGCATTTCTAGGCCAGAAATGAAACCCATGACTGCTGCGAGTAATCTGTCTAACTTTATATTTTGTATATGCCTGATTTAGGAGATAGGTTTGATAGCTAAGAAGAGTAATACCCCTCCCCCAGTCTGAGCAATGAAATACACTGAGCACTCCCACAAGAACTGAAATACAGAATACCTGTATTGACTATAGAGGGACCCTGACTCTAAATACCTGGAATTAAACAATGTATGTGCTGCCTTTGTGATTAAAAACACATGATGACCACTGAAAGGTCCAGAATTTGATAACCTCACTAGCTCTGCAGCACAGAAGGGGCTTGTCATTGTTGTTCAGATTTAGACTCAAGTCACTATAATTAAGTGACCCTGGAATTGTTTGGTTCATCAAATATTGCTGCAGTCATTCCAGACAAGTAAATGCTGTGTTTTTTCCTTTTTCTTCTTGATCTATAAAGGTATGACAGAAAAATTAGTTTTTTCACCTCAGAAGAATGCTAATCTTTTGTCATCACTTTCCTGCTAAAGTCCTTAAAATGTCTTAGCAAATCATATATACTGAAGTAAGAGTTCAGTAAAAATTATAGCAACAACTACACTGCCCCTTTTATTCAGCCACTGAAAAGATACAAGGTGTTGGTATGCTTCAGACACTACATAGTTAAGACTATCCCTTACTGTGCCAGAAATCCCTGTGACTGTAACAAATAAACTAAGAAAAGCAAAATTAAAGAATTGCCATTGTAATTGTTATCTTAGCAATGAATGCTTTAGCCTGGCTAAGACTTTGACTAACTGAAAACTTGTTTTGACCTCCAAACCAGACTGAAGTGGAAGATCAGCAAAAAGATCTGTGGTATTAGTCACAGTATGTCCTAACACATAAGCAGTTTAGGATGGTAGTGAGCAATTATAAAGAAAGTTTTATGGCAGCAGATATTTCAGTTGGGATATGACTGGAACACTTTCAGATCTTAAAACTAAATCTGTGCACTTAAAAGAAGGTAGTATTGTACTGAGTCCTTGTAAATTGTGGTTTGAAAGTCTTCTCCCACTATTGTCTATAGTTTTGATCAGGATGATCAGAAGAGGAGTGCTACAGTGAAAATCCTCTCTCAAACATAAAAGCTAAGAGCCCCCACAAAATTTATGACAACAAGGTCGGCAATATCCATATAACTTGCCCGAGATGCTGTGGTTTCTGCAACATTTCCAGTGTAGGACTCTCTGATTTTGGGTACCAGTGGAGCCCAAGAAAAAACAAGCCTGTCAATTAAGGCTAAGCTCTTTCTAAGGCTATATGCATGTTACTACTCCATGCCTTAATTTTCTAAGGTCTATAGTATCCTTGCAAGCTGTCATATAAAAAACTGCACTACAGATTAAAGAGAAAGCAGTGGCCCATGAGCCATCCTGAGGAAACAACCAAACAACCACTATTTCACACATATGTCTTTATGGTAAGAATATACACTTCAGCATTGCCATTCAGCTCTAAGATGAAAATTGATAATACACTCAGTAAGCACTATATGAATATGGCAGGAGAATTAAATTAGGCTTGGATGGAAAGAAGAGCAGTGAGGGCAGAGCATAAAAATATGTACCACAGGTAACACACCTCTAAAGGGACACATTAAAAGCCTATTAAATAGAAATTACTCTCAGTGAGAGAGAAGGTAATTTTAAAAAGTCATTATTGAACCTGGGAAAAGGCTGTTGATGATGTCTTGTGTAGTGTTTCATTAGTTAGACTAGGCAACAAACTGAAACATTTCTTAAATAACCAATATTATCTGCAATTTTTAAAAGTTTAACCTGCCCCTCCCCTATGATTTCATTGAGAAACACTGAAACAGATCCAGCTATTTGGCCTTGGACCTTTCACTGAAACCATGCTCAAATGCTAAGTCTCAGTTAGCCAAAATACAGATGTTCCCTGAGGCAGTGTTTTATGCCTTCACCAAACTTCTGTAGCTATCATATCTGTGGCATAGTATAATAATACATTATTACGTCACCTAATGTCAGACCAATTTATAAAATGACACATAATAAAACTCTAATCTTAAGGACATAATGGAATAAAAACTTTCATGTTTCTAAAGATCTTATGTGTCTCCAGGGTTGTCTGTGGTTAGCACATCTTCATAGAGTCAGTTTTAAATGGGTTTTCTCCACCACACAAATGGCCTCAGGACTGCAGTCACCTTCTACTGTAACTCTGATGCCTACTCTGTTTAGTATAAGATCAGGTTTGCAGAAGTATTTCAAAAAGCATTCTTAATATTAGAATGCTATTACTGAATTACTTCAACTTCTTTCAGGGCTTAGTTGAGACATATGTATTATTCATACCAAGAAAACCCTAAACAAAACAAACGAAAAAAATTACCTGATACTTCCTCCTCAAGAAACAGGGTGTGTAAAAACAATACTCAAATCTTTAGTGTTATATGTCAACAACAACATACCACACATACATGGCTTTTCAAGGAAGATGGCATGATAACTTGCATTATTTGGGAACAGTTACAAAAAAGTATTTTAAGTTCACAAAATTTCTGTGGCAGCATAATAATGTAGTTGTCACAGGCTGCCCTTTTTTTCCCCCCTTTTTTTCCTTTGCAAGCAAGTAAATCAAACAGTAAAGAAAATACACAAAAATTCCATGAAAGCACTGCACTTTTAGTTCAAGGGCTATCACTAAAGCAAATTACCTTTTTTTGAGATGTTTCTGTTCTGACAGAGGTGCTGTTTCTTTAGGCTGATACAAGGATCCCTTGCTTGAAGGTACCTGGAGATCTGAAACCCTTCTTTTTCAGTCCCTGTGGGATTTTTCTGCCTACACTGCTCTTGCAAGAGGAAGCTGTTCACCTAGATGCGTGACAATGACAGCACCTAGTGGAGCTCAGTTATGTCCAGCAGCCTGTCACAAAACCTCTTCTACAACCACTGTAGGATTTGCATTATGTGGATGTGTACTTTTCTACAAATGTTGTTGATGAATGAATGTAACCACGTTTCTTCATTTTTTTCATGCACTCTAGCTAGATATGACCTATGTGCCCTGATTCATGAAGTATTTTATTTTCCTCTCTTTACCATTTCTAGACTTACCGACTATATTTTCCCATTACCTTTTTTCTGAAATTATGGTCAGTGTAAAATTTTATTGCTTTTTCATTCTCTAATTCACAGGTTAAAAAAACTATACTTGGTGTTAGTTCTCACTTGAAGCGGTGCAGCTTTACTTACTACTAGGTATCTTTAGTATTTCTGCTTTTCTTTGCAGTTTTCAGCTGTCTTGTTTGAAAGTGAAATTTTTATATTTCTCTCCTTCAGTAAGTTGTTTGCCACTGTTATGTAACTTCCTGTAAATAAGCAGGAACTTTTTCTTTTTGCAATAGTTATTATTATCATGAAATTTGGCAATTCTGATTGAGTTCTGACAAACGGAGGTCTCTTAGAGACTAAAATAATCTAACACATGATAAGATCAACTGGTCCAACCAATTTAAAAAGTAAACAGTGATATATTACTGTAGCTCTGAGAAGTGTTGCAAAAAACCCCACAATTTAACAAAACATAATTAATTATAAAATTGAGACTATGATGACTTGTGGGATAAACTTAATGCCATCAACCAATATTTCTTTGTACTGAAGCATCAGTTTTAGAGTTGCATTATACAGCTGATGTATCTCAATTGAATGTCTTTCCAGTAAAGCTAATTTCAAAAGTAGCTCACTGAAGAATCTTCCGACCCTTAGCTTGGTAGGACTGTTTCTGCATGCAGAGCTAAAGAGGTGAGAGTCATAATTTTCCTTATTTCAGGCTCTTTCAGATGGTGTTGGCCATTATCAGGTTTCATACCAGTACAGGATTCATACCAGTAACAGATTACTTTAGGTACAGGATTTAATCGTGGAAGAAAGACAGTGTGACTTTTTTTCCTACTAAAAATCTTAAAGGTCAGTCAGAAAAGTGACCTTTTCTGACTGACCTTCTTCTATTAAGAATCACATTTATCCTCTGGACAGCTTCTCCCACATAGTTACCTTTAACTCCAGCTAGGTAGATGTAAATCAATGCCTGTAAAAAGTATTCAAAGAAATGGTATTCACAAATCATGGTGACAGAGTGAAAGGGTCTTAACTTTTAATTTCCAGAATTTTTATCCCATATCCTGTGTCTATAGGCTTGGTTTGTAAAGAATTTAAAGTTGAAAGAAATCATTCCAATTTTTAACAACAGTCAGGGTAAATACTACATATTAACAAAAAGTCCCCTTTTTTCTCATAAAAATGATGGGCAATCAAATAATGTATAATGTAGAGCACATTAAAACTATGGTTGAATTAATAAACCCACATGATTAGATTTACATCTGCAACATAAAGACTGGTAAGCTATATGGCCCTACCTGTTCAGTCATTTAAGTGGCTAACAACATAGGTAGAATCAATTAACTGTTTTGGATTACAATCGTATTTCATGCACTTTATTTCAAAAAAACACCTATTTAATTAAGATGTAATGTATTGTGATGGCAACCTACATTAAGATTCAAATTCAATACTAATACCATTCAATTTAAATAAAATTAGGTAAATGCTTTCTGTCAAGATACAACCAGTGAATGAGTGTATGTTATTTGGTAAACATTGGCAATGAAATGCAGTGAAACGCATAGATGGCTCTTGCCATCAGGAACCTCTATGGTAAATACTAAAAGTTTTCTTCCCAGTTTCTTCAGCTACCACAGAGCAGTGAGCAACTTTTACAAAATCAAGGAGTTCGAAAAGCAGGGATTCCATTTTGCTATTACAAGTTATTATTAAAAATTAGATATGAATCTTGCTAGTTGAAGGTATTAGTAACTAGAAACAACTACAATTCACAAATAACTCTGCTATCTAAACAAGTTGACAAATACAGTTTTGCATTAAAAAAAGACAAACAATGTTTTTTAAAATTCACTTATTTTAAATTTACACT
>JAWWEU010000091.1:21775837-21790627 GCA_035583155.1 Acropternis orthonyx
CCCAAGAGATGAACAAAGTGCTCCAAGTGGGGTCTTTCCAGAGGAGAGAAGAGGAGCAGAATCACCTGCCTCACCCTGCTGGCCACACTGCTTTTGATGCAGCCCTGGATAGAATTGGCATTCTGGGCTGCAGGTGCACATTGTCAGCTCATGTTGAGTTTTTCATCAACCAATGCCCCCAAGTTCTCCTCTGCAGGGCTGCTCTCAGTCACCTCTCCGCCCTACCTGTAGATGGGCCTGGAATTGGCCCTGACCCAAGTGTAGAACCTTGCACTTAACTTTGTTGAAAATGCAAATGAGGCAAAGAAAAGAAAATACGTTTTCTTTTTTACAGGTATTATATAAGACAGAAGAAAAAGCAAAAGAAAGCCAGAGCTTATCATGTGAACCATTGGAAGTCTAGACTTTGTTGCACTTAAAGTTTAAAAATCCTAAAATATTTAAAGCAAAAAGTAGTTATTTTTTGCTGACACATATAGTAGTCCAACAGTCACTCAACAATTCTCTAGTCTGATAGTTCTTATTATGTGTGTCTTGGTTTATAGTGTATTTTTTCTTATTTTCCATCAGATTTATGTTTGGAAGAGGAATTTGTTTTTCTTGATAACCTTGAAGTTTTTCATAAAACCCTGCCAACTTTATCTATACTTCTGAGCAGACTACAGTTTTTTTTACTGAAAGATCCTCTTTCAGATTCTGAAGGACAGATTTTAACAGACAAGAACATTTTCAGGTACCTACAAATTACTGCATAATATTGGACACAAAAAATAATCTATGTATGATAACATTTGAACATCTGTTGAATAACTTTGTAGCTACTTTATACTTGCAACAGGTAAAGACTTCAGCTTTTCTTCTTACTTGGGAAAAAATGAGTAGGATGGCATTTATATGCATTAAGAAAACTGGATTGATGAAATTATGTCAGTTTTACATTTTCTAAGTGTGAAGTATACTCAAAGTTTTAGTTTTGGAATACTGAAAAATGTGTGTCTTTAAGGGATTTCATCCTCTTTCAAATTGATTTTACTGATTCTGTATTGGTAAAATTCCACTAAATTTAATTGGGCCAGGATTTTATACAGGCTTCCATGTTCCTTCTTTCTCTCTTCTTAGTCATGTTGTCAGTGAATCCATTCCCTTACTCTGTTGAATTGTATTTCTTAATGTTCAAATATTAGTTACTTTTATGTTTTTGCTCACTTTCATTTTGCTCACTGAGTTGCTTGAATTTAATTGAATTATGTCTAATGTCATGAATTTGAACCAACTGGTACATTAAAACAGGTATAAGTTGTATTAAAAATGGGCCTAGTATTTCCTAAATATATTCATTGTATATATGCATTCATGAAGTCTGGGTCAATTTTGTGCTGATTTACTTCATGTTTGGGTGACTTGAATCGCTTCCTTTGCACTTGGTAGGGCTGCATGACTCCCAGGGGAGGTAAAGCAGGTTTTAACTGAATTAACTGTAACTATATAGTGGCAGAACATGGAACAGTGGGGTTGTTTTCCTGCTTTTTTCAGACATGAGGCCTAATCGCACAGGGAATTTTGGATATAAGACTATGTGCATGTGTGAGCAGTGTAAATATTTAGTGAAGATAACATGATCCAGATTCTGCAGTGAGTTTCAGCAATGGGATAAAAAGTGCTAGTGTAAATCTTTACTGAAGCAACTCTGACATCTTGATCTGTGGCTGACTAGCAAAACCACGAGCCTGCCCAAGGTGGGAGTCCTACTCTTGTGCAGCACACAGGGAGAGGCATTTAGACAAAGAGATATAGTTAGACAGAGTTCTACTTATGTTAAAATTCAGTGAACATCCCAAGGCTGGGCACAGAGCAATTTGTACTTTTCAGTCCAAAGTATTCCTCCAGGAAAATAGTGGTGTCACAGACCGAGGAGGTAGTTATCTCCCAAAAAAGTCATTGTAGATTTAGTGCCTATAATGGCCATGAGGGGCAAGCCTGATGAAAAGTCTTCTTTGTGCTTGAAAAATCTTCATCCCTGTTCTGCTTCCATCCTTTCTTTACAAGGCAAGTAGTAGCCTGACTACTGCGTTTTACTTCCAAGGATTTTTAAACTTTTTCAGTTAAACCAGGGAATATACTTTTAGTTGTCATTTTAATTAATAGTAAGCACACTCTGCCTTCATTGGTGCAGAATCATTCCTGAAAATAGAAACTGAAGGCGACAAAAGTGAAATAAGGTCAGTGTTATAGATTACACAGATTCTATATGTAATTAAAAAATTTTACATTGGAAGAAATTTAGATCCACAGCTCTTGCAGAAAGCATTTTCACAAGAGGACTTACGTGATGGAATGTTGCATAGTTTTAGTATGAGGCTTTATTTCTCTAACTTTTTTAAGGCAGGTCCCAATATTAAGTGTTTCTGCTCTGCGTATAATGTATTATTTCTTGAAAAATATTTTTCATTAATTCTACAGATTGGTACAGCATCCGTTGGAATTTCTTTCTTCTAGAAGGCATGGATTTAGAAAAATAACTTTTTGTCATGCATAAGGCTATCAAAGCTATTGCTAAGACTTTCAGTCTTAGATGTGAAGTAATATAAAGAAGTCACTTACTTTCTTTTATGCTCTTTTAAAGAGAATGTTTGACTTTCCAAAATGAAATGAAGATGGAACGGAGTAAAAATGAATTGCAGGGGATTAAGGAGAAATACTGTACCATATCTATAAAAGAGGAAGAGGTATCTTGTTGTTTCATACTGTATATTATATTAGTGGTTGTTTTGTGTTACACATAGATTCAGTTGCAAGTCATCTTACTGGATCCTTTTCATACTTGCCAAATATTTGGAGCCCTCAGACTTCCAAGATTAGAAAACACTTGTATTATTTGTGGATTTTTAATTCTTGGATACTGCTGTTAGCAATCTCCACTCCGATCAGCTGTTTCTCCTGGTCCTTGATTTGTGAGCATTTTCAGGTAGATCCTTGTTAAACTAAGAATAAAAATTAACCAGAACAGGAAGCCAGGACATGCATATGGGAAAGGGAAAGCTCCAAGACATGTTCCAGGATTTGGGTGACCATCTTAGCTTCTTTTTTAAAAAGAAGTAAAATCTATTTTTTGCTCAGTTTTTCAAAATTCTAAAAAAAAAAAAAAACTTTCAGTAAAATAAATGAAGGTTTTAACTGTTTAGGAACTGAAAGTTCGGATACGCTCTTTACACCCCACTGACTCAATTTGAAATTCTGTAACACTATATTTGACTCTGTATTTTGTGTACACCGTGTACATATCATGAGATTTCTCTCCTAAAAGCTTTGAAATTGGTTTAGAATTAAGTTATTTCAAGATTTGGAAAAGGTTTGACTGTACAGTAACATCAAAGGCAATTTACCGACTATTCTGTTGTGATTAATATTTTTTCAGTATTTCATGTTGCCTGTTGAGTTAGAATTCAGCAAACCCAGCAATGGCAGATCTGATTCTGCTAAGATTCCATCATACTTGGAACTGAAGGAGTTGTTAAATTTAGCTCCCGACACTGTGACTGATGAAGACCTGTGCAAAGAAGTGATCAAAGAAGGTGAGGATTGGTTTTCTTAAGTGCTTGACCTGATTTTCGTTTTGTTTGGACACATTTAACACAATCTAGCTATTTTATATTGAATTAACTTTTAAATTATATCACAGCCTATCAAATGAGAATTTCTCTGGATGACACTATGAACTGAGTTATACCTAAATTTCTGAGTATTAGAAATGTCTCCTCTAGGAGTAGCAAAGTATTTGCCATTTGGTTCAGTCCATGGTTGTCTTGTAATCTTGGAAACAAATGTAATATGAGCCATGGTTGGTGATACACAATCTACCATGAATATAGTAGTTTAGTTTTGTGTTTTCTTACCTGTTTTTAAATTAGCTTTCAGAGACATCCCTAAGAGGATTATGTGCAGTAGAGTCATACTGTAAAAAATGCTTTTGTTGCACTGTAATTGCAAATAAAAAAGCAGATTTTTGAGGAAAAAGAATGTTAAATATTTCTATGGGTAACAGGAATACTCTAAATCACAATAGTAATTTCTTTGAAGGAATTATAGAAAAGTTTCTGAATGCTTTTATGCTATGGATAAGTACAACTTTAATGACTGTTATTGCCTAATGGATTGATTTGTATGACAGTATTTTGTGTACTTAGAAGAAAAAAATATTGCCTGAGGTTGGTTAGGGTTTTTTTAATTAAAAATTAATTTCTTTCCACTTTTATGGTGGACAGAAAGCAGCTCAAATAAGGAAGATTCATGGTCTTGAATGTGGAGCATGTGTGCTGAATTCTGTGTCTGATAGGGCAGCAGTTTGAAGTAACCTAGTCTCTTGTTGAAGATAGGAGCAAAACTTTTAAAAGTACATCTTTGACTAAGGCAGTTTGATTTACATTTCTCTAGTACATTTAGTGCATGCCATGTTCTGAGCTGAATGAGCCAACCTCTACTGCAGAGATTTGAGGATTTGGCAAATAAATGTCAACCTGCTGGGGTTTTTTCTTCTTTTGTAGTAGCAAAAGAAACTACATACAGAAACTCTTAGTAAATTATATTTAGGCTACTTAGTTGTTCTGGAAATCACAGTAGTCATAAGAACTTGGAATAATTCAGAGTGATTCTGCTATATTGTGGGGGTTTTCTTTCACTTAAGGGACAATACTGAGCAGCGCTCTTTTACCAGCAACAGCATTTGGGGGATACTAAGCATGACTGCAGTTTTTCCATGACAATATATCATGGAGGTTTAATAAAAAGACTGAAAGCCAAAAAAGCGGTTCACTTATGGCACTTTTAAAATCTATTTTCAGATCTCAAAGCAGAACTTACGTACAAAATAGAAATTTCCAAGTATTGTCCCATTCTGCAAGAAGTTTGCTCCAGTAATAGCACAAGTATACTGGAATTCTGTGAGTCAGGTAGGAATATCTGTATAAATTACGCAGTGATATTTAAAATAAATTCTTCAAGCAATTGTTCCTATATTCTGTTCGTGGGAGGACATGCTCTGCATAGATAAGAACATTCTCTTTGTATAATCTACTGTTCTGTATCCATACCAAAAGGAGGTAGAGGTGCCATACTCCTTTCTAGAACTTTGTAGTATAAACACAACCAACTTTACAGTTCCCTCATGTTACTTTTGGCTGCAGGTGATGTCTATAGATTTTGCATTTGATTGGCTTTTTAGATCTTTTTTATCTAGCAACTTGTCTACACAGAGAGGGAGGATGAAATTTAAGACAGATTGATTAACATCAATTTGTGGAGTCAAAGAGCACAATATAAAGTTTGTTAAAGTCTAATATAAATGCTTTCAAAAGCAGGTGATGGAGAGCAATCCAGATAGAAGTGCTGAGTTTACAAATTCTAGAGATTGAAAGCTCTGTGCAGACATTCTGGTTTGCAAATGGTTCAGTAATGATGTGTGATCAAGAAATTAAGTCATGTAGTCACTAGGGCTGTTTTCTACAGAGGTAAACTGAAAGTGTTGAATATTTGCTAACATGCATTGAAGCCTCACTTCTCCTGCAGTGATATCAGGAAATCCTTTTATGTATCCGACTTCAATAGCTTGAAAACTCAGATCATGGTGTTTACAATGCATACCAATGCTGGACAGGTTTGGTGTGTGACTGCTCAAACCAATTATCCAGCCTTCATCAAAATTTCTTTGGGTATATTCTTTGCCAGCCCTACTGTATTCCCAGGTAAATTTTAGCTGGCTAAGCAAGGCAGAAAAATGGCTTTGCTGGTGACATTTTTCAGCTTTAATTTAATGCAGAACAGCCTGTGCAAAGAGTAACATTTACAAATGCATGTGGTCTGAGCAGAGAGACAATACTTGAATATATATGTATGTATATGTATGTATGGCCAGACTTCATGAATGAAGATCTTGGGAAGGGCTCTCCCCACATGGTTATGCCCTTCCAGCCTGCGCAGTGGACTTTTTAGGTGAGACACAGCGTGCGCAGAGCTGGCCCCACCGTTTAAGTCCTAAGGTCCATTTGCCATAGCCAAGTGAACTTGGACAGTGACAGTGAAGTCCTCAGAACTGTCTACAGCACCCGGTAGTGACCGGGGCTGACCCTGCTGAGCATCTGGGATGGGATGGCAGGGAGGCATTTAACTGCCCAGGGTACTGTCCCCACTGAGACTCAAACTCAGGCCCTTGGGATTCAGAGTCCAGAGTGCTCTCCTTTATGCCACGGGACTGCCCCCTGAATATACATGTACCTCTTATCCTAATGTATACCCTATCTAGGAAAAAGTCTACATAGGGCAGCAGTAGTATTATCCACCAGTGCATGTTCACTTGATAGTTTTTCATCCAGCAGTTACTAAAATCCTTGAGAAATGCTGAGTTTTCTCTGAATCAAGATCCCCTTTATTGTCTTAGTTTCCATGTGTTTTAAACTGAACTGATAGTTGTCCCCTGCAGGCTAAAGCATCACTCTCCTGATACTGTATTGTAGTGGAATTTTGGTTGGAGCCATCATATCTGTTCCAAGTGTCTGGTATAAAAGCTCAATGCAAACCCACCACGTGTTGTACCAGCAAGACAAAGTTAAACGTATTTTCCATCTGGAGACGAGTGCCTAGCATGATAAACTAATCTGTGTCTAGCAAGCTATCTGACTGCTCTTCACTTCTGAAGCTTACAAGCAGGAGGAGCTTAAGTGCAGTAGATCTGAGCAGTTTGGGACTCTCCTCCTGTACTCAATAGCAACAAGTTGACTGTGATCTTCTCTAGGGTATTGTCTGTCATTCTGGAGTTGATGAGAAGTCAAACCATCTTGAATTGTATTTTAAAGAAAGTGACTGCATTAGTCTTTATTGCCAGTTTGCTGTCTTAGCTCTGCTATTGAATCAGGCAAAATTAAATTGTGGGGGCATAGTCAGCTTCCTCAGTTTTCATCTCGTTTTGGTTTTTTTTTAGGATAGACTCAGATCTATAGGATAGAGACCTGTGAACCTGTACATGCACTGCTAAGACACTGTTTGCTAATGGAAGTTTCTATATTGGGTGTCACATTTCAGCTGAGATACTCAGTTCTTCTGGTTCTGATTGATTTTGCTGTTTTTGAGTTACCAGAAGTGAAATATGTTTGCTTGAACTTAGAGAAGTCATAAAATAATGGCACTTTCTGTAAACATTTCATTTCATTGTTTGTCTTTCTCTCTTGCTAGCCCTAGGGCTTGTTTATTGATAAAGGAGTTAAGAGACTCAGTATTTTGAGGAGATTGTGAGTGTAGGCAGGGTTTATCTAATGTAGCTATTGAAAGTATTCCAGTCTCAAAGGCAAAAATAACTAGATAAGGATGAATATTAATAGTATTGCTGAAAGAGAAAGAACTGCTCTTTTTAGATGTGGCATGTATTTTTGCTGTCCTGAGATCAACCCCTGTCCTGTTCAAAGTAATGTGCTAAAATTGTTTATCCCCACAAAAAACAGTTTGTGAGCTGAAGTTCACAGCAGAAGTTCACTGAGCTTTTTCTGTTCTAAGTAAGTGGGAAAGAAATTGTACTGATAGAAAGTGTGTTGTTTTCTTTTGTATCCACTTCCATTTCTTACCCTTTTTTTTCTGCTTCTCTCATACATGTGTGTTCTCTGGCTTTCTAGCACTGTCCCTTAGCCTTCATGACATACAATCAGCTTGTTAGGTTGCTCAAGGAGCAGCTGTAACCAAGTGGACAGGTGTCTGATTCCTAGCCTGCTGTGTGCCAATTGGCCAAACAATGTCTGTGTGATTGCATCTGCTTGCTGCCTGTTGGAATCAATAGGGAATTTGTTATAAGTTGTTTTCCTTATGGATGCACTCATTTTCTTACAATTTTTCTGACAGTTTTCACAAAATGTGGGACAACTGTGGGTTTTGTTACCTCTACTTTCTGGTTAGAAGAATGCCAGCGAGAATATCAGGGCAGTCATGTAAACAACAAATTTTTATGAAATGACACTAAAATCAATGAAGGTGCAAATTCCTAATTAGGTTTTAATAAAAAACAATAATTCATTAATATCTCCACATGTGATATGATTGAAAAAAAAAAAAGAATGTGGAAAGTGACTTGCAGGGAACTTTTAACATGCCAGGATCATTTATATACTGCTTTAAAATAACTGGTGTTGTAGTTCATTTCAGTGATCATCCCTAGAAATTTCAGTGAGTACTAATTCTGATTGAAAGTGTAATTTTGTCTTTAAAATCCTGACTATTTCTGAAGTTCCTGAGTCCATTCATCTGAATCTTACAGCCACCACAACATTCTCTGAAGTCTCTCTCCTGTCTAATTAACTTCATTTATGGGGGAACTATCTAAGAAGGCCAACAGGCATGAATGCTTAATATCAAAACCTCAGCCATGGTACCTGATGATTTAATTATATAAACATCATCTTACATGCGAAGAGTATGCAGCCAGAACTGCATTAAAGAAATGTGATCTACACATTGTTATCCCCAAACTGTCTGTAAATTGGATGTGAAGCATTTGGGGTATATAGCTTAAATAGTAAATTTTCCCATGAAAATAGTTTGTACTTTAATCCAAAATTTCACTACTGTAGAATTTGTAAGCATGTGTATTTCATTCACAAGTAGCATTGTGATTTTGATTTTTTTTATTTTTGTTTTGGCTGGGGTATTGTGTAATTTCTAGCTGAATATGTTCCCTATTTGAAAGATGAAATGGAAGTGCCTTTAACGCCTCCGTGCAGACAACAAAGATCATGGGTTAATTTTCTGTGCAGAGAACTTCAGGAAGAACTTCTTCCTCTCTCTGGTAACAGGTAATGAAACTTTAGTAATGACAAACTCTGTCATAAATCCTCTAAATCATTAATCCTCAAAATTAGTGAAAAAATAACTTTAATTATGAATCAATACTTATATTCTTTGAGCTGCATATATATTGTGGTTTGTGTGAAAGAGAGATTGAGTGCACAGTCCATATCTGTGGCTTTCCAGGGGAGCTTGAAAAAGGAAATGACAGTCGCCTCTGTAGACCTCTTTCTCTGGGAGCATTTACTAGCCTGAAAGTCCAGTCTCCTTTTTGGAGCAGACAACAGTAAATACTTGGGTATTTAGCAGTAATGTTTATGTGCATATGCATACAGTATGGGAAATACATATGTTGCACAAGTATCACTTACAAAATCTCCAGAAGAGATACAGGGCGAAGTATTGTCTGTGTTTTGAGGATATCCTCCAATAATGGTTTTAGGCTTTTTTGTGCTGATTTAAGATTAAGATTGCTTCGTCTTTTCCTTCTCATTGTGTTTTTGAGACTAGCATTTTTTGCCTTGCTATCTTTCTCACATATGCACAGAGAATTTAAATATCCATTTGGGGAGGGAACCACAGTCTAGACAAGATTCTCACTTGGTGCCACTTTACTTCATGAACCAGCCTTGATGGCTCCTCTCACTCTTTCCTGTTGTTCTCCATATGGATAAGAAAAAAAATTTTAATGAATGGCAGAATGAATGAATTAATTGAAAATTTAAAGACAAAGTAGATCTTTGAAAGGTACTTTTATATAAATCAAAATTCAACAGATAAAGCTGTAAAACTTCATACCTGCAAGTCTTTTTTTTTGTGTTCTTCGTAGTATTTTGATTACAGAGCCCTCTAGGGAATACTTAGACTCTTTGGTATGGCAATCAGAGAAGTATCGGGATAATATGAGCTCTCTTTTACTTTTCGGTAAGGATTTCTAATTGATGATCAATTTCTAATTGATGTTGACAAGTTCCATGTACACAGAGAAATATAGCAGAGAAGATAACATTGTATTACAGAGGACATATTTTGAGCCATTAAAATTTATCCCATTAATGTAACCCTCTGAAGTTTGATGATCTGAGTCTTTTAGTACATGTAAAAAGTTACAGTATGGCAACATAGAAGTTGATATGTCATGTATCCTTCTGTGGTGGTTAATTTGAACAAAATTAGTTTTGTTTTGTTATGACAGTGTTCGGCTCACTGCTGCTAATTATAGACAATAACTGTAGTTACAGTTTGGTAGACATTTAGTAATCTGTTGATCTCTTTTCTGTGTGCTATTTTCCCTTAAGTAATATTTCAATATATGTATCAATCAATAGAAAAGTATGGTTAATGGAAAACAATGTTATAAATTCCTAAGAGCAGAGTCTGTGTTAGGAAGCAAAGTACAAAAAACCTAAATAAGCTGCAGGGTATTTATGACAGCACCAGAATATGCATTGCCACTATTTTTTCATTTCATTTTATTTGCCTTCATTTTACAAGTCTCAGGATTAAGTTAGGGATATTGACTTACGTTGTCCAGTTCATTTGTACATTGATTTATAGTCAAAAATCATGTATAGTATGCTCCTTACTACTTCAGTTAATTTTTTTTTCAGATAAGAATCATGCTAAGTCTTGGTAAGCAGAACAAGTAATCCCACACATAATGAACAAGATAATTTGTAACTTTAGTAATGCAGCTATGCATTATTAGATCTGAAAAAAATTTAAACCTCCACCCCACCTTACTCACAGACTCTAAGTAAAAAGTACACTTGCTGTCATAATGTTAGTTGCTTTGCTCTTACATCTGTTAATGGACACTGAGTTACAAAAGGAAGTAGGAGCAATGGATATATGTAGTAGGTCACAGTACTTGGGAGATTTCATTTCCAAAATTACATTCTGTTTTCATGTTTCTAGATTATTAATGTTATATGTTAATTTCTGGCTCTTTTGTAGAGTGTCAAGCTCCTAACCTTGTACCTCAGCATCATTCACTGATAGAACTGCAGGAAATGCTGTCAGTTGAGGCAGAAGCACCAATGCTTAGCTCACTAGAGAAGGACTGGTGGTGGCTTTATCTGGGTTTAAATCAAGCAACCACAGAAATTTTGGAGCAATTAAATATGGATGACAGTAATGCAAGCAGTTTGCTTCCTACAGAAATAGAAACATTCATAAAATTTACATCATATCAGTTAGAAAGTAAGTACCTTCGCGTTTTAAACAAGTGATAAGCAAAGATAGGTACTTTGGCAGAGAATCAGGCAGTGATAGTTACATATTTCCAAGAACAAAGGAAATTAAATACCTCCTATTTTTAAGAACAAAATCTTTTACAACAAAATGAAGTAGCAACACTATTGCAATTAAGGTGTAATTCCACAAATTTAGAACAAATTGTAGGAACAAAAGTGTTTAACTATACATTGTTAAGTTATCGCTGCACAGCTGAAGAGTAGCCTCCAGCAGCTGTACTATTTTTTAATAAAATAGTTTCATACAGGTGAATTCCTTAACAAATAGGAGTTTTGCATTGAACTATTTTAATAAAGCAGATATTCACACAGTCCTATCTGCAGAAGGACAGTGGGGATTACAGTGAAAATTATTTATTTTTTGATGCTACACATATTTATTTTTTTTATGCTGGTCAGAGTTTCAAATTTGAACAGCTCATAACTTCAGAATTTTACACAGACCATGTTGCTTACTTTTAATTAAACTTTAAAAAAAATGCAAGAACTTGGTTTGGATTTTTTTATATAGCTATGGCTGGACTGCAAGGCACCAGTTGTGGTTGTGGAACTCCAAGGGTTGATAGTAACATGATATATTATGAAACATATAGACACTGTTCATAAAAGAACATTTCCAATTAACTGGTTTTTACGTTTCTTGAAGTGTTTAGCTGCTGTGTTTGAGATGAGCGTGCACCCACAATGCAAAAAATTGCAGCTCTATTGAAGCCTATCCTCAGATGGAGCAGGTTGCATTCTTTACTGCTTTTTTACCTTCTGAAAAAAAAAGAAAAACCCTGATAATTTTTCTTCCTAATGAAATGTGTTGCATTCCACTTCCTAGAAATCTAACATCAGTAAGGACCATACTGAAAATTTATTCAAATAATAGCATGGCCTTCTATGTCTCAAAATTTTGCATTTTTACTTAGGACTAGTCAGTGCAAGTTTTCTAAAAGTGAATTCTAATGATCTGATGAGGCAGAGAGGAGAAATTTAGAAAAATGCTTTCTGTATAAACCATCCAAAGTCATTAATTCCAAGCAGGAGAGAGAAAAGAAAAAACTCTCTGTTGCAGTGAATAAATTAAATTTCGTTTTTCAGAATGGCTTGAAGAAAAGAATTCCATGACAAATCAGGAGCTGTTTTCTGCTGAAAGACATCAGTCAGCCAAAGTAGTAAAACCTGACTTGTCACTGCAGCCTCAAAGGCAGAACTTTGGCCTACCTATGAGTGCTGTGTCGTCTGCCGAAATTCACAGTACAAAGACATCTGGGGAAGAGCTTGCTGGAGGAAGCATCAGAAAGATTAAGGCAGAAGAGGCAATTTTTTTCTTAAACCAAGAAAAGAAAACCCCAAAACCGTCTGAGTCAGACAGCTTTAAAGATGTGTCTTCTAAAGTAGAAAACTCATCCTGTAGTGAAAAGCCTTCATCACTGGCACTTGCTACAAAATGGGACAAGGATGATATTGATCTGAACAACTTCATCGTGATGAGATCCAAACATACACTCAATCAAAAAGAGGAAAAAAATTACCCAGATGGACCTGAAAAAGGTGTGTGAACGAGTTTATTCTGCCATTTTTCCAGATTTAATTCTTCTCTGTTTTACCAATTACAATAAATGTGAGTTCATCCTAGTAGATTTATGGATAAAAAAGTCTTATAAAGTAAATGGTAACATTTTTATGGTCTTAACTGAAGCTGATTTTTCAGCTATGTATCTTTTTGTATTTTTCCTTTAGATATCTTAGGTAATTTTGGTGGGCTGGTTTCGTTGAGGCAATGCGTTGGTTTTGGAATGGGTTGGCTTTTTGGTAGTGGAAGTGGTATTTCATAAACTAAACATAGTAGTTCATTCCTATTCTGAACAAGTAACTCTAAACTTGGTACTTACTTCAGAAGATCTCCTCTCTCCATATGTTCTGAATCAGATCTTCTGGCCTCTTTGGAGAAGAAGTAATCAAATTGATTGTACTTACCAAATGGTAAATATGAGTACTCTTACTTTTGTAAAACCAGTATAACCTAGACAGTGAACAAGGCTTGTTCATTTGAGCAATTTGGTGCAAATCCCATCAAACAATGAAGCAGAACAGGTATTATGGAAAACAGAACTGTTGGTAGCCCTATTCTTTTTCATGACAGTGCTTAGCAGGCTATGTCTTCAGCATTGCACAGATGCAAAACAGCAAAAAATGAATAATTTTTTAATTTGTTTTTAAAAAGAAATATCTGTGTCATGAACTAGCAGGTGACAATGACATATTTCAAGATTACTTTTCAGGATAAATTTATATTTTAAAGAAAATATTTTAATTTTTTTTTTTGCATGGCAGAATTTTAACATTAACTTTTGTCTGTGTTTTAGTCACATGTCCCAGCATTTATAAAAAAAAGAAAAAGGAAAAAAATTGTTACATAAAAGCTTTCAGGAATAATTCTTGTAGAATAGAATTGGGGTATTTATTTAATTGAAAGCTTATATAATCCTTGTGGATGAAGTTATTTCTTGGTAAAATTCATCTGTCACTGACATTGGTAGAGATGCATAAAACTTTTCATGGCCTCAGAAAGCAGTAATCCAAATTTTACAAGTAGAACAAGGTTATGCTACCATCTAGTGAACTCTGACTAGAACGCATTGCCTAACGAGCAAATGTACCGAAAGACCAGCTATGTTACATTCATGAATAGGTTTGTGGAGGTTTAAGTAGGTTAAATGCAGATTAGAATATGTGCAGGTAAGACCCCAGTGTTGCAGATCAGTTATGTCTGATATATGGAGAACCCATTAAAATGTGTGGGTCTTACCACATTGATGTAAAAATTATATAAATTATTGCATGCTTTTCTAATAGTGAAAAGTTTTTATTAAGGGTTATTCTAAATCTATTTGAAAAAGTAGACATGTCAGCATTTCTTGTAGAGCTCTTTGTTGCTTGGCTTGTTTCTTAAAAATATCATTTTGTATAATATTTAGTTTAGAAAATACAGAGGAGGGAAGTAATAGAAACAATTCAGAGACCCAATTTTAAGCACCATATAGCTTTTCAAAATCAGAAAGGTTTCTTTAAGTTAACTAGAATAAAAGTTTGTTTTTTCTTATGTTTCTGTATGATAAGTTTGTTTTCTGAGGAGACTGACATTCTTAAGTAGAAAAATTCAGTAATATTTAGGAGAGAACTATTCAATAGGAACCTCTCTCAGAAATAAAAATATAGAACTGTCAGAAGAAGCTTTCTGAGCAGAAGTTGTAGCTTATGTATCAGTATTTATCAGGAAGAGCAGAAGGCTCTTAGAAGTACTAACAAGTTACAAAAGATAGCTAGAAGACAGTAGAAAAATTATTTTCTTTTTTTCTTTTTTTTTTTTTTTTCATATTTGTTTCTTCCATGTTCTTTCTGGATGGCTTACAGTATACAACCGTTTCTACTCACAGTCACTGAGATATTTTTCATAGTTTGAGCTCCTTATATTCAGCAGTGTCTTTCCTTTCATACGTGTTTTTTCTCAATATAAAGGCATATGATTTTTCCTATGAAGCTGTAACATGGAAGTATTAAAAATTCAGAAACTTACATTAACCATCCCTACTTTGCATTGCAGGCTGGTGGTATGTTCTATGGCAGCATACACTTAAATAGAATTTCTAGGTGAATTTTATTTCTTATGGTCATAACGGTAAGGAGGAAGAAAAGAGAGTGCTAGGGGACTTACTGGAAGTAGATTATG
>JAWWEU010000091.1:21812445-21825096 GCA_035583155.1 Acropternis orthonyx
CCCCAAAGTACCCTTAAAACCCACCAAAACCCCTCCAAAATCCTTCGGGGACCCCTGAAAACACCCCGAAACACCCCAAAATGCCCACAAAACCCACCGAAGCCCCTCCAAAATCCTTCGGGGAACCCCGAAACACCCTAAAATGCCCTTAAAACCCAACAAAACCCCACAAACAAACAACACCAAACCAAACACACTAGAACTGGGTTCCTGCCATTATTTTTCTTTGGTAAAATATTGGAAAATGGAGTTCTCCAATACTGTAAGATTCAGACTCTTCTCTTTGACAGTGCCTGAAATATGATAATGAACATGCCAGAATAATTTTTAAAGTTATGGGAAAGATTCTTTTGTAAACAGAGATTTGGACAAATGTCTGTAAGGTATTTTCTCTATAGGACAAAAACTAGATTCAGCAAATTCACAGTGAAATTCAGCTAATGCTAATGGCTGTGTTTTGCTGTTGGTGCTAATGAAGTAAAAATGGCACTCTGAAAATTTTCTATGTTTGTTTCATACAGTTCTCTTATTCTTGGAATACTTTTTTAAACTAATTTCTCCAGGGCTAAACTCTCCACTTGAAATCGTTCCAAAGCATATTTCTTCAAATAGGTGTTATATTGTGTACTTCAAAACTTTGTTTACCCTGGAAGTATGTACAATCCTTACACAAAATACTTGTTTTCCATAGTTTTCTTATACCTGGTTTACTTTCTCAAATACAGTTAGTTTGAAAACTTTTTCAATAAGCCATAATATGTAGCCATGAGTCTTACAAGTAAGAAAGCATCACTAGTCCCTGTCAGACTGTATATTGCTATATGATTTGTTGTAGTATTTTTTCAAATTCTTTGGCTTCCCTCTGAGGTGCCACAATCTTTTAAAAACCCAAAGCTAAACTTGTTACATAAAGTGCCTAATCCTAGTACAGATGACTTAATTTATGATTTCTCTGTTGCTGCCTGTCATTAAATCTCTTGGTGGAACAACAAGGTCACTACAGCATTAAAATGTTTTCACGAATTAGATCAGACTCATTCAAAAAACCATAAGCAACTAATTTAAATCACTGTTTTCATGGACTGCTTGAGGTGATTATGACAGTAAAGAGAGTAAAAATTAATTGGATATGGTGAACTTTTAATTTTCAGTCTATGTAATAGATGTTCACACAGAAACTCTGAATAGACCTGTTACCTCTCCTTTGGGATTAAAATTGAGACCTGTAGTATTGCTGAGTAGTTAACAAGTATTTCAGTAACCTGTAAAGGACACTCATAGCATAAAATTCTATCATATTTTCAGTAGAGATCAGGGCAGGCTCTTCTGTTACAACATTTTGCAGTATTCTGAAAAAATTCTAATCTCCAACTAATAAGTTGTCCGTCATATTCCTGCCCAGTAAGGCAAAGGTATACTTGAATCTGAATCAAATTTTAAAAAAAAGGAAAAGTGATTTTTGGTTTAGATTTTGGAAAAATAAGTACCCTAACTAGTTTTGCATACTAACGAACAAAATAAAAAACAAAACCCAAACAACCCTACCTTAATACAGTGAAAGCCTTGGAAGCCCCAAATTTAAGAAATGTAAAATGCCAAGTTTAATAAATATGTAGAGAGTCAGGTTAAAAACACATGTTGAGAAGAACCCCCAGGAATTTCTTCAGGCTTTGAATCACTGAACCACAGACAATAAATTACACCATGCCAATCCAGTATTTCCACTGGAACAGATTAAATCCTTAGGTCAGTGTTAGAGTTTTCTGACAATACTTTTTGCAAAGACTAAACAGAATTTTCTTACAGTAACTTTTTTTGAATAAGCAACTTCTCAAATGCTTTATTGTGAAAGCACTTGAATCCTAAGAATGTAAGTAGCTTTTTAAAACAAATTAGAAACATGAACATGACTGTGGTTAAAAAGAACTAATTTTCAACAATTACGGAATAGTACTGAGCATAATATTAATGAAACAGAAATAAGCATTAAAATCTGTTCTGAAATATTTTGGTTAAGTATAGTGTAGATTGATTTATTTATTTTTGTATAAGGTCCTTATACATACTTTATATGAATATGCTTACATATTCCCATTACAGGACAATATGCATAAAGCTGATCAGTAGCAGCAAGCAGTAGTTAATATTAATCTGTACATGTTTCATTTTATGGCAGTTGATACTTTTCATAGAAAGGGTACTGGCTAAAGCTAAAGTCTGTTACTTCTTAGAAACACATAGTTAAGTGTGCTGAAGTTAAGTTGAACACATACGAAATGCACATGTGTTGTATTTGTAGTTTATCACAGTTTTGGTATTTTTTCTTCCACTTCTTTTCCAAATTCAGGATTTCCAGAAGTACCAGAACTCAAAAAAAGGAAATTGACATACGAAAGAGTTCCTGGAAGAAGAGACGGACAAACACGTCTTAAGTTCTTTTGAATGGAATGGGGATTTGCATAGTACATATTTTTTTTAAATTCCCAAACTCTGTGAAGGGAAATAGATTAATTTTTGTTGTTCTTTATTTTTAGAAAGAAGTTAGGGTTTGGGATTCCTCACTAGTTCAGGATTCTTTCGTATGTTTTTAAAGTGTTACTAAACAAACTAGTTCATTGAAGCTGGTGAATTGCTGCTTCTCTCTTTGTTCTCATGGGTGATATAAAGGTACTTTATCACTCTTTTTGTAAGAAATAAAATGTGAATGGAAAAAAACAGACACTGAAGTACATGGAGTTTTCAAGGCACCTGTGTTTGCTGCCTGAGCATGCAACTTTTCAAATGTAAACATGGGCTGGATCTGCCAGAATCTCAAGGCTTCTTGCAAAGTCTTAGAGACTTTTTGCCCTTAGAACTTTGACCCTTTGTAGTTGTCCTTTGGCTTCAGTTCTGCTTCAGTTCCACTTCTTTCCTTCTGACAGCTCCTTTAGGAACCATGTGTTGAGTTCCTGAACTCTTTTAATCATAATCAAGCTACAGGAAGAACCTATTTGTTTTATGGACATGTGAAAGATGTGTTGAAATTTAGCATTCTCATAGATTTGATTCAGAGAACTAAACTGTGACCCTCACTCTCTGCATAACCTGGTAAAGGCCATTTGTTGGCATCCATGTTTTTCAGCTTTCTGGAGTGCATTGGCAAGTAGAGAGATCAGAATCATCTGGGATGCAGTTCCAGACATTGTAGGTTACAGCTAGAAGGGGTAGTAAGATTGAGGGGGAAAAAAGCTACTTCAACTGTAAGCTACAGAAGAGGATAGAATACTAGCCAAACCCTCTCCTCTTTCCATCACAAGGCTTAGCAACAAAACTGGAAATATGTGTGGGAGCAATGGTAGACAGTAGCTCCATTCTGCTGCAGGAATGCACACACGGTTTGCACAGGCATGCCTGCCAGCTCCAGATTGTCTCTGTCTGTTTAGTGGCCTTCAGATGAGGTGATTCAGGTTTCAGACTCAGAAATCTTTTTAAGTTTGATGCAGTAACAGAAAGGGGGCAGGAGGGGGTTGGGGCGAGAAGTAATAAAGAAAATCAAAACCCACTAAGTTTATGGTTTATGTTTGCAGTTAAATACTTATTTGACATTAAGCCTTCATTAAGCACGTATTCACTATTTGGATAAATGAAGTCAGCACTTAGAGGAGAAAGATTTGGTCTCTGAGAGAAAACAGACTGCTGACTTTTAACTGAATTCTTAAAAGCTATGATAACAGCACTAATCACAATTTTAGTTCACAGTAATATCCCTAAATTACTTGTACCCAGATTATTTGCAGGACCTTAGAAAATACCTTTCACAAGTGATAACATACAAAGATTTCTAATAAAATTGCAAACAAGCCAGTGTTTCCCAAAATAAGAGAAAGACTTAAATAAAAATTGCAGTTTGCTTGCTATTTCTGGCCCATTTTTATGGTTGACTAACCTAACCATTTTCCGTCTTTTGCATCATGGATTTGACTCTGTTTTTCAGAACTACCTCCCAAATTGCCAGAACCAGGAATCTCTTCTTTTAAAGTCCAGCTCTACAAAGTCTCAGTCACAGACCACAGCTGGAGAAAATTATAGCTGCCAGTGCCAAGCTGGGTATTTATGTCTTCCTTTCCCACAGGCAAAGGCTGACACCAGAACTTTCACATGAACAGTTGTGAAAGAGTAGCTTAGATAATCTGTAAGACACTTTGAAAGCAAAGGCATGTTGTCTGTGTTAAGTAAGAACATTCAAGTGCTGTCTGCATTAAGTTTCCATTAGGTACAAAAAACATCAGTGTACAGTTACAGGCAATGAAGTACAAAATAAGGAAAAAGGTTTGCAATGACCAATTCTTTTTTACTGTATTTGTTTATGATAAATCTCAGTCTCTCACAGATGTGAACAAAATGACAAATTTATCAAATACGACATTCTCCTCCCTCATCTGTTTAACGTGGAGTAAAATTACTATTGCACTACAAAGAGCAGTTCTACACACACACACACACACACCCCCCAAATTATCTGTAACTGAGAATTAGGAAGCAACTAATTCTTTGCAAAAAAGTGCAATACAGAAACTAATCACCAGTCCTCCATCAGCAGGTAGGGACACTCAATCCCTGGAACAAGTTTGTTGACTTTTTCGTTACCAGACAGGTGGCACCTGTAGATAGAGGAGAGCCTTGCTGATAGACTGGGGAAGAGGACAGTGAGAAAATGAGGTGTTGTGGCTCATGTGAGGCACTTGGTGTGCAGATGTACGCACTCAGTTTGCTTTACTGTGGGCATCCTGTGGGACCTGTTGCCATCAGATGGTATGAAGGCCTCTGTGCAGCAGACAGCCCTCTTGGATGGTCTTTGGTAAAGGAGGTAGAGGAAGCTAAGATGCTGCCCAAGTTGTCCACCCCCCTGCAGAGTATACCTGTTAAAGCAGAGCCAGCAAAACATGATGGTTGTCCTGGTCTAAGCCATTGGAGCGTTGACTTCAGCAAAGTAATTCAAACCTAGGTACACCTGCAGCTGTAGACAAGATATCCTCCTGTAGACTGGGTGAGAAACCACCTGTTCCACCGCCTATGGAAGCAGACAGCTGCCCAGGCTTGCTTGTCAGGTTCCTTGGTTACGTCAAGAAAAGGGGACCTGCAAAAGCTGAGTTGTTAAGATCCTGCCTCATCTAGCTACTACAAAATAAGCCCCAGTGGCACACTTCACCACGCTGACTCCCAACAGGAATCCAACAGCCTTAATGCCAACCAATCCCGTTCTAGAGCTCGTTCTGAAACTCAACTTTCATCACAGACCATTGCCTGGGGGGGTAGAGGTGGCATTGCTGTCAATTCTTTCCCTGCTCATACCCAGCAGCTTAGCTGCACACTGCTCTGAGAGCAAATGGGTGCAGCAACCACACTCCTCTGAAGAGGCTGCAATCCATGTCTGAGGAATAACCACCATGCTCAGAGGAACATCAGGGTGGAGTGCTCCCAATCCAGCTGTCTGTGCACTGCTGGTGCGAGATGTTGATGCAGCCAGGACCTGCAGTGTGTTCCTAGGGCTGCTCCTCCAGGGAGTGTTGGCCGTGGTTCTCCAGCTGAAAGAGGCCATGTGGAGCTGGGCAGGGCAGCCAAGAGTCAGCTGCACATTGTGACTTAGCCACTCCTTATGTCAGCTCAGCAGCCGCTCCAGAACCTGAGCTCCAAGTGAGGATGCTAAGTGGGAAGTGTACTCCACAGAGTGGGGTGCAAAGAGAAACAGATGTGAGGATAAGATGAGGTTGTATGCCAGGAGGTAAAAGAATATGAAGGGTTTGCTGGGGAGGAAGTGACCAGCAGCCAGATGCTGGCTGTCCAAAAGTTTTTGATGCATATGCTCATCAGTACCTTTGACTTCAGCATTTTGACCTCTGATTGCCCCTGTGCAAGTAAGAATAACTAGGCTTCCTCTAGACCTCAGCAGTGTGTACCTGTGTCAAGTACTAAAGGAAAAACTGCCATATTCAAATAGCCTACAGTGAAAGGAAGCCAGAGCAAAGAAAAGCTCTTAAGGAAGGACATCATCTTAGAAGAACATGTGTTTAGAGGCACAGTACATTCTGGCAGTGTTAGAGCTCTCGTGTTGGTGTTTTTCTGCAGGACAACAGGGATGAAAATCTTTTGACAAAAACAACAGCCTAGAGGACACCCATTGGCCCATTTCAGTTAACATTCACAAACACAAGTATTGGAACTGCAGAATTCTTCCGTAGAGTTTCAAAATGTGTGAGTGAGCCTGATAACATTTTTGCTATTTACCACAAAAATGGTAAATAGCTATAAATGAGATTTTTGTATTATTAAGACACAGTTCCTAAAAATTCCACAGCAAACTCTTCCCAAAAAAGGAAAGAGCTTGAGGCCTCCCGTCCCACTGTTAAATCCAAGTACCCTCTTCCTTACAGTAACTGCTCCTTGTTAGAATTACACAATGAGTTCAAAGCCAATAGGGACAGGAATTTTATTTCCAAACTTCTAAAATATTAATACAAACAATGGAAAGTAGACAAAATTAAAAACCTATACAAAAAGTTAGTTGTCCTTGTAAAAGTGCTCTATAAAAAAAAGTGAAGGCAAATCCCCAAGTACATCTTAGTAAGTTTCATGTATTGCAAACCTTGACAGTGATACATGCAAGTGTCTTCCGGTGTTCCTGGATTTTGGCTCTGTTTGGTCACATTTTAAATACATGAAGAAAATTCCACCATGGCAGTACTTTTACAAATACAAATTAGAAGAAAGATTACGGATTAGAAGTATTGCAAGAAACATGCTTTAGGAATCAAGCCTGTGCTATATGTTGTGTCCAGCAGTTTCTAAGCTGTGTCATTTATGCACCAAAATGCACTTGAAAGAAACCTGAAGTTGGTTCCAGGTCCTGCTAATGGAAGCAAATACCCCCTGAGAACATTACTTCAGCACTAGCAGCCTTTAACTCTATACTTTTTCAATTTTGGGTTATTTTCTCTGGGGGCAAAAAAATTCATTTTTGCTGTCATTCTGGTGTTACGGTTTATCATGACAATTTGGTAAAAATTCATGTGTTTTTCATTTCTAAAATGTAAACTTCTCAAGTAATATTTCTATAATTGGCATAGTGTAGTAACAGTGGTAATGATTGTGAAAAGAATAAGAGTTACATTAAAAACTCTTAAAATATTACCAAAAGATACTGGAATACATATTCACAAGAACAAATGAATAAATATCTAGGACACTGTTTTAGCCACATAAAAGTCAGGACACAAAGGGAGACTTTTCTTGTGAAGGAAAGGCAGTTATTCATGTCATGCTTGAAGGCAATTCTCCAGTGACCTTCCCTACAAGAGAAAAAAGAAAAGGTTTATTAAATGCCATCTTCCTAAGCTGATGCACTCCTCTTACAAATTACAACAGAAAAGCTCCTTTGCCCTGAGGAAAACTGAATAACCATTCTCCTTTGTTGCATGGGGTATCCTTTCATATCATAAGACTTTTTTATTGGCTTTTTCACTTTGCTCTGATTTTCTTATGATCCTAAGATAACAAAATAATAATAAACTACATATTTGATATATCACCAAAAAGTATGAAATTATATCCTGGGCTGAGCTACGCATTTCTCAAAGCATCATAAATTAATCATCAAACCCTTGAGAATATATTTTGTAACCTATCTGGATGATGTGATCAAACTAGAATCCTAGTATGCATACATACACACACAGAGACCCAAAAAAAACCCCCAAAGAAAAGTAGAAAGGCTGCTTCAATAACAGAACACATGCAATAGTTACTATCCATTTTATCTTATTTCATGAAGAATTAAGGTTAGCACCTAAACTAGGAAAATCTACTTTTGTTTCTCCCCTACCAAATTTTTTTCAGAATAGCATCTCATGTTCAGTTGTTCTCTCTCTTTAGGTTCAATCCTGTTTTGTTAAACCTACAGAGCAACGACCAAAACCATGCTACTGATGAGGCAAATGCTCAAGTGCAAGCTCAGGAACCCTAGCAGCAAGAAGGGGAGTATTTTACACATAATTTATGTTCTTGTTTAAACTCTGCCCTTCAGGAAAACATTCCTTTTCTCTTTAATAGCACTCTCAAAGAGAGAACAGAATTCAGTGGCTCTTCCTCTCTCTTCTAGATTGCTCATCTCTTTAGCAAGTGTTACATGGGCACAAGCCATGCAGAGCGCTAAGGCAGAGTTTAAGGAGTAGTTCATCCCTTAGACCTGTGCTGAAAAAGGTTATGAAGGATGTGATTACAGATTACCTCAGCTCCTCTCTGCTTCCACTGCTTTTTGTGCTGTACCAACAGTGAGAACAGGAAGAGCCTAAAAACAGACACAGCCAAATGAACTGTAATATGACACTGAAGACCAACTGTATGTTAACACCGTTCTTGCTTAAGCTACGAGCTAGTCATTACATGCAACTGCCATGGGTACATCTTACTTCTCCAGGCTGAGTATGTGACTGGTTTTGTCTGGCTGTGTCAAACCCAGCTGTGTGTCTTAGACAATTTTGATAAGTTTGGATGCTGCTAAGGACCCTAGACCTGCTCAAACAAAAAATGCAACCATCCTAACCGAAAAAAACCAACCAACCAAACAAAACACCAAAAAAACCAAAAACTCATAAACAAAACATCTCTACAAGGAGGTGTAGGGAAGAGACATGCTTCAAATGACACACCTAAAAGAAACAGAAAACAATTTGGAGAGCCAGCAGGGAAATTATAAACACTTCTCTACAAAGAACTCAACATTTAAACAACTATTCACCGTGTTCCCTTGTCCCTCCAGGGGCTTGAGTTTCAAATCAGAGTGGTTGTCATGGTATCTGTGACTTTATTACCTGTTTTCAGAGCAGAGCACAGGATCGGGGTTCTCGGAAGGGATTGCTCCCTGCAGGAACCCCAACAAGCAAGGCATCTTTGCAGGCATTTTGCATACAGTACTGCTGGAGTTCTGCAGCTGCCTGAGAGACCTGAAAAGGAAAAACAAACCCAGAGAGGAAACTAATTCATTCATAAGCATCTATTAGGCATTTCCTCTTGAAGAGCTATTATCAAACAGAGCTGGAGTGCAGCCAAGTCAGCTCTTGGATTCTAAAACACCAAGTAAATCAGCACAGAAGCACATTTACAAAGCTCTGATGAAGCACACATGAAATACTATGCCATTGATGAGCCAGAAGAGCACAGAGGACTGAGGTGCAAGTGTGATGCAATTTGTCCTCATTAAAATGCACAGAGAGGTGACCACAATATTTTCAGGTTTATAATTTAACCCTTAGATCCTCAGACAACTTATTAAAAGGATTTTAATTTCTGAACTTTTAAGCAACACAGAGCATAACACTGAATGCAAGCAAAAAATGAGGATGAAAAGCTTTTCAAGTCCATCCAAATTGTCACCTTCCCCCAGCAGTGAAGTGAGAACTTCAAATCCACATTCTGGCCCCCAAAGAGGAGAGTCCAGAGCTGCAGAACAAGCCCAGGATCCCAAAGGTGAGATGTCCTCAGCACTGAACTCCCCTGCTCTCCCTGTGAACAACAAGTCAGTCATTTGCCAGTATTCCTGAAGAACAATGTAGAGGAATTCCCAATGTCCCACACACACATTAGGAATAGCTGCAGGGAACTGTTAAAATCCATGCCATCTGATATGTATTTTTTATTAAAGGAAATACTGAGCATATTGATGGAAATACAGGTTCCCCTCTGACCTCACCTCTAACTTTGTTACAGGTTTCCTGAAATAATGATTTTTCTTTCTACACAACTTTGCAGTGTTGCCAAAACAATAACCAGAAGGACCACCCACACTTCCCAGTCCCTGTCTGAAGGGGCCACCAGAAGCCCTGATGGAATTTTGGTTCTGGGCCATTTAATAGCATGTAGAAGTGCAGAGAAAACTTGGCCTGGCACATGCCTTCATTCACTGTTTTGCTGCTCTCCTGTTCACCACCTTCCAAATCTCCTCCATGCTCTCCTCCAGGATACTCAACCTGATAACTGCCTGGATTTAACCAGCAGTTGTCAGCACTTCAGGGAGTTGTTATGGGAAGCATTTTCCCTCAGCTTCCCAGGTTCTCTTGAGCAGAATACGGGGAGAATCCACACCAAGGATTCCTGCTACATCAGTGGGCTTTGTCACTCCTTCCTTACTTGAGGAGAACCCCTTTGTGGGCGATGCAGAGGTCTCCTGCAGTGCCTTGACCCCCTGCCAGCATTACGCCCCCTTGCCTCAACCACAGCACTTCCCCCTTGCTGGTACCTGACCATGCACCACATGGCTGTCAGGCAGAGATGCCATTTGCCAACATTGATCAGGCAAAGACTGCGTGGAGCCTTCTCCTGGGAGAGCAGCAGTTTCTCACCTTCCTGCACTCTGCTACCAAACTCTCCAACACATTCTGAGCTATGTATATCCTGGAAAGATACAAACCTGATGGCTTTTTATTTTTTCTTTTTTTACAAGCCAGATCTGCCTCCTCTTAGCCCTACCTGTGCCCCGTAACATTCTTTGTTCCTCCAGCTCACACCAGTAGTTAAAGTGTTTCTGACATAACTTCATCACATGACAAATATGCTCCCTGCAGCAGTCTCCTGCATGCAAGATGTGTGTGGGTACTTCTTTCCTACTCAGTTTCCTCTTTCTGAAAATATTGTTCCTGTTTGCGTTTTTAGCTTGCAGGGTAAACAAAATCACCATGGAACTTTGTAGTATGAAATCTATTTGTAAAAATCCTTTCAGAGCCCGCTTCCGTCTGGAAATACATTGTCTGTTCAAAGCAGCTGAAACAATGTTTCTCCTATATCAATGTCTGCTAAAACTGAACCAGGTGGGTTTTCACCAGCCGACTATACTTCCTATTATTTTTACACTGTACCTCAAGAAACCCACTGTTTATAAGATACGTTTTTAATGATGTGCCATTTCAAAGCCATGAATAGGTTCTTAGAACAGCAGACTTGGAAAGAGATTGCTGCACACAATGCTGCAAGAAAAATGAGACCAAGACCAATCAAGGCCAAGCCTCCCCGGAATATAGGCAAACTCATAATAAAAACAAAGGAAGTCCAGTTCCAGAATATGTTATGGGCACAAAGTACCTGTAAACTACAAACTACGTATTTTATACCCTCTCACTACCCACAAAAAAAAAAAAATAACAGTGAGGGGGTACATGCCTCAAAATGAGCAGGGACAGAGATCCACACACCAGCAATACCTGGTGGTTTGGTCAACCATTTCAGCATTAGACAATACCCCTCTTGCCACAAGAGTCTACATTTCTACTCTGAGCCGTGCTGTTTCTCACGGGTTCCCACAGATCACTGCAGTGATAAACCACAGTCACTTGTAGTGAATCAAGCATCTGCTGATTGAGTATTCGCTAATAAAATTCACTAACATTAACAAAGTGGTTAGGATGATATTCAAAAACCATAGTGGATTCACCTTGCAACACTTCAAATTTTCACCAGCTCAGGACAGCAGTAGTAAGAAAAAGTATTTTTAATTATTTTTAAAATCAATTAGCTAAGTTCCTGCAACTCAGTGTACTGGCACTGTCATCAGTTTGAGGAAGCTGCTGTTTTGTGACTGGCCAGAGAAAATGGCGAATAAAAGGAGGTGATGAGAGAAGAGGAAAGCACAGGATATAAATTAATTTGACCTTCATCACTTCACAGGCTATGCTGGATTTTGTGCTTGGTTGCAAAGAGTTGTTTTCACAAAGTAGGTGTGGACTCCGCCAGACCTCCTGGGAACTAAGAACTGTCATGGAGAGGCCACCAAACCTGAGGAGCTGGCAGACGACAGAACCGACTCGCCACTCCACCCTTTGTCTGGAAATACGCAAGCCGGAGAAGGTCCATGCACGCGCAGCAAATCGCCTGCACCCCGGCAGCGTGCCGGGGGTCCCGCACCGCGCCGCCCCCGCCGCGGAGCCCGCTGTGCTCCCAGAGCCGGGGAGTCGGCTGGCCCCGCCGCCAGCAGCTACTCGCGATTATCTGCTTCCCTGTGCAGAACTAACGCGGGGCTGCTGTATTATTTATCGCGGCTCCTTCCAGCGGGGAACGGCACTCCCTTCACCGTGCCCGCGGGGCCGGGGCTCGCAGCTCCCCCGGGGCACACGCACCCCTCTGTCTGTGCCAGGGCGTGGACACGCGCGGAGGGAAGGGCAGGAGGGGATGCCCTCCCTCACCCCGCGCCTCCCCCCCCCTGGCACAGCGGCTCACCTTGATCCTCTCCACGGCTGCCTCCAGCTTCAGCTGCTCCACCAGCCGCTGCATGGTGCTCAGGCTGCCGCCCGACGACATGCCGAGTCCAAGGGGAGCACGGAGGGAGTGAGGCTGCGGGACACTGCAGCTGCAGCGGGATCGGCTGCGCTGGGCTGGGCTCAGTTTGGCTCGGCTCGGCTTGGCTCCGATCCCTCCGCCCGGGGGAGGGGCCGCAGCCGCTCCGCCCGCACCCCCACCGGCACCGCCCCGGCCCGGCGGGCAGGCAGCACCCTGCTGAGGCACCGGCACCGGGGGGCGACGGGGTGCTCGGCCGCGGAAAACTTCCTGAAATGGGACTGTAAGGGGAGACAAAATACAAGGGAAGAACACGAAACAAAACAACAAAAAAACAAGGTGGGGAGGGAGGAG
>JAWWEU010000091.1:21825253-21837222 GCA_035583155.1 Acropternis orthonyx
TTCCCCTTCCCCAAACCCCTGTTGTAAAACCCCTTTTCCCACTGGCCCTTGTTAAACCTTACCCCATTGGTTCTAACTTGAGTTCCCTTTCATAGTAAAATGACCCTTCCCTTGAAAAGGCCTGTAGCACTGGAAATAAACTGTCTTTGTCTCCCCTCTCTCCGTGAGTCCTGTGCTGCAGCTCCCAGTCCCCTGGGAACCACGGGGTGTGTGGGGGGAAGGGCAGAGAGTGTGCCCCCCTGGTAATGAACGCAGCGCCTGTGCCAGGGGGGAACCCATCACCGCTATAAGGTTCAACAGGGCCAAAATGCTTGTTATTGCACTTGGGTCACAACTACCCCATCCAGCACTCCAGGCTTGGGGAAGACTGGCTGGAAAGCTGCCCAGCAGAAAAGGACCTGTGGGTGCTGGTTGACAGCAGCTGAGCATGAGCCAGCCTTGTGCCCAGGTGGCCAAGAAGGCCAATGGCATCCTGGCCTGTATCAGAAACAGTGTGATGAGCTGGACCAGGGAAGTGATTATCCCCGTGTACTTGGCACTGGTGAGGTCACACCTCACCTCCTGTGCCCAGTTCTGGGCCCCTCACTGAAAGATATTGAGGTGCTGGTGTTGCTGAATTTTAGGAATTCTCTAAACATGGACAGAGAGTCAAGTTTAGAAAGATGTTTATTTTGCACAGAGAGCAAAGGGGAAGTTTTTCCACAAATCAAGCATATCAAGATGTGAAAAGCAAGAGAATTTGAACACTAAAATTTACATAACCCCACCAATATAATACATAGGTACTGCCTATGTTATGCCTAGTCACTTAGCTTGCACAGCCTGATGCAATACTTGTTACTGCGCCTCTGTGGACCTGTCTCTGGTGGTCACTGGTAGTCATCCGGGGAGGAGGCCTCTACTCAGTTTTGAGTGAAGTTCAGCTCAGGACACACAGAACCCCAGGTTGACTGCTAATTAGGATGTGATCTGCAGCTCCTGCTTAAACAATTGCCAAGCAGGACATAAAATACAAAAGCTTTCCTTAAGCATTAAGCAACACATTCAAAAAAAGGGTTAAAGGTGAGAGTGATACCATCAGCTTCCATCTGCAACAGAGATCAAGGGAAGGGACACAGAATTCTGGTCAAAGATTTCTGCTTTAAGACATCACTGCAGCACATCCAGAGAAGGACAACAAAGCTGGTAAGGAGCCTGGAGCACAAGATCAGGAGCAGCTGAGAGAGCTGGAGGTGTTTAGCCTGGAGAAGATGAGGCTCAGGGGAGACCTTATTCCTCTCTACAATTACCTGAAAGGGGATTGTATTGAGGTAGGAGTCAGTCTCTTCTCCTGTGTAACAAGTGATGGGACAAGAAGAAATCAGGCTGCACCAGATTAGATACTAGAAAAAATTTCTTCATGAAAAGGGTTGTAAATCATTGGAACAGTCTACCCAGAGAAGTGGTGGAATCACCATTCCTGAGAGTGTCCAAAAAACCTGTGGATATGGCACTTGATAACATGATTCTATTCGTGAAAACAGTGGTGGTGCTGGGTTGACAGTTGGAATTGGTGATCTTAACAGTCTTTTCCAATCTTTTGGAAATTATTCTATATGGACACCCAGCTTGCACCACAAACCCTCAGCACAGTCATGGAAAAGACCCATGCCGAACCTCCTCCAAGATCCTATTACCTTGCCACACCTTTCCTGTAATGATCTCACCACTACCCAGTACCAGCAATACTACTTTTTCCTGCAGATGCCTCTCTGAAGTAAATTCGATCTACGCTGGCTATACTAGGCATAGTATTGTAACTCTCATCAGTCTCTGAAAATTTATGCTCAGAAGATAGACATCATTCAGAACTACATGTTAGGCTTAGAAATGCCCAGCAGCCTCAGCTAATGAAGTGTCACTGCAGCACTGATAGCTTTCTAAAGACACGAGTTTGTTTCTATCACAAAGATGTGACTCAGTGTCACTGCCCAGCAAATTTTTGCTGCATTCCATGCACTGATGTCTGCATCTGGTTATTTTTAAAGGGCTCATATATCGACAAAAGAGGGAACTCCAAGCTAAGCCAGGAAAATGGCTCATTTCTAGCAGGTTGTACAATACCTGATGACTCCTCCACTCACTTGGTGTCAGGCCACAGTGTTACAGAAACAAAAACACCATTGCTGCTGAAAGACGTGGTTCTGTTCTCTGAAGGTACTGTACACCTCCACTGCATTCATTTCCAACTGTAGTGTCAGGTCAGGAAATTAATCCTGATTAGAACGAAGGTAGGCAAAAAGGGATAACAGATCTGTGTTTTGACTGCATATTTGCATAACCCAAATACTTGGCTTAGGAAAGGATGGAGCAAAATGAGGCACTAGGTCAGCAGCATTTAGCCTGTGAAACTGCAGCCACAGGTTTAGATCCTCCTGCATACATTTCCCTCATTTTCTTCCAGATATACCTGTCTTATCTAATAATCAACACCATTTTACTTGTGCTTTATTCTTTGTTTCTACCACAGCACCTTAAATCTTCACCCTTCCACTCTTTCAATGATACTGTGTTTTTGGGGATGAAGCAGCAATACACCCAAGCTGCAGTCTCTTACTTCATAAGCATCTTTGCAATGCCCCCAAGATTACTTCATGAAAGCAGGCACAGCTTATTCTTTGACAACTTTTACATTTGAATTGACAATTAAATACATGGTGAATTAAGTTTATGGCTACACTACATTCTGCAGAGATGAAGGGAAAACGCAGCAGTTCCTCTTCAGTTTTACTATTGTGTAGAGATTTAGCGTAATACTTCTATTGTGCTTTTGAACTTTAAACAGAAAACTGAGACAATGTTCCAAAAGTGTGTGAAAGGTAAACTAGCAAAAGAAGCACAGAGAAGATCCTTCTGTAAAGAATGAGGATGGGTCACAATGGCAGAACCAGAAACTTCTTGCATCAAAAATTAATATGCATTTTAAAACACACCTACTATGGACCTTGTCAGTAGCAGCACATTCAAAAGCTACACTCCCAGAACCAATCTCCACAGAAGGAAGCTAATCAACCACCATTTTCAGCAGTTCCCTCCTGAGGAACCTGCTTTTACAGGTGTGATAAATGACAGGAGAAAGACTATGCTCCCATCTGCCCTTCCCCAATAAAATTAGTGAAGAGAAATAAGGTAACACAATCCCCTTTACTAGCAAATCACAGAAACTCTCTGACCCAGGCTGTTACAGAGGAAACTACAGTCTGCTGTTATGCATCATTTATTCTAAGAACTCTGAGGTCTAATCAGAACAGATAAACATATTGAATACTTTAGATTTAGAATTTAAAACAAATTCAGTGTGCATATATAAACTTTTATTTACATAAGGCATCAAAATTGCCCTTTTTAACAAAAGGGTCATTTTTCCCTTTAACCAATACTTTGGTGAAAGAAATGTCACATTTAGTAGACTAATATTCACTGGTATACTTGTTCTGAACAAGCAGGTATAATCCAATGTACAAGATGAAAAAGCAAACACAAAATACCTAAGCATACTATTTCATGAATTACTCTGTAGAACAAAGAATTAAGGCTTGTTTGCATCACGACGAGGATCAATCATGCATCATTTATTCCCACAAAAAATAAAATCCATTATTAATTGGAGCAGGAATAGCAGTAGTCTGGTATAATCCCCATATTGTTTACATCAAAAAAAACCCCAATTTGCCATCTTAGAAATTAGATTGAAAAGTAGGAGGAAAGACAGAAAACCAGAAATAGTCCTTGCTTTGGAATGCTTTATAAGCATTCCCACTGTCCATGTGCAGGAACCCTTCAGTTTAAAGAGCAAAAACAGGCCCTTCAAGAACTGAACTAGGAACATTTTCAGAAAGACTAGTTATGGTTGCATTGATCACGAATGTGAAATATCTAGCAGAAATACATTGTTTGGAATAATGAATTCCACACCGATATCCCCAAGTAAATGGCATATATACATTGAGCTGAGCCTGTTTAATAGGTCTGATTCATAAAAATGGTAAACCTGTACTATGCTTCGGCCTGATTTAATAATTCCTGAGTTTTAGATCACTGCCAAGTCACAGCAGACAAAACTCTGAACGATGCAATGAAATATTTTGCAAATCCCTTTCAACATTAGAACACATTTTGTTCAGCAACTTTCAATCATCAATAAAAGTCAGTCTTCCAGGTCCTTCATTTTTCATCCACCGCCGGTATCTCTTCCATCGGGGATCCATGGCCATCTTCTTCTTTAACTCCTCCTCTTGTTCTAGTTTATAGACCTGATGGACAGACAGAAGTTTTTAATAAGGCTGAAGAAACAGCTTAAGTGAGCCTGAAGCAGGGTGTAAGTGCTTACACTTCAACCATTTGCCAGTTTATTCTCCTACAGAACTCTGAATTGCAACATGGAAGCAGACCCTTACCAACACGAAGTGCTGGAGCCCAAGAGCTGTAATGGAGATACTCTGCGCTTTTGCTGAGAGCAGAACTATCTCCTTGTAAGACGGTGCTGCAAGCTCCAAAATCCTTTTTTTCCTAAAGAACTAGATACTCATGCATTCAACAAAGTAAAATACACAGTAAGCAATGACTAATGCTCCCAAAGCTAAACTTTGTTGTCCTGCACGATCCCATTTCTTTTCCCAGCAAATGCAGAGCAGCAGCAGCATCTTCTCTTCCCCTTAGGCAGGCCAAGTTCATATTCTCAAGTGTTTGTTTAGAAACCTCCCACCCAGATGGCGCACAGATGCACCTCTGGGGAACAACAGAAGTGTTTTGTCAATCTGCTATGCCCCGGCATCCCAAATTGTTCTGGACCGCAAGTTTCATGCCATAGTTAATTCTGCTCTCACAGAAATCTTACTTGATTATTTGCTATCCATGACATGAGCAGCATTTGTGGCCACTGTTATTTCTTATACCATCCTTACTTGGGTAGGTATACAGCACTCAGAGAACAGTCCCTAACGCACTGAAGGCCAAAGAACTATCAAAGGACAGTGGGGGGAAAAAACCCCAACAGCAACAACAACAAAAAGTGCCCTGAGCTAGGAATTAACAGCTTAGAAGACTGATGAAATAGGAGTTTCAGACAGTCTGGCTAATTCTTATTACAAATTATTGCTATTTGGAGAACAGAGAACAGTCTTCAACCTACTGTAGTAACTTTGTCATACCACATTGTTAGATTCAACTAAATCTTGTACGCACACATGATGTCCCCTGTCTGAGCAAATCCTTTCCTATACCCATGGGCATAGTCAGGAGCTGTTGTCTACCAGGCCATGTGCATAGGAAGCTGAAGAAAACATACTGAGTGGTTGTCTGACAGTTTTCAATTTAGAAAGCAATAGCTGAAATTGAAGCAATGATTTGCACAGACCCACCCCAAGCACCTTCACAAAACAGCTGTTCTTACACTGGGAGTGATGGACAACTAACATGAGTTTTTCCACCAGGGCTACCCACCTCATAGTTCTCTCGTATCCACAGCTGCCGTTCAAGAAAGGTCTCTTTTTGATGATCTTCTAGGCTGTCAAACTGAGACTGAGACATTTTCATGTACCTTCGTATGATATACAGCTTCTCTTCCACACCATACTCTTGCCCTTTAATAGTGAAACAATAAATCCACCAACAGTACCAAACCATGTATTTGCACAAGTAAAAAGGAGCAAGAACGATCTGAAACAGAAGGATATCATATATCTGGGGCTTCTGATAACCACCCTTTATATCTATTTTATTTTTAATAATGTCTTTGATAATTTCCTCCTCTTCTTCACGGATTTCTTCTTTAGACCGCCTGTTCTTGCCTTTTTCTTTAGTCTTGTTGAGCAGACCTTGTTGTCTCGCAATCTCAGTAGCTTGTATACGGTATTTTGGCACAGTAGCTAAATAGTTGATAGCTTCATTGTAACTACTCCACCAGCTGAAGAACTGTAATTTAAGAACAATAAAAGTAAAAGCCTTATTTTTTTACAGACACATTCCTATTTGGAAGTTTGCCAGGAAAAAAAATGTAATGCTGTCACACACCTTTAACCGCAGTTACCTTACAGTAAGGGTAAAACCAAGAGTAACAGCACTACTGTGGTATTACAGAAGCTGTACTCATTCCTCTGAACCTAGTAAAGCACTTGGAAAATAGATGTATATAAGTGTATCTCACAGCAATTTACAGTGATTAGCAAGGACAAGCAGACAGTGCTCTGAATAGTTTTGTTCCTGAGAAGATGGTAAACTCCTGAAGGTTAACACCAGGCTGTGTCAGACATTCTTAGAAGCCCCCCTCCTTGGAGTTATAAATAAAGTAGCCAATATACCAATATTTAATTATAAAATTGTTACCCATTTCAAACAGTTCATTTAACATGGATTAAGTATCTGAAAATCTCATTAACCTGACAGGATTCACTTTACAAGATTCAACATCCCTCTCTGATCTCCAACTGCCTCTGAACTTCAATAGGTTGCCCGGGTGAACATAGAATCATGGAATATCTTGAGTTGGAAAGGACTCACAAGGATCATCAAGTCCAACTCCCAGCCCTGCACAACACAACCCCAAGAATGCTTCCTTCTGAAGACAGGGAAGAGCATGATGGCTAGCTCAGAGCTGATGTTGTTCCCTTCTAGTGCCTTGTAAATGACCTCAGATGAGGCATGGAAATCATGGAAGAAACCAGACAGGCAGAAGAGGGAAAAAGTTAGCAACCTGCTTTCATTCTTGGGACATCCAAAAACATCTTACTGATGCAGCTTTTAAAACAATGATGCATCTCACATAATTTACCAAGACAAAGTACATACCCATCATACAACCTTAGCAAAGGCCAAGCAGCAGAAACAACAGAAAGCAAGATGGGCAAACCGGTTTACACAGATGCTTACACTGAATTTGCAATCATCTAGCAGGTGGGCTGCAGGAAAATGAGTGTGTCCACTTGACAGTCAAGAAATATGACATGAAATGAAATTTTTGCCATTTGAACTAAATCAAAGAAATTAGGTATTTAGTTGCATATGCCATTAGAATTTATTATTCCAAGCTCTCAAATTCATTTTTTATTTTAACTTCCAATATCCCACTAACAGTGAGATATGTGTACCACAGACTAAGCTGTATCCTTGTATCTTGAATTTCTTGGCTATTTTTTGAAGATGTTTGAACAAGTAAACTAACAGAAGAAAAATGATGCATCTTCCTCCTCTTAAATATGTGTCAGCAACAGCACAAGTTTTCTAAGACATAGGTTGTTTTTTTGACCTTGGATCTACCATGTTCAGATTAAATTCTGCTGAAGTGAGTTTACTTCTCTCCTGACTTCATCAGTGGTGTTTAAAGATTTAAAGGTGTAAGAGTCAAACCTTAATAAACTCCTGACCATCTATGTGAATTGAGCCTTGAATTTAGTTTGCAATTAGTCTGTTTTTTCAAAAATTACTTACATACCTTGACAAGCTGACACACGCTATTTGGAGCACTAGTCCTACCTGTGCTGAGGAATTGGCTGTTCTGAGCCTGCTAGAAGGAATTAAGTAACTTCTTCAGTAAAGCTGCACTTGTCTTGATGAAATGAAAAGAAACTAATCTGTACTTTTGTTCAAGGTGCCAAAGGCAATCAAAAATCTGCTCAGTACATCCTGACTTCAGGACTGTTACGAACACCACACAGAACTCCCACCACAGCAGACAAGAACAGACACCCTAACTTTTTATTAAATGGCACATTATGGGAGCTGTCACTGCATCTCCTCTTGTTCACAAACTCAGAGAGTATGATGCAAACATGAAATTTTACCTGAAAAACAGAGATGGCACACACTGTAACAAGGATCACAATTCTGACATCCACTTTAGGTGCCAATCTCCTGCTGTAGTAGTGGTAATAATGCCTGTAGTACTCTTCAGGATGATCCAGCATGTAGTCATAATCTTTACGTGTTTCTTCATCCTGCAGGATTAGATGAAAAACACATGCAGGTTCAGATTCCTGTATTCACTTACTCTATTCTAGCTGTGTTTTACATCATATTAATGACCATGCTGCTGTAAAACTGGTGATAAACCAAGTGAGTGTGAAGCACAGAGGAAGATCTTTGGTCCTTTTCTCACACTTATCTGCCCATGCACACAGGACATGTGTAGTCTTAAAATGAATAAGCAGGCACTGCATGAAAACATTTAAACGAGAAAATGGACAAGGAACTGAAATCCATGTAATAAATACTTTTAACTTCAGAAAGTCCCGATGGATTGGAGTTAATAAATACTGTTCTGATAAAGATTTTCAGATGAAGAACCCATTAGATTGTTTTATAAAACTTTTAAGAATTAGTTTACAGGGCTGTGGAATCTGTCCAGTGGAAGACAATTTCAAAACCTCATTGTTCTCATTTTCTCTGCGTTTTTCCTCATTCTCCCCCATATAATTTCGAGATGAGAAATTTAATTCTGACAGACTCAACTGCATTCCTTTCAACGCTCCCCTGCCCAATTAAAAAAACCAAACCACACAACAAACAACAAAACCAAACAACTTCCCTTTTTTAATCCCTTGCAGCCTTAGAACACAGGCCTCTTTCTTCCACTCCTGGGCTCCCTCTTTCCCAAGTCACACATGTTTTGCCCTGATAAGCCTTCCCTTCCAGGTCCCATATGCTACTCGAGTCACCGCTACTTTTAAGGGCATACCTCTAAGATAAAAGCCCAGCGGGCTCCTTATAAATGAATGAAACAAGTAACAACGAAAATACACTTTCAAGAGGACGGGTCGTAAGCACAAAGGGCCCGCCAAGCGGCCCCCGCCCTGCTGCCCGCGGAGCCGGCCTGGCCACCGGGGGCGGCTCCTCGGGGTGGTGTGTGCGCTGTCTCCCTGCGTCCCTCCCCGCCTCCCTCCCGCCCGGGCTGCTTACCGGAGCGGCTGCGGCCGCGGCGGCGGTCCCGCTCTCTCACCTTGAGGGTCTCGTAGGCGGTGGCGATGAGCAGGAACTTCTCGTGTGCGGCCTGCGCCCCGGTGCCGGCGGTGCCGCCCTGGCCCTCGGGCTGCCCGCGGTGGCGGTCGGGGTGGTACTGCCGGGCCAGCTGGCGGTAGGCGCGGGCGATCTCCGCCTTGCTGGCCTGCCGGCTGACACCCAGCACCTCGTAGCAGACGCGGCGGCCGCAGTAGAGCCCGTCGGTGAGGCCGCGGGCGGCCCGCGGGAGGAGCGCAGCGCTGACCCACACCCACACCCACATCCGCGGCCACGGCCACGGCCCCCGCGGCCTGCCTGCCGGTGCCCCGCGCGCCGCCATTTCCCCGCCGCCGGGCCCGCGCCGCGCGCGCCGCCGGGGCGGGGCCGCGACAGGGGGCGGTGCGCGGCAGTGCGCGCGCCCGTCCCCGCCGCTGCTCCCCGCCGCGGGATCCCGGGCTGCCTTAGCGACGGCCCAGGGAGCTGATCCGGCCCCTCGGGCCGCGTCTGGGCGCTGCGGTCGGTTCTGGCCTCCACAGCTCAAAAAAAGACAAGGAGCTACTGGAGCGGGTCCAGCACAGGCCACAGAGATGATGAGGGGTCTGGAGCGTCTCTCCTACGAGGAGAGACTGCGGGAGCTGGGCCTGTTTAGTACAGAGAAGACAAGACTGAGAGAAGACTTTAATGTGTCTCAAAGGTGGGTGCCAAGAGGGTGGTGCCAGACACTTTTCAGTGGTGCCCAGTGACAGAATGAGAAGCAGCGGAAATAAACTAAAACACAAGAAGTTCCACCTCACCATGAGGAAGAACTTTTTTATGCTAAGGGTGGCAGAGCACTGAAACAGCTGGCCAGGGAGGTCAAGTCTCCCTCTCTGGAGACATTGCAAACCCACCTGGATGCAGCCCTGCTCTAGGTGACCCTGCCTTGGCAGGGGGATTGGACTAGATGATCTCCAGAGATGCCTTCCAACCCTAATGATTCTGTGATTCTTCCAGGGAAGAACCCTTTAAAATACTCCCTGAGTCTGTGCCTTGTCTGGGGCTTCCTTCTGGCAGGGCTCGGGGTTTGACCACCTGTGGTGTGGGGTCTGACACAATTTAACTGGTATCTCCACAGTGAGAGCTGCCCCCCTCACTGCACAGACCTGCAGAGAGCTCTTCCTGCTGCCCAAAGAGACAGCTGAGAGAGGACCTCAGCAATGTCCGTAAGTAGCTGAAGGGAGGGTGCCAAGAGGACAGAGCCAGGCTCTTCTCAGTGGTGCCAAGCAGTAGGACAAGAGGCCGGAACTGATGCACAGCAAGTTCCACCTGAATATGATGAAGAACTTTACTGTGCAGGTGACTGTGCACTAGAACACGTTGTCCTGAGAGGTTGTGAAGGCTTCCTCGCTGGAACTATCTGGACGCAATCCTGTGCCATGTGCTCTAGGATAATCCTGCTTGAGCAGGGAGATTGGACAAGATGTCCTCCAGTGGTCCCTTCCAACCTGACCCATTCTGTGACTCTGTATACACAGCTCCCCAGGATGGTGGCTGTGACAGCAGGCCTGTGGTCTACTCTGCACAAATACTTCTCTTGGAAAGGAGGACTGCATCTCTGCTCCAGTGTAACTGGGAGGAACATTACCTTGGTGTTGGACCTTTCCCAGGAAAGCCAAAAATATGCTTGATGCTGTAAATATCCACCACAAAAATGCTCAGCTCTTCAAGGAGCATGTGCTGTTCTTACACTAGAAATGAGTGTGCCTCCCATGTGCCTGGTTGTCCTCTGCCTGTCTCCTTTCTGCATTATTATTTCCTCGAGATGTGGATGGGTCCCAAATCTCCTTCCTCCAAAAGAAACCCAAACCCCAAACAAAACAGCTACCTTTTGCAGCTCATTAGAACCCAGCCTCTCAGCATTATGGGCTGGCAGTCAACTCCTGGGACCTTGAACTTAACAAATTGTGGTGAGTTGACCTGGACGGGAGACCAGGTGCCCACCAAGCAGCTGTATCACCCCGCTTCTCAGCTGGACAGGGGAAGGAAAATAAGATGGAAAATAACTCATTGCTTGAGATAAGGCAGTTTACTAAAGCAAAAGTTTGTGCATGCACAAGCAAAGAGGAAAAAAAAATTATTCCCTATTTCCCATCAGCTAGTGATGTCCGGCCAATTCCCAGAAAGTGCGGCTTCAGCATGGGTAGAGGTTGCTCCGGAATGCAAACATTGTAAATAATGAATGCCTTCCTCTTCCTTTTCTTTGCTTTTATATCTGAGCTGACATCATTCAAGTGTGGAATATCCCTTTAGTTAATTTGGGCCCGCTGGCATAGTTGTGTCCCTTCTCAGGAACTTGCTCACCCACCCGCAGCTTGCTGATGGATGGTGGAATGTTGGAGAAAACAGTGCTCATGCCCAGCAGTGCCCAAACACCGGTGTGTTACCAGCACCTTTATAGCTACCAGTGCAGCGCACAGCCCTGCGGAGGTTGCCGTAGGGAAACGAATTCCACCTCGGCCAGACCCCCGACACAAACGAAGTTCTGCCGCCTGTCACTGGGACTCGGCTCTGCCCGGGGACCTGGCGGGGCCGTGCCGCTGTGCCGGTGGCTGTGTGGCTGTGACGGTGGCGGTGTGCCGGTGCCGGTGTGCCGGTGCAGCCGTGGGCCCGAGCACGGCCGTGGGCGGGGCCCGCCTGCCACCGCCCCACTGCCGCGCGGGGGCGCCCCGCGCCGCTCCCGGTGCCGCCCGTGCCCCGCCGGAGCCGCCATGGAGGTCAGCGCGGACTCCGGTCAGTCCTGCCCCCGAACCTGCTCCCCGGGGCCCGCCGGGGCCGGGGTGCCGCGGGGGCCGGGGAGGGGGAACGGCGGCTCGCTGTCTAAATATAACCCGGCGGTGACGGGAGGGCGGGTGCTGCCGCTGCCGAGGGGAGCCGCAGGGAGGAGGGGGAGGAGGAGGAGGCGGGAGGCGGCCGGGCCGGTGCCGGTGCCGGAGCGGGGTGGGAGGTGCGGAGCGCCTCTG
>JAWWEU010000091.1:21848865-21859574 GCA_035583155.1 Acropternis orthonyx
GATGTGGCACTGAGTGCCATGATCTAGTAAACAGATGGGAGTTGGATGACGGGTTGGACTTGATGATCTCTGAGGTCTTTTCCAACCCAATCGATTCTATGATTCTATGATATTAATGATTAGAGAAACACAACGTCAGCTAAACCCTCATACATACCCAGATCCAGCTATGTCTTTTCTTGCCAGCCACCACTGATAATTTGAACATATTCCTCAAGCTCTGTACTAGCTGTATTTTCTACCTTTTCTCAAAAAAAGATCTGTGTAGACCAGTTTTTTCCTCTCTAAAATAGTATGAATTTTTGACTGTTATTATAATAAATTGAGAGAAGCAAAATTTGATACCTGTCAACATTACTTAGTTTGTCAGCTTATCTCTGGTCTCAGTCACGTGCTTGTGAGCAGCTCTGCATTTTCTCTGGGTCGTGGCTGGACATTATTTTGAGCGACACCTAGTTTGACTAGAACTGGTCATCTTCGGTAGTCCTTTCTGATATTTCTGTTGATGGAGATTATTGGTTGTAGCATGGTTTGGGACTTAAGTGTTTGTCTTAACAGTGGCTTGAGACATGTCAGAGTGGTTTCAAGATAACTCAGTAAATGATGGCTGTTGTTTCTCAGAGATTAAATATTGAGTAAACTGAGGCCTGGTTTGTCTATAGTAAGCCTGCCCAGTGGATGGAGGGTGGTGCATGGAGTACAAAGCAGTAACATTAACAATGCTTCTTTAAAGTTTTTTGGATTTTTTTTTTCCTGTCAGGTCATGGAGCTGCTGGTTCACCTGAATAAGCGCATCAAAAGTCGTCCAAAAATTCAGCTTCCAGTAGAGACATTGCTAGTTCAATATCAAGATCCTTCTGCAGTGTCTTTTGTCACTGTAAGTGTCTGTTCTTCTGAGAATGTTTGCTGCTTTACTTGTAACAAGCAGAATATTCTTTAAAGCTCCTGTATTTAGCTTTGTCAATTTTCCTAGTATGTTATTGTTATGAGGCTGATGTTTTAAGAGTTTTTTCTGAACTAAACTTTGTAGTCTGGTATGGATGAAACTTAGTTTCATAAAGGATTTTTCAGTTCAAATTACTGATAATTACTCTTGATATTTAGTGAATACCTGAATTGTCATTGCCAGTATTGTAGAGGGTCTGTTCATTGGTAGAAACTGCATTTTGCAAGAAGCTACCAATCCTTATCCTAATATATGCAGGATCAGAGCATTACTTAAAATACCAATATCTCTCTGAACACCAGACTTTGTATTTTTATGTGGTTTTGGGGTCAGGACCATAGCTGAGCAAGAAAAGATGAAAAAAAATGTCATTTTATAGATGGCAAAACTTTACTAGATTATTTTGTTCAATCTAGTTTAAAAAGTGAAAATAGTTTTAAAATGTTTTTGTGAAACTATGAAACAATTTCCTTTTCAGTTTTGGTAGATCTATTGCAAAACACTACGGTGAAACGAAAGTGATAAAATCATAGGGGAAACTTGTACTTTTCATTATACTATTGAGTCATGCATAGCTTAAGTTAAAAACACCATCTTGGAATTCATGGTGAACCATTTAGACTTTAAACAGCAGTAACACAGAAGTAATCTTAGATTGTCTTTAAGCAAGTGGCATTATTTGGAGTTTACCTTTTAGAAACTGCCAAGGGCATCTGGTATGCATGAGTTTTGTAGAGCAAAAAGAACCATCTTGTTTGAAGACGTACTTGACATAAACTGTGCTATTGGCTGGACCTGTCAAAAACTTCTTTTCATTCGTGTATCTCAGTGATGCATCTTGTTTTGCATCATGAGGCCTTATAAAATTTTAACTTAAAACACCATCTACAAAGTATTCAACTAGGTCATTGAACACAACTGTTACCTCTGCAGTTCCTGGCTGGATAGCAGTTAGATAGTCCGGTATTCAGTATTGCTCTGTTGGGCTGTCCTGTCACTGGTCTCTGAATTGCATTTGCAGCTTTTAATTGTGATGATTTAGAAACATGTTTTCAAAAGAAACCTTGCTTATGCTGCTGACTTTGTATTTATTCAATATTGCTCTCTATTTTATTTCAGAGATAGGTAAGAGAGAACATTACATTGGCTTTCTTTGAAGCTGTTGCTCAGACACAGCTGCTTTTGCTGAAATTGGCAGTGAATAAGACTAGCCAGAGAGGGGGTTTTTTTGTTGCTTTTCACCTTTTGAAGTGAAGGCTCAGCAAGACCTACTCTGAGTAGTTACTGCTGAGCCTGCCCTTCAGCAGATGTCAGTCTCATAAGTCTTAGACTTAAGAAATTGGTCTTCCAAAATATATGTTGTTCCCAACACCCAGTTATGTAACACAGCATACAAGAATAGGTTAAAGAACACATACTCCTTTTGCACTGTTGCAATACTGTGTGCATTTTCTACTCTTTTAGAATTTTACCATAATTTATGTTAAGATGGGATACCCTCGTCTGCCTGTGGAGAAACAATGTGAATTGGCTCCAACCCTTCTCACTGCAATGGAAGGGAAACCTCAACCACAACAAGACAGGTATAACTACTTGTTCTTGGAATGAATTCACTTGGTATTTTTTTAGTAAAATATTTTGTATCAGTTGTTAAAAGATTTCTTTTCCTGGTTGCTGTCTTCATTGCTTAGGATGTTCTTGGCCTGTACAATTTGGACCAGCAATTCAGTAGTTTGGGAGGTACAAAGAATTCATATAGTCTAGTGTTGTAATAATACACAGGATCTGCATCAGCAGACTCCCTGTATGGTAAGAGACCTGTGTTATGATGGAAATTAAACACCTCCATATCCCCAATATGTCTTCATCAAATTCTGGTTTCCAGCTTAAGGTCAGACCTTTATTAAATATCATCTGTCCAGCAGCAGGAACAGCACTAGGTGTCTCAGATTGGCCACTCTAAATTGAGAGAAAACCAAAATTCCTACTTACTCAAAACACTAAGTTGTAATAAATGAAAAAAGACTGAAGTTAGGGACTGCTGTATATTAACCTCTAGAAAATAGTTAATGATAGACCTGATTCTTATTTACATTGAGATGATTTTGCACCGTGTTAGCATTGAAAAATGGCATTAAAATCATATCTTGGTTCACTCTACATCACTCTACTGTGATGGTGTAAAAGTATTTTAAAAATTACCTTTTTGAAAGGTCTTGCAGTAAAACCTTGCTTCTGTTCATGAGATCAATGTGAAAATACTTGTCTCTGGGAGCATGGTTTTGCCCTATCCAAAAAGCAACTACTTAAGTGAAGAGAGCTTTGGAAAATCTGGCTGTACTGGTATACAGTCAATGTATTTGTCCGTGTTTCTTAAAGAGGAGAAAGTCCTAGATTGTATTTTTTTGTCATAATTATGAAACTCTCAAAAGTCTGGACAAAGGCAGTGACTATCTCTCCAGATGGGTGTCTGTGCATGCACACAGTCATATATGTTCTATTTTAAGGGCATATCCTAATTTACCTTCCACCTTCCATTTTTAAGTACATCAGGTGGCAAATAGAGGCCACTGGATTGCAAATATGTTTAACTTTTGGTAAGATTTTCTCTTTTGCTCCTAAGGATCAGTTTTGTTCTAAAAGCTTTCTTTGAATGTTATGAATAACAAGTGTGTTTTTTTAATGGTTGCAGTAAATATAATTGTTTTTCAGCCTAATGCATCTTCTAATACCAACCCTTTTTCACATGAAATACCCTGCTGAACCACTGAAAGCAGCAGCTTCTCCCTTTAATCTTGCTGAAAAACCAAAGACTGTACAGCTACTTTTGGACTTTATGTTGGATGTTCTTCTTATGCCTTATGGGTGAGTTGATACCAGCCTTCTCTAGTATCAATGTGTATTTTACATGCAAAACATTACAAACTACACCTGTGGAAACTCATTTAAAATATGCTGTTATTTTCTATGTCAAATGAAGTCAAATTGCATGTTTCAGTAAGGTAGAAAGCAGGGTGCTAATTTAAGGTCAGGATCACCACCTTTCTTATTTTACAAAATGTTTCTTTTCTGCTTAATTAGGTGTTCTGCTAATCTGCCCTTACCTCTTTTGAGATCAAACTGAAACTATAAGACATGTGAGCTATCTGTTAAATAACCAAACCTTAAATGTAGAAGACTGACCAAAATGTGTGCTCGTCTTCCTGCAGCTGAATTTTAAGGCTTATACCTCTGAGGTCATAAGCAAGCATAATCTGTGAAAACTTCTGCTTTCCAGAGTGTAATCTTTAGTAACAAGATTTGTCTGTCATCTGTCTTCTGGTGAAAAATATTTAGACTGCAATCATGTTGTCTTAGTGTGATTGCTGTTTCTGAAAGCAAGAAGAATGTACAGAGCAACTTAAATTTATTGATTGCTGCTTTGTTAGGAACCTTCTAGTGTCTAAAATCAATACTTTCTCAAAATCTGTTTTCCACGAACTTTTTTTCCTGTCTTTGTATTTCTAAGGGAGCTCTTGCTTTGAAAGAAAATAGAAAGAATTTTAATGGTAGAACACAATTCTTTTTTTTCTGACAAAAAAAATTTTACGTAAGATTGGTTCCAATAGAATTTTTTTGAGCACCTCTTTCTCACCTGAGTGGATTAACCCTTAACCTCAGGGAATGAATTTAAAATCATGAGCATGTGATCTTTCTCCAGGCAACTTTTCTGGAGGCCATGCCCCCATCAGATGTTTCAGGGGCCACTTCCTTTCTATTTGTGTGTAGAATCTTGCAGCTTATCGTTTAAAATGCTTAGCCTGCTCTTCTGTTCACAGCTCAAACTCTTCAGCTGGCACAGGTTTATGCTCTTAGCTTCACCTCCACACTGCCATGACTTTACCTTCAACAGATGAAGTCCTTGGGCTTTGCAATGAGACTTCACTCCCTTTCACACTTTTGTACTCTGGCCAAGCATGAGTGTTTAAATCAAAAAACCATTTAGGTTGGAAGACACCTCTTAGAAAGTACTCACATGTCAAAAGTAGGGGGTGAAAGTTTCAATTTTCTTTCCAGAAGGTGCTCAGAGTGTCTTCAGCTAGCATGTATCTCTGGATGTCTCTCTCTGAAAGTCTTGCTCCCTGGGGTGAGGCTGCAGTGGTTTACAGCTAATTTATGCTTATTAGAACGTGCTCTGTCATTGCCCAGTTGTGAATTAGCCTTGCCAATCTGTGTGTAGTAAAGCATCCAGAAAACTTAACTGTGGGGCTTAAAACTTGTAGTCAAGTTCAAGTGTTTAAAGCTTTGACTAATGAGACTTGGATTGAATGTTTATCCTTATTGTTGTTGAGACTTTTAACCTCTTTTTGTTGCCTGTGTGCTAAATGCAGAACAGTGTATGGCTGGCTGGGGCAAAATAATTCTTACTGGTCTCTGCACTGCAATTCTGATGCCTTCATGCTTCCCAGGATACAAGGAGAGGTGGAGTGATTTTTGTGAAAGGCTGGAGTTGTGCACAGAGCAGCTAGACTAGCCAGTCTTCCAAAAGACCAAAATCTGTAAACTTAATGTTTTGGTTTTTGCTTTCCTTCCCTGCCTAGCACTAAAACTGCCATTTTCCAAGGCAACTTTTTTTTTTTTTTTTTTTTTTTTTTTTTTTTTATATCAGGATTTGTTTCCTGCCACTTGTGTTGCATATGCTTCACTGTTTCCTTTGGTAGGTTTCTGTTTTTCACAGAAATCGTATGAATGTTGTTGAAGCTTTTAGCACAAGTTTCTTGAATGTAATGATGTATGACCATTTACTTTAATACAAAAGACATAATTTTTTCTGGTTTGTAACCCGAGAGAACTCTTTCCTGAAATGCCAGTGAACCCTTCCTTAAGTGAGTTTTGTTTTCAAACAGTTACAATGAGACTGTTATAGATCTTGCAGACTATATTGGAATAAGTGGTAGCAGAGTCTCAAATTCTGTTACATATTAGAGCAATTGGATTAATTAAAGAAAAATAGATGAAGTTGGACAAGTTATGTGTATTCCTTCATTCCAGCATCTAATTCAGCTAGTAATGTGGATTGGTAAAGCCTCTAATGAAAATCTTCTCCCACCTGCTTAGGTTTGTATTGAATGAATCTCAAAGTCGACAAAACACGCCGTCAACCCAGGGCTCTTCATCGAGTAGTGTAGGAGGTTCTGGAATCCCACAGCCACCTCCAGGGATGAGCTTTTATGCAGCCAAAAGGGTAATTGGAGATAGTCCATGGACACCAGAGCTGCTAGAACAGGTACTCTGAACTGGGGGACTGGTCCTTGGTGAACTGAGGGCAGGGACAGGGATGGTGAGATAGAGGAATGGAAGGCCAGGGGGAAATATGTAGCTGATTCTGACAGGTCTGTATTACCCTGAGTGAATTTATTGAGAGACTTTGTGTGATGCCTTAAGGAATTTTGCAATGTTGAGATGGCAGGATGGTTCCAGCAGTTCTGAGTTGATCATGAAGGCATCCCTAACTGCAGCCTAGTCTCATGTTTTCCTCCTAAGGGCTGCAACAGTTTGTGTTTATGAACATTTTCTGTTTCATAAACAGTTTCTGTTTATGAAGCATCCCTTTTTAGTAGCTGTGTCACAGTGCATTCCTAGTGGTAACGCTGATACTTTGCTGCAGGTGACTGCTTTGACAGGAGGCCAGAGGAGGGCTCAGCTAAGAGATGAAGAGCATATGAACTTTTCCGTAGCAAGCAGAAGCCACATGATTTCAGACCGTGAACAGCTATAATTACTGTAATGTTTGATTTATCTTTTTTTTTTGTCAGTAACACTGTTTTTACTTTCCCTGGTGTTGAACAGTGTAAGCTGGGGATAGTGAAGTTCATTGAAGCTGAGCAAGTGCCCGAACTTGAAGCTGTTATACACCTGGTTGTAGCATCCAGTGATACAAGACACAGTGTTGCCACTGCAGCAGACCTTGAACTAAAGAGCAAACAAAGGTATGGTCTGGATGTTTGGAAAAGACAGCGTTAGTGTTCCTAACAAAGCTAGCTGCAATGAATATAATGCTTCAGAGAGGCTGTTCTCTGAAAGGAGGAAGGCTGCAGTCCCCTGTGTACCTGTGAAGGCTTCTGCATTGCCCTCTGTGGATTATGAATGGTCAAGAATGCCTTCGTAAATGATTCCCAGAAAAGTATATCTTCATTTTATATATTAAGAGAGTCAAGAGACTGATTGTGAAATGGACCATATTCTAGGAAGTTTGGCAAAACTTGTGCTCACCTGCAGTTCACCTTTCATCATCTAAAGACAGTGCTTTTGTCTTTAACTCATCAAGAGGCCAGAGTAATAGCTTTTGGTACTATTTGCTGAGACATTGGTCTTGCAAGGTTTGCTGGCTCACACACGAGATGGGAGCAAGACAGGCCTGTCTTTGAAATGTGTAGGTGCCTTCTGTGGGACTACTTAACTTGGAGTCAGACAAAATAACTGTGTGAAAGGAATGCATGTTAATATGTAATGTTAGGTGTCTTTTATAAGAAATATATGGTAGTTCACAGATTCCCATTCTGTATTCAACTGGTAGCTTACCATGGTCTGTATGTCTTATTTCAGTGGGAGATAAAGAAACACATAGGTTTCTCATTAATTACTTGATAATATGTTATTAGAAACTGTAAGTGTAATCATTTCACATTCTTTATGATTATGTGGATGTGGTAAGAGTGATTAGAAGTCAAATGAATTCTGTTTAAACTTTGTGAACAGTATGAATATGGTGCAAAATGCTGTAAACCACATATATTTTGAAAAAGATCAGAATCATAACATGTTGGTGTCCAATGTGGTTTTTTCTTCAGTTTAATTGACTGGAACAATCCTGTTATCATCAACAAAATGTATAAAGTGTATCTTGGGGATATACCACTGAAAACCAAGGAGGTAAGATTTGCCTTCAGAGTTGCATATCTTCTTAATTTCTGAAGAAGTAACTTTAGTTGCCTTATTTTATTTGAAGAAGACATGCATATATTTCTTAAATCTATCACTTACTTTGATCTCTGCTTTGACTGAACATTCATGCTGTTGAACAGTTTTTTTTCTCTGTCTCAGTGTGTTCTGATTTGCAGTAGAAAGTAATTTAGCTAACTTAAAAGTACTGCTGTCCAAAGATGCACTATTTCATCTCTGACAGGGATCTGTTCTGAAACCAGAAATGAAACGGGAGTCAGTCAGTACCCGTGTTAAATTAAAGATAGTTCCTCATCTTTTGCGATCCAGGCAAGCTGCAGAAATGTTCCCAGCTAACATTCAGGTAATGCTTATGTTCCAAAGATACTCTTCCTTAATGAGCCTGACAGTACAGTTCCTCTGGTGTTTAGAGGAGGGAAGCATTGTTACTGATGACAGTGTTTAAAGAAGAACAGGAATTAGAAAACCTTTGAAAGTGAAGCCGGACACTTTCTCATCTGCTCCTTCTCTGTTTTGGTCAGGTGGTTTATGATGGACTTTTTGGTGCAAACACAAATGCAAAACTGAGAAGTCTGTCATTGCAGTTTGTGCATCATATTTGTATCATGTAAGTAATTCAGAGAGCACAATGCTTTTCATCTATTTGTCTAGAAACCACTCTGTTTAATAAATATATAGCTGAACTAAGAAGTACTAAAACTCATAGAATGTAAGGGGGTTTCTTTAACTTAATCCTGATAGCTCTGTGTCTGTCCTTGGACGCAATAAGGTGTAATTTGTCAGTGTAACACAGTCAAGAAAAGGTGATAGTACAGAAGATACTTTTAAGGGATGCAAAAGATAATTGTTTGTTTGTTTGTGTCTCTAATTGCAGTTGTCCAGAAAGTAAAATAAAGCCATTAGGCCCAATGCTTTTAAATGGACTTACAAAGCTGATCAATGAATACAAAGAGGTAAGCTGAGAGGTTGTTTACTGTAAGTCTTCAAATGAATACAAGAAAAAGACAAATAACTTTATGATGGAAACTGATGAATCTTTTTGTGGTGGTTGCCTGAGATAGCTGTCAAAAGGGTACCTTCTAAGAATTTGTGTTGGAAGAGAAGCAAATATTTTAGAAGGCTATGTAGGAAAACATTTGTTTGTCTAACTTCTGTGAATAGGTGTTTGGGAACCATTTGCAAAATCTCAGGAAATAATAGTGTTGAGAATGTAAAGAGTAAAGCCAGAGTAGCATCTAGCTCTTGTTACTATAGAGCACACAGGGACCTCAGCTCTGGATGTCTATCCTGCTGTGATAAGAAGCTGTATAGGCCTGCTTGTAATACATTCCATCCTACCTGTCCAGAGCTGGTATTGCTATGGGAAAGGTGTTAACAAACAGCACTGCAAATGCCAGTCTGGCCTGATGAGGTGTTTGAAGTGCAATGTCAGAAAGCAAATTCCCCACAATATTCCTACATATACCTTACAAAGGGCTGATGTTGCAGATAACCCCTTCTGCAGCTGTGAACCTCTTGCTGCTTCATTTGAACTATTGAATGTGACTTTGTGCTTTGAGTTGGTGTTTGAATGCAGGGGCATCCCCATTTTGCTACCCTTTGCAATTGTTCTGCTTCTTTGAGAAAAGTGCGCTCCCTCTGTTCCTATATAATGGTTTTATTCTTGGATAGGAATGTTTCATGTTTCAGGATTCTTTTTCCATGAAAGTCTGTTTGACCACTTTGTAGATAGGCTTTAAAGTAAATGTTTAATTATAAAGGATATGCTGTCATGTGTTTCTGGTTTTGCTGAATTTTATTTATGGTTTTATCATTCAAGGATTCAAAACTGCTGTCAATGGCATATTCGGCGGTTGGAAAGCTCTCCAGGTAACTGAAGCACCATTTAAGCAATGGGACATTGAGTGATTTTTCCAGAGTAATCAGTTAATTTATCAGCAACAAGTTTTGTGCCACCTGCCAATTTTGCAGTTGAGTGCATGGTGCAGAGAAAAGCATTCTTCTTGTGACATTTCCAGAGATGTAAAAATAGATGTGTTTTAGCTTGTAGTTTTTCTACCAATGATTAATGGCAGCTAATGAATTATGCACAAAATAAGAAATAGTTTCACTTTTGGGATTGCCAGAAACATAAATTTATGTAACGTACAACAAAGACCAGAGGGCATGAAGCTAGCTAGACAGGTGGCATGTTCAGTCATGTGCTGGTGGTCTAAGTGGTTGTCTGTAGAATGTCTCGCTTTCCAAACTTTGTTAAGGGAGGAAGTGTGCTGCTTCATGGTGAATATGGCTAAGATAAGACAACCTTTCTGTGCTGGCTCTGACTGATTGACAGTTAAAATGTGGGATGAGAGGAAGACCAATGAAATGTGCACTTGAAAGAACCAAATCTTAATGAATTAAAATATCTTGTTTCAGCCGAATGCCTCAACTCTTTACCAAGGATATAGCACTGGTACAGCAGTTTTTTGAAGCTTTATGCAAGGTGGGTGCTGCTGAAACTTTGGGAAATCACTAATGTTTTTTTCTGGTTTTGCTTAATTTTTGACACTACGCTCTGTAAAGCGAAAACTCTTGGTTTTATACTGCAGGAAGATGCTGATACTAGGCTTGCCATTCAGGAGGCATTGTCTATGATGGTTGGAGCATACAGTAACTTGGAAGGAGCCCAGCGTACCCTGATGGAAGCTCTTGTAGCTTCATATTTAATAAAGGTATTTTCAGTGGAGTCAAAATTACATACCTTAAAAAAAAGCTCTAGTAACTGTTTTCCTGTTTCCTGACACTTCCTGTTAGATACTTTTGGAACAGGTTTCTCTTT
>JAWWEU010000091.1:21896799-21908027 GCA_035583155.1 Acropternis orthonyx
TGGAACACTGCTCTTCTCAAAATTGTTTTGCATGGACACTCATCAGCAACAGGAAATAAAAAAAAAAAACCACCTGAAAACAGTCTTTTCTAGATATGTTTTTGAAGAGCGTTTGAAGTTTGCAATGACATATTTTTTTTTTAAGAGTGGTAATATTCCCTTCCTGTTCATAAACTTGTTCTTGCTTTGGAAACCTGTAATGATTAGACTTGTCAATATTTATAAGAAATCGAATCATCTGTCATTTATCAGAGCCCAAGTCATGATGGTTTCTAGCAAATACTTTTTAATTTGCACTTAAGAAGCAAGATTTTATCTGCAGTAATATGGGAGTAAAATTGCTCTATGGTGATGTGGCCATGCTGCCTATCTCTTTTATTCCCTGCCCTCCCCACCCCTCTGCCAACAAAAGAAACCTGACCACTATAGCAAGACTTTTAGTAGTGTGAAGATAGCACTGCTCTGTAACCTGACCAGTATGTGTACAGCTTTTTGGGGATAAATGCTTTGCTGATGGTGAAATAAAATCATTAGTGTGGGCAATGTTACATCCATGGCTTTCAGCATAGGAAGATGTGTTTCTTTTCTTACAGTCTGCAGCTTCTTTCAGATCTGCTGTTAGGGAGAGGATTGCTCAGAAGACAGACATGACATTTCCTCCATGCCCATTTATTCAGGTTCAGGTATGCAGTACCTACTTTCCCCTCAGGTGCCATTTCCCAGTCAGTGTTTTCTGGTACTGTAACAGTCTTGTCGTTGCTCTCCACAGGGAGGAATGTAATTTGTGCACACCTGGTAAGAAAATGTCAGGAAGAAACTGGCAGAGCTGTCCCACTGTGGCTCTTGTGTAGCAGAAACCTCAGCGAGCACAATATTGCATTGTACACTAGATCTGGTCAGTGGGCAACTCCTTGGTGCTGGGAGCTGGTGCTATAATGTTTTGATTTACACCTTGTTGCAGGGAGCTGCTCTTTGTTTACGTGTAGTTTGAACTGTTGAGCACAGTGTACATTTCAAATTTTACTGGGCAAATCACTTCGCAGTATCTTTAACAAGTTGCTTACCGTGACATGTAGTGTCATGAGTGCTTTTTTTTTTTTTTTCCCCCTTTTTTTGTCTTAGGTGGGTATTACCAGTGATGCTTTGCTGTAGTTCATTGTCTGACTTGGGTTTTTTCATATTGGGGGGTGACAGTAACAGAAAAGCAAGAGCCTCCATGTCTTTGGTAATTTGAGTTTTCACTGTGGACTGGAGTATTTAGAGGCAATGCCTGGTATGGTCTAATGACTGTACGTAGAATAACTGTAATCATTGTCAATAGCAACCTGAATTTCTCTATTGGGGATTTACACTAGAGGGAAGAGCATATTCTAGGAACTCTATGAACAGCTGGTTTAACAACTCTGGCCAAGAGTGTTAGGAAGGTTAGAGATAGTGTGACACTTTCTGAATCACAAAGCAATATGTCTTTCTCGTGATTACAGAGCAGATTCAGAGCTCCTCTCTAAAGCATGTGCCTATACACAAAACCTACCTGTACAAAAATCAGTTAAGTCAGAGGTTTGATTTCTACCCCCTCGCATTTGTAAACTTGATAGAATTAAAAAAACATAAATAGATGTGGCCTTCCTAGAGTTTCTCCTCTAAAAGTGATTGCACTATGTAAAACACACTGTACTTTGCCCAGCACGGGCATTTCTTGTGCTGCTGCAATGCTTTGTATACCCGGAGTGCAGTGCGCAGACTTGACTCTGGAACTCTAATTCTGAGACTCACAAGCCGTTGCTTAAATGGATGTATATTGAGAAAAGTTTTCTAATGTTACAAGATCTCCATCAAATTCACTGCAATCTGTACTGTCCAAGTATGTGAATGGTCTGACTGAAAGAAAACCCTCCTGCTTACCAAAAAGGTGAAATTAAATAAAAGCTGCATGACCTGCTCCTCAAAGTGCCTGGTGGTGTTTTTTTTTTCTCCGGTGGTATTTTACAGCATTCTGGTGTTCCGGACTCAAGGTGCACTGCTGTTCTGCTCTGCACTGACCAGCTGCCCTCAGGCCCTCGCCCCAAGGACACAGATGGTGGCTCTGCAACCTTAAAAGGAACTTGTGTGGGGTTCTTTTTATTATTTTTTTTAAAGCACAGAGCTTGCAACCAGGCAGACACATTGTATATATTATATATACATTCATACACTCTGTGTGTATTATATATACATGGAAAATGAGAGCATGAGATTAAAAATTAATTTAAATAATAGTCAAAGACTTAATATTTCCAAACTATTCCAAATTTGCACACATTTCCCCCCAACCCATCTTTAATCATATGTACTTTCCTAAATAGTGTTCTGAAAGGAAGAAAAAGAAGGGGCAGAGGAGAATGAGCTAAGCAGGGGACAACACAAATACAAACTTCACCGATGTTGGCCCCCCATGCACTGAAGCATCATCTGACAAGGCAAAGGCTGCTGGACTGTAGCCTCCCAGAACATGGAGCCTTGGCTGTGGTGAGCAGAGACCTTCTCTGCAGTGCTGGGTTTCTATAGTCTGGGCATGACCCCCTGACACATTGTTTGGCCAGTGAAGGCAGCAGGATGCATCCAAAATATATTTAAAAATTGAAAAGGTTTAATTCTGAGTACTCACTGTTCAGTGAAAAATGACAAGGAAGGAAAGCACATACACCATCAAGCTGTGTAATTATATTTAATAGCAACATCACTGCAGCAAATCGCAAATACTGGGAGCTAGTTTTGATGACTTTTCTCTGGAATTTGACAACAGGCAAGGAAGACAGTTGTTTGCACTTTGTAACAGGTCTTCTGAATGCTGTAAAACACTGAAGTCAAATTTAAAGCTTCAGTTCCTCCTGTTAAGCTTACAGAGCTACTGCTTATGTACATTTATATGTAAATGCTTACAGAGAGATAACAGGAATTACGGGACACCAATAAGAATAAAAGGGGCCAACTTAGCTGGTAGTACAGACAAGAGTCTTTTGTGATTTTCAGCTCTTAATGAGCTTTGAATTAAAAGCTACAAGCTAAGACAAAGCAATATTTTAAGATTGAAAACACATTAAAAAAAACCTTTAAAAAGCAACAGAGAACACTGAAGAAGCTGCTGCTGAGTATCATTGTTTCCTGGCTCTTCAGGTTCTCTTTTAATGGTTCCTATTGTACTTTCTTGGATTTCCTGGTAGAAGACTCAATCTTTTTTCTGTGAAGCTGATCATATCGAGTAATAGTGGATACACCATCCACAAACCTGGTCCTGTAGAGGACATTTGCGTTGCTGAACATTCCATCCTTCAAGGACACCACAACAAACTGAAACAAACCAGAAAAGCTTAAAGTAAATGCTGCAATCCAAACAAAGGCTTTATGCAACACTGGAAAAGACTTCTAAAGAGATAATTTCTTTATTTGGCTAATAACTTGGTGGTAATTCTTAAAAGAATATTCTCAAAGTAACCAAGGCCCAGCAGATTCACAAGCCAGACACGCTCTGGAGCTGATGACATACATCCCTGTCCATATCCCATGGAACATGGGCTGGAATACAGTCCACAACACTGGATGCCCACTGATGGTGCATCGGACACTGGAAAAAAATGTTGCTACTAATTCTGTAAGAATGCAGGATCTTTCATAGTCAAAAGATACTTTACAAATAATTTTACAATGCTGGTAACAAATGTTCCCTCGTCTCTCTGATAGATAATTTGGAAAGGTCCTAACACCAAACAGAGACAGGTACTACCTTTTTTTCATGTACAAGTCATAGTGATAACAGAGATTCTTTCCGCTAGTGCCTGGCTTATTTCAAGAGGATCAACATGAAATATTTTTAACCTTAGGTTAAAGAACTTCATGAAAAAGGAATTCAGGATGTGGGTCATGCCTGACATTGATCATATCACAGATGTGCTTCCCTGTCTTCTAACTACTGCAGCAGTGGCTGCAACACACATCCCTGGAATAAAATAGGTGAACAGCTCAGAATCCTCAGCAATAGACTGCCTCTGGAAATGATGGATGGAGCTCTGAGCAATCTGGTCCAGTGGAAGGTGTCCACACCCACGGCAGGAGTGTTGAACTAGATGATCTTTAAGGTCCCTTCCAACCCAAATCATTCTATGATTCTATAACCACAACAGTTTCAAGATCATACCTGGGAGTGTCTGAAATGATTTTGAAGCATTAGGCCAATATTTTGGGTATGAGAGAGATCGAGGGCTGCATCCACTTCATCCAAGATGTAAACTGGGGCAGGCCTGAAGAGGAGCATGGCTAAAATCAAGGATAAGGCCACCAACGATCTAGGATAAAGAAAAGAACATTATGATTTACTCTCTTGTCTGAAAGGCTTTGGCTTATGAAAACAATTGTTAAAAGGCAATGAGGCAGGTGAAGGGGCTGGAGCACAAGTCTTGCGAGGAGCAGGTACTGGGGTTGTGTAGCCTGGAGAAAAAGAGGCTCAGGGCAGGGGGGTGGGGGTGGGGATCTCACTGCCTTCTAAACTGCCTGAAAGGAGGCTGCAGCCGGGTGGCAGCTGGTCTCTTCTCCCAGGGAACAAGTGACAGGATAAGTGGAAATGGCCTCAAGTGGCAATGAAGTTTTAGATTGGATATTAGGAAGCATTTCTTCACTGAAATGGTTATCAAGCATTGGAACAGGCTGCGCAGGGAAGTGGTTGAGTCAGCATTCATGGAGGTATTTAGAAGATGTGTAGATGTGGCGCTTAGGGACATGGTTTAGTGGCCAACCTCGCCGTGTTAATGGTTGGACCTGATGATCTTCGAGAGCTTTTCGAACCTAAACAATTCTACAATTCTAAAATGCTCTATTCAAAAGCAGAATCACGTGGTAATTCTGAAAAGATGGAAGGACAGCTTCCCATTTAAAAATGTGAAGTATTCTGTCAGAAATGGCAAATATTACTTATTCTTTTATCAAAAGATCAGGTTAGTTGGGTCATGATATTTAAAATTACACTGTTCCTGTCTCTTTTCAATTCTGAGTTTTGCAAAGATGTTTTTCAATGTACAGTTCTTGAAGCATTCTGTCCTTCGAAAGTTCTGTATCTGTCTCACCTCTTTCCAAATTCTGTTTCTGCTTTTCAATTTGTCAGATTTTTTTCTTTCAAAGCACAAATCCTACAAAGTAGCTATTGTCACAACACTACTTTTTACTGGGGCAAATCTTGTCCATATAGATTTTTAAGAGAGGAGCATTTAATACAACAATATGTCAGTACTACCTAGAGTTAACTGCAGTTTTCTCATCACTCATTTTTTTGGTTACTTCTTTATGGAGTAAAATTTTGTTATTTTATGCCAAGTAGTACATGGTTCTAAGCATTAACAGTGCTTCCAATATTAAGTCAGTTTGGAAGGAGGAAGAGTCCCTGACTTGACAAGGGAAAAGACTATTTTGCTTTTCAGAACTATAATTAGTTAGATATATCCATTATATACACAACCACAATGGCAAACAAATATATTCACCAACCTTTGTCCTCCACTAAGTTCTGCTAAGTTTTCCTTCCAGGTGTTTCCTAATGCAACTCTGAATGCCATACCATCCAAGACATTGTTGGTTTTAGACGCTGTCAGCATAGCTTTGGCTCCTGGCAGGAGTGTTGAGAAAATGGAACCAAAGTCTTCATTCACCTGGAAGTCAGACCACAGAAGATGTATGAATGTGCTTTGAATCAAGAGCCCCAAGAGTGAATATGGTAAAAGCTAAGGACATTTTGCCCAATTTAACCCAATGATTCTCATGTCTTGAAGATAGCACATACTAATCCAAGGATAGTGAGAAAATACTAGTATATAGAATCTTTCATTTTCTCTAACTGGCAAAAGAAAGCAACACCAAAGGATATATGACACCTCATACTAAACACTTTAGAAGGATCAAATGAAAGAAGTATTGGAATTATTAATTATTATTAGTGGGTAAATCGTGACTTCTGTCCCAATTAAAGGACTAGTAAAATTATAAGCACTGTGTAAGAGGTACACACTGGCATTCTCTGCACTCCTTTTCTTCCCAGGTTTATTTAAGCAATGTCCAGGTATTGGATGAGATGCAACTTTGTAATGCAGATTAAAATTTTCAAGGTTAAGGAATGTATCTGAAAACACACTTATTCCACCACCCATGCTGCTTTTGAATACAGTTCACTAATTTTTGCCAAAGATTTTTTTCAATGGAAAGGGCACCATTTTGTCAATGATGTCTTGAGTACAGGCAGTAATAATTAAAATCAATACATCATCTGTGTGTAACTCAGTCTTAGATAAAACTGATTTTCTCAAAGGCCAAAAAATACAAGTTCTCCTGGTACAGCAGAAAAGATTGTGTCAAAAGCTTTCCATGTGGAAAGAGAATATTTAATACTTTTGTTATAGTTCATTATATGACAGAACTAGTAAGAAGGCAGATGGCTTAGGTAACAGAAACATAAATCAGATACTGCTCTATCCCAATATTATGTGTCCTATCAGGAGCAGGAACAGTACCCCAGGTCCACAGCCCTGCATTGTGGGTGGCTACACAGAACCAGAAGATTTTAACTCTGGTGAAATACTGCTTTAAGATGAGGAGACTGTATTTCAGTATGCCAAGAGTTTAACCTTCCTTAAATTTTTGAGAGTAATAAAAGGGAATGGTAAAGTAGTTTTGCAGGTTTAACTGGATCTTTACAATTCCCAGAGAATTAATGTCTTATTCTCAAAAGTGAGATTAAACAGGAGAAATGAAGTGGTTGTTTTGTAAATTAAATACTAGGCAGGAGATATTAGTTCTGAAAATACTTTCTTCCCATGGAAATATATATAACAGCAAGCTAAGATAAATCTGATCCTCTGTTAAAAGGTGAAGATTAGATTTCAAGTGTCATACCTTTTTCCAAGCAATATCTAAAGCTTCATTTTTCTTCTGGTCAAGCTCTTCAATAACTGCAAGAATTTTTAACTTGTCATTCTCTACAGTTCTTTTTTTCTTCATTAAGTCATTGTACTGATGCAATGAGAAGAAAAGATTTATTTCAATGAACTTTGTGCTCAAATAAATGCTGTGCTAATCTTACAGCTTCACCATGTCATTTTTTTTTAACTACCTAACAGTCATTAACCACAAGACTGAAATCCAATGCATTCCATTAGCTGCATGAAGGAGGTAAATTTGAGGATATTATTTGAAAGTTAAAGCATCAGAATTTTCAGCAGTCAGCAAACAGGAAGGACAACATTACTCTGGAAGTTGCAAGTTAATCATGTTTTATTTGCTTTTCCACAGAAGAAAGGATGCTTCTCGAGACTGATAAGAGGAAACAGAAAAGTTGAAGTGTAAGTCAGTGGGCAGTTCTGAGACAGTCCTGGAATAGCCTGAAGATATAGATTAGTTTGAGACAACCCTGGAATATCTTAAAGCTACCATGCTTGAAGATGAATAATTTTTTGATCTGTAACACTTAAGACAGCATATAGTTCTCAGATACTATCATGGATACAACAAAGCTTGCCTAATGTTGTAGCTTAGCGGTAGGGGTGGGAAGGAATAAAATAATTGGTTTTACCATGCAAAGTCAGGATTATGAATAACCTATAAAACTGGTGCACAAGTGAACAGCGCATAGACATAAGAGTAATATAAAAGATCCAGTAAAGGTTTCCTGCTGTTTCCTAAAGGTTTAGTTTTATTTTTGGTGTATTCAGAAATAAAGCTTATGAAAACATAAAGCTACATTATATACATGTATATACCATTCACCCAACCTACCTAATCTTTTTAGGTTAAAGCACAAAAATGTTTACCCTCTCCTCTGTGTCAGAAAGCAGGTTCATGGCCCTCGTGCTCATATTCTTTCCCAACTTCTCCATATGTTCCTGCAGTTTCTGCAGCTTTTGATTTGCTTCTTTAGGATTGTTACTCTTGAAATCATAGGCTGTGTTTGGTTGACCAAAGAATTGTCTTTCTGAAGCTATCCACTCATGCTCTTTCAGCATTTTGGTCACCTGTAAACAAGAAGACATGATCAGGCTTGCCCCAAACCCTTCTCAAATGTGAATTAAAAATAAGAAAACAGAAAAAAAGAAACTCAGCATCCTGAGATTACTCTACAACATTAATTCTTCTACTCCAATGCAGCACAGGTGCATATCTTTACAATTCTTCATCTGATTTCCTTGACTGCACACAAACCAAAATTTTAAGGTAGCTTTTGTATATGTCTTACTTAGTTGAAACACTTTTTTTCTATATCTGGACTACACTAATGCCACTATATCTTGGAAGTGTCTTCTTTAATTAGTTACCTAATTTGCCCATACAGTCAGAATGTTCTTACTGATCACCTTCTCACTGTGATCTACTCTGTTACTCCACACAGATAAGAACTGTTACAATGTACAATCTCCACTCCCTCTTCCTGGGATAACTTTTTACATCAAGAGTTGCAAATGTGACAGTGCTTAAGAAAAATACCTATTTCTTTTGCAGGTGGCGAGGAATATAACCATTCCTGGACACAATAGGCAAAGAAAAGCACAATTCTGAAATACCTTGGCAGCAGCATCAGCAGCCTCTTGTTGACATTGGGTGATGTCATGTTCTATTTCTTTAATCTTAAAATGTAATTCATTATTTTGTTCTCTGTATTTTGCCATCTCTGCAGCTTTGTCTTTAATTGCATTATCATGTAATGCAATTACTTCCTTTTGCTTGGCCAGTTCCTTCTGTGATTTCTCTATAGATTCCTGAAAAGCAAATCAAACAGGCATTTCTTAGCCTTTTATACAGGTTGGTGTTATACCCTTACTAGAACACACAGCAAGGAGAAAAAATTCACATATAAAAACCAAGCAAAAAATAACTACCCGGGCTGACTGAGTGCTAAGCACTCTGAAAAGCAAGCAAATCTGAAGAGCACATTATAATGTGAGCTTACGGGGATCACATCTTCAGTAACATCAAAATGGATAATGAATCACAGTATTCACTTTTACCTCTGCCTTAGCCACCTCAGCTGCCATAGCATCAACCTGCTCCTGGTAGGATTTGATTGCTTCCTCTGCAGCTGCTATCTGTTGTTTACAGGAAGCCTCTTCTTGTTTTAGCTCTTCAAGTTCCAGAACTAAGGTTTCAACTTCCTGGAGAGATGTTTTCCAATTTATTGCAGTTATATTTAAATGGAAAGAATTAAGATTCAGTTTGACATAGTAAATGCTGTACAAGATTTCTCCAGCAAGGAGGCAATATCACCTCCCCCCCAACCCCCCAAAACCCACAAACAAAACACCTCAGCATTCCCTTGTCAGTGACGACAGGACTATGTAAGTTCCAGAACTGACAGTCTTAAAACCTCAGGAGAGTAAGACTTGCTGATTGCTGCAACCATGTTATCATTGAGAAAACTGCCAACAAAGGTGAAGTTTTACCTGCTGTGTATCTTTTACTTTTTTGCTTGAATCATCTGCCTTTTTCTTGGCAACATCTAGTTCCTGCTCAGCATTTTTTTGTTCTTTTACACATTCTGCTTCTGCATTCTTCAGTTTATTCTCTAATACCTTGTATTTGTCTTCTGCTTGCTTTTTGCTCTCTTCAGCTTTTTTTAATGTCTCTTCACACTCGGCTGAATCAAGAAGTACAGTACTGAGATTGGGCAGCTTTCATCTTTAAATTTACATCCTAAACTCCAACTGAAATAAATCAGTCTTTGCCCCCCAACAGAAAAAGAGTTGTACATTCACTAGTTACTGAAGTCAGATATTTCAGTGATTACTCTAAGACAGTGTGCTGTTGATGATACCAGTTAGTGGTAGGGAACCAAATAGACAACTAACCATTAAAATTAATGAAAATATGCCTTTTCTCTTTCTTTCTTTCCTTTTTTTTTTTTTTTTTGACAGGGACAAGTATATGCCAAATCACATGATCAAGAAGTAATTAATCAGATGGCTACCTAATAAGATATCACCTCATACCTACAATACTATGTCTAGATATGTATCACTTCTGTCCGTTTTTTCTTTAGATGTTTTACTTGTTGCTGCATTTTATGCTTTTAAGATTTTTCTTAGCTACATAAACAGCACTTCATTCCAACACTTTCTTCCTATGCAAATTATACTGCTACTCAAACAGCCTGATAGCCATCTCACTATCAGCAATTAGTTTTCAGTTAAAAGAGTAAAAACACATTTGTCACCAATGGTTTTCTTCAGGGCAAGCAACTCTTCCTCTTGTTTGTGATAAGAACTTTGATGAAGCTTCTTTTGCAGGAGCTCTTCTTCCTCAGACTTCATCTCCCACTGCTGCTTCAGTTGCCGGTAACTGTGAAGACAGCAGTGACACTCTCCTGTATCACGGGGTACACAGCACCTCACTTCCAAAGTTGAACTAAGTAGATAAATGCCTATATTCTCCTTCTAATGTGAGATACAATGATGAATGCAGGACAAATGATATAATTGCTACAATACTAATTGTGGTATTTGTAGATATGCAAGTTATTATATATGTAGCTCTTGCTATGTAGTCCCAATCAGACATATTAAAAACAAATGCAACACATGGAATTTGGCAACAATTCAGAGATCACTTATTTCCCAACCAGCATCATGATGGATGCTAGGCCAAAGCATTAAAGAAAAATTATCTAAAAGCAGAAGTCCTTTCTTCCTTTTGGCTTTATTTCTGGAAGTCAACTGGAACTCAAAACAATTTGAAAAAATAAATCCAGTTGGTAGATAGCATATTATACAACTCTACCTCCTTATGGCATTTTTGCAGAACTGATTAACATATTTTTCTATTCAATCTTTTAAAAATATATTCAGTAATTGAGTAGCTGAAAATCAAATATACTTAAAATGATGTAATTTAAATCATTATAACAGTGTCACTCAGATACTCCTTTTTAGCATCTTTATATTTTCTTGCAAGAAAAATAAGAGCTATCACAAACTGGAATTCTGTATGGGTGTTAAAAATACAGCTGAACAGATCCATTCTTCAGTGGACTTCATGAAACTTCAGAAAATTGCACATGATTTTAAGTAGACATCAATGTACACCCTTTATTTTCCTGCGTTATTCAAAACAAAGTTTTCTTGCATATACTATCTAAAAAATAAATTTTCTTTTTGATTGTTGAACTTTCAAATTAATCTGGGGGGGAGAGGGAGGAAGGGAATAATATTCTTCATATTTCTCCA
>JAWWEU010000091.1:21917735-21927943 GCA_035583155.1 Acropternis orthonyx
TACATTTGAAAGAGTAAATTCTGCTCTGTTTTATTATTCTTTGCAAATATTTCAGGGATTTCTCTAGTCCCTTTGTTGATGTTTGTAAGAGACTTTTCAATTGGCCAGCCTTCTTTTGTTAATTGTGACTGAAAAAGGCACACATATCAATTTTATTCAAAATATTGTCTAAAATGGACAGAAATAATAGAAAACAAAATCTCTGTAATTTTAGCATAATAATAAAAGCAACACATAGCAGTTAAAGAGAAAAAAAGAAAATAAAATTGGAATATATTTTAGAAAATGCTTGCTAACATAAGTTCTTGTGCTACCAGTGTGTTTTAGTATCAAACTGCTGTACTGAAAACCTTAAGAGACACATTTTTACTCTATAAGATATTGCTTCTATTAGGAAATCAAGTGTTCTCCCACTATCTGTCCTGCCTCAAATTTAGTGCAAGTTCTATTCTTTCTGGATTTTGTAAAGATGCAAACAATACCTGCATAATGAGGAAGTGAGGATTATTGACATTGAGTCCAACGGAACAGAAGAGATCCTGCACACGATTGTTGGAAGCATTCACACCATTGATAAGATATTTACTTTTGCCTCCAACGACAACCTGGAGAAAGAAAATAAATGGAAGAAGCCTTAAGTGGGTTAAAAATTACTTGATATTGTGAGAATATAAACTGTGATAAAGGATAAAATATGGAAGCAAATCATAAGTAAAGATCTTTGCATACACATATATATGCACACTATACAGAACATCAAAACAGATTTTGTTGGACTGAAGAGACATTTAAAGTATCTAACTATTTAACTATATTTAACAAAAGAAAGATTAGTCATTGGGGACAATACCACAAGAAAATTTCCAAAACCACTACTTTAAAAACCCAATCAGATAAACAAAACCCCCCAAAATCATCAGAAAAAAAAAGTTTCCTTTGTTCTTGGAGACCAAATTTAACACACAGTTCAGATATCAAGAGGAAGACACAAAGGCAGAAGAAAAAAAAAACCAAAATATAGAAAATTGTAACTTGCATTATGAACATTTTTGTCTAGTGTGCTGGATCTACTCTGTGCTACTAATGACACTGTAATTGCAAAAACTCAGGGACTTTAAAAACTACTCTTTTATTTCCATGACCAGTCACTCTGTTGAGCATTGTAAAATGTATTTAGGTTACTAAACAATATAGATTTTAAAGACCCACCTGCCTAGTGATGATGATCTCATCATTAGCTTCAAATCCCAGGGGACTTTGGCTCTTGTCAGAATTGTCAAACTTAATAGACACAACTGCCTTTGTAATTCCAGTTTGCCCACTTTTATAAACCAGATCTTGCAAACTGGAAGCTCGCACCTACAAGCATGGAACAGATAAATACTTTTTAGAGAGAAATTAATTTCACAGCTTCAGTGTACTACTGTAGGTTTTGGAGAAATGAATGAAAAAGATGAAGATCTAGCTGCATATTTAAGAGTGCATGTGAACTGATACATGGGAGCTGGAAGTGCTATCATTCTAAAACCACAAGCAGAATGTGACAGTCTAGTTTTAGTTAGCTAGCTAATTGTTCCTGCATAAGGTTCCTGACAAACACTGAAAAGATGTTTAAAAAAAAGCCAATCACCAGTACCTTTATTTAAAGGGCTTTTACTATTTGTAATGCAGTTCACAGGGAAATGATTCAGAAAGTGTTCCTTCATGTGTTTACGTCTGGATTTGTCTACAACTTGAGGGAGTGGGGGTGGAAAAGAAAGGAAATTAAAAAATCATCCTAAAACAGAGATTCAAATTGATGTCAGAGATGTCAATTTTTTTTTTTTGAGAATAAAGCAGATATATCATGTCTTAAATAGCAGGCCTTGCATGAAAACCAGCTTTTTAATTTTTTCTGCTGAACCAGATGGCCAAATGTTAAGACTCAATCCAGAACTCAAAAAATATATTTACAATTAAACAAGTTAGTGCCTTTAGTTGCAAGAGACCATTGGCTTGGGACTGCTACCTTTTAAATGGGTATTTTTAGTCTATAGTTCTATGCCACATACTGTTCATGACTGTAGTATACTGATGAAATTGTAGTTCAACCTTAGAATGAGAAAGAATGACAGAGACCCAGTTTTATATAATGAAAAATCCAGATAAATAAAACTATTTTTTCAAAGAAGCACCACTTCAGGTCTTCCACTGGAGATTACTCACTAGAGTAATATGAAACATTACTGACAGAAGAAAAACCTTTCTTAAATGCCCCTTCCCTTTACCTGTGACAGACTGCTGATTCCCAAGACAAAACAGATAGAATCCAAGATATTGGACTTGCCACTACCATTGAAGCCAGTAATGGCATTGAATAATGGGTCAAAGTCACGAATTTCTGTCCTCTGAGCATAGGATTTAAATCCTTCCAGAACAATTGACTTGATGTGCATCTTTATGTTCCTAGGGGACCGGGCAAAGTATTCCTCCAAGTAGAACAAAGAAAGGTATCTGGATCATAATCATATTTCAAAGAATAAAAGAAAAAATAAGCAGATTAATCATACCGCATGCCAAACAAACGGCTACAAGTGTGAGAAAACGGTAAGAACACGTGACTTTTATAACAAAAAGATCGTGCGTTTATAAAAAGAGAACTGCCGAGCAGACCCCAGATCCAGGCAGCACCCCAACAATAATAACCTGTACTGTATTTCAGCACTTCTAGGAGACGTGGCTTCCCACAAAGCTCACTGCGACACTTGTATGGACTGATGTCAAACCCCCGGCTGCTCACAAAGCCGGCCGCCAGCCACCGGAGGGAAGGCCCCGGTGTTTCGGAACGCGGCAGAAGCGGAGCCTGCGGGGCTGCTGTGCCCGCCGGCCGCCCCGCCTCGCGGGATGAATCCCGGGAAGGCGGCAGCTGAGGCTCGGGGAACACGGGCCAATCCCGGCCCCATCCCTGCTGCCCTCACCGCGCTGCCCCCGGTCCCCCGCTCCTGCGAGACGGCCGGGGGGCCGCGGGCAGCCCGCCCCCCGCTCTCCCCGATCCCTGTGCCGATCCCTCCCCGATCCCGGTGCCGATCCCTCACGGATCCCGGTGCCCCTCACCGATCCCTCACGAATCCCCCTGCCCCTCACCGATCGCTCACGGATCCTGGTGCCCCTCACGGATCCCGGTGCCCCTCACGGATCCCTCACGGATTCCGGTGCCCCTCACCGATCCCAGCGTCTCACTCACGGCCCGCCAGTGCCGTTCCCGCCGATCAAATTTTGGCGCCGAGCGCGCGGCCGTTACGGGCGGGGCCCGGGGCGGGCCTGAGGGCGGCGCCGGGCTGAGGGGGAAGGGGTCTCTGCACCGCCCTCAAATCACATTGAAGTGCGCGAAGTTTGGTGTCAGCTTCGAAGGCGTTTCCGCTGAGGTCTGGTGTAAGAGTTACTGTCCTGAGCTGCAGAGTTTGATGCTTCAGGAGTTGCCTCGGGTGCTGCAGCTTAAGGCATCACGGAAAAAAGCACTGCTGCTGGAGGTACTGCGGCCAGAAGCACTTGTTGACCTCTTCTTATCAGCTGTTCCTTTGCTAACATCTGGACACAATACTGACAAAAATTAATGTGAACTCTGGAGAGGAATCAGACTGATGCCGTGTAACTGTACAGCCAAGTTTTATTTGGAGAATTGAAAATGTTCCCTAATTATTTTTAATCATTTTTAACTGACAAAAACTCTGCTGTTTGTGGCGAATGTTGCTCGCTTGTTTCTTGTCTGAAGGAGAGGTCCTAGTTAGTTTTTGTTTGGGGTCGCTGCTGGGACAACGCTGAGGGTGGCATCTGCTTTTTCCTTCAAATGGCCAAAATCCCTGTCAGTGTGTGGCTCATGGAGATGGCAGCGGGGGTAGCAAGGGCTGTGCCTGCCCCAGCTGCTCCTTTTCCATCCAGGCTGACCACAGCCTGAAAAAAAGGAAATAGAAAGAGAGCATAACCACTTCTGATGTGAGGCTTTCAACTATAAAGATAGCCAGGTTTGATCCCTATTTACATATTACGTGGGGGAAAGAGATAATTTCACACTTTCTTAAATGGTTCTGTAATAGCTTTGACCTCAGAGGCCTTAAATTTAGATACTTCATTTTAAGAAATACAAAATCCAGTTGCAGCTACTTAAGAAGCTGTTAGTATGTTGGAATTTGTTCCTCAGACACGTGGTTTGAGGAAGCAAAACATATTTTTAGCAGCTGTTTCTCCAGGAGAATTTTTGTTATTATTTTATGATGATAACTTTATAATGAACTTTAGGGAAGCAGATTTCCAGCTCTTCAAGGTGCTGCTCAAACTAAAAGGCTAGAAGCAAATGCATCACGCAGTGGAAGCAGGGACAGGTTTGTGGGAAGACCAAAGGCAGTTTGGTTGTGTAGGGATGGGCTGAGGAAGACCAAGGTGCATCTGGAGCTGAAATTGGCAAAGAATGGGAAGAATAATGAGAAGGGGTTCTACAGGTATGTTACTCAGAAAAGGAAGGCAAATAAAATATACACGCACCCACCCCCCACCTGGGATAATCAAGGCTGGTAAGCTGGTAGCAAAGGACAAGGAGAAGGCTGATATACTCAACAACGTTTTTGCCTCAGTCTTCTGCAGCTGCTTAGCGAGACAGTATCGAGAGAATGGAAACGAGCTCATATGAGGAGAGCACACTGTGACATGGTAAGAGACAATCAATGTAGTTTGTAAGACAGTGTTTTCCAATGATACATAAAAAATTGTGGGATTTCCCGCTGCCTAAACTATGACAGGGTCAGATGTTGGAAGAGGTTGCCTGAAGAGATTGTAGAATCTTCATCTTTCAAAAGTTATACAACTTTGCATGTCTGTGCGCAATCTGATCTGTTTGGTCTGGCTTTGCCAACATGTACAGACCACATGACCTCCCAGAATCTCTACCAACCGAAATTATTCTGTTGCTACGTAATGGCAACACTCTTAATTAGTAACTTGGTCGTGGTGCAACAACAAATGATTACTTCATATGAGCAACTGGGAGCATAAACACATTAAGAATTAGATCAATATTAGGAGCAAGCAAATTTTATTTATTTGTTGTTGTTGTTGTTGTTTTGATTAGTATTTAAAGCAGGTTTTCACAGGATCCTCCTCAAAATACCTGAAAAACCAGAAAATTCCCACAGGGATTTCAATTCACCTGATGAAATAAGGTGTCACTTTACCAAAATAGAATACTGCCTTTTATGCATCTGCTCTGATACTGCTTTCAGTCCTTAGAGAGATTCTAGTAAGTACATCAGTGACTTCCAAAGAATCCACCACTCTCTGAACAGATTATATAATTTTATGCTGTGGTATCATGTAAGTACTAAAATAAAACACTTTCTCAATTCTTAAAATACTCATATCAAAAACTGGTGAAGCTATACTGTATTTTTACCTTTGTAGAACGCCTACCCGTGACTTCAGAGCTCGGAATTATGTGCTGTACATTTGGTATAATGCACATTATCATAGAATCATAAAATTATTTGGGTTGGAAGGGACCTTAAAGATCACGTATTTCCAACCCTCCTGTCATGGTCAAGGTGGAATATAACCGTAAAGGACAATGCTGAGCTGATACGTGCTGCAAAAGTAGGGAGATCCTCAGGCCCTTTTTTCCAGATGCTCTGCTGATCATTGCTACGTGCTTCCGCTATTTCACTCCAGTTCCTTCAAGTCTTGTTGACATCCCTCCTTTTTTTTTTTTCTTTTATCTCATGTCCTTTTAATTTTTCATTTACCTCTTGAAGTGGCAACAGACAACAGGTATGTCTACTGTATGCTAAGTGGGCTGGTGTAGTGAGTTTCTGTCTTGAGGGAGAAATTGGTTGTGCATGTTGCAACCCGAAACTTGTTCAGGGATCAATCTGCCCTTGTAGTATTACAAACATTCAGGAGGGGGCCTCAGAGGGATTGCTAGGGCTTGAAAATGTGTTTGTCACTTCCGTGCAGAGTGCGCTCATTACACTACAAGAGATGCTTACGCTGCAAAAGGGTGTGTAAACCTTTGTAGAAATCTAAGCTTTAAAAAAAACAGAGTGGTTTTTTGGCAGCTGTAAAATCAAGGAAATCAAACATTTTTCTCTGTGGTGCAGTAACAGGCCTGTCCCTGCAAGTCTAAGCAGCGAAACTGTTCTGCAGTGTGTCTCTACAGCTTTGATGAAAATGTACATATACTGATGTTGCAATATGTGTTTGGCCTGTAACAACTTTTAAGCAAGGGAGAAGTAAAAAGAGTGCTTGAAAGACTCTTTTGAGTGCTACGCAGTGACCAGGGAAGCAAAGCTGGCCCTTCAAGAGACTTCAGCTTGATTTGTCAACTCACATCACCTGCAGCGTCCTGTAGAATCACTGAATTGCTAGGACTGGAAAAGACCTTTAAGATCATCAAGTCCAACTGTCAGCCCAGCACCACCACCATGTTCATAAGTAAACCATGTTCTCAAGCGCCATATCAACACGGTTTTTGAACACTTTCAGGGATGATGGCTCCACCACTTCCCTCGTGTCTCAGTTTAAAAGAAACTAACATGTCTATCTGGACTAGGAAGCGGGCTTCTTCCCAAAAATCACCACAACCTTTGAAATTAAGATACTTCGATCAGAAAATGTATAGAAGAGGATAACAGTTCTTTACAACAAATATATACATATATATAACCAAAACCAGGACAGAACAAACAGCAACACCGTAACCAAACCTTTCAAACAAATGACGCCCCATCTCTGGCCCTTGGAGGCAGTTCCATTCCCAGACCGCAGGGGGTGATGCCGCGCCTTGGGAGGCAGCGCCGTGGTGAGTCACTCACGGGCTCGGGCGGGGCAAAGAGGGGACCGGGGAGAGGCTCTGGCTCCGAAACATGTGTGTGAGTGGCGGCCACAGGGGCGGGTTGGAAGCTTTCCCCTGGGCAGGGCAAAGGCCCTCTCCTACCGTCCTTTGTCCGAAAAGGCGTTGTGGGGAATGAAAAGAGCAAGCAACTCCTCTGCAGATGGCGTTGCCCCGCAAGGAGTCTGCTCTGAATCCAGGAAGCAGTGACTGCTGTCTCCGAAGAATGGCACAGGGCGTGCAGGGCGTGTGGAGTCGGGGGGGCAAGTCAAAAGGAATACTCCCGCTCCCCCCGCCCCGGTGCCTCCACCAGCCCAGCAAACGGCGGCCGGCACCCACACAGACTGAGGAGCAAAGTGTGGCCGGCACCAGGACAAAATCTCTCTCCCTCCCCCCCATAACTCCCCAATCCTTCCCCAGCCATCAAGCTGGAATGCAAAGCTATCAGCCAACCCTTTTTCAGCTGATTCTGGGAGAAGGTAGTGGGGTGCTGGGTTTCAGCAGCCATCTGTCGTGGCTCTTCAACTCCCAGACTGCGGGTGTTGGTAAGGGGGAGAAAAAAAATCCCATTAAATATATTGAAACTATAACAATAGGTTATTTTGACATCTCTTTGTAAATCATTCTTTTCCAAAGTACTGGTTCTTTAATACTGGGAGCTTGTGGTTTCAGGTTTTTCTACTTTTGGGGGATTTTGACGGTTTTCTTTTCAAAATCTTAGAGCATATAATGAACAGACCAGAGAGTTGGATTTCATCTCACATTTTGAGATGACTTATTTCCTACAGTTTCCAGGTAAACTGTACCTTTCTTGACAGCTTTCATTCTCCTCTCATGTCTGGCATATTTCAGTTAAAAAACAGGGAGCTTCTGACCCCTGAGTGGCACCGTCTCATCTGCTTTTCCCTGGAGCTAAACAGAGAAGTAGCACATCTGCCACTAAAAACTTTCACATCTATAAAAAAAAATATGAAGTGACTAAATAGAGTGATGTTAGGAGAGACCTTCTGAGTGCCATAAACTCGGGTGAAGAGACTTGATGGTGATCCATAGGGCAGTTCTGCCTGTTTTGAAGTATTAAATAGCGCACATACATACAGTGACATGACCAAGAGCCAGGATGCCTCCTGGAGACATGGCCAGTTATGTGGAAAGAACCATCATAAATAGTCACTAATAATTCAGCCTGAGATTTTCAGTGACTTCACAGAATTAGGCATGCAGTATATTATGCAGCATATGTACTGTAGTAGCATCCAGCACAATCTTTGCAATATCCCCATAGACTCCTTGTGCTGGTGGAAATAGGTTGATTATGAATGAAAGCTTATTCAGAGCAAAACAAACAAACAAATAAAACAAACAAAACCCCCAAACAAACAAAAAAAGAAAAATAAATGAATGAGCAGGCCTCATCCAGAGAGACACCAACATTTGTTTTAGAGGTGGAACTAAAGCATCATGTAATATAATGTTAATCACTTTCAGGGTTAAAGTAGCACTGTCATTATAAATATATTTGAAGGTTGCAGAAACAAGCACAAAACTCCCGGTCATGGAACAATAGAAACTAATATTCTATGAAAGATTTCTGTGTATTTTCTTTTTTGTATTTACAGAGAGGATGCTATACTCCTATCCTGTGGGGTAAGATAATGTTTGTCTTCAGTCAGAAGGCATCTGACAGTCTTACTAGGAAGTCTGGAAATTTTAACCATCTCTGTAAGATTTCCTCATTGTTCATTATCCTATCAAGCTCTCTCAAAAGACAGTACAGCTTCTGCAATCATTTAATGGAACATGTTAACAATAGGAGAGAATTGGAAGGTATTTAATTCCCAATAATATCCCAGTAAGTTACTTTATGATGGATAGTTCCACGACTTCTGGCTTTTTAGCACCAGCTTTCCCCATTAAGCCAAGTTGAGTTTTATTACCAGGGTGAGCTATGTGGACTCATGGTTCATTTTTTCTCTATGAAGGAGTCCAAAATTAGCTCAAATTACAAAAACTTACCAGAGACAACATTCACATTTTTTTTTAATGTTAGCATAAACCCCAAAGTTGGGACTTAGAAATAATATTATTAAGCTTTTGCTGAATTAATGGATCTTTCAACTGTGCTGCACAAAAGTTCTGCTAGGTAACAAAGAAGTAAGCTGAGCAACTATTTAATATTCTTTTACAGTCTGAGAATTGCTATCCAGATGAAAGGATTGAAGACAATTTAACAGAGTAGAAAATAAGTAGTGTTATGAATGCAGTTTTTGTAGTAACATTATGTGTTTCTGCTAGACCTCTTTATAGATCTCTGTGTTTTGTTTCTTATGAATTTTATCAAAATCATGGAGTGACAAAACACTTAGCCTTGCAGACTGGCATATATTAAAAGCAATTTTGCTCTGGAATGAGATCTACTTTTTTGAAGACTCTTTTCAGCCTCAAAAGTTATGAAAGCTTTCAAAATTTAAATTAGAAGGTGTTTGAGTTTGAATGGTACACTGCAAATATCTGACAGAATTCCTTTTAGCAAGTCACTGCCTGCTCTGACCTCCAACTATCTGAAGAGGTTTTAGATCCACCATAAAAAAAGTAAATGCACAAAAAGCTATCCGAGGTTGCATTTTCATGCACAGTTGATCACTTTTCTGTTTTTCTTAGTTCTGTGCATGCAAATGCATGCATCACAGGCAAATTCACAACATGCACAGGATTGTTGTTCTCACGTACAACTAAGATTGTCTGTGTGACCTTGGAGAACAAAGTAACACTGATGGGCTCTGTGAGAAAGAAAAGTTGAAAGTGTCACAAATTTTTTGACAAAGCTGAATGTTTTTAAATCTTGTGTTGTGATCTAGTTTTCATACAGTATAAACTGTTTTAGCAAAACTTGAAAATTTTGAAGATAATAAGTATTCATTCTCAGCAGCCTTTGAAAGTAAAATTAATTTATGAATTTTTCACATAATCACTTTTTTCCCCCATGGTTATAACTTTTTATACTCACCTGCATAATCTCTTCCTCATCCAGATTCCTTGTCTTTCTCAAAAATCTACTTTTTGCTGCAATATATGCAGAGAACTGAGATGATTTCAATATGAACAGGGTTTTTTTCCCCCCCTCCCCTGTCTACTAGCTGATCTCTTTCTGATACTCAAATCTGGATTACAGATGATTCTTTTCATATGAAAACATCTTGTGGATGCAAGAGTTTATAAGTAATTATTTGGGATAAAATGTTCTCATAGAAATTAAAGCTGTAACATTAAAAATTTTCTTTCTGCAAGAATAGACACAGAGAAATTTTGCCCGGAACATTGAAAGTATCACTGTATAAAATTAAGTTTGGTCCAG
>JAWWEU010000091.1:21944241-21962939 GCA_035583155.1 Acropternis orthonyx
CAGATGGGATGAAATACCTCACTGGTCACTTAAGTCAGCTGATACTTGTCCCTATCCACATGACCCACAGAAGTGGGGCCTAGCTAAAACTAAAACCTTAATCTGAGGTTTTGGGATTTATCAAACCCATCACATTGTACACTCAAACTGTAGTAAACATGCCTGATCCCTTCTACTTTGTTGAGACCGGTGATACTAGCTTATGGAATGAGATATATTCCAGTATACAGGTAAGGTTTGAAAAAGGATGCTTCCAAGAGTAATTCAAAATACTTTTCTAGTAATGAGGATTTTCATATTTAGGGTAATTCCTCTATTTCTCATTCAGTCATTTGTAGTATAAGCAAGAATTTTCATTGTAGTGTTGTGCCAAAATTAATGGCAAGAATTAATATTTTTATGGAACTGGGAGACGGGCTTCAGCGGGACTTAATATGGAATTTCTTTTATTTTTCAAAAGGGAAGCTGAGTTAGTAACTAAGTTGGTTCATGGCTGTGAGAAGTTTTTGAGTGTGAACACTAAACGCTAAGAGGCTCTAGCTTTTACAGACTTGAGGATTTGGGATGGATCAACTTTTGATCACTTGGATTTGTAATTCTGTATTTCTGTACAGGTAGGGACAGGCCTGGCTTTGGGAAAATGATCCCCTACCTGTCAACTATTTGGGGACCAAGTAGCACCAAATCTGTGCTTGTGTGTCTGGCAGTGACTTTTACTCCCTGTTATGACTCCAAGTAGAAGGTTTTACAAAAAAGCAAATCCTCACAGCAGCCTATCTAGTTTTGCAGAGTTACCCTGATGCATGCCAGCTTGCATGTGTCAGATGAAATACACATGCTGGAGAAAATTTTGTTGCAATTAATTCAATTTTGGTGGATGAAAACTCAGCAATTTCCTTTCTTACGTTTGACAGGGAAAAGTGAAGTACCATGAACAAGTCACTGAAGGATTTGAGAACATGCCAATGGCTTTCATTGGAATGCTAAAGGGAGAAAATCTTGGAAAAGCTGTTGTAAAAGTCTGATGGTCAGATATTCCTGAGAGACTGGTGCAGAAGAATGTGATTCTGTTAAATGCTTTTAAGTCACTTGTCAAAATATATGATTAATATATTTCAGGCTTTTTGCTAGGTACCTAGTGATGGTAACTTCTGTTAATAATTTGGCTAGTAAGTGTAAGTATATGCCAATTGCTTTGCTCCTGAAGAACTTGAAAGTTACTTCCCAAAGCTACACAAAAAAGGGTGCCTTAAAATTGCTGAACATCAGAACTGTAACAGATTTAATAGTACCTTTCCATGAGCAGGCTTGTAGAAACAAAAAGCAATTCCAAACACTTTGCTAGCTGATGGCACATTTAATGTTTACCCATTGATTTGTCACAGAACTTGGCAAGAGGGAATTTTTTAACCAGTATCAAGAGCTGGAGAACAAGCTAAGCTAACAACACGTGGGGATTCCCAGCTTCCTCTCTAACTGGCTTTTTTTTTTTTCTTTTTTTTTTTTTTTTTAACTTTTAATCAGACAATGAGGATATCTGAATTATTTTGAGATTATGGAAAGGAAAATAAAACTGTTAATGTATACTTCACTTGTGTTATAGTTCTGTTTGTGGAATACTTTCCCTTTCACTTCCTTGTGGCTAGAGTAGCTAAAATATTAGAAGCACTTATTTATCCCAGCAGTTCTCCGTGAAGGTAATATGGATAGGTCATTAATTTCCTTCAGAAATTTGGTAACTGGTGTCCAAGCTTAAAGTTGATCTTGTCATAGTGTTCACCCTGGCTCTCCTGGGAGATGAGATCAGTATGATAGCCCTAGCTGTGTTAAATTGGTGTCTAGCACCCACATGATGCTAAACAAAGCAAACACACAGATTAGCAACAATAAATACCTTAGATGTTTTGAAAAAGCTAGAACAAGAACCTATACAGACAGGTATTTAAAGTGATGGTGATCCATCTTGATCACTGTGGAGGACTTCTTGGTTATTTTTAAGGTTTCATTACTGATTTGTGAAGAGGAATCCTAAGCAGCCTTAATGTCTTTGCAGTGCCAGGATTAAATGCTCTGTTTGTCACCAAGAAGAAGTCTTTTACTTAAGTTGTAGATTGACCAGTACTTGCTGAGTGAACTGAAAAAAACGTTCCTGAAATACAGGTCAGCTGGCCACTGGGGAAATAATGCATCTTGTCACAAGCAGGGAAGAGATTCTGCTTGCTTTATAGCGTTTTCTGGGGAGACGGAGTTGCCAGTTTGGGTTAGTTCCAGTGCTGTGGTTTTACAGTGGCCTCTGAAAAAGACCTCAAACACACCACTGAATGGCATGGAAAGGGGTAAACCAGAAAAGGGAACTTGGCAGTAGACTTCAGCAGAGTAGAGGTCTGCTGTTGCTTGGTGGCTTTTCATTAAAGAATTTTCAGAGGGCTTGCAAGTCCAAAAATACTGAATTGTTTTAAGTCCAGTGAATTAATGATCTCTTGCTTCAAGTAGAATTGTGGTTTGGAAACAAATTAAGAATAGCCACATGGAGTTCCTGTCCCTGGGTCAGAGTTGCAGAAAAACTTGCCTGTCAGAATAATCGTGGCTCAGCTTGCTTTCTCCTAAATACTGATCTGTACATTCCCCTCACTGTGTACACCTTCCATGCTTAATGAATTGCAGTTTATTTTGCTGGCTGCTTTACCCTCAAAATGTGGCTTTTTTTCTGTGTAAAACCAACACTACACCACACACGCCTGAGCCTCTGAACTTCTCTGGGGAACACAGCTATTTCCTCCTGAAAATTCAAGCTTTCTCTTAGGAGCAGGGAACACTGCCACCACATGAATAATGACAATAATACCCTTCATTGTCTGGCACTATCTGGAGATCTTGCAGTGGTTTCTCTCTGTGAGCTTTGTTGTCCTCAAAGTTCTAAAGTTTGTGAAGCAATGCCTGAATTTTTCCAACTGTTGTAGAAAATAAAAAGGGAGCACTAAAAAGTTTGCTTTTTTTATCTTGTGGCAGCGACACAAGGTAGGATGAAGCTGTCTATTTGCCACTAGTCCTGTGAGTACAATCAGTGTGATGAAGTTGAACCAGGTGCCAATCCCTGGCATAGGGCAAAGGTGCAGTGATGTGTTGCTTTTTCTGTCATTGCTTGGCTACATGTGCTTGTAGGGGCAGATCATGGATAGTACTGTGGCAGTCTGTCCTCTGACAGCTGCACAGGACCTGAGAGTGGCAAATACTGCCTGCCAACCACCCCTTCCTCTAACATTATCCCTCTGCAGCTGAGCTGAGAGGCCTTCTGGGAAAGAGTGAGCTCCTGGTGGTCCCACTGGCTATCAGAAACTGTGCAAGGGATTGCCTGGGTCTAGGTCCTCCTCAATACTACAGTAGATCTCCATTGAAGGCATCTGCAAAGATTAAAAGAGTGTCAGTTCTGCCCAGGGTGCAGTTCCCATTCTTCAACCACCCTGCAGCTGGGGCTGTACTGATAGTGATCTCTGAGCTTTTTGTGCTGCTTTTCTCCAGTCCACACGGCCATGTTTGTGCCACTAGGTAAGTTACACTTCACAAGTAGGCTTGACAGTGGGATTTCTGAGGCTGTTTATTTATCCCAATTCACTGAGGGTGTAATATATGATAGCAAGAGGAGGAGTTTATTTAGTAATAGTAAACGTAAACAGCTGCAGACTTCATCATCTATTGGCTAAAATAGCTCTTCATTTATACTTAGTGTTATTTCTAGAGTAGTTGTTTAACTGCTTAATGCCTTATGCTTGCCAGTGCAAAATTAAACAGGCTGTAGATTGGAGGTGTTGCAGTCTAATAAATATGCAACTTTTGTGCCCTATTCCTAACCAATGTCAAGTTGAGGCTGGTGGCAATGACCTGCTTGAGCTCAGGACATAGTGGGAACCAGCCTTGAGGAGTTCACCATGGCCTGCCACACTAAAGGTGGCCTCAGGAAGCTCTGCGACTTGCTGCAAAGGGCTGTAGGTTGCTGAAACCAGGGGACTATTCCTGGAGTGCATTGCTGCCTGTTGAGCTTCTGTCATGGTCCTCCAGGACGGAGATGAATCAAATCAAAACTTAAATTTGCTACCACCTCTGATGCAGCTTGTACTGAAGTATGACATAACTCAGATCCTTTGCTCTTGTCTTGCTCCCATGACTACTGACTGCAATTTTTTCTCACATCATCAGCTCTAGACAGGTCTCTCATAGCTTAGCTTGCTGCTGGCCTGTAACTACAATGCAAGGAGATACCTTCTGTCCCTGTCTTCAAACCCTCATTGCTACTTCAAAGTGGGCTCAGCTTCCTAGGAAGCTGAAAGCCTTTGGAGCAATCCTGTTAAGTGATGCTAAAATTGCCTGGTGCATTTCCCTTTTCAGCAGGCTTCACAGATCCAAGTACTATTTGTGTACTCTGCAGGTCCTTGCTCTCCCCCAGGCTCCTCTCAGAGGAACTATAAACAGATGCAAAGAAGGGTGAAATACCAGACTTCATTGTCTCCCTTAGGAAATGTCACGGATTGACTAAAGTGGAGGGAAGATGACCCAAGTCTGGTCTAAAACTCTTCCTCCTTGTATGTAATTGGACCTAATACCTGGCTTCTCCACCCCCTGGAGCCTGTTCACACCTCTGCCACAGCCAGCACAGATGCACCAACTCCTGTGAGCCAGGCAGATGGTGCCACCACGATAGTAGGAACCCACACATTCCTCTCTAGCCCATTATGTAGAGGTACTACCGTCATCCCAGTGCTGTCAGGGAGGCACAAGCATGAGGCATTACCAGAACCTGTCTGTGCAAGAATATACATCTATAAAACTGCAGGAGCAGAAGATCTTTGGAAGAAATAGCGAGGAGGGAGAGCTTAGCCCCCATTCAAGGACACCTTTGCTGCCAGGGAAAAGCTTTAACATGGGAAGGAATTCCTGCTCATGCTGGATGCTGTGTATATTCTCTTTACCCGTCTGCTGAGAGGTAACTCCCTTGCTGCAATTGATAAAATTCTCACAGATATGCCTGGAGGCTTGCACAGAGGAGCCAGACAGGTTATAAATCACAGGCTGAGGACTCAGCCTGGGGTTTTATTGAGCACATGAAAGGTGTCGTTATAAAAGCACCAAAATGGGCTTTCATTTTTGCCTTTTCAGCCAGATGTATTGATTATTTAGATTCATATACTGCAGTGTTAAAAAAAATTTTCTTTCAAACTTTAGCCACAGGCTGGTGTCTGGAGTTACCTGCATGTATATCAAGCCATACAAAAGCCCAGACAGCCACAGCCACCTTGTGGAGATCTGCATGTCACAAACATGTGTTTGTCATGCATCTTCCATGCACTTCTCACTTTCTCTGTATACTTTCTCTGGGCCATCTCAGCTTTCCCCCTCCAAACGAGCAAAAACTGCATTCCATGTGGATGTCACTCCCCATTAACTCCACAAGACTTTTTCTAGTTCCTCAAACTCCTTTAGTGCCTCCTTACCAAATCCAGAGGCAGCTGGCTGGGTATGCTTCTCACCTGCCTGAAACCCTCACTAAAAATAAGGATGCCACAGTGTGGTTCAACCTTCATTCAGCTAAACTGAGTAGAACACCTGAGCTCCTTATCACTGTTCCTGCCATAGTTCCATGATTAGTCCTCTGAATGAGGAAGACCTACAGATAATGACTTCAGCAGCTGGGGTAGAGTTGGTACACAGTTATTGCTTCAGATGAAATGCAAAGACTCTGTGCCATGGCCAGGCCCCTGCTAAGCTCCTGCCCTCCCTGTCCTGCACTGCCTCTTGCCAGCATGTCAGTCTGTTAGGTTTGTATGGGAAGGTTTTGGTACTGGAGGACCTGCAGAGGTGTCTTCTGTGAGGCAGCACCAGAACCTGCTACCACATTAGATAGAGCCAATGGCAGTCAGGTCCAAAAAGGGACCTGTCACTGGCCAAAGCTGAGCCCCATGTGATATTTGAGAGTTTAATTAAAAAAAAAAACCAAAACAAAAACCAACAAAAACACACACACACACAAAAAAAACCCCGACAGTAGAGCAGCAGAGAGAGTAACAAGAGTACATGATAAAAAGCACCTTATAAGACACCTTTACAAGGTCAGTGAAAGAGGGAAGAGATACTCCAGGCAGCAGGGCAGAGATTGCCGTGCAGCTGTGGTGAGGACCACAGGGAGGCAGGCAGCCCATGGAGGTCCACAGTGGAAGAGATATCCAGCTGGAGCCCGTGGAGGTCCTCAGGCCCAAAGCAGGGATATATGCCCAAAGATAAGGAATCTGCAGCTCAGGCAGAGCCCACAGAGGAACAGGCTCCTGGCAGGACTTCTGGCCTGTGGAAAGGAGCCTGTGTTGGAGCAGGTTTCCTGGCAGGACATGTGGTCCATGGGGGACTCACACCAGAATGGTCAACTCACAAAGAACTGTATCCCATGAACCCCACAGTGTATCAGGGGAAGAGCATGAGAAGGAAGGAGCAGCAGAGGTGACAGTCCTCTGCACCACTCAGGTAAGGAGGTGGAAGTGCTGTAAGTGAAGCCAAGTCTGGGAACAAAGGGTGAGGACAGAGAAAGGTGATAGTATGTTTTAGATTTGTTCATATTTTTTATTATCCTACTCTGTTTAATTGAAATAAATTAATTTTCCTGAGCCAAGTATTTGTAATTGCAGACTGATCCCTTTGTCCTTTTCTCAAGCCAAGAGCTTTTCTGTCGTCTTCTCTCCTTGTCCTGCAGAGGGGGACATGGAGGGGAGTGTGGTGGTGCAGTGTGTGTGGTGATAGGAACGGGCTTGGTGGGCACCTAGCAGCCAGCCAAGGCCAACCCCCCAGTCAAACTTTTCCACCCCTCACCAAGGGCCAGGGACCAGCACCACAGAGTTAATCCAACAAGGATTTCACAAGCATGTTCCTCAATCCAATTCCTTGGGTGGCTGAAAGCTGCATATCATAGAGCACAGCACAGAGGAGCTGCAATGCCACAATATATGGGCATTGGTAAAACAATAGAAGCCATTTTTTAGCTTCATAGACCCAGCTAGTTTTGATGAACAGTTAAGAATTTAAACATTAAAATAATCACCACCACTCTTACTGGAATTGTTCCAGAAGGGAATCAAATTCTCACTTCATTCAGGTCAAAGAAAGAATGAAAAGCAGATGGCTAGCTAGAGTTGAAGTTAGATTGACAGCTGCAACTTCATTAAGAACCCCAAGTGCACAGCAACGATTTCAGAAGCCATAGATGAAGGAGTGTCACTATTTCACTGCAATGTGATCACACAAATTTTCCCTGTCCATTCACTGTGACCCTTTGGCCCTTCCTTTCATGATAGTTAGTACTCTCTCATTAAGCGTAGTTATTCCAGCTATGTGTTCTAATTGCTGTACTCAAGGAAGTACTTCTGTTCCTGTTGGCCAGCCCATTATAAGCAAGCTATGCAACAGGCCTGCAGACAAAAACATCTTGCTCTACTTGTTTGACAGCAAGACATAGATCCCACATATGTAATAGCCAGATGATACAGACTGCAGACATTGCCTAAGGGGAGGAGAACTTCTTCCTGAAACCTTTACTCCCAGAGGAAACTGTTCTATATTGTTTCTTCTCTGCGGTGTACATCAAGTTTTCCAAACATTCAAGTGAGTTGTCCATCTACAGCTTCCTTCTAAAAGGCAGCTTTTCAGATCACTGGATCAAAGCAGCAGACCTCAGAGTGTAATGAAAGAGCAAATGCTGCACTACACTTTAGCAAGGCTACTCGCACCCATTCCATTTAGGATAAAATGTTTATTGGTTAAAGGCTGAAAGCCCCTGTCTTTGCCTGTTCAAAGACTCAATCCAGTTCCCATCCTGAACTGGGGGTTCTCTCCTCCCAGAAGAGGCATTGTTGCTGTAGGAACTGAGGCTTCTTACACATAACCAGAACAAGCATAGGCTTTGCTTTCCATCACCCATAATGACAAGGACCAAATTCAAACAAATTCTGGCATAACTGTGTATTTTACGAGCACGTGCTTGCACTTTCCGTTAGAGGGAAGATTCACCTAACAGTGATAATCCTGACTGCATATTCCTCAAAGAGCCAAGCCTTAAAGAACACCTTTCAAATAAGGCTATGCAAGTTATTCTCATCACAGAATGTCTACATGCCAGTTTTCAGGACAGGAAGATACTGCAGCACAGGAAGCTGAACTCACTGCCCTTGTAAGAACTGCCTTGCACTCCTCATTTCAGCAAAAGAGCTATTCCAGTCTTTCCAGTCATGACTTGAATTTCCAGCCACTGTCACCTGATTTTCCAAGGCTACTGCAGAGTAGCGTCCTATTAAGAAAGTAAACAAAGGGTGAAATTCAACACACATTCAGTATGTCCCATTGATTGCACCTTTCCCCTGTTGTAATAGGCAGCAACTCAGCCTGGCTCCATCTCAGCAGAAATACTTTTTGTTGCAGCACACCTGAGTAGCTTCTTTATTTCTTAAGGATGAAGCAGGATGCTGGAGCATCCCACTGAACTTCACCTGGAACTTTCAGCAGGAACTTTTTAAAGTTTTCCTGCTCCCAGCTACTGCCCAGAGGGATAAGTAGGCCATGAAGAAACTGCTTTCAAAAGCAATACTCATTTGCAGATGCTGGGATGTTAATGATACGTTCTTGCTCCAGATTCATTTTATTCCCTCCTCACAAGTCTGTCCACAGCATCACTTGGGGCGGTGGTTTCCCACTTACTTGTGAACAGCCACACGGAGGAGCAACTCTCTTAGTCAAATAGACCATATGGAGAACATTTTGCATGTCCTTCTCATTGCATAATCACAACCTAGAGCTTACGTCCAAGAAAATCCTTGATGGCTCATCCTCAAGTAAAGGGTGTGGTCACTTCTTGGACTAGTAAAATCTTGTTTCAAATTAAGAACATATACATCAAGCTGTTGAAGGCTTCCCTTCTGAAGCTTCAAGAGCTGTGAAGAAATTCATGCATGATTGTGACCTGAGTGTAGGCTGAGTCACAGGTGAGCTCACCACCACAAACACAAGAGGCTCACTCATTCCACAGCTTCTCCATATGCACCAGGAAGTCTCACTTTTCTGTAAGTGATACTCAGTGAGCAGCACAGCACACCAAGCCCTACCCACAGCATCCGGCATAGCTGCTAGCTACAGCCCTGCTCCCTTACTTACTGAATTCTTACACAGGACAAAACCCAAGCCAGCAAAGAAGCCATTTTGATACAGTGGAAAAAATTCAAGAGTTCCCTTGGTAACCATTGTTAAAAGTAGGTGAATGGCAGGTATACAAAGGCTGGCAGGTCAGCATTCCTCTACACAGTCTGATTTTGGAGGTTTGGAGGACCACAGAGTCCAGTTTACTGTCCAAGACAGTGCACAGTATGTTCTAAGAGTGCAACAGTGCAATCAAGTGAAAATTACTTCATACAAGAATATATGAATCTAAATTCTCTTGAGCTTAAGACATTACCAGTTTTCCTTCTTCAGTCATTTGTTCCAGACTATTGCCTAGGAACAAAGCAGCCTAACTCAGACTAAACACACTTTGTTACTAATAGAACCAAAAGGAATATCAGTGGGCAGGCAAAACCGAAAAGGCAAAAAGGTAGCAGCTCCCAGTCCTACACTGCACTTCCACAGCAGGACTGGTATGCTCTGGAAAGACAAGTCTCAGCTTTGAAGCCTGAAATAAAACTTGAAAAGTTTTAAGCGTCTTTTCAGTAAAAAGAGATAACAAAAGAAAGAACCTATCCCACCCAGTGACCAGCCTCTTTTCTCCAACTCCTATTTCTGTATTTGTAAATCAGACTAGTGACTATCATCTGAGTAAGGTGGCAGGAGACTTCTCCTAAAGCAACTGTCATTGCTATCCCATGCAACCTAATTTTCCACCCCCAGCAACAGATTAGGTTCCCTTTCACAAAGTCTTTGTAGCCAGACAGTTTTTTAACAGAGCAAATGCAATGCCTTATTTAGGTTATGAATTTCCTTATATTTACATTGAAACACAAGGCAATATCCAAAAGTGAAGAATTTACACTTTATTGTACTCATTTACACTTAAGCTAGCTAGCTTGTTCAGAGTTTGTTTTTTTTAAAGTAGAAAAGTTGCAGGCTATAATTTAGCCTAAGCAGTCATGCTTCATTGTCTCCATGGCTGGAGATTAGACTAGACTTTTAATGGTCTCTTCCAGCTTGTCCTTATTGGCCCCAGAGAACTCCTGCACCTGCAAAGAGAGATTGATTTTTAGAACTGTTGCATTCAATTCTTCATAACATTAGTTACATAGCATCTGGTCACATACACATCTATTCAACTCTGCTAAAACTAACATTTTTTCCACCCTTGAAACAGTATTTTGCAGATGTGCATCTATTTATTTCCCACTCAACTCATACAAAAGTTGGGACAAAAATCTATCAACAATCACTTCCAGGCTACCATTGACCCTGAATCAATGTTAGGTAAGACTCAAATAGAGGCTTGAAGAGACACTGAAGGTCACCACACACCAGAGGTAGCTCAATTACCTTGTGTTCCTCAGGACCCTATCAATCAAAATCTGGAAGGACTGTTCCACACAACCTATCCCTGAGCCTGGCTTCTCCTGTGAGGGCTGTCCTTCTTGCAACTTCCATGGCAAAAAACAAAGGCAACATTCATATCTCAAAAGCAGCAGCTCTGTCTTCCCATACCAACAGGGGCGCAAGGTGCAGAGCAGACTACACTACGGGCCATGAAACTGCTTGCCACACACACCAGATTGTCAAACTCTAATCACAGATCTTCCAATTACATCATGAAGTTGTGGAAGTTTATGCTAAGAGAACTGTCAAAGGCTCATGATTAGTCATGACTTGGCCCCATACTAAACAAAGTTTAGTACATCTGACACCCACTCTCCAAGGTGCAATTCCATTGTCTTCAGCCACAAAACTTACACCCAAGCATTGTTTTACTTTGGAAAAGCTTACCTTCAGCTTGCTTGGCAAACTAAAAGCCCAAGACAACACATTTAGCTCAACAATTCTTACGTTCAGGCAGAGAGCTATTCAAACTACCCTGCAGAGGCAGTCCACTATATCACAGCATGATCTGCATCCCACCTCATCCCTCTCTTGGCAGAGGCAGGCACAAGAGATCTCCGCAGTCCACTGACAGGGTCAGGACCTTCACTTCACAGGTTATACAGACTATGTGAAATAATCCAATAGTTGTTTGCTGTCTATAACCTCAGCTGGGTCAGAACCTTCTGTCTGGGTGGGATTCCACAGGTACCTATAGTCATGTCTCTGCTTCAATATGAGTTGCATCAGAGAACAAATTCTAAGCAAGGAAAAAGCAGGATGCTAGGCACACAGACCAGCAGTCTTAACCCAGACATCTCACCCCACTATCTCTAACGAAGCTCTGCCTGTAAGTTTGACCTGTAACAATAGTTCAATTCACTATCTGTGAACATTACAGTTTGGATCACCAGTTCACTGCTGGCCCATTTTACATTTGATGTGGTGGTAAGATGAACTTGCTTGCTCTCAGGAGTGTCTTAATGCTAGTGGTACCCTAGAGCCATTACCAAGAGAAACCAGATTATTCCTAATCTTCTTTCAAGTCTTTGGTTTGCCTGCTCCAGTTCCAAAACAGAGGAGCCTACCTTCTTTCCATTCTTGTAGAACTGGAACGTTGGCATGCACTTCACATCACAGTGTGAAGCAACATCCTGGAAGAGACAAAAAACCAATGTTCTCAACTCTTTTTACATTTTTAATTTAAAATTTTAATTTTTTTAATTGTTTAAATGTTAAAATTAAAAAACCCACTATCTTACTTCTGTTTAGGTGATAGGACAAAGCCATTACTGCTTAAGATAAAACAAAAGCACTTTTGCTAGGCCATCACTAGCAAAACCAGTACAGTGCTAACATATCTCCCTGAAGTAAAGCTGAAAGACCTCCTCTTCAACATTTAATTCACGTAACACTGAAAGCACATTGACTATACCTGTACTCCGGGAGGGAAAAAGCATCAAAACAGATGTGACTGTTTGTAAGGCTCAAGAGCCCTATGGCAACTCTTGTGCTTTAACCTGACGTTCTTTAAGGGCCTATTTGACACTGTTGGAACTGCAATATAGCAGACATTTTATTGCACTTAATTCAAGACTTAATTTCATTTTTAATGAAAGAGGAAACAGTGCCAAGAGCAGTGAAGCAACGAGACACATCAGACAGTTGTGAACCATTAGGTTTAGGAAAGATTGCATCAAAGTAGCTTAAGACCTTAGACTAACACTCCCTCCCAAAGTAAAGGTCAGTGTTCCCAAGTTAGCTAACACATCCCATAGGACTTCAAGTGTGCTGATAACCAAGGCAATTTGTTCTGCTAATTTTTAAGGTGAAGTAATCTCTTGTTTTGTTTCAGTATGTGTGAGGACATTTTAAAGAGTTCTCCTTTGTCACTTGTGTGGAACTCCTTAGCTATCCCTCCCTCAGCACCACCCTGGACCTTACCTGGGCATCATCCACATCAATTTCTATGAACACAACATCCCCATACTTCTCACACAAGCTCTAGAAGGAAATAATAAAATATAAAGCTTTGCAGTTACAGTGTTACAGTAAAGCTTTCTTTTAATAGACACAGTCTTACAATTTATAAGGCCACTCCTGCTTAACTCCTCCATTGAAACATGCCTTGTTACCTTAAAGCAGATGTTTTACTAACCAGAGCAAAAATTTTCTCTTCTGCTCCAGATTCTTTCTGGATGAGCCTGTTGAGACTTGTTCAAACACACTCCCCACAAAGACCCAAATATCCCAAGACATAGGTAAAAGGCCTGCTGTTGCAGCCTTCAGCTGATAACCAAAAGATGATACAGCTTATCTCATACTTTATCCAGGAGATAACATTGCCATCTAAACACAGCTGGAGTAGTTACATAACTGTACAGAAGCATAAGCATCATTTCCTCTCTGTATCCCACCTCTTGAGGCAATTCAACTGGCAGGTCCCTCTGGACCCAAAATGCATGTAAGCATAAGACAGCAAAAACTAAACTATGTTTCAGGTCCCAGATATATTAAAGGTCAGTCTATTTAATTTGATAGTCTTAAAAGTAGATACCTCTGCAACTTCTCCCTTTTCTAGAAAATGCTGGCAAAAAGAATTTTCCTGCATGTAATTGTCAAGCAACACAAAAATATTTATATACAATTTAATGCAGAAATGAAAACAGAAAAACTACTTACGTGGAAAAAAGGCTTGATCATTTTGCATGGTCCACACCATGTAGCAGAGAAATCGACTACTATAAGCTTCTCACCAGCAGATTTCAGTTCTGCCTCAAATTCAGTCTATAACAAACAAACAAGTCACACATTAATGATTTCCCCCCTCCTTTCCTAAAGGACGTAGACAATCCCAATGCTGGCTTGCTCTCAGCCCTAACACATTAATCATTATGGTAGCTCTTTAAACACTTAACTGGGTTATTTGTACCATCATGTAAGTGCTTCATTATGAATTGCTTTCATCACTGCTAGCATCAGTCAGTGTCTTATGACTCTTCAATTAGAAAATGACCACAATACTCATCTAACTCACTGACTTATGGAAACATAAGGTAGAAATTCTCTAGTTAAAATGCTTAGCTGACAGCTCTGTGTTATCCCCAAAATGTGATCCTTACAGATTTTAATGATCCATTTTCTCATTTCTGTCTTGGAAGGAAGACTTCCATTTTCTTCTGGGACAGACTTTCCTCTGCAGAATTTGAAAAGGACACAGGCACAAATCTTTGTACACTCTTCCAGTCTGATGTCTTTTCCAATTAACAGCTAACATAAAAATGATATTGCGTCTGTTTACTCTACAGCATGTTTTCCAGAACAACCTCACAGGATAGTTATTCTATTTATTTTGCCAAGTGAACCCACATGTAACATCAATAGCCAAAGCAATGCTACACATACAGTCTACACAAGTAAACACCCAATACTTAATTCAGAGTCTTCAAGTCTGTGTGTTGCACTTAGTCACATCAATCATTTCTGGACAACATTCCTTTGAATGTAGATATCCTTACATGCCATTGCTCATGTTTTCTGGTCAAAAAGTGAACATTCTAACAGAAATGAAATATGTTAAAAGCAATAAATACTTGCATGCTATCAAGAGGCAAACAAGTATCTCAGGCAGAAGCAGAAAGTGCTGATGAGCTGCTTCCTGACAGTGTCTTTTTAAAAGAAATTACAAGCCACTTCAATGGTTTTCAACATTGTTCTCACGGCAGTCAAGCTTCAGGAGAGCTGTTAATATAAACTTCATTTCAGATTATTCATATAGAGGTGGCTGCTGTACTCCCCAGCTTAACAGACCAAAGTGTTAGGGTTCTGTCAACACCGGCTCACTGAAAGCAACGTGGCTACTGCCAAATGTACACAGTAGTTGATTTTGCAGTGCAGGAGTTAACTAATTAACACCAGCTTCTGCAATCACCCACAGTAAGTTGAGACTTGACCCTAGTTAACTACTCCCCCCATTAAAGAATGCCATGCAGGTGAGGAACCAAGAGCGCACAGAGTGAAACTGGACACAGTATATTTAACAAACAAGCAGAGGTCCTGCATGAGCATTCTCACGTATGATCAATCCTGTGTGAAAGTCTTCACAGCTTCCTGTAACTTCAAATACACCCAGCATTATTACACCTCCCTGTTAACAGACTTTTCCCCTTCCCATGCAGCTCTCTTCAGAGGTACAGGCTCCATGAAGGTTCTTCCATTCTGGACAGTCATAGCCTACTCTGCTACAAGCTCAGTAGTAACACTCCATACCACCTACTCTCATTCTGAACGAAATAGGAACAGTTAAGTTTTCCTGTCTCCCTATATCACCCCACTGCTGTACTGACATAGTATGCATTTCTGCACCGCAGCTCCAAAAGCAACCCATTTACATCAACTGCACACAGCAATCCACGCTAGCTGCTCCCTGCAGCTACTTACACTCTAAGGTCTAATCAAGCCTCAGTCCTTTAGACCTTGAAGTCCTACTATTGATTTTCAGAGCTTCTCACATCTCTGCACTGTAACATCACCAGGTCTTTACCGATTCCACTTCTTGTACCTGCCAGTTAGACCATCCTCTTTTAACCCTTAAGTCTTCTGTCCATCTACATAATTATGATATTCTGAAAAAGAAAGCCCAGCCTGGGATGCCTTCATCATATGGCCACACACCTCAGGTTTGCTATTTCTCAGAACAAAGGGAAAGTGGGAGGGCATGATTACTGCAGTTGGTCACACACCATTCACCACTGGTGACCTGATCCTGACTACAAATCAGGTGTTACCCTGCAAGTACCAGCTAAAATTGCTTCGAGAGTGAAAAGAGATGCTGGGTCCAAAGACATTACCCTTTCAAGCTGAAAAAATATTAAAACTAGTGAGAACTTCTGGAAGTTTTCCCAGAAAACTTAGTTTCCCTCCAGGAAAAAAGCCAGTAGAGGGACAAGACAAGCTGCTTGAGCCATCCAACTGACTTCCATAGTTGTCTTTTGTGTTAACTGTGAAGTTACAAGTTTTCATATGAAAAAAACAAATAACCTGTTACCAGAAGAGGAACCTCCTACCATGAGGCCATTTTGTCACACTATTAGAGGATCTTAGAATTTTGTTAACCAGCAATTTCTCCAGCTAGCACCTTACTTGGGAAAACCTCAGCTAGCCAGCTGGTCAGTTTTGCCTTTTTTTTTTCTTTAGTATTTAACTACAACCTCTGAGCACACACAAGATATCATTCAGTTTGTATTGTCCTCCAGTAGAAAAGCATGTGCTGCATTCAGCAAACACATTGGTAGCGGATTCCCAAGGAAGAGAATAAGCTCTAATAATGAAACACTCCAGCGCATCAGAGATTTCCAGGTAATCCCTTCAAATGGAGGGTGCTGGTCACCGATGGTGCTGAAAAGACTCTCCTGCCCTCAGCAATGGGTAAAATAGATACACAGTATCTGGTAGATTTCATTAAAACACAGTTGTAAACAGTATTTTTAACTCATATCAAGTCACCCTTGAACTTGGATTAACCCAGTCACCAGCTGATTGGTTACTATGTAATTAAGGGGTTTTTTTTCCCCCTCTGTAAATACAGAAGCTAGCATAAACAGACTGGAGGTTCAACTGCCTGAACTCCCTTGCAGATACCACTTCTAAAACTATCACCTGTAGCTGAAGCTGCAAGTTATTGGTATTTCCTTTAACTCAAATAACAAGAGAGGCAGCTAGTATAAAGAGGAAAGCTTTGGCAGCACCAACTTTTTAACTTTATACACTCCATTAGCATCTGCTATAAAAGGCATTATGTCCCATAGGCAAAACCCCTTACAAGTTAAAGTACTCACACATCTCAAGGACACAAAAACCAACCAAAGTACTGCTTCTTCTGTGCAATAGCAAGGACTCCAGAGGGACCAGTCAAACATCCTCAAAGTAGCCATTCTTCAGAAGCTTGTCAGTTTCTGAAGAGGAGTGCAGGGAAAGGGAGCACATCTAGCCAGCTGTCACACTCACATTGCTTTACAGGCATAACTCACAGAAGTCCTTGCAGACTGTGGAAGAATGGGTTATCCCCATTGTATCAGAGAAGAATACAAACCTGCTTTAGCAAAAGTTAGAATTAATCCAGAAATCCTAGCTGCACTGTACTTGAATACTTTCGGTGTTGCTGATGTTAAAATCTTTTTGTCAGCATGACTGTTGAGTCCACACTCTCCACAGATGAGCAACAAAACTGTGCTTTAAACTATAGCAGACTGTTAATCAATATTCATAGCTAGGATGATAGGGGAAGCCTAGTTAGCTTAGAGCAGGCTCTTCCTCCAATGCCGGGTTTATTGACTTGCCATTTTTAAGCTGTTCCTGCCTGTAACAAAAACCTTCAACCTTGCTCAAAGTTTGCCCCTCCTGAACCTCTATAAACAGAGAAAGGGGAAGGGGGGAAAGATGCAAGCCAGAACAACAATTTCAGGTTGAATTTACACATCATTGTATCTCCAGGAGCTGAATCACGAGGCATGTCTTCACTCACAGGTTTTTGAGCTGTGAGTGTTGGTTTGTATACTCAGGTACAATGTTAACACCTTCACGGTTCAGTGAGGGGGGGAGGGGTCTGACATGCTTTTCATGTATAAAGTGAACTGACCATAAAAGAGCACAGAAGACTACGATGCCACACAGCATCACTCACAGATGCCTGAAAATGAAATTAAACTGACACATCAACCAAATTTCAAGTTCAAAATGCAAGACTAGCCCAACAGGATTTTTCCTGAAATGAAGAACTTGCTAACGTTGCAAGAATATTTTCTGAAACTTGGGTTCATAAGTTATAGCTAACAAATACTCTATTGTTGTCCATCAGCCACATCAGCTGCTTGTGCACAAGACCACATGCTAGTTCATCACCAGCAGGGTGTTGGTCTAGGCTTTATTACTATTCTGTGTCTCAGACATGTGTTCACAGAACCATCCAAACTGCATTAGCACACTAAACACGTCAGATACCTTCACAGCAAGGGAAATACTTCTTATGCCAGCAACTCCTGTTTTTTTAAGTACGGCAATGGGCTCCAGCAATTCCTTTCAAGTTAAGAAAGCTGGATTCATGTTTTCCATGAACTCCTACCCGGAAACACATCAGAACTTACGCCAGTCTCTACTGAGAAGGTCGCCTGGTTTCCTACGCACTAGCAGTACATTAGGCAAGCCCGGACTTCTAAATTAGGGTACTGTACCACAGAAGCAGCCAGCTTGGAAAAGACTTCCGAGTCCAACCCACGCCGGAACACCACCTTGCCAACTAGACCATGGCACTAAGTGCCACATCCAGCCTTTTCCTGAACACCTCCAAGGACTGGCGCCTCCACCACCTTCCTGTGCAGCCCATTCCAGTGTCTAATCGCCCTTTCTGTGAGGAAATCGTTCCCAATGTCCAACGTAAGCCTCTCTTAGCATAGCTTAAGCCTATGTCCCTTCCCGTCGCTGTCGCGCCCTGTTCCTCGCTGGAGAAACAGAACCTTTTCCTTGAGATTTTAAAGGGCTGTGAGCAGCAACCTGTCCCTTGCCGCCCACGAGGCCCGAGGCCGCGCAGTTGTTTATTCCCTGCCCGCGTTCCCGCCGCGGGAGGCTCCGCCTGCCCGGGCGGCCCTCGGGCCTCACCGCCACCTTCCGCGGGCCGAGGCCCCTTGGAGCCCCGGCCGGGGTCCCCCTCGCCCACCGCACTCACCAGACTGCCCACGGTCTTCACCATGGCGGCGGCAGGGGAGAGAGGATCTCTGGCTTAAAGGCAAGAAACCGAAGGGCTTGGTCCCCGCGTCCCGCCGCGCTCCCGCCGCCCCACACAGCTGCTCCCGCGCCCGCCCGTCTCCCCCTTATATGCCCGGCGCCGCGCCGCGCATGCGCGGGGTGTGTCCGCCCCTCCCGCGCCGCGCCTGGAGGGGAGTGGGTACCTGGGGTGGGAGAGCGGGGTCCCGGGGATGCGGGGTGCTCGGGGTGGAGGAGCGGGGTCCCGGGGATGCGGGATGCTCGGGGTGGGGGAGCGGGGTCCCGGGGATGCGGGCTGCTCGGGGTGGGGGAGAGGGCTCCCGGGGATGGGGGATGCTGGGGGGCGTGTACCGGGGAGCGGCGGA
>JAWWEU010000091.1:21967057-21978773 GCA_035583155.1 Acropternis orthonyx
AGGTCTTAAATCATAGTATCCATCTGGATGAATGAGCCAGAGTTGTTACACATGGTCCAGGTGTGATGGCATCACAGCCCCATGTGGCTTTCCACATGCATTTCCCTGTCTGCAGTCAAAGGCAAGCAAACCTGTTGGGCTTTGGAGCCATGACTCTGCTTTCCAGGGCTTGCTTTTGTCTTTTCTTCTTTGTGTGCCAGTGCGTGTTGGTGACTGGAGGAAATACCATTGAGTGGTGAGACTGGAAGTGGGCCGGACAGCTGGACAGCCTGAGTGTGACATTGCAAAGCATTAACCAACACAAAGCCTGCTCTTGCAGGCTTTGGACTCTGGCACAGTGTTCCACACTCATGTTCCATTTCCCCAGAGGCATGCAGTGGAGAGTGAGGAAACACAAAAATGAGAGGCAAAAAGAAGAGGAAGAACAAAGAAAATGGAAAAGGAAAAAAAAAAAAGCAGGGAATCAGATTCAGCAGCTTGTGCCAACTTTTCACAGGTTAATCTCTACAAGCTCTTGTGAGCATATCTTAGACAAGCTTCTGTGTCCCAAAACCACTATTAAGTTTCCTACCACTCAAATGTGTCATTCAGGAAAAGGGACAGCTACAGAGATAGTATTACTACAGCTGTGGCACAGATGTTCAGTCATGTCCAACATGAAGGAGTGGTACAGAGAGTTGCAGCAATGAGGAAGTTGCTGAAGGCAACAACTTCAGGCAGAGCAGCATCTGATTTTATCATAGGAAAGCCAGGTTATTTACCAGTGTCTTACAGTGGAAATTGGGAGTGCTGCAACAGAGCAGCAGCCTTTAATTGTACTTTCCCTTTCCTTCCAGCCTGCTCTTCTGGTAGATTTTGCTTTTGTAACTGACCTATTAAAGGTGCAGTAAATGTTTAATAATTGGATAGGTGTGCTTGGTGTTGTGCCAGCGTAAGTCACAGAGCAAACATGCTTCTCTCTCCCAGGATGATGTAGTACAGATGTAATTACCCAGAGTCTTTGGAATGCTTGGTGTAGCACATCTGGTTAAAAGGTGAGAGGAGGAGCTGAGGGGAAAAAAAAAGAACAAGGATCTTGGCCACAGTTCTTTTCCCCTTAACAAGGGAGGAAGTTGATTAGCAAAGCACTTTTTCCTTGGTGTCAAGAAAGTATGCATGTTACTGCCCCCCTGCTCATTTTCACTTCAGTTTTAGTAAGATCTTTGGAGAAAAGAATCTCAAAATACTCCAGAGCTCATGAAGCTGGTACTTTTGGGACTTGTATTAGAAGGAAGCTATTTGTGTTTTTTTTTAAAGAAAGCTTCTGTGAGCTCACCTGGATTTATGGCATGCTGTGGGTCTCCAGAAAGGAAGGCACCACTGGCATGATACCTGCAAACATGGGAATGCACATTTGCACTCTTCAATACTGAGGCACTTTGGTCTCGTGCTGAGAGACTTACACTTGTGTAATTGCCTTGAGTATCTCAAACTCAGACTGAGAAACTCAGTCACCTCCTCCATGCTCACAGCCTCCCTTCTTCCTTGGTAGGAGAGCAGGATGGAGCAAGCAGACCTGCATTTTTCCTAAGAGACACCTTTTTTTGTTTTGTTTTGCTTTGTTTTGTTTGTTTGTTTGTTTTCCCTAGAGAGCCCTGTGTTTTTTTAGAGTATCCTTCATTTTCCTAGGGAATGCTGATGGATCTTTCTGCTCCCAATATCCCCTGCTGCAACTCAGGAACAAGACTCTGGGGAACAGGAGGGTAAAAGCCAAAGATTATTGCAAGGTGCTTGAGCTGGAGGGCAGCAATGGTCAAAGAAGGAAAGAGAATTTCAAGGCTGTGCCAAAGCACAAAGCTGAAATGTAGCACTTTGTGATTTCTGTGCTTGTTCTGGTGGAGTGGGAGCCAAGAGACTCCTGGAGAGGAGATGAGAAATGTTTGCCTTCTTGGGGACATGTGTATTTTCACAGCTTTTTGTCTGGGAGAGAACATGTCCTGGTTCAACCTGATCATAGGCAAATGCTGGTGTGTCAGGACCAGGTGCTGGTGCACCTGTGGAGATGTCTTTGAAGCAGCAAGTCATGAGGAATAAGTGTGTATGTGGTGTCTATAAGTAGGACAAAATGGTGGTGTGTGTTTTGCTTCCAGTTGTGGTGGGTTGACCTTGGCTGGCCACCAAAACCACTCTATCACTTACATTTCCAAACTCAACAGCGGAAAGAAATTGTAACAAAAGTCTGGTGAATTAAGGACAGGGAAATTGCTCTGCTGTTACTGTCATGGGCAAAACAGCCTTAGTTTAGGGAAATTAATTTAATTTATTGCCAGTTTAAGTTACAAGTAGGATAATGAGAAATGGGAACAAACCTTAAAACACCTTTCCCCCAACCCTCCCTTCCTCCTGGTCACAACTCCAGATTTGCTTTACCTTCTAACCCCCAGTGGTGCAGGGGGATGTGGAATGGGGGGCTGCAGTCAGTTCATCACACATTGTCTCTGCCATGCCTTCCTCTACAGGAGAAGAAATCCTCACACTCCTTCCTTGCTCCACCGTTGGGTCCCTCCCTTGGGAGACAGTCCTCCACAAACATCTCCAACATGGGGTCCTACCCACAGGCAGCACACTACCCACAGCAGTTCTTCATGAACTGCTCTAGCATTGGTCCCTTGCTTGGGGTGCTGTTCTTCAGGAACAAATCACTCCAGCCGGGGTCCCTAGGGGGGCAGATCACAAGTCCTGCCAGCAAACCTGCACCAGTGCAGACTCCTCTCTCCATGGGGCCACAGGTTCTGCCAGAATCCTGCCCGAGTGTGACCTTCTCATGGGGTCACAACCTCCCTTCAGCATCCCCCTCCTCTGGGCATGAAGTCCTCCACAGACTGGAGGTCCTGAAGTCCTGCTGCATCGTGGACTCCCATGGGCTGTAGGGGGACAGCCTGCCACACCATGGTCTTCACCAGAGGCTGCTGAGGAATCTCTGCTCTGATGCCTGGAGCACCTCCTCTCTTCTTCTTCACTGATGTATTCTAAAATTTGTTACCCAAAAAGTGCTACCACAGTTGCTGATGGGCTCACCCTTGGCCAGCCATAGGTCCATCTTGGAGTGGATTGGCACTGGCTTCACTGGACATGGGGGAAGCTTCCAGCAGCTTCTTACAGAGGCCACCCCTGCAGCACCCCCACTACCAAAACCTTCAGATGTAAACCCACTGCACTAGGGATTTAGACCAGTACTTTTCATTTAGTGCTTATCTGAAACAAAAATTAGTTCCTAGAAACAACTAACGTATGTATTTCACCTGAGATGAGTCTACTTTTTGTTGTGTAGGCAGAAACCTTCCATCAGAGGATTCCCAGGAAATCAACAGGGCCCACCCATGGACTGGCAGGTCCTGGCCCGTATCTGCTAGGAGAGTCTGCCAAGTGCTCTGAATTTACTTCATCTTAAATGCAAGTTTGTGAATAAAATACACTGGGTTGGTGTGTTATCAATGAACCAACACCTGTGTGTTAAAAGTGTCAATGTCCTACATGGGTGCTTTGTAAAGCAATGTAGGGAAGTTGCAAGCTGTAACTCTCATTAGCTGACTTCTAGAAGCTTGGCCACAGACAGAAAGAAGTTCCTATGCATCAGATGTGAGCTCCTGTGCTTTCCCTAAGTGTTTGTTCTGATTGCCACTATTCAGGTGTCTTTGCATCAAGCTGGATGCTGATCTCCTGATGGAATGTGTATGGGTCCAATGCTGTGGCAGACCACACTGCTGCTTGCAGGAAGCAGTGTGTGAGAGGGATGTAGGGATAACTGAGATTCACTTCTTCATTTTACTTTGTGTCACATTCAAATTACAAACCGGTACCAGTGACAGACATTGCTTTTGACTATCTGATATACAAAGCTGTTCTGCCTTGTTTCTCTTTCTCTCCCTTTAAGCTTCACACTCTCCTCTGCCTGGTTTTTTTCTTAATTCCTGACCTCTCCTAGGATTTTTTCCCCCTCTCCTCACTATGCTTTGTGTATCTTCTTATGGAAGTAAAATACTGCATTTCTGTGTAGTTCTGAATCTGCTTCACAAACCTCCACCTACCTGCACAACCTGGAGGCTGAAAGACCCAGATGTGCAGCCTCCAGATGTTTCTTCTGCCACAGAGACTTTGACCTTCATCAGTGATGCGTTTGCCAGTTCTGATTTAGAAATATGTGATGTGGTTCATATGCTGAGAGTTGTTCAGGGCCTTATCAGGACGGTGTGGGTCTCACATACTCCCTTCTCTCCTGTTCTGCACACTCCCTGGGCCACTGCAGAGATGAATTTGGCCCCAGGGTCCCTAAACTTGGAGGAGCACTATGATGCTCTCTGCTCTGAAAACGAGAATGGACTCTGGGCCATCTTCACTGGTTTCAGAAGGGCAAGTGTATTATCTCTCGTAGGATGGCCATGCAGGTCTTACTTTGATGGTCCAGTTGTGATCCTGCAATGGGTGATCTGGTGACTGGAGAGATTTTAGCAGGTGTAGAAAAGGAGCTGGCAGCAGCATGAAGGAAAAATGATTATAAGAGAAAGGCAAACTAGCTTTGGGCCTCCATCCATGGGTGTTTTGGGCCGTTCACATCACCTTATCCCTAGGATAGCATCACATTCCTCCTGCAAGGTGCTCCTCAGAGCACTAAACCATTGCCTCAGCACTGCTTTTCTGCCCTTGCATCCATGGCTGTCCCTAAGTTGGAGGGTTGATGAGACTTTTAAAATGCAGCTGTATGTTTTCTTCTGTGGTCCATTGTGGTGGGTTGGCCTGGCTGGATGCCAGGTGCACCTTTTCTGGATGGACAGGGAAGAGAAAATATCATGAAAAGCTTGTGGTTTGAGATAAGTACAGGGAGAAATCACTGACCGATTACTGTCACAGGCAAAACAGACTCAACTTTGAGAAACCCATTGAATTTATTGCCGATCAGAGCAGAGTAGGGTAATGAGAAACAAAGCCAAATTATTAAAAACCACCTACCACACCACCTCTCCCTTTTTGTTGGGCTCACCTTCACTCTCAGTTTCTCTACCTCATCCCTGAGCAATGCAGGGAGATGGGGAGTGCTACAGTCAATCCATCACACGCTACTCCTTCTTCTGCAGGGGGAAGATTTCTCACACTCTTCCCCTTCTCTGGCCTGGGTTCCTCCAGGGCCTGCAGATGGATATCTGCTCCACTGTGGACTTCTGTGGGCTATAGGGCAACACCCTGCTTCACCATGGTATTTACCACAGGCCCCTGGAGGACCTCCTCCTTCTTTTCGCTGGCCTTCATATATTCTCACTCCTCTCTCTGGCTACAGTTGCTCACACACAGTAGCTTTCCCCCCTTCTTAAGTCTGTTACCCCAGAGGAGCTACTTCCATTGCTGATGGGCTCGGCCTTGACCAGCAGTGGGTCCATCTTGGAGCCGCCTGGCATTGGCTCCATCAGACATGGGAGGTGCTTCTAGCAGCTTCTCACAACAAACTTGCCTAGCAAACACAGTACATCCATAAACCATCAGTGTCTCATTTTCTTCCTCAAAAATGAGAGTGCTTCATCTCTTGGTTCTGGCTCAGGTCAGGGGATGGTTGTGTGTGGGTATGGAGCCAGGTTTAAAGAACATGTAGTCTGTGATTTTCTAGTTGCTATTTTAACAGAACTGTGATATTCACTGAAGAGAGATGTGCACAAGCTTCAGTTTCCAGAAGTACACATACAATTTCATATCTGTGTCTGAACAGGTGATACTGAAGAGCCTGTGTTTACACTGCAGAAGTTGTCTGGCTGACATTTTTCAAATTAATTATATTTTTAGTTGTGCAAGTTATGCAGCGATGGGTGGGAAGATGCTCACCACATCCTGGAAAAACTTAACTATCCTTGAAGGCACCTGTAATAAAGCATTCAAAAAAACAGAGCAACCAAAATTGCTAGTCAGATCAAAACAAGCTGAGGACTTGCGCGGAGATGCACTAAAGCAGACAGGAAGAAACAACACTAGCTGGCTACCTCATGAGACATGCACTCTTGCCTTTTCCACAAGCTTGGAGGTGACTATGATTCATGCAATGACAGGAAGGCTTGAGGAACCACATAGCCAGAGCTCCAGGACAGAGGAGCCTTCCATCTAGTCTTAGACTTATCCATCAGCCATCTCAAGGCACTGCTATTTCTGGGCAGAAGAGGTGCTGGGAGTGTTGTCACATCCACGCTGGTGGCAGATGTCATCTATTTCATAAGGGTTTCACAGCTGCTTGGCCAACATGTATATGGGGTTTATGGGTCTGTCCATATGACCGGGGTGACCACTGACAGATGGTACCCATGTGCATGACTGGCTGCAGGGCACACAAATGCCAGTGATGTGTTTCAGGCATCTGTCAGCACCAGTCTTGTCTATTGGACCAGAGGACAGGGAACCTGCTCCCTATCCCTTAACAGGGCATGACAAGATGACAGAACCTTGGCTTTCCCCATGAGGTGTGCTACAGAGGACCAGTGGGTCACTTTCCACCCTCTCTATAACCAGGTTGAACCTCAGCCTCTGATCAGGTTTTCAAGTTACTTGGCTGTGCCACGTGCAGATGATGCACCTCCCAGTTAAGCCGTGGTGACATGCCTAGTGAAGGCACAGGGGATCTTCCCTTCTTTTTCTGCTCTGCTGTAAAGGTGAACACTGCTGCAGCCAGTGCTGTCGTACCAATTATCTGAACCGCTGTAGGGCAAAGGATATGACAGTGATTCATGAATCAGGGAGGTGTAGCTGCTGCTTTTCCTTCCTGTGCTGCACATTTAGCTCGCCCTCAGCATGCTGTCCTATCCTAGAGGATTCTTGAGACAGCCCACCTCCAGAAATCTTCAAATGAAAAAAGAAAACAAAAAAGCATTGATCGGAGAGGGGCACATGAACATCTCTATGCTTGTCATGGATAGTTGATGTTTACCACCTTTCTGGCTAATTAACAGGAACCAAATAATGCTGCTTTATTGCCATTGCAATTTCCTCTCTCATGGCAACACTGCAATGACTTCTGAGACATTTCTGAGAAGTGTGACACTCATCACCAGCCTTTGGGTGGCCCTGGCCTCCTGAGAGGTGCTTCTGCATAAGCACACTGATGCTGCCACCAGGGCCACCTGGGCTGGACACCCGTACCTGAGTGCGGGTGCCCTGCTGCAAGGATAGACATCAGTTTCTTCTGTGACCAGTCCGTGTTTGGGGTCTGTGGAAGGTGTTGGTGCAGCAGGAGTTTCTGCAGCCGGGGCAGCTGGGGAGTCCACGTGGGCTGGGGGGTTTCTTGCATTCATCTGCTTGCAGATAAACCCTGGCTTTTCCCACCAGTGTTGCAGCACTGCACCATGCAAGCACCAGTCCACAGGGATAGATGAGGCATCCTCTTCTCCAAAAAGAGTCCTCCACTGACCATGGTCTTGGAGAAGTTCTGTCTCATTCACAACTTTTTTAAAATTTGGAGATTTTCTTTAGATTTTACCCAAATTCAAGATGTAAACTTGAACTTTGCTGTGGAGCTCAGGAGAGGACCTTCCCTCATGGTTGTGTGGCACAATGACATCTGTGTCAGACAAGCACCCTCAGTCCTAGGTTTGCTCTTTAACATATTTGTGTATTTTCTTTCTAGTGGAATCACAGCCCTATTTTTGTCCCCAGCAGCTACAAAGCATGGAAACTTAAGAATACAAAAACAATAAAAATGCAAAAGTATGTTCTTTTTTGTTAAAAACTGAAAGAAAAATGGCTCCAGGCAGGAAATAGGGTAATGCAATGTAAAGAAAGAAAATTCAATTTTTTTGCATAGTCTTAAGCTCTAGCTTCAACATTTGCAAGAGACACTTCAATAACAGCATCCAGACACAGAGTAGGTCTAGACAGGCCAATTAATGTTTCAGAGTCCTCTGAGCGCTTAATAAGATAAAGGGCTCCTTTGACTCACTTTTCCTTTCAGTATTGGAATAAAGGCCCATATTCTGTCAACAGACTCAGACAGCAGAGCATGCTGTCATTGCAACAAACTGGTTTACTTTTGGGGAAGGGTTGTGTGCAAAAAGAAAATGGTGCAATGGGAAGCCTGTCCCCATTCCCAAGTGCTGGTACTTGGAAGTTTTGCTCCTGATATGCTGAAAATCAAGTCACTGGGAGAAAGGAAGCAAGTTCCTACCGCCTTGCACCTCTCTGAGTGCCAGGCTTGCACCTCGAGGTTTGAGACACTGGTTTTAGGCTGCAGATCAACAAAGTGCTGAAACTGGTAGGTCGTTGCAAACACTTCATTTGGTGGTTGCTGAGGGAGGGAAGGAGCAGACAGAAAACCAGGCTGTGATTTGCTGTTGGGTTTTGGTCTGGACCCAGGCTAGGCTTGATTCTCTAAGAGCAAGGCCAGGGGGCAGCTGGCTGAGGGAGGTCAAAGGAAGTTTGCTGAAGCAGCCAAAATTGAGAGAACAAGACTGTGAGGGCACGCAGGTCTGGGTTATTACTGACAGCTACAAAATTTTGAGTATTTCCAACCTTCCGCAATCTCTGGACCAGACCTGCCCACTCAAGGGCAGTTGGCATGAATCAGCCAGTGCACATTTACGCCAAAGAAAGCTGGTGTTTCTAAGAGGACATCTGGCCTTAATTTACAATGACTGGTGACTGGTCATGGGCATTTTGGTTGCTGTTGTTGTTGTTTTTTTTTTGTTTTGTTTTGTTTTTGTTTTTGTTTTTGTTTTTGTTTTGTTTTTGTTTTTTTTGAATGAGGGTGGGAGGTTAAGAGGGTGTGAGAAAAGTCTCCGGAACTGCATGTACCTTGCCTTTTTTTGTGTGTGTACCTCTTGTCACAGCTGGCTCATGTTGCTTTAGTCTGCCATATAGGTTGGAAATTAGCTGATGTACATTAGCTTGAGAGGCATCAGGCAGTCTCTCTAACACTTTCTCAAGACTCTCTTTTCTGCATTCCTCACACAATATACAGCCACCGAGGAGTCTGTAAAAACAGTTCAGTCCTCTTTTTTTTTTTTTGCTGTTGTTGTTGTTTGCTTTTTAAAATAGGTTAAATCCAAAACATTACTAATGCCTCAAGATCATAGCTGAAGCCTCCAGTAGCCAAATGGTATTTGTTGGGATGCAGTCTCCTTGAAAAGGTGGCTAAGAAAATGCCTAATCTGATGCCTTTGCCTATTTAGTCCTGAAATTAAACACTGATCAGTCTTGGAGCATGACACCAGAAGATTGTGCATGATCCTGGGTGTATGTGGCAGTGCACAACCCCCTACTTCCCCCCTGCCTTGGCCACTAGATCAAGGAATTCTTGTTAGGCCTTGGCCTTGATTAATGGTTCCTGGGCAGTTAAGTTTTGCACTGTCTGTTCCCAGGAACTTCTTTGGTCTGATGAGCTCCAGTTTTCTAATAAATAGCCTCGAAACCTTCTTTTTGTCTGAATAACATCCCAAGTGGAACAATATTATTGTTATTGGACTGTTTTGAGGAAAATTCTAGTTAAACCTCCTGGACTGTGGCTGGGACAACTAAAGCAAATCATCTCTCAACCCTGAGCAGTCCTGAGTGAAGCCCTTTGACCTGGACCATAGTAGACTGTGAGCAGCATCTCCCTCTTTAATTTGGTTTGCATGGCAAGATTCTGGTAGCAGGAGGGCTACAGGGATGACTTCTCTGAGAAGCTGGTAGAAGTTTCCCCAGTGCCTGGTGGGTCCAAGATGGGCCCCCCACTGGCCAAGTTGAAGCCAACCGTCGATGGTGGTAGCACCTCTGATAACTTATTTAAGAAGGAAAAAAAAAGATTATTGCACAGAAGTAATTGTGGCCAGAGAAGAGTCAAATGAGAATATGTGAGAGTAACAACTACATAGACACCAAGGTCAGTAGGGAAGGCTGGTGGGGATGTGTTTCAGGTGCCAGAGCAGACTTTCCCCTGCAGCCCATGATGAAGAATTTCATGTCATACTGCAGCCTATGGATTTCCACCTGCAGCCCAAGGAGGCCCTGTGGTGGAGAAAGTGGATGCCCCCAAAAAGCATCCACAGGCTGTGACCCTGTGGGAAGCCTGCAGAGACCATGCAGACCCATGGAGAGAGGAATCCATGCTGGAGCAGGTTTACTGGCAGGACTTGTGACCCCATGAGGGAACACACTGAAGCAGTTCATGAAGAATTGTAGAAGTTATTGAAGGACTGTCTCCTGTGAAAGGGACACCACAGTGGAGCAGGGGAAGGACTCCCCTCCCTGAGGACAAAGCAGTGGCAGAAACAGTATGTGAGGAACTGACCAGAACCCCCATTCCCTGTCTCCCTGCGCCACTGTGGGTAGAAGGTAGAGAAACAAGAATAAAGTTAAATCTTGAAAGGAGGGAGGGGCAGGGGGAAGGTGTTTTTAAGATTTCTTTTACTTCTGATTCCCCTATCCTGATTTTAATTCATAATAAATGGATCTAATTTCTCTAAGTCAAGTCTGTTTTGCCTGTGACAGTAACTGATGAGTGATCTCTTCCTGTCCATTTCTCAACTTATGAACCTTTTGTTATATTTTATCTCCCCTGTCCAGTTGGGGAAGGGAGTGATAGAGTGGCTTTGGTGGGCACCTGATGTCCAACCAGGGTCAACCCACGACACTCTCTGAGTGGGATGACTCTTGGAGCTCACTAGCTCTCATTTGTGATACTCAGAGGGCCATTGCTGAAAGCTGACCATGGGGCCTGGGCTGATACCCCCCACTCCTCGAGGCTTGACCCTTTGCCCATTGCAAAAGGCAAAGGCATTTGACATATTTCATTGAAGTGGATGGGAATTTTTAACAGGAATACATACCTTTGTACATATTTTTATGTGTCTGTGTGCATGCATCTGTGAATTGATTTACACACCCTACCGCCTATAGCAAGTGTAGTCTGAATATTGCCATTTCAGATCTATAGTTAAATTACTATTGAATACTATTGAATGATTTTGTAAGTATTAAATTAGCAAATGATTAAGAGATGTTAAATCATTTAGATATAAACAATTCTGGGTCTGAGTTTGGACTCATTTACACCTAGGCTCCATCAGGAGTTTAGAAAGCAAGGGGTTCCTCACTGAACCCTGTGACTCAATGGGAGGGTCTCCCTTGCTCATTTGCACTCCTGGTCTCTGTAGAAATCATTATAAAGTGATTCTAATGCAATTTTCCTTTGTGTACTTCAGCTAAGCAATAAATAATGGAGTGGAGCTTGCCATCAAACTTTGTTGTGCTTTTACAAATTTACATTTAACCTGCTTTTGCAGATATCTTTGATGGTGATTTGCTAAGCATGCTGAACTACTCATTTATGACTGTAAACTTTGATTTTCTGTCTCACATCCACTCAAAATGCTTCTGCCCTTTTCTCCCACTGCCTATCTCAGGCCCTCAGGAATGAAATACTAGCAGAAGTGTGTTTGAGCTTCATGCAGTTTTCTGTCAAGTGAGTCAGGTCCAGGCCTGAAGACATTGAGGCTCCAGTTATTCATTGGCAGAGGTAGAAATAAGTGCCCATTAAATACAGAGACCATGAAAGCTTGCTGTGAAGCATATTTTGGAGAAAACACATCACCTTCCTGCAGTAAAGGATGTGTCCACTTCCAGTCCTATAGAGTCTGTTTCCCCACTCACTGTAAGAGACTTGCTTTTTCCTGGTTTCATTTTCCTGAATTTTTTCTGGTTCCAGCCTTTTACCCCATTCAGTGCTAGCAAA
>JAWWEU010000091.1:21992194-22016893 GCA_035583155.1 Acropternis orthonyx
ATCCCAGATGCAGAATCTGGCACTTCACTTTATTGAATTTCATATGGTTGATGATTTCCCAGTCCTCTGATTTGTTGAGGTCTCTCTGCAGGCCCCCCCTGCCCTTGAGGGAGTCAACAGCTCCTCCCAGTTTTGTGTCATCTGCAAACTTACTTAGTATCCCTTCCACTTCTGTGTTCAAGTCATTTAGGAAGATGTAGAAGAGCACAGGGCCCAGGATAGAGCCCTGTAGAACCCACTAATGATACACCACCAGTCTGATGTCACCCCAGTCACTATTGCCATCTGTGCTCAATCTGTAAACCAATTGCTCACCCACCACATGATGTGTTTATCCAGCTGTGCTGGCCATTGTCCAGAAGGATCCTGGGAGAGACAGTATCCAAAAAGATCCCATTAACTGGCTTCCTTTGATCAGCTGGGTGGGTTACCTTGTCATAAAAGGAAATCAGGTTTGATAAGCAGGACTTTCCTCATATGAAGCTGTACTGGATGTGGCCAATGACTGTGTTGTCATTCAGGTGTTTTTCAATACCTCCCAGAACAATCTTCTCCATAACTTTACCAGGCACTGAAGAGAGACTAACAGGCCTGTAGTTTCAGGGTTCTCCTTCTTGCCCTTGCAAATCAGGACAACATTCACCAGCTTCCAGTCATTAAGAACCTCTCCAGATTCCCAAGACTGCTCAAAAATCATTGAGAGATGTTTTTTGTTGATATCAGCCAGCTCTTTGAGGGTTGATGGATGAATCCCATCAGGCCTCATAGAATTGTAGGGACCCAGCTGGAGCAGCAGATTCCGCACAATTTCAGGATCAACTGGGAGTTGATCATTCTGAAGAGAAAGGTGCAACTGCAGTTACGCACAGCATAGAGAAAGCCAAACTGTGTCTCAGGCATCCCGTCCATGGCTGCCCGTTCAGCTCAGGCATGGACAGACCAAGATGGGAGGGTGTGGGAATAAAGGCGATTCTGCAGAGAGTGACAGAGCACAGGCAGCAGTTTTGGACTCTCAGGAGAGTAGCTGTCCTTCTGCAAGATTGAAGGTAGAGTCCAAGAATGTGACCAGCTCATGGGATAATTTTATCTGGACATATCAGTCAGATGGAATCAAATTCTGGCTGAAACATTACAGGGTTGGCAGGGAAACCGTCATCTTCATCTGAGCTTTTTTGTCAAGCTGGAGCAATACACACTTGCTTTGCTCATATGGTAAGAGCAATCTTTCCTCCCAAAGGTGCTTTGAAGCAAGACCAGTGAAAATAGTCTGTTCTAGGAAAGATTGCCAGAGAATTTTCACCAAGAGCAGAGCAAAAGTCCTTCAGAAAAGGACTCTCAAGGACTGTTTTACCCATGGTAGAGAGGCTCTTCAGGATCTCCTTTCATCCGGGGAGGACCCAGTCCAACCCTCTTTTGGCCTCTCCATACACCAGGTCTGACCTGGATCTTTTCAGACAAGCCTGAACATCACAAAATAAACTTAAAATGCAGCTGGCTTCCTTTGGGTTTCAGGGTTGTTTTGTTCCTCTGTCCTAACAGGCATCTTCTTCAACAGGTACACAGCTGTGGTGCTTAAAATCTGGTTGCATCAGTCTCACAAACTGATCTGGTGTGCAGTGCTGCTGACGCAGTGGCTAACTGGCTGGAGGGAACCTGAAATCCTGCAATTTTCTAGAGAAACTTTGTGAGGACTAAGCAGCCCAGAGACTGCATTGCCTGCCACGCTGCAGAGCTGCATCAGGGGAGGCACTTGCAAAAAGGGAATGTTAAGCCCAAATGCACTGCCTCTCAAGACTCTTTTTTTAACCACTGGAGACTTTTTTTATTTCTCACTGTTTCCAGTTATTCGCTGCTTTTGTGGTCCTGGTGGTCCCCTACATGACTGGACATGTGGCTGTTCCAGAGTTTCTCGTATACTCCTTGGTCTGCCTTTGAGGCAGAGGGTACCTGGTAGTGGTGACATGTGACACTTTTCCTCCTGCACCCTCGGACTCCCCAGCATGCCTCTGAGTGCCTGAGCAGCCACTGAGTGCAAACACTGCTTAGCAGTCATGGGCTGGCAGCAGTACAGTCTGGGAGAGGAGCTGGAAAGTCCCAGCTCCAGCTCAAATTGTATCTCTCCATCTCCAGTGCATGGCTGGGCAGACTACCTGATGCCTGCACTCCAGTTTCCCCATCTTTGTAGATGACATCAATACCTGCAAGTTTTGCTATGGAGATTAATTACATGTGTCTGTGGGCTGCAAACATGCCAAGCTCACAGCCACCTGCAGAAGATCTGACCTGTAATTCCAAGGACAGTGGCCTGGCATCATGCCAATCAACAAACCCTGCTTAGTATCAGCAGAGGGAGAGTGTCAAACTAAACCAGCTGCAGCAATAAATTGGTTCCAGCAGGAACTGAGCATGGCAGCAGTATCCATTCCATCTACATACCATATCTAAGCAGGGATGGCAGAGGAGCCAGAGCTTCTTGCACTTGTAGGTAAAACCCTGGGCTTTTGCCTTGGCAACCAGCTCTACCTCTGAGTGCAGGAGACCGAACAGTCCTATAGCCCCATCATGGTACAACAGGATGCCACACAGGACACAGCATTGCTCCTGGAGGTCAACCCTGGATTTTGATGTAACATCCTCATGCTAGTTTGAGAGATAGGGGCCAGTGTTAATTCCTGTTAATCTGCAGAGGGACAGCAGCTTTGTTGCCCTGGGGAAGCTCTTGACTTTCTGCACTGGACCCATCAGGTTGTCTGCTTGGGGTCCCATTTGCCCTGCTCCCTGAGAGGTGAAAGCACCCCTGCTTACTGCATGTGGTGTGGCACTCATTTTTGGTCTTAAAACACCTCTCTGGGAGGCTGGTTGCACCCCAGCACTATGTAGACAGGCACCATGTATACAGGTCCTCCACAGCAGGTGGGACAACACGCTGGGCATTCCTTCTCCATGTGGCTGCTGTGTGGAGCAGTGCTGCCCCTGCAAGGGGTCTTACTGTGGGGCAGAGCAGGGCAAGGCTGTGGGGCACTGGGTGCTGTGGGTGTGGCCCAGTGCTTTGTAGCCCTGAAGATGCCTGCCCTCCCCACTGTACCTGCATGGGCAGGGCACAACTAAACCTCCCACCAACAGGCTTTCGATGTTTTTAAATTAGGAGAAGTCACTTTAACCATAGGCAGCTGACCTGGATTGTCTCTTGCAGCCCACTCTCCATCCATGCTTCAGTACAGAGCAGGGTGATGTGGAGCTGGCATGAGTTGCCACGACTTCCCCACACATGGCAGACACTGTCCCCTCTGTGCACATGTATGTGCATGAGGGAGGTATATAAATAGTTTATGTGATGGGGAGATCAGCCATGAAGGTTTTCTGATAGCAGAGATTTTCCATATTAAGTACCGCCCAAGTCACTTAATTTCCCAAGGGAAATTTTTGGGGTGTTGGACTATGTGGAAAATCCAGTTGTGCTCCTGTTGTTCTTTGACATGTATTCACCCTGTCTGTTATTTTGTGCTGTAGCCCACTGATGCCTCAGATAGATCCTGATCTTCAGTTTGATTTTAATTCTATTAAACTACACAGAAGGGCATTTGCCCAACTCTGAACACTGATTGCTGGGGATATCTGCAGCTGCTTTTGGGGCCAAAGACACTCACTGGTGATGAGAACAGCACTGAGGAAGACAGAGGACTCTCAAATGTGAGAGGGTCCTGAGCCTTTCTGGGTCTGACAAGAAGCCTGACTTGGCACCTGTGAAGGCAACTTCTTGTGCAAGCCTGAACCCTCACCTGCACCTGAACAAAGACGTCTGGATGGAACTCAGGAGAAAAAGGAGAGGTTATGACCTTTGGAAGAAGGGACAGGCAACTCTGGAGGATGACAAGGACATCATGAGGTTATGCAGGGAGGAAACAGAATAGCCAAAACCCAACTAGAACTTCATCTTGCTACTGCTGTAAAAGACAATAAAATGTTTATAAAACACAGTAGCAACAAAGGAGTGCTAAGGAGAATCTCCATCCTTTATTGGATGCAGGGGAAATATAGTCACAAAGAATGAAGAAAAGGCTGAACTACTTCATGTATTTTTTGCTGTCTTTAATAGTAAGACCAGCTGTCCTTATGGTACCTGAGCTGGAAGAGGGACATGCGAACTAGAACGAAGTCTCCATAATTCAAGGGGAAATGGTCACTAGTGGTGTTCCCCAGGGCTCAGTATTGAGGTCAGTCCTGTTTATCAATGATCTGGACGAGGGGACCGAGTGCACCCTGTCAGTCTGCAGTTGACACCTAGTTGGGGGGAAGTGTTCATCTGCTGGAGGGCAGGAAGGTTGTGCAGAGGGATCTGGACAGGCTGGATTGATGGGCTGAGACCAAACTGTATGAGATTCAACATGACCAAGTGCCAGGTCCTGCACTTGGGTCACAACATCCCCAGGCAGTGCTATAGGCCAGCAGAAGAGTGGCTGGAAAGATGCCCAGCAGAAAAGGACCTGGGGGGGTACTGGTTGACCGCAGCTTAACATGAGCCAGCCTTGTGTCCAGGTGGCCAAGAAGGCCAATGGCATCCTGACCTATATAAAGAATAGTGTGACCAGCAGGATAGGGACTGTCCCCCTGTACTTGGCACTGGTAAAGGCCCCACCTTGAGTTCACTTCCCTTCAAGAAAGGCACTGAAGTGCTGAAGCATGACCAGAGAAGAACAAAGAAGCTGGAAAAGGGTCTGGAGCACAAATCTTATGAGTTGCTGAGGAAAATGGGGTTGTTTATGCTGGAGAAAAGGAGACTCGGGAGACCTTATCACTCTCTACAACTACCTGAAAGGAGGTTGCAGCCAGGTGGAGGTCAATCTCTGCTCCCAGGTAACAAGTGACAGGACAAGTGGAAACGGCCTCAAGTTGCACCACGGCAGGTGTAGATTGGATATTAGAATTTTTTTTTCCACAGAAAGGGTTGCCAAGCATTGGAACAGGCTGCCCAGGAAAGTGGTGGAATCATCATCCCTGAAAGTATTTAAATATGGCACTTGGTTTAGTGGTGGTCTTGGTAGTGTGAAGTTAACAATTGAACTGAATGATCTTAGAGCTGTTTTCCAACCTTAACAATCCTATGATTCTATGCTTCACTTTTGCTGCTTAGCTTTTATCTCTATTGCCCTAAGGCCCAATTACAGATCTTCTTGGAAATGTAGGTGGAGGAACAGGGCTCCACCTTCTAATCCTCAGTCCTTAAGTGCTTGACGGTTTTTAAAGTTCCAGTCCATGCCAGTCATTCATCCCCAGTCAGACTGCATTCTTCACCACTTCTGCATCTTTTCATGATTATCTTGAAAGTCTTAAAAAAACCCCAGTAGCTTCTTGAAAGCAGAAATACAAGAAACCTGCTGGACTGAGCTCTCTGACTGTACAGTGTGTTTATCATGCTGTATCATGTCTAGATTTAAACTAACTGATGAAATCCAGTGTTTCCTCAGAGGGAGCCCAGCCCATGGGTAACCCTTAAAGCCCATTTTTTTTTGGTGAAATGGGGTATCTACTTATTTTCAATCCTATTTTTGTATATATCCCCTCAGCCACACTCAGTGACTCCTCTCTGAAGTGTCCTCAGGCATGGTGTTTATACATAGCAGCCACTTGTGTCTGGTTTATGTAGTCTTACCAGAGATGAAGTCAGGAGAACCCCATACTTTCAGAACATTTAGATTCCAAAATCACACTCTGAGCAGGAGGGAAATGCTAGGCTGTCCTAGTTGTGCCCTGCAGTGCAATCCTTGGTGGCATGACCAGGGTCTGCTTCCCCCAGCCTGGCTGTGTTTATCTTCCCTTATTTATCTTTCGTTTCAGAGTGTCATGACTCCAGCCCTTGAGACATTCACAATCCTTTTCCCAAGTGGACAGCAGCTGCCAGAAGTCACTTGTTTTGTATATTAGCATACACAGAATTGGCAGCAAGGTCATCTCACTAGTGCTAGCCAGAGACAAATCAAAACCTCGTGGCACCAAAACTGAGATGAAACAAAAATCACAGAAGCATTCTTGCAGCATCCCCCATGTGCTGTGGGCTGGTCTTTGTTTTGCCCCCTGCTCTCCTGCCTAGGCCTCTGCCAGTGTTGCTTCTTCCCAAGCATGAAATCCAAAGCAGGTGTGGGTGTGAACAGCCAGGACACCAGCCTGCCTTCACACTTCCCTCCCTCCCCAGGGGCACATTCATGTTGTTGTTCCCCCCCCTCCCCTCCCTCCGAGGAAGCACTGACTTGTCATTTCTAACTTTAATTTCACGTCATTTCCCTTTAACAGGATTATCCTTCCTTTGTGTAATTTATTCTCACAAGTGCTTACAGCACTTCCCTGCAATAAGCAGGATTAATTAATGAGCTGTATATCTCTTACCCTAGATTGTTAACCAAGCTATTTAATAAAATCAAACCAGACATCTGGCCTAGCAATACCTGACTGGGCAGCCACTCTTTTATCAACATTCTGCCTTCAGCTGACAGCAAATATTCAGTGCCAGGCACTTAGCAGCCATCTCACCAGTGTCTGCAGGGCAGACACAGTTTTTCATATTTATTATAATCCCATAATGACTAAGGCTGAAGTCCAGAAGAATGCTTAAACTTGTTTTTAACTGCACAGGTGGAGCTAAGTACCCCTAATGATTGTACGGCATGACTATATACTTAAGTGCTTTCTAAACTGCAGCATTATTGAGGTTTTTGTTCTTGTCATACCACACAGCATCCCATTTTGCCATCCCTTTTTTCCTAATATGGAAAAAACGCCCCTCACCGGAATTCCCCAAATGCCCCATGCCAAGTGAGACTGGTCTGGAGTTGTGTCCAGGCTCTCCCTGGGCAGAGCTGCAAGGCTGTCCCTGTTCAACACTGCCAACAATGACTGCAGGCACTTTTGTCCATATCCTACTTCCTGGGGGTGGATTACAGCCCTTCCTGGGCTCCCATGCCTGGTACCTGATGTCAGTGCCTGGCTCCATCCCTCTTCTCCCAGGGTAGACACGCAGCAGCAGAGCCAGGACAGGGTCCAACTGTGAAGTTTTGATTTTTGCAGAGGGTGTTGAAAACCAAATCCTTTTTCTTTGGGAAACATCAGTCTCCCTGGCTGAGTGAGGGAATGTCATACAGCCTGGCTTTTCTGCTGTGTGTGGCTCAGAGGCTCCCAGATGACATTACAACCCTCCAGAAACAGCCAAGAGCAGTAATTGCCTTTATATTCTCTTGGCACCAAACAATATTTGGCACTGTCTACTGTGCACAGAGGTAGATGGGGTCTCTGCATATCACTGAACTCCTGTGTTCCGTGCATCAGCCCAGGATCCTGCTAATCACATCCACCTATCAAGCTGCAGCTCCGTGGACAGAGCTGCACAAGCACAGATGCACAAACCAGTTGGGAGCCACAGCAGTGGAGCAGGTGCTAGGGAAGAGGGTGATTCCCCGCTGCTGCAGAGCAGGACAAGAAGGGAGCAGCATCTTCTCCCCAGCTACTGCAAGCCCATCTGGACAAGCCTCTGCTCCATGCTATTAGTGTCTTCCTGGAAATTGCAGACACTCCCGCAGTGGCTGCAAGCATATCCTGTATTTGTAAAATGAAAAGCCTGGCCAGGGAGTGCAAGAGAAAGGGATGGCAAGGCAAGGCAAGGCAGCAGCAGATGGAGGAGTGCTCAGCTCCTCAGGGCTACTGCTGTATATTGCAGTGGCTGCCAGCCCTGCCTGCATCGGCAGTGCACAGTTTCATCACCCTTCCCACTGTGCTTCCCCTCCCAAACAGCAAGGCTGCTGGTTTCATATCCAATGAATCCTGGTCACTTCTGAGTCAGCTGCAAAAAATCATGCCACTCCCAACTGTGAAGGAAGCACTACAGCCAGGATATTAAAAACTGCAAAATAAATGGACTGTGCTGTGGAAGCAGTTAGGAGGGGAAAGGAGGGGAAGGCATGACTAAGAGCCTGGAAAGCCTTAGGTTTCTTTACAGTGCATAGATGAGCAGGGAGTGGCAACTGCTGTGATTGTTCTTTGCCACTTGGTTGCATAAGGACCTGAGGTTGCTGGGATAAGGCACAGCAAAATCGTCATCGAGGAAAGAAAAGTGCTAACTGGAGATGCAGTCAGTCCTTGCCATGTTCCTGGCCTGCTAGGTGGTGCAGGACGGAAGCATCACTGTGATAGCCTGTCTCTGCACAGCAGTCTCCTTCTTCTGGCCTTTGCCATGCATACAGGCTCCGTGTGCAAACAGAACTGATGCTGGTCTTGGCTGAATGATATTGTCATAGCCTCAAAGTTTCAGGAGATAAAGAGAAAACTTGAGTTTTCAGGACAATCTGCTCAGCAGATGTTGGTTGCAAATGAAAATTTGAAAGAGAAAGATTCACATTCAGCAAGGACAATAGACTGGAAAGACTAAGGTGGTCCACTGAGCTAGCAATGAGGTGCATAGATGACATCTGCAGAATGGCCACCATTAGTAGAGATGATAATCATCCTTAATTCTCATCAGTGTTTTTAAATCTGCAGCACTTTGTTGTAGGAGTAAGGGCTTATCTGACCCACAGAATGGAAAGACTTGAAGTGACTTTCTTGTGGTGACACAGCCTGCCACTGACTGGGAGGAATTCACACTAGGCCATGTACAGTGCTTCTTGTAGCACAAAGTGGTCACGCTGGTCCATCTACATGGCTGACACTTGGCAGGATGGACCAGCCTGCACTGAAAAATCCTGTCAGTCAGCTTGTGAAGAGCATCAGCTTTTGTAGTGCTTCAAGCTCATGTGGGAGAGGTGGCAAGCATGCAGACCTTGATATTGGCAAATACTGGCAACATGTCTGCCTAGAAAGCAAGGTTAAGTGCAGCCCTGCTCCTGGGGAGAGCATAAATGTGACGGGTATGTGAAGAAGTGCTTTGCGTCATGTGCATGAATGGAAATAACTTTAGAGAAATGCATCAATAATGGTACTGCATATCCTACCTAGCCTGCCTCCGGCTACTGCAATGCCTGTCTCTCACTGCTGGGAATGTGTGGTCAGGGTATATTCTTCCAGAAAAGAATCTGCAGGGCGGTAAAAGCAGCAGGGTTCCTTTCTGCAGTGAGGACAATTCTGAGATGCACAAACTGTTCCTGTGCTGAGATGTAAAAGAGTTCACAGCTCAAACTCTTAAGGTAAAAAGGTAACTCCTCACAGTGACAATTGCTGGCACACAACCCTGTGTGGTGGCACACAACCCTGTGTGGTGCCACACCATCAGAACCAATACTCAAACCTTTCCCGATGTGTTTCCAAGCAGAGAGACATAGGTGTCACTAGACTCATTTTAGCTTGTTCAATTTTCATAACAAAGAGAACAGGGCCAAGGAAAGAGCCTGTTCTTACCATGCTTCCTTTTAAGTAAGACAGCATTTTGTATTTTGACAGCACACACAAGATCTGAGTCCACCTGCAAAGACAGCCCAGCTGTTCCCACTCAGGATATATCACCAGTATTTGAAGTACTGCAAATTTGAGATGTAAATTTCTGTATTTTCTATAAGATACACATCAAATTTCAGGGCTTCATTAACAGCACTGGCTGTAACCTCAAAACGCCTTTTGGTCTGCTAACTTAGGGGAAGACTTTGAAACATGGACCACCTTTTGCACTTCCAAGTCTCCACTTACACCTGTGTATCAAAACACTGAAAGGCTTAAAACATTACCTCCAAAAACTCCACACTGTAATCTTGTTATATCATATGTGCTCCTTGTTTAGAGGAATGGTGTTTGAGTAACAAAGTTTTCTTTCTGCTACAGTACATTTTTACCTCATCTCTCTGTGAATTTGGATGTCCCTGTATCTTTAAAAGTTCCAGTACTGGTGTAGTACAAAGCAAGCCGTATCTGCACCAGGTGTAAATAGTTAGTGAAGTAAGCTTTCATGCATCTCTTTATGCCAGTGGTAAATTTTGCCCTTACAGGTTTTAAAATATGCCCTAGCAGCAGAAAGGATTTGAAAAATTAGGTGTTAACTGCATTTTTATCTAAAGATCAAACTTGGACTAATCCAGCACATCTTTCTAAGATTTCTGGCAATTATTTTGCCTTTTCCTTTGAGTGGAGTTTCATTTCTCTAATACTTGGGCTTTGCCAGCAGGTCCTAAAGAGTAGGTTAATACTGTAGTTGTGAAGTATTAAGAAATGAATGCAATGTTGACTCTACATGGGTACTGAACAGGGTGCAACTTTATTTACAGTGTAAAGTGCATCACATGGAAGTCGTTTAAAACACACAACAAGCAGTGACATAAATGACAATACAGTACCAGGTAGGGAGTGGAAGGTATTCCAGCAAGTATCAAAACATCATCAATAACACTAATATAACAGCCTCTAGTTTCAGCTACTCTGTCCTAACACCACATCTCCTTATAAAACATGTTGACTGGGTTGATCCCAGGACTCCATGTACTAGTCACTAGTGTGAAGCTGGGTTGCTAAAAGCCATCCTGCAGCCCTAACTCTTCAACAATGTCCTGCTGGCTCTAAGCACTCTCCTCACCACTGCTGCTCTGCTCTGGAGATGACCGGGGCAGAGCCAGGGGACACACCAGAGAAGCACACTGGAGAAGGGACAAAACCGTGAGAATGACATCTACTTTTCTCACCTATACACTCTTTCCCTTGAGAAGTCCTGTGTTGCTCAACGCACCTTCCCTTCATTTGCTGTTAAGGCAGCAAGGAGGTTAAGGAACAAAGTGCCTACAAATGGTAGTGATTATGGGTTGAAATGCGGACATTACTTTCTGAACACTAACTTCAGTCAAAGCTGTAAACATAGGTGGCTGTGGAGCGGGGAGACAGAAGATTTTTGCTACGTGCTAGCAGAGTCCATTACAAAAGAAGGTCGTGGGAGCTAAAACCACAACTCTTCAGCTGGTTGCAGCTCCCACTGAGAAGGAATCTACATTCACATTAATCTGATCCCCTAATGACTCCTATTCTTTCCTGTCAGTTTTTCCTTTCAATTGGCTGAAAGCTTTACTGGCTCACAAATTCGCTTGTTTCTTTCTTTCCCATTTCTGGTGTTGGGCTAACAGCCATCAGTTATGTGTCAGTATTTATTAGAGCCCTGTTACTGTGAACTCATTTTGGTGTCTCACGTTCCTGTATACAAATTCATGCAATAAAAGAAAGGTACATCTATAAAGTGGGAGGGGTGGGACAGTTGTGCACACTCTTAATCCAGGGGGTAACTAAGCAGGGATGCTGCAAAAGGTGAAATTTATTTCTCCTTTTTCTTTCCCAATGCTGACTGCAAGTTACACTTTTCTATTACTACTGGAAAAAACGGAGCTTCTGATCAATGACTCTCAGGTTTCTGACTCCTAACATCTTTCATAGATCAGACTTTTTGCTAACTTGGTTAGGTATTGACAACAATTACCTAACATGTGACTTTGAAAAATGCATGTGATTTCCACCTTGTAATTCCATGACCCTACTTAATCATAGGTAAATCTTAGCATCTCAATTCATCAGAGCATGACTTAATTGATGGCATTCAGGTGTGTGTTATTCTCGGATGCAATGGGATCAACAGTCTGAGAATGAGAAACCTGACACCATGTGTGCTCTCAGTATTTCTCAGTCAGCCAAGAATTTCTGCCTGTGTGTGTATCCAGGAGAGGCCTTTACCAGTTTTCTGAGGGTTCTGCTTAATAAAAATACAGCCTTTTGGCAAGCAAATAGCAAAGTTCACCTGTGAATGCAACTGGTGTCTTCTCTTTCCATCTTAGAGGCAGTCAAACTTTGGGACCTAGACCCCATGTATAAAAAACATTCACCTAGCAGATAGCTGCTAGATATGTACTTCATTTACACAGGAAAGGGATGGTGGTTACAGGCTGGTGGTGAATCCCATGCCAAATGGAAAGTGCAAGTTTCAGTGGTCCACCTGCTGGATCCTGGATTTTCTAGCTGTAGAGCTACACCTGGACTGCCTATAGGCCAAAAAGCGTCAAAGGCTCTTGTTGGCTAGATTTGGTCCATCTTTCTCTGAATGGCATGATGTTCTCTTGTCTTTTTAACATTTTTGACTATGTTACCATGAAATCTCAGGTAAAACTCATGCCAATGCCTCCCGTGAAATCCCTATCCAGTTAAGTTAATGTCACACAAAACACATTACAGAACCTTCTTATGCTCACCAGAAACTGTGGTTACAACATAGACTTTATCATATGTAGTTATAATTAATATCAACTTAAGTTCAGAAACAGGCCCAATGCAAAGTTTGGTGGTATAGTTAGCCTTGCGTAACACTTCTTTACTGTTGAGTTGCTGGACAGTATGTTTTGGCAGCTGGTAAGCAGAATTGCCACATTCTGTTTAATCATGGTTGGCAGTATAATACACTTCAATCAGTTCACTGCATGTAAGAGATGGGAGGGACTTCACTTTACACAACCCCTCAGTGGACTGTAGGAACCTTTACATTTGTATGTGTATGTGTGTATGACATCTGTGTAGCAGCATATATTTGATAATACTTTTGTAAATGAAAAATACAGAGGAGTTCTTTAAAAACTGAAAGGTATTGTAAAAATGTATCACAAAATGAAATACAAAACGAGGGATCTGGGAGTGGGAAAGGGAAGCAATGGATTTGATTTACAATGCATTAGATTCCAATGGTGCCTAGGCTGAAGAAGGATATCTGAACATAGAACTGCTGCTCTGATGTTAATAGGGATAGAATCCAGCCTTCCGTTTCCTGCAGAAACAAAATAAGATCAGTGCTGTACTGAACATACCAAATGATATCAACAGTGAGGCACAAGAGGATGGTGTCTGAACTTATACCAGGAATTAGAGTGCCACAGCTCAAGATGGCATATTGAGAGGGGAGGAGATTGGGCATGGGGAATAGAGATACCTGACATTTAATTTAAGTCATGGTTCATCACAGCGTGGTTTAGAGCTAATCTTGTCCTGGATGCTGATAAAAGCTTTTAGGCCTTTCAGCTTTCCCTTAGAAATCATACCTTGTTAACTTGCAACAGCAAGTCTTTGCTGTTATGCCATTTATTCCTGTTGTGCCTGTATGGTTTTTCAGTCCTCAGAATGGTACCACAACCAGCTGAGGCCAAAGCTTAGCAAATTATGAAGCAGATCTCAGTTCCTGTTCCCGTCCTCTTCCCTCCACCCACCCAATCCTGCTTGCAAAACTTCCTCTCAGACAGCTCTTGAAGACTGCAAACCTGTAGCATTAAGGGCCATTCTCCTTGCAGACTTCACAATACTGCACAGAGCTATGGACTTGGACAAAAAACCCCAACAAAATAATGAAACAAGAAGAGTCTGATTTGGTAATAGCCTGAAACTTTGCTTGCCTCAGAGATAAACCTCATTATTTTTGGCTGTTAAATCTACTGGATGGGGGCTTCTCTGCTTCATGTCCTAAATGGAAATACTATCAGACTTCAGATGTGTACCTTTCAGTCTAATGCTGTATACCATTGGTTGGCAATATATTTAAGTTGCTTCACTAAGGCATGTATCATCACAGCTGACAAATGAAAACTATTCATTTTGGACAATGTAGTTTCTCAAGCAAGCATCTGTTCTATAGTTTTAAGATAAACTGCCTATCAGAGAGATAGGGAGGAATGTCTGTCACTATCTGTGCAGAAAGAAGACTAGAAAAAATTACAGTGTCACAGGTTTCATTTGTCTCCCAGAGAAACATATTGATATTCTCTGGTTCTTATTTACCTCTCCAGGATAATGACCAGTGTGTTCAGCAGCAGTCTGTGTAAGTTGACATATAAACATTTTTGCTTGCATGTGTTTCATGGCCCTAGCTCCCAGGTGATTTGAACTGGGACTTGCCTCAGAGTCACTGTGTTGTACTTTTCAAATCACTACATCATTCAAGAAGACCAATTATTTATAACTTCTGTTGCATGACCCTAGTCTTAAACATGGATCCAGCTGAGGCATATACAGTTCAAAATGAACACTAGTAAACAGTAGGCCACCAAAATTTCATGAAGAACATTCTATAATACACATCAAAAAACAATTTTCATTTACACTATGAAAAATCAGTCTCCACACTGTGGGTGTGCCCGTCTGCTTACATGTAAATGCCCCATTTTATGAGTTCTGTAGAAATTTGGCAATCATTTTGCAGAGTACTCTCTAAGGTCTTTCCAGATTGCCCACAAATCATGAGTCATCTAAAGGTCACTGATTTCCAGGATCTAGAGATGCTCAAAATTAATTGCACATTCTTCACATTTAGAGTTCAGTAGGGTGTGATTCAGCCTAGCTATGGGACAGTGCTCAGCAACACTTACCTAGAGCAGTCATGGCCAGTCCAGGACGAGGGACAATAGCACCGATTTGGTCGTATGCACTTCCCGCCATTTAAGCAAGGCAACTGGCAAACAGCTGCATACAAATACACACACACAAACTTGCATTAATGAGCATGCCCACAACAAGCAGATTAATGAACAGGGCATTGAAAATCCATCCTGCATCATTCTGTTAAAAACTTGCTGCTCTCAAAACTGCATTAAAAAACATTAACATCAGCTGCGAGTTTGTTTTGAAAGATGTTTTGCTCTGGAAAGGGCAGCCTTACAAGCACACCTCTGCTGAATGTGATTTCACTCCTTCTACTACTTTTGCTATGTGCTGCAGTGTATGAATGAAACAGTCAGTGTGTAATTTTACATTGCTTTAAAAATTCTGTTATTTCTTCCTCAAATTAAGGCAAAAAAAAGGAATGCAAATGGAAGCAGGAGAAGGAACTAGAAGAGTCTGAAGATGAACAGAAGAATAGGCCTTATCTGTAGGAATAAAATGTAGATGTTTTTTTGAAAGGAATGTGACAGCTGAACAGTAGCCAGGGCAAGCAGACACCAGACATGGTACAAAGGTATAGAAAGAGACAGCATAAGCAGAAGTTGTTAAAGGTCAGAAAGCCTTTTGCAGAACAACACCAGGCAAGTAGTAAGACTTCACAAAATGGCACCTGCATGGAGACAAGGAAAGGAAGCAGAGAATGACAGTAAGTTCCTGAAAGAACTTGACAGCACTAAGAGGTGAGACTATGTGTTATAGGGCATTTGAATTAGAGAACAAATACTAGTTTGCCTTATGGGTTGTGCTGACCCAGCAGTGAAATTATGCTGCACATGCTTTTGTGTGACAGCCAAAGCCAAGGACATCAAGTAACCAAACGAAAGTCAAAGCTTGAAGTCTATCAGTTTTGAGACTGAAAGATAAAGAAGCACAATTGACAGAACAGATTTAGAGACTCATTTAATGAAGTTTTTCAAATGCAGACATTAACATTGCAGGAAAACTGACAGATATGAATTCTTTTAAGCAGATAATGCCATATGTAGAGGACAGTCCTAGGGATACCACTGAGGACAAATGCTGGCTAATATCTTTGCAAGAAATATGCACCAGAAAACACTGATTAATATGGAATTACAGGAAATGGAAATGACTAATCACAGGAATGAGAAAGGAGATAGAAATGCACAATTCTAATTTCTCTGGGCCAAACAAAACCAAACAATGGCAGGAGGTTATAGAGATAAACCATGCCTATGCAATTAAGTGCACCAAGCATGTCATGTTGAAAATGACTTCTGATTCTGGAATGAAGCATATTACTGAAACATCTTTAGCTCCCACTTTATGCACATAATTATTCCTGTGGGACCACCAGTTAATCACAATATTTCTCTGTCATGGCAAAACATCAGTAGCTAAAATAAGAATTGATTTAAAAACTTTTATGAATAGGCCTTGACACAGACGCAGCAGTTCATTACAATTTTTCCTTCAGCTACTGAAAAGCAAGTCAGGCATGAACAGATTTGAATCACTGGTCCAAAAGTGAAGAAGCCATCTATCCTCCTCAAGCACCTACTATGGATGCAAAGCTTGTGAAATATGAGAGGAAATAATGCATTATGTACTAGGCAAGAGTCCCTTCAAAAGACAGCAGTTCAGAGTTAAAATGTTCACTCTAAAATTTCAGTTTGCTGAAGAATGGTTGGGTTTGCAGCGAATCATACAACTTACCCATCAGACTCGCTATTCTACCAGTTAAACAAATAATACGAACATTCATTAACAGAGGCATGGATTCCTCCTCCAGCTCACCCTATCAGCCACTTCAAAGTCTTGCAGGAAAGCAAAACTGGGCTTTCGTGTTAGGTCTCTGCTAAAAATCATGTGAAATGCACCTGGACCATAAAAATACAGGGAAGAAACTGTAAAATAATTTTTTGAAAAGAACTAATATTTATTAGTGTTTAAGATTTAAAAATGATTGAAAGACATTTAAATGATCACTCAGTTGATGAGTTTTATGCCTGTTTTCAAAGGGACAAGTCTTTTTTTCAGTCTTGATATGGAACCACATATTCCGAACTTGGCTTCAAATATTATCCATAACTACAGTCAGTTGCATCTCACACAAGCTGAACCAGGGCACAGACCTGGACCCTAGAACCGCTCCCCTCACTACCTCTCCCTATTTCAGTGTTCCTTGGTTTAGGTGCAAGGAGGATCTTTAGTAAAATGCAGCAAATGTTAGATTTGTTGAGAAAATGTTGAGATTTGTTAGATTTGTTAGATATGTAATGCAAGGAACCCATGAACCCATTAAAGTCAACCACCCTTAAATCCTTGCTTTGCTCTGCTCTCTTCCCTGGCTCAGTGCTCAGGCAGTAAGTGAGAATCCACCAAACCAGACAGCTATGTTGTGCAAAACCTCCTTAGTACCTGCAGCTTGTATTTGAGTTTTATGGTGACCTGCATGTGTCAAAGATGAAAATGAAATTCTAACACATCTTGGAATGGACAGTCGAGTTTTATTCTTCTCCTTGGAAATCCTCCCTTGTCTGCACTGCTTGTGAATGATGTCTGTCTTTTCTGGGAGCAAACTTTTCTGGGGGTTTTAAAGACTCATCAGGGACTGCTTAGAAAGTAGTTTGCAGCTGGGGACAGCAAATCCTCCAGGAATTTTATTACAGGCTTGGGCTTTCCTGTGAGAAGCTTAGGAGTTCTGTGAGTCCTTAGTGAACTGTGCTAAGTATCGCTAGTAGAGTCACAAAAGTGAAAATAAAAAAATGCAGGTGAAGTTTTACCCATATGACAGCGTGATCCGGTCCATCCAAGGGGGCAGTCACACTGGTAAGGAGCCACACAGCGACCTCCATTGAGACATGGCAGAATGCATATTGCTAAGGAGAGGAGAAGAGACAGAATTATCTCCCATGAAAGCAAGGAATAGAGTATTCAAGAAAACAACTTATGTTTAATTAGAGACTGTACTACTACTACCCCTCAAAGTGTTTGCTTGCAGTATCAGCAGAGTTGAGCAGGATCTACCCACAAGGCAGGAGAAGCAAATATGACTAGCATGGCAGCCAGATATGAGAAAGAATAATGACAAAGAAATGGACAGGCTGGAGCCAGAGTTCTTCAGATGCTCGTAGGCTCTGTGTTCATGAGAAATGAGCCAGGGCTGTTTGCTTGTTTCACACATGTAATATGCAAAAACATTGCCCACTTCTGTGACAGTGGCTAACAAAATCAGTTCATGCTTTAATTGCAAACAACTGGATTGTTCATGGATTCTCTGGGCTCCCACAATGCAATACCCAGAACAAGTTAATATATGCCTTGTCCATAGAAAAGCATTTGGTGTGGGCCAGTGAAAATGTGCTGGGACAGGTGACACCACAAGATCTCAGGGGAAAGACAGCTTTGATACAAGGCATTTTGGATGAAACAGGCTATGGCTGGAAGCTTTGGGGAAGAAACAAAGCATATACCAAGCAGCTGATGGCCTCTGGAGTGAGCACTAATCAAACCATACTGCTCTGGTGAGCAGATCTGCAAAACTGTTCAATAAGTTTGTAATTTAAGTAACTTCACAAAAGTATAATCTCCACTACCCTAAGTGAATTAAGTACTTGTGTGAACATGCTCTACTAAGAGCAAGAGTTGAGATGGGTCTCAAATTAGAGTTTTATAATGGGAGGGTGGATGGGTGCTGCAGAGGACGAATGCAGAGGTTCTTCCTCTTCTGCGGCACACAATTTTGCCAGACACAGGGCATTTGTGTTTTGTCAAACATGATTTTGCACAGACACAGACACAGCATAATCCTCTTCTGCTGAAGCAGTGAAACATGCAGGGCTGAGCTTGCATGTGTGGCTATGGTGATACTGACAGACATTGGGACAGAAAAAGAGGGCCTGTGTGAACACACCATATAGCTGGAGGTTCTGTAAATGCAAAAAGACAAAACTTGGTGAACATCTCCTCATTCTCTATCTACCTGTTTCATATCATATCTGTATTTTGTGCCATGTGGAACTGACACTGCCACAGAGAAGACTTGAAAGCTGCAAAAGTAGATTCAGAGGACCATTTTAAGATGTGATACATCTTCAGTGTTTGAACCACAGTCTTATCCAAAAACTACATGAGAATCTGCACATCTTTTTGTATGTTTCCATGTATACTCAGAGTAACGGACAGTGACACCACCCCTGTTGCAGGTGTTCTTGGATATGCTAAAGCTTTACACCAGGATCATACCAAATACTACACAGAGTAGGAGTACTTTACCTTTCTATCCACAGAGACCCATGCAATGCATGTACAGCAATAAGGCTTCTCATGAAGCAGCTATGCCAATGTGAAAGGGTTAAACCTCCCAAACTGCTCATGCTAAGACCACCAGGAAGAAAATAATAAGCATGGTTCAAATTGGTATCCCCAGTGTCACCCAGGGAACCTCTCACAGGGCCACGAGTCAGATTTTACTCTTTTCAACCAGGAGGGATCCAGTTCTCTAACCATGACATGAAAAGCCAGCCCAGAGTTTGTGGGGTACAGGTACACAGGTCATGAAGGACAGAGTGGAAAAAGGGTTATGTTGCATTATTTGAACATTAATCAGGTTCATAGTCACAGACTGATATAAAAGGAAGGCAAGAAACTAATGCAGCCACCAGCAGAACACTCGCGTCTCTTTTGTTCTAATCCCTGTTTGTTCCCCAAAACTATCGTGTATTGCTATTAGAAACTGACTTCGGAAAAGTGAAGCAATCTGTTCTTCAGCCATAGTGAAAGAGCACCCACAAACAAAATCACATCAATTATAACAGTGCCTTATTTTGGTTCACTGCAGTAAATTCACTTGCCTTACCTAAAACATCCTTAAAATTACACTTAGGGATGATATACGTACGCTCTTCACAGAGACGACCCATCCAGCCATCTGGACATGAGCAGGCATTTGGTCTTTCACAGATGCCACCATTCTGACATGGGAACCGACAGACAGCTGAAAACAATACAATTTCATCACAAACACAAGATGGTGATTTAGAAGCTTAGTAATTCAGCATCCTGCACAGATCTTTGCAGTTGTAAAGCTTAAAGTAGAACAAACAAATGTAGTGAAATTAGGAAACAATACTTGACTTTGACTTCAAGGACTACTTAATCTTCTGGCTCTGTGTTTGATTAAATATTGTAAGCAAGAGTTCAAGACAAAAACGGAAATGCAGAAATTTTTAGCATGGCTGACTAAATTAATTGGACAATGTTTCAAGGCTGACACTGGCTTTATTTGCTCTTCCCACTATATTTCATAAAACAAAAAAACACCCCTATCCCATAAAAACCTATGACCCCCTTCCCCCCTTCCCCATGTCTTCTAAACTAACTCTAGAATAGAATCAAGCTTTCTTCTAACCTTGGTATGAAACACCAAGATAATGCTGTCTGGCATAATATAGGGCTTGTTGAAAGTAAAATTAAACACTGAGTAGCACAAGCAATTTTTATTGCACTATCATCCAGCATAATGAGAAGTGACCAAAAAGGATGCAGCAGTGGCACAGTAAGTGTTTAGCTGTGGAATTTAAAGTGTGACTATAAACCTCACTTAGCATTCATGCTGATTGGTGCTTCTTGGCTCGCATACTTATTAATAAACACCTGCTCATAAAAGTGAGGAATTTGCAGTGGACTACATCATGCTAGCCCAATATGCTGCCTGGACTGGACAGACTTTGGACTTCATCATCTTTTCTGTAACATTGCACCGTATCTTGGCTAACACACCCAGGGAAACCAGGACAAACATATTAGACTCAAAGATCCTTGGAGGAAGTATAATCCTTTTCATGCTGGTGTACATACTACGAGGATCAAAAACTGTGGCTTCAAGATGATGATACAGAACAAATAAGTAATCAGACTGACATCTAATTAGTGGTAGTTATGAACACAGAGTAATCTCAGGAAACTCAATATGAACTCCTAATTGCATCACATCTTTAATTAGTTAATAGGTGAGCAAAATTCTCATTTAGGCTTTGAGTGTTTCACTCAAGTTCAGTATTAGTATTAAATACAGACAGTGGATTAGCACACTAAAACACTGTTCAGACCTGAAATTCACTTTGGAAAGAATGCAAATCTTCCCCTCATAGAGCCAGACTTGAGTCATTCTTGGATCTAAGCCATGCCAAGCTACAAGCTACAGCTTGGAGTCTGCTGAAATAAGGCCAAAGCTCTGCCATTTTGTTTTCCCATCTCAAGAGCCTTCCCATCAAGTGTCAGCTGATCAGAATGGGAAGAGACCTTGGGCTCCGACAGGTTAACAGAAGTTGCAGTATTTTAACAGTGATTTTGAAAATTTTTGTTGTAAAAATATCTATTACTACACTGACAGCTTGTCTCTTGGTGTTGACTAAAGCAGAACAGTGTGCCAGACTTCTTTTCTGCAATGAAAAACCATTTAGAGCTTTCTGTGATCCACACCACTTAAACAGTATCCCATGAATGTATAATGGGTTGTGAGATGAAAGATTTGTGTATAAATGATATCCCACATTAAATTCAAAGCCCAGAAACAGTGATTTCCAAAATCTGTTTTCTCTTTTTCTGCCAATGAAGAAGATGCAAATATTCCAAGAGTTACAGAAATTGCTGTACAGATATTTTCATCAATTATAGAAACTCCATGCCACTGTGCAATCCCAGATCTCAGGCAGAGATAGGCTACTGTTGGATTTCTGCCTAGGTCCTGGTTGTGAAACTGAACAAGATGGTATCATCCCTAGGTGTGCACTTGTTGCACACCAATTTAGGCAGGCAGAGACTATTTGTCTGTAGCTCTGGGGATTATTCTTAGCTTGACAGACAAGACTACAGAAAGACTTGGGACTGGAGGTTAAGCTGAGATCTCATTGTAAAAGCAAGCAGAGCAAATGCAGTCCTGATGTGCTGGGGAGAGAATAGGAACCCTGAATTGTGACTTCAGTTACGGGTAGTAGATCTCACATCCATGGTATCAGTCTTTGGAGATCACCCTGTAAATCCATGCCTATGAGTTATCTCACAGGACACAAAGGCATTACAGTGCTGCAAGACAAATATGGATAAGAAGGAGGGGAAAAAAAAAATCTCTTATCTGTTCTCAGATTTGCCCAAAAGCTTCCCTGTGGTTGCAAGTGAACAATTTCCTCTAGGCCTCAGCTTCTCTCTCATAATGCTCTTGTTCGCTGATGGGGTATGAACTTTTTGGTTAGCAGCTCCACACTGACCACTCCCAGTCAGCAAGATGTGGGAAGAGGCCAAACAAACAAGTCAGATTTTAAAGCACTTCAGTAAGAAAGAACTGGAGTCAGATATGTTGTGTGCATCTGTGCAGCCTGCTGAGTCCTGCAGGTGTTTACAATCAGCAGATCCTGGCTCATACTTCTCACCTCTGAAACTCAGATCAGAATCTGGCCTGCAACCTCTAACCAGTGGTGATTCAGGCAAGGGCAGCTCTGGTGAGAGCTCTTCCAAAGAAGCTAATGAAATTTGCTTTTAATTATAATATTTACATTAACTAACCTGTTCAACCAGGAGAGAAGATTTCAAGCAAGCTCAGGGTACCTTAATAATCAACTCACACAGCCAAAAACAAGAAATGCAGCATGAGTCATTACAAAGAGCGCTTTCATGTCGCTTCTGATGTAGACCACAAAGGCTTGAGTCCTGTAGGACTTTTGTTAGGCAAATTACTCACATGAATTAAAAAGCAGTTGAAAGATTACTTTGACATGTGTCATGAAAATGCAGGACAGTCCTCTCAGAAACACCTTTAGTTCTTTTTAGTTCCCCTTTTAGGTGAAAAGAGGGGGCAAATTGTTATTCTACAGCCTAATACACAGATTATTCTGCTTCGTTTTCCACTCTCATCATCTGTCTACTTCATCACCTTGGTTTTTTGAAATAATTTTCCCTAACACTTATTCCTCTGAACAGCCCCGGTAGACTTCACAGTGTTGCAAACAGGACACGTGTTTGACAGTGCTTTGCAGATGAGACCTTCCTGGATGTTGATAACCAGTGGCATGAACCTCTCTTAGCAGAAAATTATATTCCTTGCCATAAAGTAGGTGGGCTCTGTGTAACTAATAAATATTAAATAAGAATAAAAAGTAAAACTGGTGATATTGAAGGGGCAGTTGAAGAATCTGAAGTGCCACAATCTGAAGGTATAATATCCAAATAATTTTGCTAATGAATTCTAGCTTAGCCAGAGTAGCTATTATGCAGAAATCCCTGTAGCCATCACACTTCAGAAAGAAACGAAGACACATGTGACACACTTTTCAGAAATGGCCTGGTGCTTTGAGAGTGTAAATTTCTTAACAGCACTTTTGACATCATGACATCTGAAGTAACTCTGGTGCTTTTACTGTAGATCTTCTCTGCTTGGGTACTCAGTGGGTGATTCTTCATGGCAGTGGCTCCTATGAGCTCAGAACCCTTTTACCATGCCTTATCCATGGTTTCAAGTTAGTGTTTGAGTAAGCTTATATTGTTTTTAACTGTTGAGTTTATCATCTTCTATATTTTGTGTTTGTTTCCTCCATTTTCTGTTCAAAATTTTTTATTTATTTGAATCTTCTGTATGGAAGAGTTAATCCTATAATTAAATAAGCAAATGTTTTAGCTCAACAGACCAAAAAATTACATAACCTACTGGAATGCCAAGGGTAGAAAGGCTAGACTTTGTCCTTGGTATTTTGTTAGACCCATGAATTTCCTACAGTACTTAGTATGTATTATTTAGTGAGCTGTATCAATCTGTCTTTAAGTGATTTATCGCAAATCAATTTTTAGAGCTGTCACACTTTAAACATAGTGAGGCACTAAGCTCCCATTTGTTCTATTTTGCTTTCTACAGTGCTTGATTTTTGACTGTGAAAGACTGACTGGCAGTGCTTATCTGAAACAGCTCAGCTTGCCAGAAAGATGATTGATTCTGTCACTTTCTTATAAAAGATGAGAGTGGAAAAGATGTCCAGTGTGGGATTCAACATTGCAGCAAAAGAAACTGTAAGATTAGCATGAACTAAAGAGCAAAATTGTGGGAGTCCTCTCTCACTTGGAAATAAAATGAAAACCCTGCACTTTAAATTCCCTGAGTGAAACTATGACTGCAATGAAACTAGGAAGAATTTCATTTTTGTTTTTATTGCAGCTAAGCTCTGTGCTTACGCAAAGTTAAGATATGCTTTTGTTCATAAAGAAGACTTACCTTTGCAGGTAGGTGGTGTTGTCCATGTTCCGTTCTCCAAGCAAATGCTCCGCAGGGGCCCCTCCAGCATGTACCCACTGTAGCATGAATAGGTGATCATATCTCCATACTGATAAAAGCCACCACGAATTAGAGCATTCTCTATACGAGCTGGGGGACCGCAAGATATCTCTAAACAAAAGAAATCATCCAGAGGTAGGTGAGCTGCAATGCCTACACAATACAGTTTCTGAACCCGGACATGGCGCTGTCCAGGGCAGGAGCCAGAGACACACTTGTGATGATAAATCAGTAAGAGAGTGTCCAGGGACCTGGACAAACTTGAGAAGTGGGCCCATGTCAACCTCATGAAGTTCAATAAGTCTAAGTGCAAGGTGCTGCACGTGGGTTGGGGTCATTCCAGATATGAGTACAGACTGAGAAAAGTCATTGAGGGCAGCCCCGTGGAGAAGGACATTGGGGTTTTCATGGATGAAAAGCTGGACATGAGCCAGCAATGTGTGCTTGCAGCCCAGAAAGCCAATTGTATCCTGGGCTGCACCAAAAGAGGTGAGGCCAGCAGGTCGAAGGAGGTGATTATCCCACTCTACTCTGCCCTTGTGAGACCCCCTCTGAAGTAATGCCTGGGGTCCTCACCACAAGAAAGACATTTATCTGTTAGAGTGGATCTGGAGGAGGGCCAGGAAGATGATGACAGGGATGGAGTACCTCTCCTATGAGGACAGGCTGAGGGAGCTGGGGTTATTCAGCATGGGTAAGACAAGGCTTCAGGGAGACCTCATTGCAGCCTTCCAGTATCTTAAGAAATCTACTAAAAATGGAGGGAGAGGGACTTTCTATACATGCAGAAGGGACAAGGGGCAATGGTTTAAAACTGAAAGACAGCAGGCTTAGATTAGATTAGATGTTGGGAAGAAATTCTTTATTCAGAGGGTTGTGAAGCACTGCAACAGGTTGCCCAGAGAAGCTGTGGATGCCCCCCCCCTGAAAGTGTTCAAGGTCAGGTTGGATGGGGCCCTGAGGAACCTGATCTAGTGAACGGCATCCCTGGTCATGGCAGG
>JAWWEU010000091.1:22070985-22085806 GCA_035583155.1 Acropternis orthonyx
CCTCTGAACTCCACATTTTTATTACAAGCTACAGTATATCTGACAGCCAAGCTATAAATGTAGTACAGGCAACAGTTGTTAGACACTGTTTAAATCATGCTTTTTATAGTTCAAATCTGTCTTCACTCAGTTTTTTGCTGTGTGCTACACTTCAATTCTGCACACATGTACACAGATGTGATTTTGTGCTGGTCTCTACCTTTACACAGAGCCTCCTGGATGTTTGCACTCCATCTCCCAAATGAAATGCACCTTAGTTCTTCTCTAGCTCCAGACAAGATGAATCCCTGGGGACAGCTCAGCTGGCACACAGTCCCAGAAACAGCAGGCTCCAGCCCGCATCTGGGAGGGAGAACTGTTACACCCACTGGTATCTGGAGGATGGGACAAGGCTTTTCTGCAAGAGACCAGTAGGACATGACTTATAGCTGACATACACAAAGTACATATTCCAAAAAATCTGCAAATAAAATCATACGTAAACTTAGTGGGAACTCAAAACACAGTTTTTGTAAGAGTCTGTACACATATGAGTGCATCAAAACAGTAAGACCTGAAAAAACTTTGTACTCTAGGGCACCCAAGACATCAGTTCCTTTGGTTTCCTGCTCATGCTCTTCACTGGAATAGAAACACGGTATTTTTCATGCAGATCCACTTCCTGCCTTCTGTGAAAATCAGACCAAAGCAGGGCTGAGTTAATATTTTTATATCTGTAGCCTTCTATAGCTTCTACATTCTATCTTGAAATAAGAACAAGGAAAGAAGAAGGATACCCTGCCATGAACTTTACAGGCACGTGATTTTGCTTATGACATTCCAAACCCAATGAAATTGGTCTTGGTCTTGTCTGTGTTCAAAATCCAGCTGGAAAGGCTCAGGGTGACTATAAGAGGCAGCTGAGCTTCTCTGTAAAATTAGGGAGGACTGCTGGTTGCTTAAAGGTTTAAAATGGAAGTTCAAACCATTTCATTACTAGGATTCACTAAAAAATCTGAAGATCATTTGCATCAAGCAAAAACCATAATGCAAGTAAATAGGCTCACTAAAGCTTTGTTTTATTCTTGAGCTCTTGTTTTTACTGTGTGAGGCAAGGAATGTTATATTTACTTCAGGTACAGAGGAATTAACAAAGAGGGCAAAATGGATGCAGTTCATGGACTTTCAGTAGTGTTTCTTACAACAGATAATAGACAAACACACAAGAAAAATTATCCATTACTCACAGTCAATAAGAAGACTTGCAACTCTTTATAGCTTGTCATGAAGAAAGCAGACCAAGGGCACACAAAAAACAACCCAACCCAGCTATACAGAAGGAAAGATCTGTTCAGCTCTTAGCAATAGTTTAATGACAGAGAAATGACTAACATTTAAAACACTTCCCATCCCTCTCCTCTCTGCTTCCCTTCCCTCCACCCTTCTCTCTCTGCCCTCCCCTCTTCCCTTCAGGCAGACACTGTTGACTCTGCAAAGTGGAACAACTCCATCGAAAAAAAATCACTACATTAAGTTGACTCACAAATGGCAAAGAGATCACAAATTAGAAAAACAATATTTGAAAGCACACGTTAAAAGCATTAAAATGTATAATACCCTGGGAACTAGTAGAATAAACTCTGTGAAAGGTGTCAACATGAAAACCAGAGAAAACAGCAGCTCTTTGGGAAGCAGTAATAGCTCTATTTCGTGCTTGAGACACTTCCAGCTATACTAGCAAAATCCTAGTGCAGCACAATCCTGAAATGTTTGATAAATATTCAGGATAAACTTTGCTATATCTAGCCCAAGGGCATTTCTGTTAAGTGGGACAGATTTTTACCAGAAAAAACAACTGTAATAGCATTGTTTAGCTTTTATCTGTGCTCAATTCAAAAATTTGATCAAGTTGATCCAGAATTCTGGAATTCATGAAGAGCAGAGTGATATCCATGGTATTAGTCATATCAATAGGGAATTAATAAAGAGAAAAGAATTTCTAAGGAGAGACAAGAATATGCTTTCACATGCAACCACCTGTGATGAAACACAACCCTGTATTGTAATTCCTAACATTAAAAGGAACTTCAATACTGTGACAAATAAAAAAATTACAAAGCAAATCATGCATCTTTCCTTCAGTTCCTTTGCAAGCACTGTTTCAGGGAAAAGAATTGGCCACCTGCAATTGAAGTGTGGGGTAGGAATTCTTTCAACGCTAGGTGGCATCAACACCCTGGATGCCTTCCCTATTTTGGCCTTTTTTCACTAAACCTTGAACAAAGCAAGAACAGCATCTTGTAAAAATCACTAATTTTAACGTGATGGATATAAACTTTCACCAGTGGGAAGGAAACACATCAACATGACTCTGGATTTTAATTTTATTGCAAAGTGGACAAATGACAAACTTCGCTTTTCAGCAGATACTTTGTTTGTCAGCCACCTACAATCTGTGTGGCCCACTCAAAAGTAGCTCACTGCTAACAGTATTTTTAATGGAAAAGACAGAAATTTAAGACATATGTAATACCCAAACTTGCTTATTTATCTTCCAGTGTCTTGGAAAAAGATGCATGAGAACAGACTTCACAGAAGTGACTGTAAACAATCCAGTCAGTGTTACGGTACAGTGTCAGTTATGGGTACAGATGGCTGTGGTACAGCCTTCAGTGAGCTAACTTGTAAATATGGCAAACTTTGCACCAAGGAGCAGTCAAACTGAAAGGCATTCAGAAAGCGAGCTAGAAGAATACCCTGAGGTCAAAGAAATCTGGTTTAAGGCTCTGAAGGCAATTCTGTTTCATTTTTCTGACAGAAGGGTCTGAAATTAATAAACTATCAATTACAAATGCCTAAATACAGCAGGATTTCTGGTACCTTTTATGTAGCAGATGATAAATAATAGTAAGGAGCTGTTCCGACTAAAAATAAACAGTCGATACAATGATGATCATTCAGAATATGAGTACAAAGAGTAGATTTTGAGAAGGACACCATATTAGTCTTCTGATGTATGTCCTTTCCTGAATAAAACTCCACACATCTCTACTGAACCAGAATCTCAGCAAGCTTGTTCTAAACATCAGTCTCAAGAAGAGGCAGAAGAGATGCTTTCCAGCTAACATTCTTCCCTCTGTAACAATGAAAGGTAACTTTTATATTAGATTTTTAGACTCAATTAAAAATAAGATGTTGCCATGGGTAATCCAGGAATGGAGGCAATATTGCCTGGTGAGAAGAAATTTTCAGATACAAAGTAGAGATGGATTTTATTAATCAAAATGCTAAGCTAGGAAGGATGAATTTAACTGCTGAATACACTTAATCTTCCAATTATAATATTCCAAAAGGATTTCAGGGTCCCTTCCTTTTGAAGTTAATTGAAGTTTCTCCACTGACTTTAACAGAATAAAGATTAGGATCTCTTAAAAAACTGTCTTGATAAATTAATTCTGTGGATTATTTTCATAATTTTAAAGAATGTACCTACAGTTAGAAATTTATTCTTGTCTCATGCAAAGTCCACATTTTAAAAACTGAAAAAACCCCAGTAAAAAGTAGCCACAGGTTCAAGCCAAGTCACCCTCCCAGAACCACATTTACTGAATCCAGGTGACATATACTACACCTACTATACCCTAACTGGTCAGCACTGGATCAGCTCCAAATTACAGGACTTTCAGCTTGTGCCTTTTTTAATTTTGGTCTACACTTGAAAGTGTTTCAACTGTATTTCATCATCTTACTTTTCTAAGCTGTTTTAATACCTGTCACTAGTCCTAAATGTGTGCTTCTGAGACCTACAGCCCTTTTTTTCTAAAACAGCAGTATATGCTTATCTATCCCTGCACAACTGGTGTGACCTCTGAATCCTGACTTAGAGGTGCTTAGTTCCTGACTTGTCTAAACTCTTACTTCCTGCTGGGAGATCAGAAAAAGTGACAACCACCACACCTTTAGTCTGCACTCACAATGCCTGACTAACATAAGATAGTCCTTGCCTGCAGATCAATTTTAAGATGGTAACCCAAACCTCTACATTTAATTCACAGTATAAACCTACAACTTGTACATTTCCTAAAATACATTGTGTGACAGTGCCTTTACACTAACCAGATACAACAAGAACCTTTCAGTAATCACCAGTCTGTGTTGGATTGAAATGATAATCTCGCCACCTTATTCATTTACAAATTCCTTTGTCCTTCTCCAACTTCTAAGACCTGTATAAAACATCCATAGACAAATTCTTATTCCCATCCTAGCTTCACCAGTCAACAAAATATGGAGAATTTCACATCCGTGACAGCATGTCAGAAAAGGCTGCACTCTGACATGAACAGAGTTAGGTCGGATACCTACCCACACACTTTGGCTCCTTTGAATCCCACTGTGAGGTTCCCTGACAGGTGAGTTTGCTGTTTCCTTCAATTTCATAGCCTTCATTGCAGGTCACAAAACATACTGTCTTGTAGGAGATATCAGCTGTTGAACAATTTATGTGCCCATTTTCAGGAGACCGAAGTCTGGGACACCTTCGAACTGCAAAGGGAAAAAACACACCAGTTCACTCTGCCGCACTGAGAATATTGTAACAGAGTTACAATAGTTTGACCAGGTTTTTAGGGGTGAAAGAAGTACTGGCTTGTACACTAGTTATAGTAATTTGTACACTATTACAGTAGTTTGTACAAATATAGGGAATAGAGCTAGAACAGAGCAGATTTTTTCAAAGGTTTGATGCCTTTCTTTTCCCAAAACAATCTTACATAGAACGTATGAGATTGGACACACACTTCTAAGCTCATGTAAGTTCTGACCTAGATCCAGGCTGACAAACTAATTGTGCATCTGGCACAGTCTGTGGCCTGTGCTAGTAATGTCTATTAGCCTTCAAAGTGGAGCAGCTGCAGACAAATTGAATCCTGTGGAAAAGCGTGTGTCTTTGGAAATTGCTAGTCTCCAACAATGTCTGAGAGCTCTTTGGGGCATTTCCATCTGGCAGGCTGGTACGGGCTGAGTGCACACCAGGGAAGAGAGTAGGAGCTTATTAACAGGTCAGATGACAGTGTCCCAGTGCTCAGGAACATTCTCAGGTGCTCTGGAGTGTATTCATAGACACAGGCACATGTAAGCCTCCTCAAATCAGAAGAGAAGACACTCGTCATGCTGGAGGAGACAGAGAGAGGAGATCCTTTTATGTATGGGACACAGAGACAGCCCTGTCTGTTGCTCAGCAGAGAGGCTTTTCCCCTGCAATGTCTTGCAAACACTTAAAATAGTGTGATGCCAAGAAGAGTACAATTCTGTGCAGGATGTGTTTACAGAAAAGGAAGCAGGGCATGGAGGGGGATCCTCAGGTTGTCTTATGATTTTACTACAGAAATCTGATGTCACAATTTAGCACAGAGCTACACTGTAATTAAGATTGGTCTCAAAACAGCTGAATGATTGTAGTAAGAAAAATGTAGTACTGGTATGACGTAGATTTACATTCTTCGTTTCAGTGTCATGACCTCAACCTCTTTCCTTTGCACTGCCTTCTCCTTTTAAGCTAGGATCTCATGCTCCAGCATTTGTCCCCTTGCTCCCTTGCTGGACAAGACTGAACTACATACACCCTGCTTGCCCTTTGAGTCCCTCAGATAGCTAAGCTGTGCACACCTACTGTTTGGGCATGACTGTGTGATGATGATACCTCAATAACCAGCTACTGATTTTCCAAAATGAGTAGAAAACTCTACTTGAAAACTGTTCATAGCTGAAGTTGACAGATACCACTCAGTATGTTCAAAAGTTATCAGAGAAAATGCACACGGGCACACAGTGTGCCTGCTCAAAAATATCATCAAGCAGACTGCAGTTGCCTAAAATCCCAGATTTACAGAATGGCTAAGGCTGCAAGGGACCACTGGAGCACATCTAGTCCGATGTCTCTGCCCTACCAGGGTCATCCGAGAGCACATTGTACAAAAGTCCAGAGGGCTTTTGAGTATCTCCAGCAAGGGAGACTCCACAGTCCCTCTGCTACAGTGCTCAAGTCACCCTCACAGTAAAAAAATTATTCCTTCTATTTCTCTGTACTTAGGTGGAACTTCCAGCATCAGTTTCTGCCGATTGCCTCTTGTCTTATTGCTTGGCACCACCAAGAAGAGCCTGGCTCCATCCTCTTCAGATACTTAAGAGACATTGATAGGATACCCTCTCAGTCTTCTCCAGGCCAAACTGCTCCAGCTCCCTCAGCTTTTCAGCCCATCCTCACAAGAAGAACTCTGTTCTCACTTGATTGTTTTCCACAGCTTCTATTGACCTTGCTGGCAGGTGGGCAAGCTCAGGTAGCGGGTGGTTTCAGAGAGCGGGACAACTTCTCTGCTGTGCTTTGGGAAGCTGATTTTAACAATTAACTGAGCCTTGCTGCTGCCAGGTAGGAGGCAAAACATGATATCCTCTACAAATGCTCTCAAAGGTAAGCCAACTTGGCAACCTCTCCTGCAAGTGGACACCATCACATCCTCAAACTAATAAATGGGCATATAGCCTGAGTAATCCTTCAAATGAAAGTCAGCTGTATAAATGCTAATAACTACATTGTAGTTTTAGTAGCCTCTGAAAGGTACAAACAACACATATTAAATAACATCTCTTTTGAAAACAGCTATCGTGGCACCTGAGTGGGAAAAAAAGTCTTTAGCAAAATGAATAAGAAAGAAAGGAAAAAAGCCATTCAGATGCACACAATATGTCTTTACATTACCACTGTTTCCTGTTTACTCTCTGGAAGTACTACTTCTCTTATGTTTGCATATACATGGGCATCCTCTAGGAAGTGCATATGAAAGGTAAAAAAAGATCTTGAAATGTCCATGTTGTGAGGCACTCTAAGCTTCAGAGAAGCTTCATAATATGCTGTATCTTAACTTTAGTAAAGGGTGTAAAAAAACCATTTTTACAGCTGAATCACATATGCTTATACACAAGAGAGTATGCTTTCCCTTTTAAGGTTTCTACAGAAGTTTTTAATACCCAATTTTCAGTAAAAAGAAGCAAATGCTACCGAACTCTACTACTAAGGAAGTCTGAAGGAATTAAGAGCACTGAGGAGGCTCCTGGCAATGTTAATGTGCCTACAGAGAAGGCATTCCTTTACACTACCTGGTAAGTCTAGTCATTTCTTCAGCAAGGACTATACAGCTCTTGCCTCCTCAATTGTTTTGATGTTCACACTTCTTCAGTGTCTCAGCACAGCTCTGGCAGAAACCTGTAACTGAGCCCATGTTATCTTGGTAATGGTTCCAAGCACTAAACACCAACCCATCTTCTTATCAATAAGACATTTTCTGTGACCAAGAAATATTTCCATTAAGCCAGTGGAGACAGCAAAAACAATAACAGTATGTTTTGCTTTCTCTGGGTTTTCTCCTAATACATTTTTCTGGATTAAATATATGCTTTGCAGTTGTTTTCTTCATGGGTCACCCTTAACTGCATGACATGACTGCATTAATCACTTTCCAACAGCACAGCAGATTTTAGCTAGCTGAAGAACTGAGGAGTATTTAATGTCAAAATCCAAAGCAGTGCAAAGGGATTTTCCTTCATTCTCCCTTCCTAATTTATGTGATAAAATACTTCTGAGATTAACAAGACAGCTATAAACTGTGCCTTTGATCTTGCTCCCTTTCACAGTCTGAGTGAATCAAGACTAGCAGATCCAGCACATGTAACAGTGGGATTTTTTAATATTTTTTTTTAAATTGGAAGTCTTCAGTATGATGGACAATGGCATACAAAAAGCAAAAATATATCCTTTTGATGCTTCAAAGGATATTGGCTCAATACCAAGCCAGTACCTCAAGGCAGACTTTTCCTCCATCTTCCCAATTCCCTATTAAAGGAAGATCACACACCAACACCAAATAGGTGAATTTCGTTAAATGCTCCAACAAGATTTTCAAATACTAGAATCTTCCACTTCTCTATAGAAAGTAAGATGCAGAATCCTTTCTTTGTGGCTGACTGCAGCTTTCCCCAATTTTTTGCACATGGTGCTACTGTGTGACAGAAACTTTGACAGGCAGGTGTTCTTTCCCAGTAACCCAGTGTATCCAGTCTACACCTTCAGGTGATGTTTTGACTGCTAGAAAGTCCACAGTTCTAAGTCCTGCTTCTGAAGATACCCTCATGGTACTGGCCAACAGTTTATTTTCTATTGAAAGCTTCTCCTTCCTGCCTCCTGTCAGGGGAAGCTAGAAAGAAAACCCAAGTTTTTCAGGATTATCTGAAGAAGAGTTCTAAAATCTAGGTGAACCACTGTAGGAAGAATATCCTGAAAAACTGATCTCTAGCTGAGATCCTTCCTTTCAGAACCATGACTTGTTGTTTCTTTAAGGGCTGCAGTGTTTGCTGTACTGGCACGAAGTGCTAATGGCCCCAAGGATCTATCCTGCCTTTTTCCCTGAACACAAGACCAGGGCAAGAGTTACGGAAAGAGTAGATGGCTTTTTATTTACTAGTTTCCATTGCAGCATACTAACATCAAATGCATTAAAGTCAAGTTAAACATGCTGAACTACATCCTGTAGCTGTTGAGGACATGAGGGTTGCTACCTATTTTTTTTCAGTGTCTCCTTGGAAGACATACCAGACAGAGTTAGAGATATGGGATTGCAGCTTCTGTTTGAAATCATCAAGTGACAGCAAAACAAAACTCTGTTCCTATCAGAAAATCCAGAAATAATGTTTCTCAGGATGCTCTTTCCCATATCTCTTCCCTTTCATACCTTCTGTTTATTTCTTTTCCAGCTGGCATTGTTTACAGTGAACTTCTAGGATACTGTCAGTTGTTCCCTAGTGAAATTCCACTTAAAATTCTGAAAACTATGCTCAAGGCCCAAGCTTTCCTATTCCTCATATGAAGAAACTGTAAGAAAGCACAATGGAATTCTTCCATGGCTAATGTCTCCCAAGACCAATGCCCTTCTATGCCAAGAGTCTGGTGGATGTTCCAAAAGAGCCATGTGGCAAGGTCTAAATATGGTTACATATTTAAACACTTGGTAGGTTTGCTGGATTTACATAATGTAGATACAAAATTCATAGAAATTAAGTGGAGAGAGGTGAAGGGAGGTTTAAGGAAGGAGAGAGTAGATTCACTTGTTAAAAGACTGTCAGCCTAGTAAATCTTGCTCTGCATTTTCTATTGTAGATATTTTAGGAAGGAGGGAAATGGAGTGATTGGAAAGGGATTTTACATTCGGAGCTTTTACCCAAGTGATAACAGGATCAGATCTGTACACCCAGCTATGTAGTGTGTAGAGAAAATCACTGTAAAGAACAAACTAACCCAACAGCAAAATAACTTTTCAAACACATCACATCCATACCTCTGCAAGTAGCCTCTGATCCAGACCACTGGCCATTTGGCTGACAAAGTCGGATGCTGCTTCCCACAAGATCAAATCCTGCTTTGCATCGGATCCCACAGGCAGCATTAAAGTAATTGTTGCAGACATTCTGGACAAAGTAACCATTTTCAGGGGGCTTCAGTTCAGGGCAGTGAACAACTAAATAATTAAACAACCACAACAAAATTATGATAGTGGATGGAACACAGTGGGTGGAGGAAAACAGTATTTTAAAATTTCTAACTCAGCATATGGCTTGATATTTTTACTGTTTTGGGCAGAGAAAATCTTGCATGCAGTTTGACATGTCCTTCACAGTGCAAAACCACTGTGACAATAAATTGCCCCAGCACTGCATTGTGCATTCCAGAGGTGTTCTGTTCCTGAATGGCAACACTTACCCTCACAGGTTTGTCCTACAGCACGATATCCCTCCTGGCATGTACAATCTTCAATGGAAGTACTTCCTGGTGGAGAAGTATGATTCTTATCGGGACATGAGATGCAAGTGCTGATTCCACCTGGTGAACCTTCAGGCTTGTACGTTCCTGGTGGACAAGCTTGGAGCAAAAGAAAACATGGCAGAAAGGAGTTCAGGATATTCAACTTTCACACAGCATATTTTTTCCAGGTGTGTTGATTTACTTTTTTTACATTCCTTTTTTCTACCTCATGTATCCAATGTCACTTAGGAGACATTGGGTAGGAGTAGGGTAGGAGAATTCTCCACTTAAAGTAGTGCAGAGTTCTTAACAGGTGTGAGCTAATGCCTAGCAGACTCGGTGGAGTTACCTACAGCAATTGTCTGGGGACTGACATTAAGTCCGTGATTAATCATCTTGAAAAGAAATTCAGTCCCAGAACACATACCAGATTTTCACTGACAAAACCTGTGCAGACCTCACAAAGCATTCTTGATTTACAAGTGTAAAAAAATGAGTTCAGACTAAATCCTTGCCATTCAAGACTACACAGAAGTTTAATGCATAGATTGGTAGTAAAAAGCTCACGTAAGCCAGCAAAAAAACCCTGCCTTTCATTTACACATTATGATTATATATGATTTATATATATGTCCTAAAATGCATGAGGCACAAACAGTAAAGCCATTTATCAAAGCAGCTGCTCCCTGAAGCTTTTGAACTAGTTTATATTGCATTTCATATTTTTAATTTTGTGCACCTACACGCACAAGCCTTAAAAAATTCAGGAGATGTCTTCAAAGGCAGAAACTTAGTGAAATAGGGTCTTTCTGCTCTCTGCCTTGAATTCTCTTCTTCAGGAAACAATCACAACTATTTTAATCTATCTCACAAGGATGACGTGTGAAATAGGGGAGTGACTAATCAATAGGTGCTGCTCAAGTGAGTTTTAATTGATCAGATTACCACTTGAAACAACTCAAAGACATTTGGGCTGAAAAACATAACTCCTAATGAAAAAGTCAGGAAATAATCTGAGAAATTCACATTATATTAACACAGAAACCCATCCAAAAAAGCTCTCACTCCATTCATTTCACTGTCAACAAAATGGCCACACTTTCTCTTGCAGACTGCAAGTCAGGCTGTCATATTCTCCCCTCAGTAGAGTCAATTTGTACCATTTGATGTAGCTCTGTATGGTATAAGGACTGTACAACCATAAACACCCTCAAGTGCCTTCTTTCTTATATAACTAGGTGTGCTCTGCTTCTGTACCTACTCTCTCCTACTGAGCTGTATCTCCTGGAGTTCAGAAATTCTGGCAGAATCAGTCTCTTCTTTGGTAGATATTAGACCAGCTCTGTCTGTTTTGAGAATCAGGTGGTAAGATACTCTGTTATGAGAGAATTCACTTTTGTAAGCTAAATGTTGTGGAATATACCTCAACAAAATCAGCCCATATGAACAGTTGGCACTTACTCTTTCCAGAAGGAGCATGTTCTTTTGAATAGCTTCCAGAGAAAACACTTTTGTTTGCTTTTCAGAAAACTTTGCAGGTTTATTTTGAAGAAATCAACTGAGTGGCTTACAGTTAAGAGGTAATTTTGTGTGCTGTAAATTTGAGTCACAAATTTGTATTTTAAACACAATTTTAAGAAGACAATGAAAATGCCTATGCAGTAAAGGATATAAATACAAAACAAAGTATTTCAGGAAGGAAATAGGGCAGAAAAATCCAACCAGATTTAGAGCTGGGAATTTTTCATTTTTGTTTTGGGACTTTAAGAAAAGCACTCGGAAAAATTGCCTTTCCTATAATTCACCTGGTCTTCCCATGCAAGACATTCTTCTTGGTCTCCTACTTCTTTTTTCATCTCTTCTGTGCAGAAACTCCCACCTTGGACACTACAACTCTCTGAAATATTCTCTCATGCTTCCGATGATCACCTTCAGAATGGCAAAGTATCAGAGGTATTGCTCTGAACTCTCTGAAATACTTCCATCTGGCACTTTGTGGAAGTCTCTGTGGATCCTTTTTAAAACTGTGTACAGTACAAAGTGATGAACTGCATCCAAAAGGACACAGGAAAGAGTGAAAATTAAGCATCACAGGGAACCTGCTGTATGGCAAAGCTGCTCTCCATATGCCAGTAGAAGTAAATTAGTCTCTTCTGTTCCTTGTGTGGCATATAAAGCAACGCCTAAAGTATCTAATTCTAAAAAAACCCTGCCACAAACCAACAACCCTCAACTTAACTCCTCTCTTTCTTGCAACTTCACCTTAGATAAAGAAGCAACAATTACCTGTTTTGAGAACTCTGGGAAAAAAAAAATCACCCATTCTGTAATGTGAGCCTTTTAACAATAAAACCAGGTATTTGCTTGGAGCTTTGAATCAGCCTGGTTTTGAAGAAAATTGTTACTTCTGAAATCACACTTACAATTTGCTCTTTCCAGTGGAGCAGCAGGACGTAAATAGCACTGTTTAAATGGTTATTAATGTCTCTACTGAGAAAAACACGTTTTTTCAAATGTCCTAATTCTTGTTGTACACTTCAAATACATATCACTGCCTTTACAGGAAGTCAAATTATATCCTATCTTGGCTTGTTATGTAGAATTTTCTTCAAGTCTGAGTCCCTGAACTGTTCATTGATCCCACATATCCCCTAGATGTATTCAACTACAAAACTCCATATGAGTTACATTCAGACCTTTCACAAGATAACACTAGGTTACAGAGCCATTTCCAAGTGTGTGAGACCACAGTCTATCCTGTGATGCCAAAGAGATGGCTTAAGAATGGAAGATGAGCACACTGTGAATTTCCATCACAGTCACAGAGGTTAGCCTAGCCACAGTTCACCTTAAAACCACCCAAAATCAGTGTGGCAGACTAGAGCTTCAGCCATCTGCTCTAGACTGTCTGTACTTGACCCAGCTAAACTTCAGACCCATCCCATCATCACAAAAGATTTCACTACTTCCTGTATCTGAACCATGTTGTTCTTTGCCCAGAAGCAAGGGGAGGGGCAAGGAAATACTTTTTGTTTCATGTAATTCTCCTCTTGAGAATAGTGAACGCTGAGTTACACCAGAGGATCACTTCTTTAAAGAGTATCTGGAAGCAGGGATTAGTGTGCTAATTCAAACAAGCACAAGACCCATACTCTCCAAGCACACAAAACCGGCTCACATTGAAGTTGTCATTAACAGCAACCTGCTTTCATAAAACACTAGATATTCATCAACCATTCACATGCAGATTCTGTTGTCTATTGTAATGACCGTGCAATAACCTTCTGACCAGAAATGATAGTAATTTCAGTATGCCTCCTGCACTCTCCTCCTCAGTTACCTTCTCCTAGGTATACAACTAACTGAAAAACTGCAAGAAAATCCAGCATGTCTCTTCTGGTTTTGAACATTAACTGGCTTCATGACATCTTAGGCCACCAATGGAACACACTTCCTTACTTATGCTTAAGTTGCACATAGAAAAGAAAACATTAGAAAGGAAATATGACATGGGTTTGCTAGAAAACGAAGACCCATAGGACAGACATAAAAACATTTCAGTCAACTAACCGTACTAACAGTGTAACTATATGTCACAATGTTGCTTGAAGTTGAACAATTAACATGGAACGTTAGGAAAGTCCACTAAAAAGCTAAAAGACAGACTTTCAAATTCAGTAGGAATCCTGCTCTGCCTGCCTAGAATAATGAAATATCTGATGTTTTAATCATGCAAGAAGAATTTAACATTGTAAAAGTGACAACTTAAACCAAGGTATATTTCAAAGATTCACCAAATAATTAACATTTACGAACCAGTTTGGCTTTTTTAAAACTACAAATACTAAAGCCAGCAGCAAAGTTAAGCCAACCACTATTGAACCCCCTACAGTGGCATAAAGACTCTGCATTTAAACAGGTGGAGATCATGTGTCAAAGTTCTACTCTGTGACACAGGATACAATTCTTCCTTAAAAATGTAAGACTTTTAAAATCCTGGAAGAGCAGGCAGACTCAATTTCCTCTCCAACTACACTAGTGCTCTAAGTCACTGAAATGGAATTATTCTTCAATTATACCAGTGTTAAGTGGGAGAAAAGTCAAACTCTATGTATTTCAAAGATTAATTTGAGGGACTTTGTATTTTTTTCAATGCATAATTTCTCCCACTAACTACATTTACTAAGCAATCCCTAACATGAGCCGTTTTTCCATACTTTATGCTAATGAAGGATCCGATTAAGAGTTTATCTTTTGCGGGATAAGGCAGGAATCAGCAGGCAATATCCTGCTGTATCCTGCAGCAACCTGAGCTCTATTCGTACATAGCTATTCTGTTGATTGTAGTCTGTAATTCTCATTTTTTCCCCATAAGTGCAGAGCCTAAATGAAATGACATCCTGATGTAAATCACAAATAGTCTTTTTAACTCAGTCTCTCAGCTTCTTTAATGAGGCAAGAAAGCCTAGTTTTCAGTTTAATCAAAATGGTTTTATGCTATGGTAATTACTTTTATGACACTGGTTACAAGCATACATATTCAGCAGATCTCCCAGAACCACAGCATTCCATGAATACCTGTTCTTACTTGGTTTGCTGGTGTCCACAAAAAATGATGCAACTCATAGGTTACAGAATCTCTAAGCAATGAACACTGGACATTTGTATTCAATTATTTCCCTGTTTCCTCAGTTTTTGTAACTGGACATACAGAGACAGGAGATCTTTGACCTGACATATACAGCCTTGTATTTTTATTAATTTATTGAAAGCTATGTGAAAGATTCCACCAAAACCTCAAACTAACTCACATTTATGTCCCTGGAGGAGAACTGCAGTCTAAAGCTGTGGGGTCTCTCCCCCACTGCCTTACTTCATCTAAGATTCTTATGCCTTGGCAACAGTAAAAAAAAAACCACAAAAACCCAAACAAAACCTAGAAAACAATAACCCCCTCCCCCCCCAACAAAACAAAAACAAACAGAACCCACC
>JAWWEU010000091.1:22096709-22109563 GCA_035583155.1 Acropternis orthonyx
TGACCCACAGAATTGGGGCCTAGCTAAAACTAAAACCTTAATCTGAGGTTTTTTGGGGTTTATCAAACCCATCACATCCTCTAAGACAAAAGATACTTAAAAGCTCACAGAATGCTGAGATGTCTGATTTTAACTTGTGAGAGAGCACAAGTTCAGGAACAATACACATGCACACATGTCTACAAAAATATCCTGGCCATGTGTCTCTGAAAATGTAGTGAAGACAAGATGAAACCATGTAACACAGAGGTAACCAAACAATGTTGCAATAGAAAACCTTTCACTAATGGATTCAATGGACGCCTATTCCAGTAAGTGCCTGGTATGATACAGGTCCCAATCCTGAAACAGATTGTCAAACCTTCAAGACCAGTCAAAGACTTATCAAAGGTCCCTGTTCACAGAATCAAAGAATATGCATAGTTGGAAGGGACCTACAAGGATCATTGAGTCCAACTCCTGGTCCTGCACAGGACCACCACCAAGAATCACACCGTGTGCCTGATAGTACTGTTTAAATGTTTGTTGAACTTTATCAGGCTTGGTGCTGTGACCACTTCCCTGAGGAGCCTGTTCCAGTGCCCAACCACCCTCTGGGTGAAGACCCTTTATCTAATACCCAACCTAAACCTCCCCTGACACAACTTCAGGTCATTCCTTCGGGTTCTGTTAAAATGTTTTGAGCCTAAACTCTAAAAATCACTGAGAACTGGCTGATGAACATTTGAAGTAGTTAAAGGCATGTTTAGTGCAAACTTTGTAAACTACCCCTTCTCCGAGGACTGTACACCTGAGAAAGAATGTTTTCAAACCACGTAAAATCTCAGTGAAGGTAAGAGAGCTTTCTTTTTATCTTGTCTGGAGTCTCAAGGCAAACCCATGCTTAACAGCAAAGGTTTTACAGTCACTTGACTAAAGGTTAAACCCAACTGGTGCTGTATTTACACTTGGAGCCTTCTTTATTCGGATGGCTGTAAGCAATGTTTACATTGTGGCTAAAGGACAGCTTGGGCGCTCCATGTAGAGCCTAAGTCTGATTGGGACAGAAAGCTGGTGGCTACTTCTGTGTCATGTCTATTTGTAATCAGAGCACTGTTTCTGTTACTCTCAAGCCCTCCAAATCATTGATTTTTCTCCTCACATTGCACATATCTACTTTGTCCCATGGCTTTATTTTCATGACATTCTTAGGTTCCTATGACAAGTCACTTTCAAGATAAGGAAAAAAGGGTAACTTGTGCATCACTTTCCAATATTCCCACAAATTTATTCTAGACAGTTCTGTACTTAATACAAAAGAGTCTGTTTTGTCATAGAAACTTATTTTCTAAAGTCTCAGATGACATCCATTTTGAAAGATGGGACGTTTTTTAATGCCTGGTACACAAGTGAAATTACACCTGTGCTTTTCTGATCTACATATATCAAAATTGAATCTGTTTTCACCTTCACCTTACAACTTCATTTTCAGAGAATTTCCTCAGAAATGGTGCAGGAATGCAGAGAAAACCTTTATGTTGGTAGGGTTTGGGTGTGGGAGGTTTTTTTATGTGTGTGGGGTTTTTTTTGTTTTGTTTTGGTTGTTGTTGTTGTTTTAGTTTTTTGTGTGTCCTTTCTCTGTTACAGTTCAGTTTAAAATTCAAAGGAAGCAAGTGACATTGTATAGAGTTAGCAAATAACTATATATCCTAGAAACATTGTTACCCATATTAGCTATTGTGTTACTTATATTTTTTTTTGTAACAGAAGATGTATACAAATTGATACCCAAGGCCTGGTGAAGAGAGGAAAGCCAGTTACTCGGTTCCACGGACCAGAACTCCCTAAAACTACTGGAAAACTCTTACCCACTTCAATTGGCATATCAAAGAAAGAAACTAAAAAAAACAACCTCAGCAGGTTTTTTTTTTTTTCTACTTGCATTTTAAAAGTATACTCGGAAAACAAATAATTGTTTTGCTTCTGTTCCCCTTCACAGACTACCCCTGAGAAGAGCAGATCACAGAGGTATTACAGGACCATAAGAAACACTTCAGTAATTGACAAAGCAATTACCACTTCATAGACACTGCACCTTAGGAAGGTTTTTGGTATCACTTTATGGAGAGGGTCATAAAGCTTGAAGGACTCAGCAGAGGAAGCTTCCACTGCCAGAAATACTTCACCTTCATAAAGCAGGTTGTAAAGGTGGGAAACAAATTACTTTGGTGCCAGAAGTCACTTAATATAACAGCAAAGCTACTGTAGTATCATGCAGCTAACCACCTCTGTTACAGTCATTCCTACATAAAAAACCAAAACCTGCTCATGATATGAAGAATATAGTGACATTATGCTTTTGAATTATCAAATGGAAGGAATTTATCTCTTTGCTGTTTCATTTTGAAAAATCTTGCAGCATCCAGATAGCTTTTCCCCTCTGCCTTTGCTTTGCTTCTTACAACAACAAGCAGGAGAGACTCTACCTAAATTTCCAAAAGCAAAGCAGGAAATACTGGGCTTCCAGGGACAAATTTTTGAGGAAGCAGATTTAAATGCAAAAAATCCAGAAGAGTGTGTCTGTATTCTTCTAGATGTATTTATTTTGCACACAAAATACTTGTAAAAGCTGTTTTCTTCAGTCTTTGTGAAAACAATGATTAATGTTTTTGCATTACTGTTTTAAGTCTTAATGTTTTTAAAAGATAATTAACCTACTAAATTACCATAGCCTTGTCTATAGCACTTGCTTTTTATATTCACCTTTCTCATCCAGTTGTCTTCCAGTACTCTCAGTGGAAAAGCAGTCTGATTTACATTTCTCCTGTACTCATCTATCATGTTATCACAGAGTTTAATCACAAAAGGATACTCTCACTAGAAAAAAAATTTCTTTTATATAAATTTCCCAGACCTTCTCTCATTTCCCACAGTTACATTGCTTCTGTATTTAGCCATCATGATGCTACCCTCAAACTGTTACCCATAAAGAGTCACAAGTTTATAAGAAAGAGAAAAAAATTCACAGAATGGCAGTGAGGGGTATTTTTACCAGTATTCATTGGATATTGATTCACCATTGCTTGGTCATGGGTATTTTGCATCCTTCCTCTTGGTTTAGATCTCTCCTCCTTATATGACTCCAGTCATTTTAACACAGTATATTCACAATAGAATTTCTGTGTATTATCACAGACAAAAAGTCACTCAAGAGAGGTTGTAACAAAGAAGACTAAACTCGGGAGTGTAATTTTTAAAAAATGAATAAATTACGAATAAAAGAATAAAGTATAAAAAATTATCTCATTCCCCAAAAAGGGTTACAGAAAGGGGTTCCTGAATAGAGAACTGTTCAATAAAAGGGATGAATCACTGACAGATGTTGTACACAGAAGAAGGTCTCTCCAGTAAAGCTTTTCAGTCTCTACAGTAGGTGAGTCAAACTTAAGACAGTCTTTCCAAACTGATCAGGCATTACAGTAATGCTTCATTAAGTATGTACATCCAAACTTAGCACAGGTGCAATCCAAGTTTTTCCACTTTATCTTGTTTAAAATTTTTATTTGCTTTCTTTTTTTGGTTTATCAAGATCAAGGTTTATGTGACACAAAAGAACACACTAGCAACCATTTAAGTCTTTCCTCAAGGAAATGCTCCTTTTTCAATTTGTCAGTTTTCAATTGCTGCAGGACTCATGAGGCACCTTCTTTTAGTGATAGCTAAGTTAGAAATGAAGAGTACTTTTCTGATTTATAAATTAAAAGCAAAGTGAGGAATGAAAACAAACTTCTGCTAACTTTTAAAATGCAGAATCAATGGCTGAAAGCATGAAATAGCACTGCTTTGTGAGGGAGCAAGAAACTAAGTTCCAAGAGCTTGAAAACCTGTAGTTCTCTGAATTAATTCAAACTTTCAGATTCAACAGGCAAATTTAGCCTGAGATCTTATTATCTCTGGAAACATTTTGTACATTTTCTTTTTCACACTCCCTTTCTTGGTTTCCTTTCAATCCCTGTCTGTTGCAATCTCAAAGTGATGTCGGTGGTTCTCCTTCAGATGCATTCTAGGCACCCAAATAAGAGTACAGGCATGTTACCATACATGTTGTTAATTCTGGATGCCTTGGGACTTCGAGGGATCTTGTAAACTTAGTGAAAATTTCCAAGTACTGTATGATAAGTTCAAGATGGTTGGTAAAGCTTCATTAAGCCAGTAATTGCTTACAGGGTAGCTACAGGGTAGCTAAGGAAACACTTTCCATAAAGAAATATTGAAAAACAGCAATTCAGCTTCCAGCAGGGTAGAAGCTGCTATCAAAAGGAGGGGAGGAAGGAGATAGCATGGCAGAAGAGATGTTTACTTTTCTTTGACTAGGCCCTTGGAATCATCACTGGAATCAAAGTTCTTCCTGTGTGACTAACAAAAGAACTGCTAGTAATACATTAAACACAAGTTTTTTGTTTTGTTTTGTTTTCTAACAAGAAAGCCATTCAATGTATGAACAGTGGGTTTTGTTTTGCATTCTCAACAGAAACAATCCTTAAAATCCCATGGAAAAAAATCCTCCGTTGAAAATCATGTCTACAATACCAGAAACCACGAAATGCAAATCTCCTGTGCCTTGTTGGACCTACATTTTCTCAGTTAAAAGTATTTTCAGTGAACATGTTCTGAATCAAACTTGCAAAAGAAAAAAAAAAAAAAAAGGAAAATTTTCATATGATTCCAGGTTTCATTGGAAAGGCTCTTTACAGATCTAATCCATGTGGTGTTTTGAAGAAAAAACTGTTGACCTAATGGTTCTGTATATGATAACTGATACGCTGCATATTCCCACATAAAAGCCTAAGCAACCTATTAAATACTCCTATATATAGTGAAATTCTACACTTCAATTATTATAGCAAAACTGTGAACCAAATATAAACAGAAGAATTAAAAACTAGTCTAGATTACAAGAAATTAATTTACTAGTTCTGCCCCGGGAACTGCACATTATCTTCATGCATGCAGAAAATGAAGTCTACATGTTAGATAACAGAAACTAGTGGTCATAAGACAACAATTTCCTAATCTCCCCAATAACTGTGGCTGTGCTTAGGAGTAATTGATGAGATGAACATGATGGGTATCGTGCTTTCTTTGCATCATCTTGTATCTTAAAATAGAACTTTCCCAGGAGACTCTTGCCAAAAATTAAATAAATGTGAAAAGACTGTGTTGAAGACATAGATCCTATTCTTCCGAGGTAGAGAAGAAGACAAAAATGGGGATTTGGACATTTCTTTTACTCTTCTATAGAAGGTGCAGTTGACTCAAACCGCTCACCTTTTTATTGGTGAAATGGAAAAAACAGTCGTAGTGAAAATCACAAGAATTAGTTTTGCTGATTTCTGTATTTTTCTTTGGTTGCCTCTAGTTTGAAACTCACCATTTGTAATCAAGGAAATGAAGAAGAAAAAGTGAAGACTTACTGAAGAGAAGGTATTCATGTACTTTACAACACCTGGGACTGGTTAGGATACTGCCGCCCTTCTTCCTCTCTTTCCCTTCCTTTGCCACAATTGTCACAGATGTCTCTGGATGCATGAGGCACCTAGTGTGGGCCAAGAAGCTTTTGTTTGGCTTGCTTTTCAAAGCAGAGAACAGTCAGTCTGTTGTTCCTTCTGTGGCACATCATCAACAGCATTACAAAGAACAGGAGGAGAACACTGAAGCCAATTTCTGCTTTTTGGCACAAAGCATGTGGCTCCTGTTTTATTTTACAGAAGCCTTCTAGAGAGTTTTCTGGTAATTATGAAAGTAAAAACTTCTTGTGATTTTTACATGTTACTCTGATGCCTCATATTTAAAATCATAAACAACAGTAAGGTGGTATAATGCAGAAGACTAGCACATACAGAAAATAAACACAGAAAATAAACACAGAAAATAAACAAAACAGCAAAAATAACAGATATGTTGCAGAAGAACAATTTCCCATCTTAACAAAAACTCCTTAAAAACAGCCTGACTGTATTTAGCAAACATAGGCTAGTGGAGTATCTGCATGTTTAACCAAACAAAAGATAAAAGTGGTCAGATTAAAACTGAAGTCCTGTCACTGTAAACTTGCCACAAGTCGTCCTGCACATTATACAGTGAGGAAAAGTTAAGTGCATTCTTAGGATTCCTTATGCTTTAAAAATCCACAGCTATGCTCAGCTGCAAAATGTTTAAAAAAAAAGTTGGAATCCTTTCCAGAATAAAAGATTTCAAAATAGATCATTTTTCCTTTAAAGAACACACATTGTATTACTTTTTTGAGTCTGCCTTAAAGAATATAACAGTTGAACAGAGCAGATATCAAGAACAGGTTTGAGTTAGTCAGGTCAAATTCTCCCTAAATTATATGTAAACAATTTCAATTAAATTCACATACACAGCAGATGGCTGCAATCATCAGTTTACTTGCAGTGTATCAATACCAACCTCTTCTACAAACTTATTTCAGAAGCACCTGCAAAAGCAGTAAAAATTAAGCTTTTGTCTGCAGCTGCCAAGTACTCATTAAAAGAAATCTGACTTTTACCAATTTTGGTGGCACTTGACAGGTGTGCTTCCCCCCACGACAAGCATCTTTCATGTAGAAAGGGCAACTCTAAAATGATAAGCCCATTATCTTTAGGAATAGCTCAAAATGATATTTAATGATAGAAGCTACTGATAGAAGCAGAAATGCTGCATCTGGTTTGTTCAATAGGTTACTAGGGCACTCGAGATGGAGAAAATGGACTTAAATGACAAAAGAAAAAATACTACAAAAATTTGTCTTAAATAAATCGGAAATAGAACTGAAAACAAGCAAAATGGAAAAGTCTATCTTTGGTAAGAGTCAACTGAGCACACAAAGAAGCTGCGCCCGGTTACATAAAATACAATTCTGGTCCAATGTGTCAGTGATGACAATGGTTCTTAACTGCATTCCTCTACTTATGTTGCACTCAAACCCCAACGAATTCTTGCTTACCTACAGAACAAAGGGAAGGTGTTTCAGAGGCACTAGGTGCATTACAGTGTGTTAATTGGCAGGGAGTATAATACAACTGATCAACTTCTGCAAACAATGATAAAAGGTTGTTATTTTAACCACAGACTTTGAAAGCATACTTGCCAAAGGACTCGTAGTAACAAAAACAATCTTAGAAAAATGCGATGACAAATTTCTCTTTAGTGACCCAAGTGCATTCTTCCTCTTTAGTAACTGAAAGTCAATATGAGAGAATTGAAGCACTTTTACTTGACCATAAGTTCTGTCAAGAATTTATCCTGCAGAGACCTACATACATAGCCCCCCTCCAAGCAGGAAAGTTTATGAAAGCTCAAAATGTGATCAGCAAAATTCATTATGGAAATATGTACTATGAGCAGTTGAGTGCAAAATATATTACCTCAGACTTGGTAAACTTCTAGTCACAAATTTCTGGTGTGCTGCATTTTAGGGAAGTTTCCCTTTGTCAGAACATTTGCCCTGTTCTTACCTCTTTCCTGTGCATCTCTTTAAGCTGTTGCTGAAGGCAAGGTATTAGACGAGTGTAAATGCTAGAGTTATTCTTTGTCTTCAGTCAGTCTTCCAGCCTTGAATGTGTTCTGATCCAGGTCCATAGCCGTATTTCCAAACAGATCTTTTCACTCTCAATTAGATTAGCCATGTACCCAGAGCATACAGAGAAAACCAAATATATGAGACATGAGACTCACCTGTGCATTCATGTTGTAGTCCTTTTCCATAGTATCCTTTTTCACATATACACTCAAACTGGCCAGTGTGAGTACCACATTTACAGCTTGCCATGATGTCGCAGCAGTTTTCGTTTGCCTCACAGAGATATGAACAATGTGATATATCTTCTTGGATATAGCTGCCAGAGGGTAGATCTGAAATAGTATTGATTTATTAATAAAAAATTCAAACAAAAGTTCTCTCATAGTCTCACATGCTATGTTATTAATGAAATATTTGTTAAAAACCCTGAATTCCCATTCTAAGTAGTAGTGACGTCAGTATGAAGAGCCTTGTAATGCTCAAAATGTCAAAAAAACAAACCAAATTGGTGTCCTTATTCTGGAAAAAGGCTCATTGAACTCCATAGTGCACTCAGTTTTCTTTACTTGGCTTAATTTGAGTTTAACACTGGCAGAATGCAGTCTCACTCCCAACAGAAGCTGTTCAGACAGCTTTTCCAAGCTTTGGTGAATGCCATGTTTGGCATCACAAGAGTATTTGGTCATGGCACATATAACCAGTTGGTCATACTATATTAAAAAAAAAAATTAAAGAAAAAAAATATTTCTTTTGGCACATTCACATAGACCAATCCAAACTTACTTGGAACAAGAAGGCACCAGAAAGACAGTAAAGCACACTGTTTTTTTAAAAGTAGCATGTTTTTAAAAATTGTAGCAAATACATGCAAATGGCTAGTCTGATGCATGTTCTAAGCCTCAATCAAGCCTTTCAAACAAATGTTTAATCATGTGTTTTCACTTGCTTGTCTAAACCTACCCTATTTTTCAGTAATAATTTTTTTTAGAATACACCAGATTAAAAGAGGACAGAATCACAGTCCAAACTCATTCCACTCCTTTCTCTTTCCAGTTTTACTGAATGTATAAGGTCACAAACACAAATTGTATTTACTCTTATACAGAGAGTTCTAAGTCAGTTCTGAACAGACTGAGGTTTGCTGCTGTGTAAGATACCAAAAGGTGTTAAATCTAGTCCTAAGCCTCTTTAGGACAATCATGAAACTGACTACAAGGTTCATCCATTCAAGCAAAAATTACATTGGGCCAAGAATATAGTCTATTCTTCATGGACAAAATGAAGAGCAGAATGGAAGTAAGCATGTATATACATCAATGAGGGGAATTTCACTCACATTTTGTCTATGACAGCTTAGTCAAATAAAATTTATCCTTTTAACAGAGGAACAAACATGTCCGCTAGAAAGTATGAGAAAAAAAATTACTGGAGATCTCTCTATTCAGACCTCTCTGATCTCTGTAGATTTCTGAGGTTAGTAGATTAATACCTTCATGAAGAGCTCTGCGTGCCAGAGCTTCAAATTCAGTAAAACTGTGAAGAAGGTACCAGTGATCTTCTTTTGGGTGAGATGCCATATCATTCAGTTCTCGGATATTCCCCTGCCATATCCCAAAGGTGAAGATCTCCACTCCAAATTCACGCAAGGACGCTGCAATGGGTCTTGGATCTCCCCCATTGGAATATCCATCAGTAATGAGAAATATCACTTTTGTTGCATTTCCACGGGCATGCCGTAATATTTGCTGGAAGAGAAAACAAAATTGCACACCTCAGCAAAGAGGTAACGGTTGATCTACACAGTGCTTCCTCCATGATGTGACTCCTTTTATTTGAATTATACAGCTAGATTAGGCTCTTGCAAGATCTTCCACTATAACAAAGATCAACCAGCTGCAAGCAGAGCCTGTGGTTATACATTTCAGATGATCATGGTCTGCACAATCACAGAAATCACAACACGATCTGAAATGAGACACTTTTCACACTGACTGAGAGTCAACCATGAGTTAGATAGCAATGATTCTGACCAGTGCTTTAGCAACTTCGTTAAGTCTGCAGTTTAAATAGGTAATACAAACATCCAAAATCTAGTGCAAGACCCAAAATATGATCTGACATATTTTAATGTAATCTTATGTTTCCATCCACTGTATTATAAACCCCACTTCTGAATTATTGTTAGTCTTCTTCCAATAAGCATTTGGACTGTGGGTTATTTTAACCCCAGGAGAGTACTCTCCATTGTCCCTTTTGAATTGTGCTTTTCTCCCTTGCAATGGTTTGCTAAAATCACTTTAGATTGTCCACCATGGCCTCAAAAACTGCCTGCAGGCCCTTACATCCTGCTGCCATCTAGAAATTCAGGATCATTCTTTCTAATATTTCATACAAAACATTTGTGACACTACTCAGTACTGCCTGAGTTAGAACACATCCCATAGATTGCTGCCCATTTCATCCTTCCAGTCTGACAATGCAATACGGCAAATTACTCTCCAAGTACGTTTGTTTTTGGATGGCTGGCAGAGCACCTGCAAAAATGCAGTGTTGACACGCAGTGGACTAGAAACCACCCTGTGGAGTCACCATGCTCATGAGTAGTCACTGTTGGTCAGAGTGTGAGTAAGGAAGGGATCAGTGCCAATCTGCTGCTGGTAGTTAGGTGCTAAGTGCAACCCTAGAGCAAGAGATTGTGAAGGTGTACTTTCTCCTTTGTTTGTGAACTTATGTAGAAGGAATTAGATTCAGACTTTAAATTTGGTATCAGGTAAATTACTACCATATTTATTTCCAGAATAGACTGTACCATCATACAATCAATACAAAAGACCACATTTGATAGACCTATGAATGATACTCCAAAAATCATGCTGTTGTATGATGAGCAGGTAAATGTATTTAAGCTACCCTTAACAAACACAGATTCCAAAACTGGAGATGAACTGAGCTGAGTAGTTTTATTACAAAATCTTAAGGTAAGATTTATGAAGCAAAATTGTCAGGGTTTCAGCTCAACAAAAGGCTTATAGTCTAGGCAAGTCTAAATAAACTGCAGAGTTTTTACACCCCTTCTCAGTAAGCCAGGCCATATTTCAGGACAATTTGATTTGATTTGGCAGTTTGCTGATTTCAGGTAGATACTGAACAAAAACAAGTACACACACTGTAAATCAAAACACATACCACTGACACTGTGATCTGAGAGGCCATCACGCAATGTTTTGCTGTTGGGCTTGATTTTATTAATGCTTGTATGCAAAACCTAAAGGGAGCAAAACCAAATTCTCTTGGACAACAGTACCCTCCACAAATCAAACTTCTTATTCCTCATATTCCTTTTGTCTTAAGTGGAAAATCAGGAAAACCTAGAATGAAGTAGAAAGCTAGAATGAAAAGAATCAGGCAGAAAAAGGCAAGAAAGAAGACAACATGAAGACAAATAGTAGGGAAAAAGTACAAATCCCTCATTTCAAAACGCATTTTGAAACTGATGCCCTCAGACAAGTGACATTGGAGGCAGAGAGGGTGGTGCTATTTATAATTAACACATATAATCAACATACTTAGCATTAACTGTGCTACTTTAAAACAGAATATAAGGAACTTAAACCTCTATCCAGCTTTTTAAGTATTCAGGCTGAAATTCTCCACTCAGGATATTTTTCTCAAGCTTTTTTAGTGAAAATGGCTTTTTTTTCAAAAAAACAAGATGAGGAAAACATATGTTGCATCCATACTTATTTGATTTTGGCAACCCTAGCATCTCTGAGCTTTGAAGAAAGAATTTCCAATCTGCAAATCACATAACAAAGGTGAAAAAGTATGCCCCAAATACAGGCAAGTTTTGGAATGTGTGTATCTGAGGAAGAAACCACTACTTACACAGGGTTAAGGGACATAATGGCGATTGCCAGTGCAATTCTCTGAAGGTCCCAGCTACAACTTGTGATTCTGCCATAACACATACAGAAAGGGGAACAAAGCTTAATTTTGGAAGCATGTGTCTTTGCACTTACTGTAGTATTCTCTCAGCACTGCTTCTCTCAGTGTGTAACACAAAGGTGCACAAACTTTGCAGTGAAGGTGGTGGATGGCATTACACACTGCCCTAGTTGTTCAGCTATTGATACTCATAATAGACAGCAATCAAACTTCCATGTTTTCCTTAAATACAGAGACATGTCTGTATGGACAATGAACAAACTAGGTTGAGCCTCAGTAGTCTAGCCAGGACAACAGAGATCTCAGAAAGGACTATTTAATTCTGCTAAGTAAGTAAGTAGGGATCCCTGTTTTACAAAATTAGACTTGCCACAAATGTCCTCTGAAACTTCTGAAACACAACCCCCCCATGTCCTTTCAGGCGACCAAGAAAGTTTCTGATCCCATGAACAACTGCTTACCAAGCCCTCTTAAAAGATGTGTGTTTGAGTGAGTTGGAAGCATCAACAAAAAATGATTTTTGAGGAGCAAATGACCATTTTTGAGGGGAAAATATGCCTTAGCTACATGACCTCCAGATAAGACAAGCAGCTTTTCTGTTCTCCATATCTCAGAGGGTAATCACCTCTTCAGGACAGTGCTTCTGACACATACAAACACAAGTTGAGCTAACAGGTAAGAGCACATGAAGCTGTCTTCCTGCTACCCAAGAACTTGAATATTCAGGCATTAGGGGATCTGAGTAGAGAAACAGACAGACAACTAGACAAGATTGCTCATATTTCTCCTAGAAATCAAAACAAAACAAAGCCACTGAACAGCTTGGCCCTCATGTCTTGCAGCTGTAACTCTAGACACAGAATCCCTGCTGTATAACGGCAGAAGGAAATAACAAGGGAAGGAAAGAAACATTCAGCATGGGGTGGAGGGGTGACCAAAATTTATATTTAAATCATTTGTGTATGTCTGGTGGCCTAGTTAGTGTTTTGTTTCTTTTTGTGAAGGCACAGTGACACAGGGGACAGGCCACTGTCCATAGCTTCTGACAATCCAGGTATCACTCCATTTTCCTCTGCCTCTTCTCTCCAATATTTGTGTAGCATTTCATTTTTCTTTCCTCTAACCCTCACTTACATTTCTCTATTCTGAGAAACTTCTCTCCTTCCCTGTCCAGAAAGTTGTTTTGAAAGCTGTTCTTTTCCCCAACAGAAACTTCATATATTTTTAAGTGTCTGGTCACATAACCCCTAAACTTATAGCACACACAGAGATCATTCCGTGTATTTCACCAGTGCCTGCCAACTTCATGGACTGTATCTACATAAAGCTGACTTTTTTCATGACA